>CM023860.1:23400664-24600664 GCA_013389735.1 Phaseolus lunatus
AACAAAATATTATATATATGAAATGAAGTTGCTCCTCTTAGGGAGTTTAATACAAATTCGGTCAAATTTTCCAGAAACATAAACAAAATACAGTAAAAAAAACAACCAGGCGATCTCCTATCGGAAGAAACCGATCTCCTATCAAGACAGAAAAAAAAACAGGCGATCACCCGATGGAGGCAGACACAGGCGATCACCCGATAGAGACAGAAAACCGGCGATCTCCTCCTCGGCGATCACTCACTATAGGGCTCTTCTTCCTGGAAGATCATCTGCTCCCGTGTAACAATTACACGATCATCACAGTTTTGAGAAAAACAACCACAATAACAATAAAAGGTAAGCTAGATAATTTAAAAGAAGTTTAAATCAAGAACATGAAAATCCAAGTAAACCAAGTTCCAAAATATCCATGTAAAACGTAGAGCTGCTCATAGCATTCAGCTGATCGCCCAAATCACAACTTCACAACATTCACCCATAGTCATTCCATTTCACAATACAGCATCAAGTGTCTATCAATATTCAAGTTTCTCATTTCACATGTCAGACTTTCCACTGACTCACCACACAAGACACTTGACACTACTTCCGATTGACTCGTGCGTTGATTAGACTCAGAGATCTGCACCTGTCATACCACACCACTGTGAAATCCACACAGGGTCGCTGTGAATCCACACAGCATGCGCATATATCATCTCAATGTTACCATAGTTCTCCTGGTATGACAGGGTTAATCCATAGGACAGACGGAGCTCGTTCTTTTTCACACGAGACGCCCATCATATAGACCTCCTTCGACTCTCAACAACTGAGTAACTTCCTCTACGTGATTCCATTCCCTCAGCAGAGTCAGGATATCCCCTTAGGAATCACCGATCAATGCACCTACCACAAGATCTTACACGGTATTTTCTTTCCTGAAAATACTATGCCTCGATCCCACATTCACAGCATTCAAAGACATCATGCCACACACTAAAAGAAGGATTCAATCACAGCAATAGCCATTTCAAAGGATTCATATTTTCGAATATCTCATGTAAATCTCAAGCAGTTTCACAAACAACATCAAACACAAGGAGTTCGCAAAACAGCGCCAAAACCGGCGATCTAGTTCAAAATATGATATTTCGAAGGCTGTATATTAAAACAGGCGACCACGTCGCCCAACACAACACAGAGCATTTCACGAAGACGAAAGTGAAAACGGCGACCACGTCGCCCACACTTCAAAAATGGTTCAACTATGGCTCGTAGTAAAGATGAAGGCTAGCTTCCCTTACCTGGACTTGCGCAACCACCAGAGCTTCGAAATCCAACGAAGCTTGCAGAATACCTTGGCTCTGTTTTTTCGCGTCTGGTCTGAAGAACTTGCAGAGGACTACCCAAGTGCTCCAATGGTGTTGCTTCTCGTCGTACTCTTGTGTGGAGAGGCTGAAATCGCAACGCGGAGGGGAACTCACTCTTTCTCTCTTCGACTACAACAACGTTTTCCTTTTCTTCAGTAGTGGATTTCAGTAACTTAAACCAACTTATCCTCCAAAAGCAGCACTGACACCACCCACTCTGCAGGGAAGTTTGCGTGCACCTCTTCCCTGAACTACTACTAAGCATGCCTCTGCGCAGGCTACGCTATGAGGTCACTATTCTGAACCACCTTTTGTCTACGTGGCGCGCGCGCAGAACATCTCTTGCTGGGAGTCTGGGGCCCACGTTCTCTGGGTGTAACTCAACGTCGCGCGATGACCTTTCGCCGATGACTACCAGCTCGAAGAGAAACCACTGATGACCTCTCGCGCGAAGACGATCCACCGATGACCTCGCGCGAAGACTACCCCGATGACCTCGCGCAAAGACTACCCCACCGATGACCTCGCGCGAAGACTACCACCGATGACATCTTCCTGGCGAACGACCGATGTCTTCCTCTGGGAGACAACCGATGTCTTCCCTGGCGACGCCCTCATAACTCTCGCGCCTTGGCCACGTCCACATGCATCGCGCCCCTGGCAATGCCCCGCGTGCTCGCGCCCCGCGCGATGCCCGCATGCCCCTCGCGCCCGCGCGATGCCTGCATGCCTCTCTCGCGCCGCGCGATGCCTGCATGCCTCGTGCCCAGGCGATGACGTGTAGTCTAGGCGACCGGCGATGATGTATAAACAAGGACTCTTATAGTTTTTTTTTTTTCCCTAGACTACACTTTCCTTCCTTTTTAACTTAGATAAACATACTTAGAATTTACTTAAAACATACTCTTTCATTCCAATAATTTCAGGTCCTTACATTCTCCCCAACAACAAAAATTTTCGTCCTCGAAAATTGGATTACAAGGAAAAGAGGTATGGATAAGCCTCCCTCATGGGTTCTTCTAACTCCCAAGTAGAATCCCCCGATTTCTCATCCCACACCACTCTCACCATGTCGATGGTCTTGCCCCTGAGCTGTTTACATTGCCGATCGTCAATCCTGACTGGTTTGGCTTCAAAGGACAAGTCATCCCTAATCTGCACGTCGTCTACATCCAGCACATGACTAGGGTCTGCCATGTACTTCCTCAGCTGTGACACGTGAAACACATTGTGCAGATTCACCAGATGGGGAGGTAGGGCGATCTCATACGCCACTGGGCCAATCCTTCTTAAGATCTGATATGGTCCCACGAACTTAGGGGACAACTTCTTTGACCTGATCGCCCGCCCTACACCCTTGGTTGGTGTCACTTTCATGAACACGTGATCTCCAGCAGCAAACTCCAAAGGCTTTCTCCTCTGATCTGCATAGGACTTCTGCCTACTCTGAGAGGCTTTCATTCTGCTTTGTATCTGCTTCACCTTCTCGGTCGTCTGCTGAATCAACTCTGGCCCAACCAAGACTGCCTCGCCCTCCTGGTACCAACATAAGGGAGTTCTGCATTTTCCTCCTCCCATACAGGGCTTCATATGGTGCCATCCCAATGCTGGCGTGGTAGCTATTGTTATAGGTAAACTCCACTAGTGGCAACAACCTCCTCCCAACCTCCCAATTGATCCAAACGCATGCCCTCAGCAGATCTTCCAAAGATTGGATCGTCCTCTCTGACTGACCATCTGTTTGGGGATGATATGCAGAGCTCATCCTCAACTTGGTTCCCAACACTCTTGCAAGGTCTGCCAAAACCGTGAAGTGAACCTGGGATCTCTATCTGAAATGATGCTGGAAGGCACTCCATGCAACCTCACAATCTCCTTGATGTACAGCTGTGCCAACTTGGCCATGGGCATCTTCATATATACTGGGAGGAAGTGGGCACTCTTCGTCAGCCTATCAATGATGACCCAGATTGCATCATGACCCTTTACCGATCTGGGTAAATGGGTGACAAAATCCATGGCAATGCTGTCCCACTTCCACTCGGGGATATCCAGTTGCTGCAACAGCCCGCCAGGTCTTTGATGCTCTACCTTCGCCTTTTGACACGTTAAGCAGGTTGCCACGTACTGGGCGACGTCCCTCTTCATGCCTGACCACCAAAATGACTCCTTCAAGTCATGGTACATCTTGTTCATGCCTGGGTGAAGGTTGAGGCGGCTCTTATGACCTTCCTCTAGGATCATCTTCTTCAACTCATCATTTGCAGGTATGTAAATTCTGCCATCAAACCTCAAGATCCCATCATCGCCCATCTCAAAGCCTCTCGCCTGATCTGTCCCTAGTGACTCCACAGTGCGCTTCAGGCTAGGGTCCTCCAATTGTTTATCCTTCAACATCCCAAGGAAGTCATTAGTTATAGTCAGCTTACTACAACTAATGTGATTCACGTGAAATTCCACTCCAAGGTTTAAGTCTCTGAACTGCTCGATCAGTTTCTGCTCTTCCATCATCATGGTGGCGACTTGTATAGACTTCCTACTCAAGGCATCTGCCACTACATTGGCCTTCCCTGGGTGATACATGAGTTGAAAGTCGTAGTCCTTTAGGAATTCCATCCACCTTCTTTGTCTCATGTTTAGTTCCTTCTGATCGAACAGGTACTTCAAGCTCTTGTGGTCACTGAATACCTGGAACCGAGCTCCATAAAGATAATGCCTCCAGATCTTCAAGGCAAACACTACCGCTGCCAACTCCAAATCATGAGTAGGGTAGTTTCTCTCATGCACCTTGAGTTGCCTTGAAGCATATGCAACCACTCTCTTCTCTTGCATCAAGACGCATCCCAAGCCTTGATGTGAGGCATCACAGAAGACATCAAAAGGTCTTCCTACTTCTGGAATCACCAGCACTGGAGCACTGGTCAACCTCTCCTTTAGTTCCCTGAAGCTCTGCTCACATCGGTCGGTCCAAGCAAAGGGTTGGTCCTTGCGGGTCAGTTGTGTTAAAGGAGCCACTACTTTGGAAAAATCCTCAATAAACCTCCGATAGTAGCCCGCCAACCCCACAAAGCTCCTTATCTCAGTCACTGTCTTAGGACGTTCCCATTGCAGCACTGCCTCTACCTTGGCTGGATCTACCGAGATCCCCTGGGCAGATATCACGTGTCCTAAGAAGTTGACTTCCCTCAGCCAGAACTCACACTTGGAGAACTTGGCATAGAGCTGCTTCTCTCTCAGTATTTCCAATACTGTCCTCAGGTGTTCCTCATGCTTTTCCTCGGTCCTTGAATAAATGAGGATGTCATCTATGAAGACCACCACAAACTTATCCAAGAAAGGGCGAAAGATCCTATTCATGTAGTCCATGAATAGAGCTGGAGCATTGGTGACTCCAAATGGCATCACTACATACTCGTAGTGCCCATATCGAGACCTAAAAGCTGTCTTCTGAACATCTTCAGCTTTTACCAAGATTTGGTGATACCCCGATCTCAGGTCAATCTTGGAGAACACCGAGGCCCCATGAATTTGGTCCATCAAATCATCAATCCGAGGTAGGGGGTACTTGTTCTTGATGGTCAATTTGTTCAATTGCCTGTAGTCTATACACAGCCGAGACCCTCCATCCTTCTTCTTGACTAGGAGCACTGGAGCTCCCCATGGAGATACGCTGGGTCTGATGAACTGCTTCTCCAGCAACTCTTCCACTTGCTTCTTTAACTCCACTAACTCGGCTGGTGCCATCCTGTAAGGTGCCATTGACACTGGTCCAGCTCCAGGTACCAAGTCAATAGAGAATTCCACTTCTCTCTTAGGGGGTAACCCAGGCACCTCTTCTGGGAATACATCTGTGAAATCTTTCACCACTTGTATCCTGTTTACGTCCCCTTTATTCTCCACTTCCAACCGGGCGAGCACTACGAAGCACCTCGCCTCTCCTTCCAGCTCTGATCGCCCTTGTTGAACTGACAACACATCCGGTTCTTGGGGGTCTGGAAACGCTACCTTCTGCCTACCACAGTCTATGAGAACGTGATTGGCAGCTAACCAATCCATTCCCAGGATGACATCCAGGTCCTGAAGAGGTAGGCAGATCAAGTTCACCTTGAATCTGCGTCCTTCTACAATCACTGGACATTCAGGGCACACTGTAGAGGTCGACACCTGTCCTGACGCAGGTGTAGAGACCAACAGCTCGAAAGGTAACTCCTTCACTAGGAGGCCCAACTCAGCTACACACAGGCTTGACACAAAGGAGTGTGTCGCTCCAGAATCAAACAAGGCCCTTACACCTCTACCAGCAATAAAACAAACACCTTGGATGAGGTTACCTGATTGAGCTGCCTCTGCTCCAGACATGGCGAACACCCTCCCTGTTGCCTGAGGTCTGCCGCCCTCGATTCTCAACTGTTGGGAGCCACTGGGTTGGGTCGCCCCATTCCTGCTAGGGCACTCTCTAGCAACGTGCCCTGTCCTTTGGCAGACGAAACATTTCCTCTCTGAAGTCTTCTTGAAACAAGCATTGGAGGCGTGTGGTCCACCACAGTGAAGACACTTAGGTTTCCAAGGTTGTTGCTGTTGGAACTGGGGAGGTGCTGCTCCTGCCCGATGTGATGGAGGTCTCGCATAGGGTTTGCTTTGTGGGTGCTGTGCCTTAGCTCTCCCACTGGAAGGACCTCCTGGGTGTGACCTGATCACCCGAGACTCACCCTTTTCCAGGGTCTCCACCATCTTCGCCTTCTCCACTAAGGCGTGGAACTCCCTGATGCACATCGGGGCTATGGTCTTCTTCAGCCCATGCTTCAGCCCTTCCTCGAACTTCCTACACCTCCAGGCCTCGGAGGTCACCTGGGTATAGAACCGGGCGAGGTACTCAAAACGGGCAGCATAGGCGTTTACTGACATGTCCCCCTGCTCCAACTTTAAGAACTCAGCTTCCCTTGCAAACTTGGCGCTGTCTGGGAAGTATTTCTCCAAGAACTTCACCCTGAAGCTCTCCCAATCCAGAACATCCTCTCGGGCCTCCATCATCTGCTGAGCTCCCATCCACCAGAACTCAGCTTCTCCTGATAGCAGATACGTGGCAAACAACAGCTTTTTCTCTTCAGGGCAGGAGGTCGCCCTAAAGATTTTCTCCACCTCCCTGACCCACTGATCTGCCTGGTCAGGGGTAGCATTCCCACTGAACTTAGGTGGGTTGTGCCTCATGAACTCGGCCAGTCCCATCTGTTCTTGGGGCTGACCGACGTGGGAGTTTGTCTCAGCAGATCGGGCAGTTTCCCAGTGCTGCATTGTGGCTTGATGGTTCTGAGCCATCGCCGCATTCTGCTGCTGAATGGCAGTGGCCATCATCTCGATGGCCTTGGCGATCTGACTCATCTCTGAGGAAGGTTGAGGTGGGGTAGCAGGTCTACGTGCCATCTTCTGAATCTATTGACTTCTATATTCCCTACAACTATAAGAATGAAATCGATAAGAATCAATTCATTCAAGGGGTAACAGCTAGACCTTACAAAGGTCAGCATCTCAAAGTCATCTAGAATTTGAGTTCATCAACAGAATCATAACACTTATAACTTCACACAAAACACCAGAACAGTTACTGGTGTGCAAACATCAGTCCAAACTACCACCTCAGTCAAATTCAAGAACACTCAAAAATCACACCAGAATTCAATGTAGGCTAAACATCAAACCTTTGGAATTAAGATTAAGAATTATCTTGATCCAGTTATGAGTGTGCACCCTCACCACTTTATCAAGACCTTCTTATTCTTAATACTAAGATTTTCAGTTAGGCACACGTTCACCCAAGCACACGCAAGAGTTCAAAACTAAAACGTTTGAAAACCTTCCACTATAGTGGTTATTTAAAACTCAAATAAATTTTATGAGCAGAAGAAACACAATGGATCCACAGCCCTCAGGTCATCCTAAGGCGAACTGCTCTGATACCATTAATGTAACATCCCGCCAAAATACTATACAAATGTATATAATGAAAATAAAGGTAACAAATAGATTCTATGAACAAAATATTATATATATGAAATGAAGTTGCTCCTCTTAGGGAGTTTAATACAAATTCGGTCAAATTTTCCAGAAACATAAACAAAATACAGTAAAAAAAACAAAACAGGCGATCTCCTATCGGAAGAAACCGATCTCCTATCAAGACAGAAAAAAAACAGGCGATCACCCGATGGAGGCAGACACAGGCGATCACCCGATAGAGACAGAAAACCGGCGATCTCCTCCTCGGCGATCACTCACTAGAGGGCTCTTCTTCCTGGAAGATCATCTGCTCCCGTGTAACAATTACACGATCATCACAGTTTTGAGAAAAACAACCACAATAACAGATAAAAGGGTAAGCTAGATAATTTAAAAGAAGTTTAAATCAAGAACATGAAAATCCAAGTAAACCAAGTTCCAAAATATCCATGTAAAACGTAGAGCTGCTCATAGCATTCAGCTGATCGCCCAAAATCACAAACTTCACAACATTCACCCATAGTCATTCCATTTCACAATACAGCATCAAGTGTCTATCAATATTCAAGTTTCTCATTTCACATGTCAGACTTTCCACTGACTCACCACACAAGACACTTGACACTACTTCCGGATTGACTCGTGCGTTGATTAGACTCAGAGATCTGCACCTGTCATACCACACCACTGTGAAATCCACACAGGGTCGCTGTGAATCCACACAGCATGCGCATATATCATCTCAATGTTACCATAGTTCTCCTGGTATGACAGGGTTAATCCATAGGACAGACGGAGCTCGTTCTTTTTCACACGAGACGCCCATCATATAGACCTCCTTCGACTCTCAACAACTGAGTAACTTCCTCTACGTGATTCCATTACCTCAGCAGAGTCAGGATATCCCCTTAGGAATCACCGATCAATGCACCTACCACAAGATCTTACACGGTATTTTCTTTCCTGAAAATACTATGCCTCGATCCCACATTCACAACATTCAAAGACATCATGCCACACTTAAAAGAAGGATTTCAATCACAGCAATAGCCATTTCAAAGGATTCATATTTTCGAATATCTCATGTAAATCTCAAGCAGTTCTCAAAACAACATCAAACACAAGGAGTTCGCAAAACAGCGCCAAAACCGGCGATCTAGTTCAAAATATGATATTTCGAAGGCTGTATATTAAAACAGGCGACCACGTCGCCCAAGCACACAACACAGAGCATTTCACGAAGACGTAAGCGAAAACGGCGACCACGTCGCCCACACTTCAAAAATGGTTCAACTATGGCTCGTAGTAAAGATGAAGGCTAGCTTCCCTTACCTGGACTTGCGCAACCACCAGGAGCTTCGAAATCCAACGAAGCTTGCAGAATACCTTGGCTCTGTTTTTCGCGTCTGGTCTGAAGAACTTGCAGAGGACTACCCAAGTGCTCCAATGGTGTTGCTTCTCGTCGTACTCTTGTGTGGAGAGGCTGAAATCGCAACGCGGAGGAAGGAACTCACTCTTTCTCTCTTCGACTACAACAACGTTTTCCTTTTCTTCAGTAGTGGATTTCAGTAACTTAAACCAACTTATCCCTCCAAAAGCAGCTGCCACCACCCACTCTGTAGGGAAGTTTGCGTGCACGCTTCCCTGAACAGTACTACTAAGCATGCCTCTGCGCAGGCTACGCTATGAGGTCACTATTCTGAACCACCTTTTGTCTACGTGGCGCGCGCGCAGAACATCTCTTGCTGGGAGTCTGGGGCCCACGTTCTCTGGGTGTAACTCAACGTCGCGCGATGACCTTTCGCCGATGACTACCAGCTCGAAGAGAAACCACTGATGACCTCTCGCGCGAAGACGATCCACCGATGACCTCGCGCGAAGACTACCACCGATGACCTCGCGCGAAGACTACCACCGATGACCTCGCGCGAAGACTACCACCGATGACATCTTCCTGGCGAACGACCGATGTCTTCCTCTGGGAGACAACCGATGTCTTCCCTGGCGACGCCCTCATAACTCTCGCGCCTTGGCCACGTCCACATGCATCGCGCCCTGGCAATGCCCGCGTGCCTCGCGCCCGCGCGATGCCCGCATGCCCCTCGCGCCCGCGCGATGCCTGCATGCCTCTCGCGCCCGCGCGATGCCTGCATGCCTCTTGCGCCCGCGCGATGCCTGCATGCCTCGTGCCCAGGCGATGACGTGTAGTCTAGGCGACCGGCGATGATGTATAAACAAGGAACTCTTATAGTTTTTTTTTTTTTTCCTAGACTACACTTTCCTTCCTTTTTAACTTAGATAAAACATACTTAGAATTTACTTAAAACATACTCTTTCATTCCAATAAATTTCAGGTCCTTACACTTTCCATACCAACTCTCTGATGCTAACTATTCTGAAACACCCTTTTTGTCTACGTGTCGCGCATGCAGGACGTCTCATGCTGGGAGCCTGGGTCCCACCTTATCTGTGTGAAACACGACATCGCGCGATAACCTTCCACCGATGACTCATCCTAGCGGACGACCGATGTCTCTCCCTGGAGGATGACCGATGTCTTTCCCTGGAAGACGACCGATGTCTCTCCCTGGGAGACGACCGATGTCTCTCCCTGGGAGATGACCGATGTCTCTCCTTGGAAGACAACCGATGTCTCTCCCTGGGAGACGACCGATGTCTCTCGCTGGGAGACGACCGATGCGTCCCTCATCCTGGCGATGACCGTCTGTCTCTCGCCCTGGCGATCCCCGCGTGTCTCTCATCCCGGCGATGACTTATGACACATCGCCACGCCTTGCTGAAGGTTCTTCATCCCACTATGTTACGTCCAAGGTATCACCTCCACATGGCTTGGTGACGTCGGTAGCTTCACATTTCCAAGAATAGATCAGCACTACTCCTCGTGCGCCCATGCATGCAACACTAAGGACGATTTCTTATGCTCAAGCATAGAGTTTCGCATGCACAGCGTATCTAAGGCTTAACCCACACCTTGATACGCGTGGTTTTTCGAACCCACTATGGTTGATCCAGTATCTTGACCACATACTAAGTGCACTTTCAGCGATCATGTACACCATAGGCGATTGGCGATCATGTGCACCAAGTGTGATTGGCGATCATGTGTACTCTAGGCGACAGGCGATTATGTACCAGAGAAGTCGGAGATCGCCTCCGTCTTCAACAACGACGATCTCGTAGACTTCTAAGCTACACTTTCCTTCCTTTATATTTTAAATAAAAACATACTTAGAATTTACTTAAAATATATCACTTTCATTCCAATAAAATTTTCTAGGTCCTTACACTTAAATAATGAGATAATCGGTTAAATTTGTTACAGCAGTTATGAAGTTAGTTTGAAAACCCCTCAGACAGTCCATGAAAGAACAATCGGTTAAAACGAAATTATAACTAGTTGTTTTATCATAGTTTTCAAAAGCATATTTTCTCTTTTAAAACCAGATTGGTCAACTTGTGTTTATGATTAAAAATGAACTTACAAATCCTAAAACACACTAAAAGATTTTGAACAACAGCAGCTACTCCAGCAACTCAAGATCTTCAGGATTCTGGATTCATCAAAGCCTTGACTCAACATTCTCCCCCTATTTGATGAAGACAAATCCCTGGTTGCTTTGAGGAGTTGTGTTTAGAATTTGATAATCACCTGCAATCACAGATAGAAGTAGAAAAACACAGAATACTCTTTGCCAAAAAGTTAGAGCACCATAACACAGTTTTCACAGCCAAATCAGAATGAAAGACAAACCATAGGTGCAAACAGCAAAAGAACAATCGATTAAAACGCAAGATTAACCGGTTGAAAATATCAGAGTAGTGAAACTTCTATCTAAAGCAATGATTTAAAGGCAGAATTAAAATGTGCAGTTATAATCAATTACAACCCAAAGAAACCCCACTAATTCTCCCCCTATTTGTCTTATCAAATAGACAAAAGGAAGGTATAAAAACAGAAATTGTTTAGAAAACTAAACCAGAAAACTTAAAAGGAGGGATTGTCCTCCCTATCAAATTGCAGTTCTGAAATTTGATTATGGAGCTCTTCAACTCTCTCATCCAGGTTGGTAAAACGTGATTGCATATTGTTAAAGTTCTCACCAAATTGTTGGAAATTTGTAGCGCAAAAGTCATATAGATTCCTTTGATTTTCAGCAAAGGTGTCCATCCTGCTCACCATGAATCTTTCAAAAGAAGACATTGATGTCATCCTTTCTCCTGTGTAGCCACCACTAGGTCCTTCTTCAGGAGCTGGATTCTCTTGAGCTGCAGCAGTTTCAGGTTCATCATCATGGACTCCACTTGGGCCAGCTTCACCATCCTTGCTCACCCATTTCCCATCAATCTTGGTAAATCCCATTTTGCTTAAGGATCCACTATTGACTTCACTTGATAACTTTACAATTTCTGACTTTTCTTCTTCCAAATCTACTTCAAAATATTGCAGAAATTTGGTTACCAAAACAACATAAGGATAGTGAAAGTCACCTAACCTCATGGCTTTCTGCATATGTTCTTTAATAATGTGAATCCAATTCAACTTGATTTTGTTCATAATGCAGTATATGAGAACCAAGTCTTCCTCTGATAGTGTGGAGTGATTGCCTCCCCTTGGAGTCAGAATCCATGAGACAGCAAAGGCTATAAGTCTTGCATCCAGCTTTAGCCCTCCAACAGCAAGATTTTTCACTCTTGCTTGAGGATTCTTTAGGCAGCTTTTGTAAAACTGCATTTTGTTAAACTCATCCAATCCTCCAATGTTTCCTCTATGAATTCTCAGTCTAGAGAATTTCAGGCCAGCCACAGTACTCCACACATCATTGGTGATTTCCAAGTCCACCCCTTTCACATGAGACAATAGAGTGTCACCATTAAATTGCAAATTAGTGTATAAAACTCTTACCAAATCTGGATAAATGTTTCCATTTAATTCCGAAAATCGTTTCAGAAGTTGTTCCTTCAGCAACCTCCTTACTTCCAGAATTATCTGTTCTTTCAGCCACTTGAAAGAGATAACCTTTGGAGTATTGATAATTTTGCTGTTGGTTTCAAGGAGGTACTTGGTTATTGCTTCTGGATCACTTGAGAACCAACTTTCCAGCTTGCCAGTTCTTCTCACAACTCTAGTTTTTGTTCTTTTGGCAGAGGGAGGAGTGACATCCATAGCAGCAGCAAGAAGAGTATTCTGCAAAGGTTAAAGTAGAGAGTAGGAGAGAAAAACAATTGGTTGTGGTGAAGAACAACCTGTTATTTCAGATTTATAAGCCTAGAAAAAAAAACAGTTGGGTTAATAGCATTGAATGAGTCAAAGAGTCAGACGAAAAAGGAATCAATTCAACACAATTAAAGCTGATTTTGTCAGTCCAACACAGAATGCACAGAAGTCACATGTGAGCTTTGACCAAGCTTTAAAAGCAATTTTGATTTCCAAGATTTGAAGGAATCTGTTCTGTGAAGAGCAGTTATAGCAGAGGCAAACAGTATTCAAGCATGCAGTTAATACAATATTGACCACAAATATCAATGGGCTTTAATAGAATCACAAATCAAATCACAGAAATTAAAAGCAGATATTCCAATGCTGACAGGGAGCAAATAATTGGTTGTTTCGAAGAAATAATCGATTGATTTTTCTGAGGCAACAAGAATAGCTAAACATTTTCCTTGGAAATGCTCATGAACCATGGGCATTACTTTGATCATAGCACCTGCACTTGAAAAAGATTTTGAAAAGTAGAATTTATGCATAACCAAATCCAGTATTGCAGTATTATAACACTGTACACATAAAGCAGTAAAATCAGTGTTGTAAACTAGTGTGTGCACATGATTATAACAGTAAAAGATTAAATCAGAGACATGCATTGGTTTTAAAACTAACACAACAGACAAAACATACATAAACTTCTCTCAGAATCATGATTTAAAAAGAAATAGGTTTAAACATGCATGAGCCAACAAGATAGCATTTCACAGATATGCCAAAGGAAAAACAATCGGTTGTTTTGACAGAACAATCGGTTGTTTTACTGTGACAGGGTTTTTGAAAAATATTAATCCAATTCCTTTGACAAAACCCAAAACAACTTGTGTACAAGATAATGAATATGATATATGAACAAGATTGAGGTAAATTCAAAACAGAAACAGTTTAAAGAAAAACATTGAAATATATTTTGATTGTTCAAGAGAGGAACCCAATACAACTCTTTCTTTGAGTCTTTACAAAATTGAATAACAGACCAACAACTATAGAAAGCAATTCTTTAGCCCAAAATGATGCATTCTAAAGAACCAATTTCAACAGAACCTTTAGCATCCTACATCACAAGAAACACATTAGATATCAAGATTTGATCCCTTTGTAAAGATGGGACCTTTGTTATCAGCAAAAGTATTTGGAACCTTAGAATTTATAGGAATCCATCTTAGAATACCTTTGGGCACAAGAAATTTTCTTACTCTATAGAATTTAATAGTATGGCCCTTTTTCATACAGTAATGGCACCTTTTAACCGGTTGTTTCGAAAAAACAACAGGTTGTTTTCTTGAAAAAGGTTTTGAAAAGAAATTGCTCTTAATTTTCGAATTGTAACCCAATCCAGCTTTGCCAAAAACACAGTTTTGAGAAGCAAGAACTTTTTCAAAGTTGGATTGGCCTTTTGAAAACATGTCCACTATTTTTAAAAGATATTGGACTTTCTTTTCAAGAGCTTCACAATTTTTGCAAACACTAGCATCAATACATTTGCAAGAAGAGTTTTGATATACCATTTCCATCATTTCAAAATCGATTTTGGTTTGATTCAACTCTTCTTCCAAATCCTTGACACGTTTTTCCAGCTAGTTATTTAGTTCATTTAATCTGTTATTTAAAAGGGCTAGCCTATTTTCTTCTTCATGAGTTTCATTAAAGGCATCAAGCAGTTGATAATAATTGTCACCTTTAATTGAAAAGGATGAGCTTGAGCTGCTGGATACTGATGTTTTCAGGCACAAATTTGCTTTTTCATCATCTTCAGAAGAGCTGGATGAGGATATCTCGTTGTCATCCCATACAATGTAAGCTCTCTTTGCCTTGCTCTTTCTGTCTCCTTTCTTCTGTTCATACTTTTCCTTGGCCTCTTCATTTGGACAATCAACTTTGATATGTCCTTGTTCTCCACAACCAAAGCATGTGTATTTGTGGAAGTCATTTGATTTCTTGGAGCTATACCTCTTGGAGTATTGCCCTTTTCCACTCTTCTTGAGGAACTTACTGAATTTCTTTGACTGAAGGCTCAAGGTGTCTTCCTCACTGTCACTAGTTTCCTACTGGTTTTTATAACTGGTTGTTTTGCCGAAATAATTGGTTGTTTTTAAGGCTATGCTTCTGTTGTTCTTGTCTTCACTTTCCTAAACCAGCAATCTGTTCATTTCTAACTCGTGCTCTCACAGCTTTCAAAATAGTGAAGCTGTAGACATGGAGGATAGATCTTTGGACTCAGAAATGTCTGTCACCTTCGGTTGCCAAGATCTATCAAGACATTTTAATATCTTGATGTTGAGTTCTTCTTTTTCAAAATTTTCCCCCAATCCTATGAGGTGATTGATAATGTGAGAGAACCACTTATGTACGTCTGATATGCTTTCACCCTTCTGCATTCTAAAGAGCTCATATTCTTGAATCAGTGCATGCTTTCTGGCTCGTTTCACATCAGTTGTGCCTTCATGCGTCACCTCCAAAATATCCCACATTTCTTTGGATGTTTTGCAATGGGATACCCTGAAAAATTCATCACAGTTTAAGGCAGATGTTATAATGTTCTTGGCAATCCAGTCATATTTAGCTCTTTTACTTTCTTGCTCAGTCCATTCAAACCAAGGTTTGTCAATAATCTCATCATCCTTTTTAGTTTTAGGAATATATGGTCCATTCTCTATAGCATTCCATATTCCCCTATCCATTGATTCAATAAAGATTTTCATCCTACTTTCCAAAATTGGTAATTGACCCCACAAGCAAGGGTGGTCTATTTATTGAAGCACCTTCCCCAAAAGTTAATTTATTAGCCATCAAAACAGTTTTGAAAAAGGAAAACTTGAATAATTTTCAAGAACCTTGCTCTTGATACCAATTGTTAAAATAGACGGCTTAAAACAAGAGGGGCAAGGGGGTGAATTGCTTTTAAAAGATTTTCGCAAATCAAACTAAGTATGAAGATCTTTATCAAATAATAGAAAGAAAGCTTAAGGAGATAAAGAGAACCAATATTGATAAAACTATTATACAAAATTTTAACCTGTTAAAGTTTTGATTTAACCAGTTGTTTATGTTATAGAAGCAAAACCAATGAACAGGAAATGTACACAACAACAATATAACTGGTTAGAGTTTCGTGATAACCGGTTGTTTATGTTATGTAAGCAAGAGACAAAATATAAGCAGTATAAGCAGCAAAAATATAATCGATTGAATTATCGTTATAACCGGTTGATTATGTGTTAGAAAATAAGAACAAGTTCAACCAGTTAACACTTTAACAATTTAACCGATTGATATTAAGAGGCAACCGGTTGTTTATGGCAGAATATCAAACATTTTTAAACAAGAGAGAGATGGAGAGATTCACACAAGGCAATTATACTGGTTCACTCTCTACAGAGGTACATCCAGTTTCCAGAACCACACTAGGCAACCCACTAACTTGTAATGCACAACAGATTACAAGAATCACAATTACAAAGATTAGATCTTTACACACAAGATCAACCACACACAACCTTTGTAATATAAACCAAACTAAACAGCCCTTTGCTTTCGCAGATTAACTGTTATCATACCCTATTACAATTACACAAATACAAGAAATGATTTGAGGAAGGAGTACACTTGAATTACGAATTCTAAAAGCACTTTCTTGATCAAAATAGAAGCTATTGAGCAATCTTGAACCTTTTCTTGCAAAAATTTCTCAGCACAAACTTTCAATTCTCTCTCTCAATTTTCTGTAAAAGATTGGTGTGTATTTTGTTTTTGTTGTTTCAAAGAGAGGAGAAGGTTCCTATTTATAAGAATTCAAGGGAGCTCATAAAGAGAGCCAGCTGTAATTGGCCTTAACAGATTTTCAAAAAACAGTTTGAAATTCACATTTTAACCGACTAAAATAATGAGATAACCAGTTAAATTTGTTACAGCAGTTATGAAGTTAGTTTGAAAACCCCTCAGATAGTCCATGAAAGAACAATCGGTTAAAACGAAATTATAACCGATTGTTTTATCATAGTTTTCAAAAGCATATTTTCTCTTTTAAAACCAGATTGCTCAGCTTGTGTTTATGATTAAGAATGAACTTACAAATCCTAAAACACACTAAAAGATTCTAAGCAACAGCAGCTACTCCAGCAACTCAAGATCTTTAGGATTATGGATTCATCAAAGCCTTGACTTAACAATTTGGACTAGTGATATTCTGAAAAAAGGCATAGCTATAGTTAATTGGGCTAAGATTTGTTCTCCTCTTGAGAATGGAGGTTTGAAGATTATTAACCTTCATCATGAAAATAACGTGTATCTTCTTAAGCTTGCTTGGAACTTTGCTTATAGCAACAAAGCCTTGGTCTTTTTTCCTAAAAGCCAAAGTTCTAAAATCAAAATATAAGCTTAGAGTGATATATATATCCTCATCTATTTGGCCTGGAATTAAGCAGTTTTATGATACTATTCTTGATCATACTTCTAGGACTATTGGTACAAGTACTTCTATATTTTTGGAATGATAAATAGTGGTCTACTACTTCTTTAGTAAATATTGTAGGGTTATCTGATGGTGCTAGCATTCTGGATATAGTCTCTCAGTTTTGGATTGGTTGTGATTGGAATATTCCCTTGTCTTTACAGCAAATGCCTCATTTTTTTAATCATATCATGGTTAGGGAGGAACAGGGTATTCCTAATTGGATTCTAGATGGGTCTGGTCGTTTCACTATTAAATTGGCTAGGACTTTTTTCTTGAAACCAGGAGTTCCCCGTGGTTGGGGTAAATTCATTTCGTCTTCATATATTCCGCCTTCCAAAACTCTAGTACTCTAGAAATTTTTTCATGGGTGGCTTCCTACAGATCAACATATTTAGAATAAAGGTTTGCGCATATGTTCTATGTATACGCTTTGTGAAAAGCACGAGGAATCTATTCAACATTTATTTTTTGAATGTTCTAATGTTTTGCATATTTGGCGTTGGGTTCGACAGATTTTTCTTACTTCTCATTTCTCTAATAAGGCTAATCTTCTTTCTTTTTATTAAGAGTGATGGTAGTGCTTTGGTGAAATTGATCAAGCTTGCTGTGATAACTTTTTCTATTTGGATGATATGGCGTATGAGGAATTATGTTAGATTTTAGGATAAGATTGATGTTTCTAGAGCTATTCGGTAATTAAAGATTTAACTTGTCTAGTGGGAAATTCTTCTAAAGCTTCAATGAAGAATGATATGTTTGATTTCAACGTGATTAAGATTTTGGTATTAATACTCTAACTGGTAAAGTTCTTCGTCCTTTTCCTGTTAGATGGGAGTTCCCTTCACTAGGCTGAGTTAAAATTAACACTGATGGAGCTGCTAAGGGATATCCTAGTCTTGCTACTTGTGGAGGTATTTTTCGTGGGAGTATGGGAGAGTTTATTGGTACTTTCTCTGCATTTCTTGAAGTTCATACTGCTATGATTGTTGAGTTTTATGGAGTTATACATGCTTTGGAGGAAGCTCAAAAGATGGAACATACTAATGTATGACTTGAACGTGATTATGTCTTAGTTTATGTTGCATTTATTACTAGGACTAATGTTCCGTGGATTCTTTGTAATCAATGGAATACTTGTCTTAATTACTGTGGAAAAATCAGGTTTAGGGTTACTTATATTTTTCGTGAAGAGAATGCGTGTGCTAATAAGTTGGTTAATTTAGGATTTATTCATGGAGAATCATTTCATTGGTATAATAGACTTCCATCTAGTTTGTTCATAGAATTCTTTATGAATAGGTATAGTCTACCTAAGCATCATTTTTGTTAACATATGGATTTTGGTCTAGTCCCCCCATATTTTTTTTAAAACTTTCTTTCTTTTTTCATTTTATTTTAATAATATTTTTTTCATGTGATGACAGATGTTATTGTTACTTGAGGTGTTAGCCTAGTGAGATCTCAAGTTGCATAATGATGCCTAACATGAAAACTTTTATAAAAAAAATGTAATCCAATATTTGACTGAACAACTATTCAATATTTTTGAGAAAATAGAACACAAGAATAATAAATACATACAATTATATTCATACTCCTAACACATTTCATAAAAGAGCCAACTCAACACAAGTAATGAACAAAATTGATCAAAACTATGTTTCCAGAGTAAAACCATGGGTAAATTCAACATCATAAACATGCTAGTAGAATTGAGAGAGTAACTAAGTGATAGTAGTTGCAACGTGTTTAGCAAAAAGCAAGACTAAAATCATTGATCGAGAAGAAAACGAGTTATCCGATAAGGTCAACCACAATTTGAACAACCTTTTCCTCATTCAATGGTCAAATCTCAACATCGGTGACGTGACCGTAGATGCGCCGTTTCATCTTCGTTGTGATTTGATGATTTGACTAATCCCCAAAATCATAAATAAAAAAATGAAGAAGGAAGAAGTGGGAAAGTTGCATTGCGAATTAAAGTTGGAGGGAATAGAAGTTTCAGTGGTGACTGTAAGCTAAGTCATATGTTTTATTTTAGACAACACATAATAAAGTGTAAACGAATGTTATCTATCGACGTCGATGAGACTTTGAGTTGACGACTAACAGCGACAATGAGGATTCACGGTCATGGTAACAATGACGATTACCGGTGACGGTGATGAATAGTCAATTTCGATCGGTGCGAATTAAAGTTAGAGAGAATAGAAGTTTCAGTGGTGACTGTAAGCTAAGTCATATGTTTTATTTTAGACAACACCTAATAAACTGTAATGAATGTTATCTATCGATGTCGATGAGACTTAGAGTTGACAACTAATGGTGACGATGAGGATTCACGGTCCTGGTAACAGTGATGATTACTGGTGACGGTGATGAATAGTCAGTTTCGATGGGTGAGGGATAGAGTTCAAAGAAAAGAAAGAAACTTTCAAAGGTTTGAAAATGAGATTTAGGATTCAAAGAGAGCAATTGTTTGTACTGAGGTTCAAAGGTTCAAAATTAGGATTTCAAACTCATAATTCCAAAGGTTCGAAAGTTCTACCAAAAAATTTTGGAAATAAAAAACCTGGATTCTTTTGCGATGAAAGGTTGATAAAAGGTAAATCTTGTTGATAGGAGCATTAGGAGGTTGGCTAGCTGCTCTATTTATTCAGTAAGCATTATAGAATAATGATTGTACAGGTCGGTGGGCCGACTCAAGTACTTAAGCACACTATCCTGATCCGCTTAGTCAATAGAGGCAAAATACTTAACTCGGTCCAAAACAATAATAGGCCCAATGACGCGTCAAGTAGTCAATCCAAACAGCTAACAAGACATATTTAAAAGGTAACTAAAGTAAAAACAACTGGAAATATAACTAAATCAGTTAGACATATGTATTTATTCTAAATGAAAATAAACTGTCAGAGAAAATATTCTGCCCACACCCTTAAAATAAAGGAGATATATTAACAAAATACCATTATGGTTGTTAACTCTTAAAGGGAAGATCTACGAATACTATAAAAGGGCCTCAGGACCCTAATCAAAGATAAGTGTTATTCCATACACTATACACGATACTTATAGTTATACGCTCTCATTGACTTGATCGTCGGAGTCTTATTAAAAGGTGGAACTCCTCTCACTGTGGATTTCAAGCATCTCAAAGCAGCAATAGCAAAAAGGAAAAATTGACCAAGAATCCACCACCAAAACCTAATTCAGGTCGGCCGGCAAGAGCAATGATCATTGTGTTACCTAACTCTTACTTTGCATAACTCTTACTCAACTAACTCCTTTCATTAAAAAGTCTCTGAAGAAGAATTTGAATTAATACTTGTCATATATTGTGGAACAATGAAGGAGAATAATATATCAAGTTAATGGTCTCTGCTACATAGTGAAAACACTTATTGAACTTCTTTTATTATCTCTAAATTAATAACTCTTTTTAATGTTTAGTATTGTAATAAGAATTTGACTAGTTGAATATTGCCAACTATACTGTGACATATTTGTAACATCCCGCCAAATCCCTTTTCATATTTATATAATGAAATAAAGGTAAAACAATAATATCGAAGTGAACATATATATATCTATATATATATATATGTAATGAAATTTCTCCTCACAGGGAGTTTAATACATATCCAGTCAGTTTCCAAAACTTAAACAAAATACAGCAAAATAGAAAACAGGCGATCTCCTTCTGGCGACCACTCACTGAGGAGCTCTACTTCCTGCAACATCATCTGCTCCCGTGTAAATTATACACGATCATCACAGGTTTAAGAAAACATCCACAAAACAAAAACGCAGGGTAAGCTAGATATTTTAAAGAGAATTTAGATATGAAACTTTAAAATCAAGATAAAACAAATTTAAGACACCCACGTAAAAACCATCAACTTTCTCATTCCCTTCACATGACCATCAAGTAATCACATATTTCACAATTTCCTCAAGAGTCGTTCAATTCACATAATTCCATCAAGTGTCTATCAATTTCAATGTTTCTCATTTCTCACGTCAGACTTCCACTGACTCATCACACATAGACACTTGACACTACTTCCGGAAGACACGTGCATTGACTAGACTCAGAGATCTGCACCTGTCATACTGCACCACTGTGAAATCACACACATTCACAGGGTCACTGTGAAATCACACACATTCACAAGCGTATAAATGAATCTCAATATCATCACTATCCTAGCATGACAGGGTTAATCCATACAACGAGTCAAGCTCGTTCTCTTTCAAACAACTCACCCATACATATGAACCTCCTTCGACTCTTAACACCTGAATAACTTCATCTATATGATTCCATTATATCAGGAGAGTCAGGATATCTCATAATAAACGAATCACCGGTCAATGCACACTCTACACGATCTTAAACGGTATTTTCTTTCCTGAAAATACTATGCCTTGATCCCACATTCACCACATTCCATACATCATACCACACATAAAGAACAATTCCATCATAGAATACTTTGAATCTTTTCTTAAACAACCCCACTCACAAAACAAGCATACCACCGTTCAGGTTTTCGAATAGCATATACATTTTTCATTTCAATCTCAACAAGTTCAAAGCGACACTAAAACAGGGGAGTTCGAAAACAACATTAAAACCGGCGATCACATCCAAAAACAGGGGATTATGCAATAAGAGTTGAAAACCGGCGACCACGTCGCCCCATCATCAAAATCATCTAACTTAAGGTTTTCGTTGGAAATAAGGCTAGCTTCCCTTACCTGGACTTGCGTAAAATCTCACTACGAGCTCTAACCCACCGAACTTAAGGATACCCGAACTCTGTTTTAGCGTTCTGATCGGAAAACTCGCAGAGAACTTCCCAGGAGTCCAAGGGCAGTCGTCGCTCGTCGTACTGGTGCTTGAGGATGCCTGGATCGCAGCGCGAAGGAGAGAAAAGAGAAGGATGAAGGTAAACTCACTCTGTCACTCTTGAACCACTGCAACGTTCTTTGCCTCTCAGAAGTGAGTTTTTGAATCTAAACCAACTTGTCCATAAATGGCGCTGCCACCACCCACTCTGCAGGAAAGCTTGCGTGCACACTTCCTTGAACAGTATGACCACGTGGGTCTCTGCGCATACCAACTCTCTGATGCTACTATTCTGAAACACTCCTAATGTCTACGTGTCACGCATGCAGAACGTCCATGCTGGGAGCCTGGGTCCCACCTTATCTGTGTGAAACACGACATCGCGCGATAACCTTCCACCGATGACTGATGTCCTTCTCATCCCGGCGATGACTGATGTGCCTCTCATCCCGGCGATGATTGATTCCTCTTCCTGACGGACGACTGATTCCTCATTCTGGCAGACAACCGATGTCTCACCCTGGCAGACCACCGATGTTCCACCCTGGCAGACAACCGATGTCTCACCCTGGCAGACCACCGATGTCTCACCCTGGCAGACCACCGATGTGTCTCCCATCCTGGTTGATGACCGATGCTCCTCTCATCCTGTTGGCGATCTCTTGTCGCCCTTGTGTGTGACGAGAACACATCGCCTTACTCTGGTCACCGATGTCACATCGTCACACCTTGCTGAAGGTTCATCCTCCCATTATGTTACGTCCAAGGTATCACCTCCAGATGGCTTGGTGACGTCGGTAGCTTCACATTTCCAAGAATAGATCAGCACTACTCCTTGTGCGCCCATGCATGCAACACTAAGGACGATTTCTTATGCTCAAGCATAGAGCTTCGCATGCCCAGCGTATCTAAGGCTTAACCCACACCTTGATACGCGTGGTTTTTGGAACCCACTATGGTTAATCCAGCATCTTGACCACATACTAAGTGCACTCCCGTCGATCACGTACACCATAGGCGATTGGCGATCATGTGCACCATAGGCGATTGGCGATCATGTACCATAGAAGTCGGAGGACGCCTCCTTCTTCAACAACGACGATCTTGTAGACCTCTAAGCTACACTTTCCTTCCTTTTTATTTTAAATAAAAACATACTTAGAATTCACTTAAAATATATCACTTTCATTCCAATAAAATTTTCTAGGTCCTTACAGAATGGCTCCAGCTGAGTTGATGGAATTAAAGAAGCAAGTGGAAGAGTTGTTGGAGAAACAATTCATCAGGCCTAGTGTATCTCCATGGGGGGCTCCAGTGCTTCTAGTTAAGAAAAAGGATGAAGGGTCTCGGTTGTGTGTAGATTACCGCCAGTTGAATAAGTTGACCATCAAGAACAAGTATCCTCTGCCTAGAATTGATGATTTAATGGATCAACTACATGGAGCCTCAGTGTTCTCAAAGATTGATCTGAGAACAGGATACCACCAAATTTTGGTAAAGGCTGAAGATGTTCAGAAGACGGCATTTAGGTCTCGTTATGGACACTATGAGTATGTGGTAATGCTGTTTGGAGTGACAAACGCTCCAGCTCTGTTCATGGACTACATGAATAGAATTTTTCTTCCTTTCTTGGATAAGTTTGTTATAGTCTTTATAGACGACATACTTATTTATTCAAGGACCAAGGAAGAACATGAGGAACATCTGAAGACAGTGTTGGAGATTCTGAGGGAGAAGCAACTCTATGCTAAGTTCTCTAAGTGTGAGTTCTGGTTGAAGGAGGTCAACTTCTTAGGACATGTAATATCTGCTCGGGGGATCTCAGTGGATCCAGCCAAGGTAGAGGCAGTGCTCCAGTGGGAACGTCCTAAGACAGTCACAGAGATAAGGAGTTTTGTGGGTCTAGCTGGCTACTATCGGAGGTTCATTGAGGATTATTCCAAGGTAGTGGCTCCTTTGACTCAGTTAACTCGCAAAGACCAATCTTTTGCTTGGACTGACCGATGTGAGCAGAGTTTCATGGAACTAAAGGAAAGATTGACTAGTGCTCCGGTGCTGGTGATCTCGGATGTAGGAAGACCTTTTGATGTCTACTGTGATGCTTCACATCAGGGCTTGGGATGTGTTTTGATGCAAGAGAAAAGAGTAGTTGCATATGCTTCAAGGCAACTCAAAATTCATGAGAGAAACTATCCTACTCATGACTTGGAGTTAGCAGCTGTGGTGTTTGCCTTGAAAATTTGGAGGCATTATTTGTATGGAGCTCGGTTTCAGGTGTTTAGTGATCATAAAAGTCTGAAATATCTGTTTGATCAAAAGGAACTAAATATGGGACAAAGAAGATGGATGGAGTTTCTAAAGGACTATGATTTCCTACTCATGTATCATCCAGGGAAGGCCAATGTAGTGGCAGATGCCTTGAGTAGAAAATCAATACAAGTATCAACCATGATGATTGAAGAGCAGAAGTTGATCGAGCAGTTCAGAGACTTAAACTTGGGAGTAGAATTCCATGTTAACCATATTAGTTGTAGTAAGTTAACTATAACTAATGATTTCATTGGAATGATAAAGAATAAGCAATTAGAGGATCCTAGTCTGAAGCGTATTGTGGAATTGCTAGGCACCGATCAGACTAAAGACTTTGTAATGGGAGGTGATGGGATCTTGAGATTTAATGGCAGAGTTTGCATACCTGCGAATGGAGAGTTGAAGAAGATGATCCTAGAGGAAGGTCACAAGAGTCGTCTTAGCCTACATCCAGGCATGAACAAGATGTACCATGACTTGAAGAAGTCATTTTGGTGGTCGGGCATGAAGAAAGAGATCGCGCAGTATGTTGCTACCTGCTTGACATGTCAGAAGGCGAAGGTAGAGCATCAAAGACCTGGCGGTTTGTTGCAGCAACTGGATATTCCTGAGTGGAAATGGGATAGCATTGTTATGGATTTTTTTACTCATTTACCTAGATCAGTAAGGGGTCATGATGCAATCTGGGTCATAGTTGATCGGCTGACGAAGAGTGCCCACTTTCTTCTAGTGAATTTGAGAATATCCATGGCCAAGTTGGCTCAGTTGTACATCAGGGAAATTGTGAGGTTGCATGGAGTGCCTTCCAGCATTGTTTCGAATAGAGATCCCAGGTTCACTTCACAATTTTGGCAGACTCTACAAGATTCTTTGGGAACTAAGTTGAGGATGAGCTCTGCATATCATCCTCAAACAGATGGACAGTCTGAGAGGACAATTTAGTCCTTGGAAGATCTGCTGAGGACGTGTGTTTTGGATCAATTGGGAAGCTGGGATGAGATGTTGCCACTGGTGGAGTTTACTTATAATAATAGTTATCATGCCAGTACAGGGATGGCGTCGTATGAAGCCTTGTATGGAAGGAAATGCAGAACTCCTTTATGTTGGTACCAGGAGGGCGAAGCAGTCTTGGTCGGGCCAGAGTTGATTCAGCATACGACCGAGAAGGTGAAACAGATAAAAGACAGAATGAAAGCTTCTCAAAGTCGGCAAAAATCTTATGCAGATCAGAGGAGAAAACCTTTGGAGTTTGCAGTTGGAGATCATGTATTTATGAAAGTGACACCGACCAAGGGTGTAGGACGAGCTATCAGATCAAAGAAGCTATCTCCTAAGTTCGTGGGACCATATCAGATCTTAAGAAGGATCGGTCCAGTGGCTTACGAGATTACTCTACCTCCTCAGTTAGCAAATCTGCATAATGTCTTTCATGTATCACAGCTGAGGAAGTACATGGCAGACCCTAATCACGTGCTAGAAGTGGACGATGTGCAGATCAAGGATGACTTGTCTTTTGAAGCAAAACGAGTTAGGATTGACGATCGGCAGAGTAAAAAGCTCAGAGGCAAGACCATCAACATGGTGAAAGTGGTGTGGGATGACAGATCGGGTGATTCAACTTGGGAATTAGAAGAAACCATGAGAGAAGCCTATCCCTACCTCTTTCCTTAGTAATTCAATTTTCGAGGACGAAAATTTTTCTTGTTGGGGAAAATGTAAGGACCTAGAAAAAATTTAATTGGAATAAAAGTGTTATATTTAAATAATTTCTGAAGATGTTATTATTTAAAATGAAAAGAGCTTGTAATAGAAGTTTCATGGTGGTCAGACCTCGGACGTCGCCCAAAGTCTGAGGTCATCTGGTAGAGGTCGGTCGAGGGACCATAGGGGGTTCCAAAAATCACACGTATTAAGGTGTGATTTGCACCTTAGCTACGCTATGTATGCGAAACTCTATGCGGGGGCATAAGAGTTTGTCCTTAGTGTTGCATGCATTGGCGCGCGAGGAGTTAGTACCGACCTGTCCTCGGGCAAGGAAACTACCGACATCACCAGGCCATGTGGAGGTGATAACTTAGACGCGGAGTGGTGGGTTGATGAACCTTCAGCAGGGTGTGACGATGTGTCATCGGACATCAGTCATCGCCAGAATGAGAGGCACATCAGTCATCGCCGGAATGAGAGGCACATCAGTCATCGCCGGAATTGGAGGCACATCAGTCATCGTCGGGATGAGAGACACCTCAGTCATCGGTGGATAGTGGATGGTCATCGCTGTATGGTCATCGGGGTTCCCTGCTACACGTGTTAAGGTGGGACCCAGGCTCCCAGCGAGAACGTTCTGCATGTGCGACACGTAGACAAAAAGGGTGTTTCAGAATAGTTGGCATCAGAGAGTTGGTAAGGCAGGAAACCCAAAGTTGGTACACACAGAGACATCACGTGGCAGTTCTGTCAGAGGAAATGTGCAGCAAGCTTTCTTGCAGAGTAGGTGGTGGCAGCGGCATTGCTGGGCAAGGTGGCTTAAGTTCAAAATTTACTCTGATAGGCAATGTTCGAATGCTGCTTGAGTAGAGAGAAATCGAGTGAGTTGAGTTTTGGTTCCCCGTTTCCTTTCTCTCCTTCTCTATATGTTCGCGCACCTTCGCTCACCAGTTGACGGCTGGTGACTGCCTTTGGACTCTGGGCAAGTGACTCTGCAAGTTTCCAATCAGAACGCCTAAAACAGAGTAAGTGCGTTTTGCCCTGTTCTTTGAGTCGATTTTGAACTGAGAGGGTCGTCTCTGCATAGACGTTGCATGTGACCCTTTTTACTTCAGAAATTGTCTCTGTTAACAAAGAAAATGAGTGGTATAGTCAGTTTTGTGATTAAGGCTCCATGGTGCAGGTTAAGGTATCCTTAAGTCTCGGTGGGTTTGGAGCTCTTAGTGAGTTTTTACGCAAGTCCAGGTAAGGGAAGCTAGCATTCGTTCAATAAAAACCTTAGGCTAGAAGATTCTGAAATTTGGGTGACGTGATCGCCGGTTCTAATGTTTGTTTCGAAATCCCCTGTTTTAGTGACGAATTGAAATTGTCTGATATTGAAATGTGAACTGTATATGATTTTCGAAATTCTGAACTTGGTTTTGATTGTTGTTGTGATTTGGAACCGTCCATTTATGTGTTGTATGATGCATTGAATGTTGTGAATGTGGGATCAAGGCATAGTATTTTCAGGAAAGAAAATACCGTGTAAGATCGTGTGTAATGTGCATTGACTAGGGACTTGTCTAGAAGGAGATATCTTGACTCTCCTGAGATAATGGAATCACATAGATGAAGTTATTCAGGTGTTGAGAGTCGAAGGAGGTTCATATGAATGGGTAAGTTGTTTGAAAGATAACTAACTTGACCTGTTCTATGAATTAACCCTGTCATACTGGGAGAGTGATGATATTGAGATTTATTTATGCGCATGGCTATGTGGATTCACAGCGACCCTGTGTGGATTCACAGTGGTGTAGTATGACAGGTGCAGATCTCTGAGTCTGAGTCAACGCACGAGTCTTCCGAAAGTAGAGTCAAGTGTCTATGTGTTGTGAGTCAGTGGGAATTCTGACTTGAGAAAGATGAATATTGTAACATCCCGCCAAAATACTATACAAATGTATATAATGAAAATAAAGGTAACAAATAGATTCTATGAACAAACTATTATATATATATGAAATGTAGTTTCTCCTCACAGGGAGTTTAATACAAAGTCGGTCAAATTTTTCCAGAAACATAAACAAAATGCAGTAAAAAAAAAACGAAGCAGGCGATCTCCTATCGGAGGAGACCGATCTCCTATCGAACGAGGCCGATCTCCCATCGGAGGACCCAAAACAGCCGATCTGCTTCCGGCGACCACTCCCTAAGGAGCTCTACTTCCTGGAAGATCATCTGCTCCCGTGTAAGTTATACACGATCATCACAGTTTTAAAAGAACAGCCACAGAACCAAAACACGCAGGGTAAGCTATATAATTTAAAGGAAGTTTAAATCATGAACATGACAATCAAAGTAAAACAAGTTTCAAATATCCATGTAAAACGTAGAGTTGCTCATATCATTCACCTGATCGCCCAAAATCACACATTTCACAACATTCACCCATAGTCATTCCATTTCACAATACTGCATCAAGTGTCTATAAACTATCAATGTTTCTCATTTCTCACGTCAGACTTTCCACTGACTCACCACACAAGACACTTGACACTACTTCCGGATTGACTCGTGCGTTGATTAGACTCAGAGATCTGCACCTGTCATACCACACCACTGTGAAATCCACACAGGGTCGCTGTGAATCCACACAGCATGCGCATATATCATCTCAATGTCATTAGTTCTCCTGGTATGACAGGGTTAATCCATAGGACAGGCGGAGCTCGTTCTTTTTCACACGAGACGCCCATCATATAGACCTCCTTCGACTCTCAACAACTGAGTAACTTCCTCTACGTGATTCCATTACCTCAGCAGAGTCAGGATATCCCCTTAGGAATCACCGATCAATGCACCTACTACAAGATCTTACACGGTATTTTCTTTCCTGAAAATACTATGCCTCGATCCCACATTCACAGCATTCAAGACGTCATGCCATACAAAGGAATATTTCAAATCACAGCAACAACCATTTCAGCGTTTCAAACTTTCGAATATCACATATATATTGTATTTAAATCCCAAACAGTTTCAAACAATGTCAAACACAGGGGAGTTCGAAACTCGTATTTAAAACCGGCGACCACGTCGCCCAAACACATAAAACAGAGCATTTCGAAAAGAAACAGAGAACCGGCGACCACGTCGCCCTCACTTCAGAAACAGCAAACTATGGCTTGTATGGAAAAAGAGGTCTAGCTTCCCTTACCTGGACTTGCGCAACCACCAGGAGCTTCGAAATCCAACAGAGCTTGAAGAATGCCTTGGCTCTATTCTTGAGTCTGGTTTTGAAGGAGTTGCAGAGAACTTTCCCAGGTGCTCCAATGGTGTCGCTTCTCGTCGTACTCTTGTGTGGAGATGCTGAAATCGCAACGTGGAGGAGGTAACTGGAGAAGAAGGGAGGGAACTCACTCTTTCTCTCGTCGAATACAACAATGTTTTCTTTTCTCTCAGCAGTGGATTTTTGTAACTTAAACCAACTTATCCCTCCAAAAGCAGCTGCCACCACCTACTCTGCAGGGAAGTTTGCGTGCACGCTTCCCTGAACAGTACTACTAAGCGTGCCTCTGCGCAGGCTACGCTCTGAGGTCACTATTCTGAACCACTCTTTTGTCTACGTGGCGCGCGTGCAGAACATCTCTTGCTGGGAGTCTGGGGCCCACGTTCTCTGGGTGTAACTCAACGTCGCGCGATGACCTTTCGCCGATGACTACCAGCTCGAAGAGAAACCACTGATGACCTCTCGCGCGAAGACGATCCACCGATGACCTCGCGCGAAGACTACCACCGATGACCTCGCGCGAAGACTACCACCGATGACCTCGCGCGAAGACTACCACCGATGACATCTTCCTGGCGAACGACCGATGTCTTCCTCTGGGAGACAACCGATGTCTTCCCTGGCGACGCCCTCATAACTCTCGCGCCTTGGCCACGTCCACATGCATCGCGCCCTGGCAATGCCCGCGTGCCTCGCGCCCGCGCGATGCCCGCATGCCCCTCGCGCCCGCGCGATGCCTGCATGCCTCTCACGCCTGCGCGATGTCCACCTGGCGCTCATGTGTAGCAGGCGACCGGCGACCTCGTAGCCTTCTAAACTTAACTTTTTCCTCCCTTTCTATTCTAAATAAAAACATACTTAGAATTCATTTAAAATATAACTCTTTTATTCCAATTTAATTTTTCAGGTCCTTACATTCTCCCCAACAAGAAAAATTTTCGTCCTCGAAAATTGGATTACAAGGAAAAGAGGTATGGATAAGCCTCCCTCATGGGTTCTTCTAACTCCCAAGTTGAATCCCCCGATCTCTCATCCCACACCACTTTCACCATGTTAATGGTCTTGCCTCTGAGCTGTTTACTTTGACGATCTTCAATCCTGACTGGTTTCGCTTCAAAGGACAAGTCATCCCTGATCTGCACGTTGTCCACTTCCAGCACATGACCAGGGTCTGCCATGTACTTCCTCAGCTGTGAAACGTGAAAGACATTGTGCAGATTCGCTAAATGGGGAGGCAGGGCGATCTCATAAGCTACTGGGCCAATCCTTCTTAAGATCTGATATGGTCCCACGAACTTAGGGGACAACTTCTTTGACCTGATCGCCCGCCCTACACCCTTGGTTGGTGTCACTTTCATGAACACGTGATCTCCAGCAGCAAACTCCAAAGGCTTTCTCCTCTGATCTGCATAGGACTTCTGCCTACTCTGAGAAGCTTTCATTCTGCTTTGTATCTGCTTTACCTTCTCGGTCGTCTGTTGAATCAACTCTGGCCCAACCAAGACTGCCTCGCCCTCCTGGTACCAACATAAGGGAGTCCTACATTTCCTCCCATACAGGGCTTCATATGGTGCTATCCCTATGCTGGCGTGATAACTGTTATTATATGTAAACTCCACTAGTGGCAACACCTCCTCCAAACTTCCCAATTGATCCAAGACGCACGCCCTCAGCAGATCTTCCAGAGATTGGATCGTTCTCTCTGACTGACCATCTGTTTGGGGATGATATGCAGAGCTCATCCTCAACTTAGTTCCCAAGCATTCTTGTAAGGTCTGCCAAAACCGTGAAGTAAACCTGGGATCTCTATCTGAAACGATGCTGGAAGGCACTCCATGCAGCCTTACTATTTCTTGGATGTATAGCTGTGCCAGCTTGACCATGGGCATCCTCATATTCACTGGGAGAAAATGAGCACTCTTCGTCAGCCGATCAGTGATGACCCAGATTGCATCATGGCCCTTGACCGATCTGGGTAAATGGGTGACAAAATCCATGGCAATGCTGTCCCATTTCCACTCAGGGATATCCAATGGTTGTAACAACCCGCCAGGCCTTTGATGTTCCACCTTTGCCTTCTGACACGTCAAACAGGTAGCAACATACTGGGCGATGTCTCTCTTCATGCCTGACCACCAAAATGACTCCTTCAAGTCATGGTACATCTTGGTCATGCCTGGATGGAGGTTAAGGCGACTCTTATGACCTTCATCTAGGATCATCTTCTTCAATTCTCCATCTGCAGGGATGCAAATCCTACCATTTAATCTCAAGATCCCATCATCGCCCATCACAAAGTCTCTAGCCTGGTCGGTCCCTAGTGACTCCACAGTACGCTTCAGACTAGGGTCCTCTAACTGCTTATCCCTTAACATCCCAAGGAAATCATTAGTTATAGTCAGCTTACTACAACTAATGTGATTCACGTGGAACTCTACCCCAAGGTTTAAATCTCTGAATTGCTCGATCAGTTTCTGCTCTTCCATCATCATGGTGGCTACTTGTACTGATTTTCTACTCAAGGCATCTGCCACTACATTGGCCTTCCCCGGATGATACATGAGTTGAAAATCGTAGTCCTTAAGAAACTCCATCCACCTTCTTTGTCTCATGTTTAGTTCCTTCTGATCGAACAGATATTTCAGGCTCTTATGGTCACTGAACACCTGGAACCGAGCTCCATATAGATAGTGCCTCCAGATCTTCAAGGCAAAAACCACTGCTGTAAGGACCTGTAAAATTGAATTGGAATAAAAGTGGTATATTTAAATAATTTCAGAAGATGTTATTATTTAAAATACAAAGAACTGGTAAATGAAGTTTCGTAGTAGTCGGACCTCGGACGTCGCCCAAGATCTGGGGTCAGCTGGTAGAGGTCGGTCGGCTGACATGTAGATCAAGAAGAGTAAGGGAGGAAAAGTTAAGTTAGAAGGCTACGAGGTCGCCGGTCGCCTGCTACACATGAGCGCCTGGTGGACGTCGCCAGGGCGCGAGAGGCATGCAGGCATCGCGCGGGCGCGAGAGGCATGCAGGCAGCGCGCGGGCGCGAGAGGCATGCAGGCATCGCGTGGGCGCGAGGCATGCGGGCATTGCCAGGGCGCGAGGCATGTGGACGTGGTCAAGGCGCGAGAGTTATGAGGGCGTCGCCAGGGAAGACATCGGTCGTCCCCCAGAGGAAGACATCGGTCGTCTTCCAGGGCGAAGGAGACTCGGTCGTTCGCCAGGATGAGTCAGCAGTGGAAAGTTATAGCGCGACGTCGAGTTTCACACCTTGAAGGTAAGACCCAGACTCCCAGCATGAAGCGTAGTGCACGCACGCCACGTAGACAAAAAGGGTGGTTCAGAATAGTGACATCAGAATGTTGGCATGCGCGGGAGACACTCACGGTCGTACTGTTCAGAGCAGTGGCTGGCATGCACAAGCGACAACAGTGGCAGTACTGTTCAGAGCAGTGGTTGGCATGCACCAGAGACAACAGTGGTCGTACTGTTCAGGGCAGTGGTTCTCAGACTTCTCTGCAGAATGGGTGGTGGCAGCTGCTTTTGGTGGATAAGTTGGTTTAAGATACAGAAAACCCACTGCTGAGAGAAAGAAAAACGTTGCAGCCTTCAAAGAGAGAAAGAGTGAGTTACCTCCCTTCTCCTCCAGTTGCCTCCTTCGCGCTGCGATTCTAGCACCTTCACACGAGAGTGCGACGAGCGACAGCCACCATTAGAGCACCTGGGCAGTTCTCTGCAAGTCCTTCAATCAGACGCAAAAACAGAGCCAAGGCGTTCTTCAAGCTTTGTTGGGTTTCGGAACTCTAGGTGTTTGCGCAAGTCCAGGTAAGGGAAGCTAGACCTCTTTTTCCATACAAGCCATAGTTTGCTGTTTCTGAAGTGAGGGCGACGTGGTCGCCGGTTCTCTGTTTCTTTTCGAAATGCTCTGTTTTACGTGTTTGGGCGACGTGGTCGCCGATTTTATATACAGTCTTCGAAATACCATATTTTGAACTAGATCGCCGGTTTTTGGCGCTGTTTTGCGAACTCCTTGTGTTTGATGTTGTTTTGAGAACTGCTTGAGATTTACATGAGATATTCGAAAATATGAATCCTTTGAAATGGCTATTGCTGTGATTGAAATCATTCTTTTAAGTGTGGCATGATGTCTTTGAATGCTGTGAATGTGGGATCGAGGCATAGTATTTTCAGGAAAGAAAATACCGTGTAAGATCTTGTGGTAGGTGCATTGATCGGTGATTCCTAAGGGGATATCCTGACTCTGCTGAGGTAATGGAATCACGTAGAGGAAGTTACTCAGTTGTTGAGAGTCGAAGGAGGTCTATATGATGGGCGTCTCGTGTGAAAAAGAACGAGCTCCGTCTGTCCTATGGATTAACCCTGTCATACCAGGAGAACTATGGTAACATTGAGATGATATATGCGCATGCTGTGTGGATTCACAGCGACCCTGTGTGGATTTCACAGTGGTGTGGTATGACAGGTGCAGATCTCTGAGTCTAATCAACGCACGAGTCAATCCGGAAGTAGTGTCAAGTGTCTTGTGTGGTGAGTCAGTGGAAAGTCTGACATGTGAAATGAGAAACTTGAATATTGATAGACACTTGATGCTGTATTGTGAAATAGAATGACTATGGGTGAATGTTGTGAAATGTGATTTTGGGCGATCAGCTGAATGCTATGAGCAGCTCTACGTTTTACATGGATATTTTGGAACTTGGTTTACTTGGATTTTCATGTTCTTGATTTAAACTTCTTTTAAATTATCTAGCTTACCCTTTTATCTGTTATTGTGGTTGTTTTCTCAAAACTGTGATGATCGTGTAATTGTTACACGGGAGCAGATGATCTTCCAGGAAGAAAAGCCCTCTAGTGAGTGATCGCCGAGGAGGAGATCGCCGGTTTTCTGTCTCTATCGGGTGATCGCCTGTGTCTGCCTCCATCGGGTGATCGCCTGTTTTTTTTCTGTCTTGATAGGAGATCGGTCTCGTCCGATAGGAGATCGGTTCCTTCCGATAGGAGATCGCCTGCTTTGTTTTCTTTTTCTGTACTTTGTTTATGTTTCTGGAAAATTTGACCGAATTTGTATTAAACTCCCTGTGAGGAGAAACTACATTTCACATATATAATATTTTGTTCATAGAATCTATTTGTTACCTTTATTTTCATTATATACATTTGTATAGTATTTTGGCGGGATGTTACATTAATGGTATCAGAGCAGTTCGTCCTTAGGATGACCTGAGGGCTGTGGATCCATTGTGTTTCTTCTGCTCATGAAAGTTATTTGAGTTTAAAATAATAACTATAGTGAAAGGTTTTCAAACGTTTTTGTATTGAAATTTTGTGTGTGCTTGGTGAATATATGTTCTAATTGAAAATCTTAGTATTAAGAATGAGAAGGTCTTGATAAAGTAGTGAGGGTGCACACTCATAACTGGATCGAGATGAGTCTCAATCTTAATTCCAAAGGTTTGATGTTTAGCATATATTAAATTCTGGTGTGAGCTATCTCATCCTCTTGAGTGTCTTTGTAATTGATTGAAAATGCTTGATTGGATTGGTGACTGCATACCAGTAGTTGTGCTGGTGTTATGCTTGATATTATAAGCATTATGATTCTGTTGATGAGCTCAAATTCGTAATGATTTTGAGATGCTGACCTTTGTAAGGTCTAGCTGTTACCCCCTTGAATGAATTGATTTCTTATCGATCTCATTCTTGTAGTTGTAGGGAATATAGGAATCTTATAATTTCAGAATCTGAAAACGAAGGAGATGGCACGTAGACCTTCTACCCCTCCCCAACCTCCTTCGGAGATGAGCCAGATTGCCAAGGCTATCGAGATGATGGCAACTGCCATCCAACAGCAGAATACGGTAATGGCCCAGATTCATCTGGCTGTAATGAATCATTTGGGAACTGCTGGATCGGCTGCAACAGCTTCCCAGGTCAATCAGCCTCGGGAGCAGGTAGGGATGACCGAGTTCATGAGGCACAACCCACCCAAGCTCAGTGGGAGTGCTACCCCTGATCAAGCAGATCCGTGGACCAGGGAGTTGCATGCCTTAGTAAGGAAGGCAAAGGTAGTGGAGACCCTGGAGAGGAATGATTCCAGGATAATCAGATCACACCCAGGGGGTCCCTCCAGTGGGAAGGCCAAGGTGCAGCACCCACAAAGCAAGCCTTATGCGAGACCTCCACCACGTCGGGCAGGAGCAGTTCCGCTCCAGTTTCAGCGGCAACAACCCTGGAAACCAAAGTGTTTCCGTTGTGGTGGGTTACATAACGTCAAGGTGTGCTCCAAGAGGAATTCAGAGAAAGGGTGTTTCACATGCCAAGAAATGGGGCACATTTCTAGAGATTGTCCTAACAGAAAAAGGATGACTCAACCCAGTGGTTCTCGGCAGTTGAGGAATGAAGGCAGCAGACCTCAGGCAACAGGGAGAGTGTTGGCCATGTCAGGAGCAGAGGCGTCTCAGTCAGGTAACCTCGTGCAGAGTATATGTTTTATAGCTGGTAGGAGTGTAAAGGTTTTGTTTGATTCTGGAGCGACACACTCCTTTGTGTCAAGCCTGTGTGTAGCCGAGTTGGGCCTTCTAGTTAAGGAGTTACCTTTCGAACTGTTGGTCTCTACACCTGCGTCAGGGCAGGTGATGACCTCTACAGTTTGCCCCGAATGTCCAGTGATAGTAGAGGGACGCAGATTCAAGGTGAACTTGATCTGCCTACCTCTTCGGGACCTAGATGTTATCCTGGGAATGGATTGGTTAGCTGCCAATCACGTTCTCATTGACTGCGGTGGTCAGAGGATTGCATTTCCAGACCTCCAAGGATCAGATGTAATATCTGCTCGGCAAGGGCAATCAGCGTTGGAAGAAGGGGCGAGGTGCTTCGTGATACTCGCTCGGTCGGAGGTGGAGAATAAAGGGGACGTAAGCAGAATACCCGTGGTGAAAGATTTCACGGATGTATTTCCAGAAGAGGTACCTGGGTTACCTCCTAAGAGGGAAGTGGAACTCTCTATTGTTTTGGTACCTGGAGCTGGACCAGTGTCAACGGCCCCAGCTGAGTTGATGGAATTAGAGAAGGAAGTGTAAGTTAGATTTAGTGTACCAAGGTGTAGGTTCAGCTACATATAAGTTATGGAGAGTATGTAAGCAGGATGTTGAGAGTTTAAAGACTTAAGCATGTGTATCCATGGGAAGTACTGGAGTTAAGTTCCAAGATGAAAGTAGGAATCTTTCTTTGATCCGGAGCTTGGTGATGACCTCTAGCTGGACACAAGGCTTGAAATGGAAATTTGAGATTTGGTAGAGAATAAGTTTACAAGATGATTATATCATCTTGAGATGTATCAATGATTTTGGGAAAGAGGAAAGATGAAATATCTTAATTGTGTTTAAAGTTACAGTTAGGCAAAGAAAATTGTTGAAAAGCAACAGGCGGAGAAATTGCTTGGATGAGAGAGAAAGTCTCACGTGGGATGGATGTTGTTTAATTAATTTGGATTTGAAAGCTGTATGTGATTCGAAATTGGACACTAGTTTATGTTGAGTATGTAGGAGATGAATTGGATGTTATTCCAGAAAAGGGATTAGTGACCTGTCAATCACGTTTCCAAAGGTTAAGCTCAACGAAAGATAGTGTTTCCAAAGTTCAGCCGAGTTGATTAAATTGAAGAAAATAAGTGGAAGAGTTGTTAGAGGCGCAGTTAGTCAAGCCCAATATATCTCCTTGGAATTTCCAGCATTGTTGGTTAAAAAGGAAGAGGAAGGACCTCAACTGTGTAGGGATTACAGGAAGTTGAATAAGTTGACCATCCAGGACAACTACCCTCTACCCGTAATTGATGAGTGGGGGATCAGTTAGATGGAACTTCAGTGTCCTTAAAGTTTTATCGGAAATCTGGATAAAACCAGATTTTGCTAAGACAGAAGATGTGCAGAAGACAAGCCTTTTGAGGTTTAGTATGATGCCTCACATCAAAGTTTGAATTGTGTCTGGATACAAGAGAAGACAGGAGTTGCATATGTTCAATGCAACTCAAATTTCATGAGAGGAATTATTCTACTTATGATTTAGAATCGGCAGTGGTAGTGTTGTTATGGAGATTTGAAGACAGTAATTGTGTGAAGCTTTGTATGGGAAGAAATGCAGAATTCCCTTATTGTTGGAACCGGAGGGCGAATCAGTTTTGATTGAACAGTGAGAGGATCCTAGTCTAAAACGTATTGTGGAATTTGCTAGGCACCGATCAGGCTAAAGGCTTTGTAACGGGTAAAGATGGAATATTGAGATTAATGGCAGAATCTGCATACCAGCAGATGGAGAATGGAAATTGATGAAGTATTGGAGTAGTAAGAGTTGGTTCAACAGACAACCGAGAAGGTGAAACTGATGCAAGGCAGAATGAAAGCTTCTGAAAGTCGGCAGATGTCCTCGGCAGATCAGAGGAGAAGACCTTTGGAGTTTGCTGCTGGGGATCATGTCTTTATGAGGGAAGCAACAGCCAAGGGTGTAGGACGAGCTATCAGATCAAAGAAGCTGTCCCCTAAGTTGGTTGGGCCATGTCAGACCCAAGGGGGATCAGTCCAGTGGCTTATGAGATCACCCCACCTCCCCAATTAGCAAACCTGCATAATGTGTTTCACGTATCACAGCTAAGGAAGTATCTTGCAGACCCTAGTCACGTGTTGGAAGTGGACGACGTGCAGATCGGGTGATTCACCATGGAATTTGAAGGGAACCATGGGAGATGCATATGCCCACCTCTTTTCCTTGTAATTCAATTTTCGAGGACGAAAATTTTTCTTGTTGGGGAGAATGTAAGGACCTGTAAAATTGAATTGGAATAAAAGTGGTATATTTAAATAATTTCAGAAGATGTTATTATTTAAAATACAAAGAACTGGTAAATGAAGTTTCGTAGTAGTCGGACCTCGGACGTCGCCCAAGATCTGGGGTCAGCTGGTAGAGGTCGGTCGGCTGACATGTAGATCAAGAAGAGTAAGGGAGGAAAAGTTAAGTTAGAAGGCTACGAGGTCGCCGGTCGCCTGCTACACATGAGCGCCTGGTGGACGTCGCCAGGGCGCGAGAGGCATGCAGGCATCGCGCGGGCGCGAGAGGCATGCAGGCAGCGCGCGGGCGCGAGAGGCATGCAGGCATCGCGTGGGCGCGAGGCATGCGGGCATTGCCAGGGCGCGAGGCATGTGGACGTGGTCAAGGCGCGAGAGTTATGAGGGCGTCGCCAGGGAAGACATCGGTCGTCCCCCAGAGGAAGACATCGGTCGTCTTCCAGGGCGAAGGAGACATCGGTCGTTCGCCAGGATGAGTCAGCAGTGGAAAGTTATAGCGCGACGTCGAGTTTCACACCTTGAAGGTAAGACCCAGACTCCCAGCATGAAGCGTAGTGCACGCACGCCACGTAGACAAAAAGGGTGGTTCAGAATAGTGACATCAGAATGTTGGCATGCGCGGGAGACACTCACGGTCGTACTGTTCAGAGCAGTGGCTGGCATGCACAAGCGACAACAGTGGCAGTACTGTTCAGAGCAGTGGTTGGCATGCACCAGAGACAACAGTGGTCGTACTGTTCAGGGCAGTGGTTCTCAGACTTCTCTGCAGAATGGGTGGTGGCAGCTGCTTTTGGTGGATAAGTTGGTTTAAGATACAGAAAACCCACTGCTGAGAGAAAGAAAAACGTTGCAGCCTTCAAAGAGAGAAAGAGTGAGTTACCTCCCTTCTCCTCCAGTTGCCTCCTTCGCGCTGCGATTCTAGCACCTTCACACGAGAGTGCGACGAGCGACAGCCACCATTAGAGCACCTGGGCAGTTCTCTGCAAGTCCTTCAATCAGACGCAAAAACAGAGCCAAGGCGTTCTTCAAGCTTTGTTGGGTTTCGGAACTCTAGGTGTTTGCGCAAGTCCAAGTAAGGGAAGCTAGACCTCTTTTTCCATACAAGCCATAGTTTGCTGTTTCTGAAGTGAGGGCGACGTGGTCGCCGGTTCTCTGTTTCTTTTCGAAATGCTCTGTTTTACGTGTTTGGGCGACGTGGTCGCCGGTTTTATATACAGTCTTCGAAATACCATATTTTGAACTAGATCGCCGGTTTTTGGCGCTGTTTTGCGAACTCCTTGTGTTTGATGTTGTTTTGAGAACTGCTTGAGATTTACATGAGATATTCGAAAATATGAATCCTTTGAAATGGCTATTGCTGTGATTGAAATCATTCTTTTAAGTGTGGCATGATGTCTTTGAATGCTGTGAATGTGGGATCGAGGCATAGTATTTTCAGGAAAGAAAATACCGTGTAAGATCTTGTGGTAGGTGCATTGATCGGTGATTCCTAAGGGGATATCCTGACTCTGCTGAGGTAATGGAATCACGTAGAGGAAGTTACTCAGTTGTTGAGAGTCGAAGGAGGTCTATATGATGGGCGTCTCGTGTGAAAAAGAACGAGCTCCGTCTGTCCTATGGATTAACCCTGTCATACCAGGAGAACTATGGTAACATTGAGATGATATATGCGCATGCTGTGTGGATTCACAGCGACCCTGTGTGGATTTCACAGTGGTGTGGTATGACAGGTGCAGATCTCTGAGTCTAATCAACGCACGAGTCAATCCGGAAGTAGTGTCAAGTGTCTTGTGTGGTGAGTCAGTGGAAAGTCTGACATGTGAAATGAGAAACTTGAATATTGATAGACACTTGATGCTGTATTGTGAAATAGAATGACTATGGGTGAATGTTGTGAAATGTGATTTTGGGCGATCAGCTGAATGCTATGAGCAGCTCTACGTTTTACATGGATATTTTGGAACTTGGTTTACTTGGATTTTCATGTTCTTGATTTAAACTTCTTTTAAATTATCTAGCTTACCCTTTTATCTGTTATTGTGGTTGTTTTCTCAAAACTGTGATGATCGTGTAATTGTTACACGGGAGCAGATGATCTTCCAGGAAGAAAAGCCCTCTAGTGAGTGATCGCCGAGGAGGAGATCGCCGGTTTTCTGTCTCTATCGGGTGATCGCCTGTGTCTGCCTCCATCGGGTGATCGCCTGTTTTTTTTCTGTCTTGATAGGAGATCGGTCTCGTCCGATAGGAGATCGGTTCCTTCCGATAGGAGATCGCCTGCTTTGTTTTCTTTTTCTGTACTTTGTTTATGTTTCTGGAAAATTTGACCGAATTTGTATTAAACTCCCTGTGAGGAGAAACTACATTTCACATATATAATATTTTGTTCATAGAATCTATTTGTTACCTTTATTTTCATTATATACATTTGTATAGTATTTTGGCGGGATGTTACAACTGCCGCCAACTCCAAGTCATGCGTAGGGTAGTTCCTCTCATGGACCTTGAGTTGCCTTGAAGCATATGCAACCACTCTCTTCTCTTGCATCAAAACACATCCCAAACCCTGATGTGAAGCGTCACAGAAGACGTCAAAAGGTCTTCCCACCTCGGGGATCACCAGCACTGGAGCACTAGTCAGCCTTTCCTTTAGTTCCTTGAAGCTCTGCTCACATCGGTCGGTCCAAGCAAAAGGTTGATCCTTGCGGGTTAGCTGTGTTAAAGGAGCCACTATCTTGGAAAAATCCTCAATAAACCGCCGATAGTAGCCAGCTAGGCCCACAAAACTCCTTATTTCAGTAACTGTCTTAGGACGTTCCCATAGAAGCACTGCCTCCACTTTGGCTGGATCAACCGAGATCCCCTGGGCAGATATCACATGTCCTAAGAAGTTGACTTCCCTCAGCCAGAACTCACACTTGGAGAACTTGGCATAGAGCTGCTTCTCTCTCAGTATTTCCAATACTGTCCTCAGGTGTTCCTCATGCTCTTCCTCGGTCCTTGAATAAATGAGGATGTCATCTATGAAGACCACCACAAACTTATCCAAGAAAGGGCGAAAGATCCTATTCATGTAGTCCATGAATAGAGCTGGAGCATTGGTGACTCCAAATGGCATCACTACATACTCGTAGTGCCCATATCGAGACCTAAAAGCTGTCTTCTGAACATCTTCAGCTTTTACCAAGATTTGGTGATACCCCGATCTCAGGTCAATCTTGGAGAACACCGAGGCCCCATGAATTTGGTCCATCAAATCATCAATCCGAGGTAGGGGGTACTTGTTCTTGATGGTCAATTTGTTCAATTGCCTGTAGTCTATACACAACCGAGACCCTCCATCCTTCTTCTTGACTAGGAGCACTGGAGCTCCCCATGGAGATACGCTGGGTCTGATGAATTGCTTCTCCAGCAACTCTTCCACTTGCTTCTTTAACTCCACTAACTCGGCTGGTGCCATCCTGTAAGGTGCCATTGATATTGGTCCAGCTCCAGGTACTAAGTCAATAGAGAATTCCACTTCTCTCTTAGGGGGTAACCCAGGCACTTCTTCTGGGAATACATCCGTGAAATCTTTCACCACGGGTATTCTGCTTACGTCCCCTTTATTCTCCACCTCCGACCGAGCGAGTATCACAAAGCACCTCGTCCCTCCTTCCAGCTCTGATCGCCCTCGTTGAACTGATAACACATCCGATTCTTGGGGGTCTGGAAACGGTACTTTCTGCCTACCACAGTCTATGAGAACGTGATTGGCAGCTAACCAATCCATTCCCAGGATAACATCCAGGTCCTGAAGAGGTAGGCAGATCAAGTTCACCTTGAATCTGCGTCCCTCCACAATTACTGGACATTCGGGGCACACTGTAGAGGTCGACACCTGTCCTGACGCAGGTGTAGAGACCAACAGTTCGAAAGGTAACTCCTTCACTAGGAGGCCCAACTCAGCTACACACAGGCTTGACACAAAGGAGTGTGTCGCTCCAGAATCAAACAAAGCCCTTACACCTCTACCAGCAATAAAACAAACACCTTGGATGAGGTTACCTGACTGAGCTGCCTCTGTTCCAGACATGGCGAACACCCTCCCTGTTGCCTGAGGTCTGTTGCCCTCGTTCCTCAACTGTTGGGAGCCACTGGGTTGGGTCGCCCCATTCCTGCTAGGGCACTCCCTAGCAACGTGCCCTATCTTTTGGCAGACAAAACATCTCCTCTCTGAAATCTTCTTGAAACAAGCATTGGAGGCGTGTGGTCCACCACAGTGAAGACACTTGGGTTTCCAAGGTTGCTGCTGTTGAAACTGGGGAGGTGCTGCTCCTGCCCGATGTGGTGGAGGTCTCGCATAGGGTTTGCTTTGTGGGTGCTGTGCCTTAGCTCTCCCACTGGAGGAACCTCCTTGGTGTGACCTGATCACCCGAGAATCACCCTTTTCCAGGGTCTCCACCATCTTCGCCTTCTCCACTAAGGCGTGGAATTCCCTGATGCACATCGGGGCTAGGGTCCTCTTCAGCCCATGCTTCAGTCCTTCTTCGAATTTTCTACATCTCCAGGCCTCGGAGGTCGCCTGGGTATAAAACCGGGCGAGGTACTCAAAACGAGCAGCATAGGCGTTTACTGACATGTCCCCCTGCTCCAACTTTAAGAACTCAGCTTCCCTTGCAAACTTGGCACTGTCAGGGAAGTATTTCTCCAAGAACTTCACCCTGAAGCTCTCCCAATCCAATACATCCTCTCGTGCCTCCATCATCTGCTGAGCTCCCATCCACCAGAACTCAGCTTCTCCTGATAGCAGATAAGTGGCGAACAGCAGCTTCTTCTCTTCAGGGCATGAGGTCGCCCTAAAGATTTTCTCCACCTCCCTGACCCACTGGTCTGCCTGGTCAGGGGTAGCATTCCCACTAAACTTAGGTGGGTTGTGCCTCATGAACTCGGCCAGTCCCATCTGTTCTTGGGGCTGACCGACGTGGGAGTTTGTCTCAGCAGATCGGGCAGTTTCCCAGTGTTGCATTGTGGCTTGATGGTTCTGAGCCATCGCCGCATTCTGCTGCTGAATGGCAGTCGCCATCATCTCGATGGCCTTGGCGATCTGACTCATCTCTGAGGAAGGTTGGGGTGGGGTAGAAGGTCTACGTGCCATCTTCTTCGTTCTGGATTCTGAATCTATTGGTTTCTATATTCCCTACAACTACAAGAATGAGATCGATCAGAAATCAATTCATTCAGGAGGTACCATCTAGACCTTACAAAGGTCAGCATCTCAAAATCATTAAGAATTTGAGCTCAACAACAGAATCATAATGCTTATAACATCAAGCATAACACCAGAACAACCACTGGTATGCAGTCATCAATCCAATCAACCATTTTCAATCCATTACAAGGACACTCAAGAAAATGAAATAGCTCACACCAGAATTCAATATATGCTAAACATCCAACCTTTGGAATTAAGGTTGAGACTCATCCCGATCCAGTTATGAGTGTGCACCCTCACTACTTTATCAGGACCTTCTCATTCTTAATACTAAGATTTTCAGTTATAACATATATTCACCAAAGCACACACAAAATCTCAATACAAAAACGTTTGAAAACTTTTCACTATAGTTGTTATTTTAAACTCAAATAAATTTCATGAGCAGAAGAAACACAATGGATCCACAGCCCTCAGGTCATCCTAAGGACGAACTGCTCTGATACCATTAATGTAACATCCCGCCAAAATACTATACAAATGTATATAATGAAAATAAAGGTAACAAATAGATTCTATGAACAAACTATTATATATATATGAAATGTAGTTTCTCCTCACAGGGAGTTTAATACAAAGTCGGTCAAATTTTTCCAGAAACATAAACAAAATGCAGTAAAAAAAAACGAAGCAGGCGATCTCCTATCGGAGGAGACCGATCTCCTATCGAACGAGGCCGATCTCCCATCGGAGGACCCAAAACAGCCGATCTGCTTCCGGCGACCACTCCCTAAGGAGCTCTACTTCCTGGAAGATCATCTGCTCCCGTGTAAGTTATACACGATCATCACAGTTTTGAAAGAACAGCCACAGAACCAAAACACGCAGGGTAAGCTATATAATTTAAAGGAAGTTTAAATCATGAACATGACAATCAAAGTAAAACAAGTTTCAAATATCCATGTAAAACGTAGAGTTGCTCATATCATTCACCTGATCGCCCAAAATCACACATTTCACAACATTCACCCATAGTCATTCCATTTCACAATACTGCATCAAGTGTCTATAAACTATCAATGTTTCTCATTTCTCACGTCAGACTTTCCACTGACTCACCACACAAGACACTTGACACTACTTCCGGATTGACTCGTGCGTTGATTAGACTCAGAGATCTGCACCTGTCATACCACACCACTGTGAAATCCACACAGGGTCGCTGTGAATCCACACAGCATGCGCATATATCATCTCAATGTCATTAGTTCTCCTGGTATGACAGGGTTAATCCATAGGACAGGCGGAGCTCGTTCTTTTTCACACGAGACGCCCATCATATAGACCTCCTTCGACTCTCAACAACTGAGTAACTTCCTCTACGTGATTCCATTACCTCAGCAGAGTCAGGATATCCCCTTAGGAATCACCGATCAATGCACCTACTACAAGATCTTACACGGTATTTTCTTTCCTGAAAATACTATGCCTCGATCCCACATTCACAGCATTCAAGACGTCATGCCATACAAAGGAATATTTCAAATCACAGCAACAACCATTTCAGCGTTTCAAACTTTCGAATATCACATATATATTGTATTTAAATCCCAAACAGTTTCAAACAATGTCAAACACAGGGGAGTTCGAAACTCGTATTTAAAACCGGCGACCACGTCGCCCAAACACATAAAACAGAGCATTTCGAAAAGAAACAGAGAACCGGCGACCACGTCGCCCTCACTTCAGAAACAGCAAACTATGGCTTGTATGGAAAAAGAGGTCTAGCTTCCCTTACCTGGACTTGCGCAACCACCAGGAGCTTCGAAATCCAACAGAGCTTGAAGAATGCCTTGGCTCTATTCTTGAGTCTGGTTTTGAAGGAGTTGCAGAGAACTTTCCCAGGTGCTCCAATGGTGTCGCTTCTCGTCCGATGACCTCTCGCGCGAAGACTCTCGACCGATGACCTCTCGCGCGAAGACTCTCGACCGATGTCTTCCTCTGGCGACGCCCTCATAACTCTCGCGCCTTGGCCACGTCCACATGCATCGCGCCCTGGCAATGCCCGCGTGCCTCGCGTCCGCGCGATGCCCGCATGCCCCTCGCGTCCGCGCGATGCCTGCATGCCTCTCGCGCCCGCGCGATGTCCACCTGGCGCTCATGTGTAGCAGACGACCGGCGACCTCGTAGCCTTCTAAACTTAACTTTTTCCTCCCTTTCTATTCTAGATAAAAACATACTTAGAATTTATTTAAAATATAACTCTTTTATTCCAATAAATTTTTTCAGGTCCTTACATTCTCCCCAACAAGAAAATTTTTCGTCCTCGAAAATTGGATTACAAGGAAAAGAGGTATGGATAAGCCTCCCTCATGGGTTCTTCTAACTCCCAAGTAGAATCCCCCGATTTCTCATCCCACACCACTTTCACCATGTCGATGGTCTTACCTCTGAGCTGTTTACATTGCCGATCGTCAATCTTGACTGGTTTTGCTTCAAAGGACAAGTCATCCCTAATCTGCACGTCGTCTACATCCAGCACATGACTAGGGTCTGCCATGTACTTCCTCAGCTGTGACACGTGAAACACATTGTGCAGATTCGCCAGATGGGGAGGTAGGGCGATCTCATACGCCACTGGGCCAATCCTTCTTAAGATCTGATATGGTCCCACGAACTTAGTGGACAACTTCTTCGACCTGATCGCCCGCCCTACACCCTTGGTTGGTGTCACTTTCATGAACACGTGATCTCCAGCAGCAAACTCCAAAGGCTTTCTCCTCTGATCTGCATAGGATTTCTGCCTACTCTGAGAGGCTTTCATTCTGCTTTGTATCTGCTTCACCTTCTCGGTCGTCTGCTGAATCAACTCTGGCCCAACCAAGACTGCCTCGCCCTCCTGGTACCAACATAAGGGAGTTCTGCATTTCCTCCCATACAGGGCTTCATATGGTGCCATCCCAATGCTGGCGTGGTAGCTATTGTTATAGGTAAACTCCACTAGTGGCAACACCTCCTCCCAACCTCCCAATTGATCCAAAACGCATGCCCTCAGCAGATCTTCCAAAGATTGGATCGTCCTCTCTGACTGACCATCTGTTTGGGGATGATATGCAGAGCTCATCCTCAACTTGGTTCCCAAACACTCTTGCAAGGTCTGCCAAAACCGTGAAGTGAACCTGGGATCCCTATCTGAAATGATGCTGGAAGGCACTCCATGCAACCTCACAATCTCCTTGATGTACAGCTGTGCCAACTTGGCCATGGGCATCTTCATATTTACTGGGAGGAAGTGGGCACTCTTCGTCAGCCTATCAATGATGACCCAGATTGCATCATGACCCTTTACCGATCTGGGTAAATGGGTGACAAAATCCATGGCAATGCTGTCCCACTTCCACTCGGGGATATCCAGTTGCTGCAACAGTCCGCCAGGTTTTTGATGCTCCACCTTCGCCTTTTGACACGTTAAGCAGGTTGCCACGTACTGGGCGACGTCCCTCTTCATGCCTGACCACCAAAATGACTCCTTCAAGTCATGGTACATCTTGTTCATGCCTGGGTGGAGGTTAAGGCGACTCTTATGACCTTCCTCTAGGATCATCTTCTTCAACTCATCATTTGCGGGTATGCAAATCCTGCCATCAAACCTCAAGATCCCATCATCGCCCATCTCAAAGCCTCTCACCTGATCTGTTCCTAGCGACTCCATAGTGCGCTTCAGGCTAGGGTCCTCCAATTGCTTATCCTTCAACATTCCCAGGAAGTCATTAGTTATAGTCAGCTTACTACAACTAATGTGATTCACGTGAAACTCTACTCCCAGGTTTAAGTCCCTGAACTGCTCGATCAGTTTCTGCTCTTCCATCATCATGGTGGCGACTTGTATAGACTTCCTACTCAAGGCATCTGCCACTACATTGGCCTTCCCTGGGTGATACATGAGTTGAAAGTCGTAGTCCTTTAGGAATTCCATCCACCTTCTTTGTCTCATGTTTAGCTCCTTCTGATCGAACAGGTACTTCAAGCTCTTGTGGTCACTGAACACCTGGAACCGAGCTCCATACAGATAATGCCTCCAGATCTTCAAGGCAAACACTACCGCTGCCAACTCCAAATCATGAGTAGGGTAGTTTCTCTCATGCACCTTGAGTTGCCTTGAAGCATATGCAACCACCCTCTTCTCTTGCATCAAGACGCATCCCAAGCCTTGATGTGAGGCATCACAGAAGACATCAAAAGGTCTTCCTACTTCTGGAATCACCAGCACTGGAGCACTGGTCAACCTCTCCTTTAGTTCCCTGAAGCTCTGCTCACATCGGTCGGTCCAAGCAAAGGGTTGGTCCTTGCGGGTCAGTTGTGTTAAAGGAGCCACAACTTTGGAAAAATCCTCAATGAACCTCCGATAGTAGCCCGCCAACCCCACAAAGCTCCTTATCTCAGTCACTGTCTTAGGACGTTCCCATTGCAGCACTGCCTCTACCTTGGCTGGATCTACCGAGATCCCCTGGGCAGATATCACGTGTCCTAAGAAGTTGACTTCCCTTAGCCAGAACTCACACTTAGAGAACTTGGCATAGAGCTGCTTCTCCCTCAGTATTTCCAATACTGTCCTCAGGTGTTCCTCATGCTCTTCCTCGGTCCTTGAATAAATGAGGATGTCATCTATGAAGACCACCACAAACTTGTCCAAGAAAGGGCGAAAAATCCTATTCATGTAGTCCATGAATAGAGCTGGAGCATTGGTGACTCCAAATGGCATCACTACATACTCGTAGTGCCCATATCTAGACCTAAAAGCTGTCTTCTGAACATCTTCAGCTTTTACCAAGATTTGGTGATACCCCGATCTCAGGTCAATCTTGGAGAACACCGAGGCCCCCTGAATCTGGTCCATCAAATCGTCAATCCGAGGTAGGGGGTACTTGTTGTAAGGACCTGAAAAAATTTATTGGAATAAAAGAGTTATATTTTAAATAAATTCTAAGTATGTTTTTATTTAGAATAGAAAGGGAGGAAAAAGTTAAGTTTAGAAGGCTACGAGGTCGCCGGTCGTCTGCTACACATGAGCGCCAGGTGGACATCGCGCGGGCGCGAGAGGCATGCAGGCATCGCGCGGACGCGAGGGGCATGCGGGCATCGCGCGGACGCGAGGCACGCGGGCATTGCCAGGGCGCGATGCATGTGGACGTGGCCAAGGCGCGAGAGTTATGAGGGCGTCGCCAGAGGAAGACATCGGTCGAGAGTCTTCGCGCGAGAGGTCATCGGTCGAGAGTCTTCGCGCGAGAGGTCATCGGTCGAGAGTCTTCGCGCGAGAGGTCATCGGTCGAGAGTCTTCGCGCGAGAGGTCATCGGTCGAGAGTCTTCGCGCGAGAGGTCATCGGTCGAGAGTCTTCGCGCGAGAGGTCATCGGTCGAGAGTCTTCGTGCGAGAGGTCATCGGTCGAGAGTCTTCGCGCGAAAGGTCATCGCGCTACGTTAAGTTATACACAGAGAACGTGGGACCCAGACATCCAGCATGAGACGTTCTGCACGCGCGCCACGTAGACGAAAAGGGTGGTTCAGAGTAGTGACATCAGAATGTTGGCATGCGCGGGAGACACTCACGGTCGTACTGTTCAGAGCAGTGGCTGGCATGCACAAGCGACAAACAGTGGCAGTACTGTTCAGAGCAGTGGTTTGCATGCACAAAAGACAACCGGGGTCGTACTGTTCAGAGGAACGTACGCCCAGGCTTTTGCAGAAAAAGGGGAGGGCAGCAGTATACGAGGACAGGTATGGTTGGGATCAAAACCCACTGAGAGGAGGCAAAGAGCGTTACAAGTGACCCAAGAGTGAAAGAGCGAGACTATCTCCATCCTCCTCCTTTCTCCCCTTCGCGCTGCGTTTTCCAGGCATCCTCAAGCACCAGTTCGACGTTTGCCCTTGGAGCACTTGGGTGGTTCTCTGCAAGCTCTTCAAAACCAGACACAAGAACAGAGTCAAAGCGTTCTTCAAGCTTCGTTGGATTTCGGAACTCCTGGTGTTTGCGCAAGTCCAGGTAAGGGAAGCTAGACCTCTTTTCCATACGAGCCATAGTTTAGCTATCTTCTGAAGTGAGGGCGACGTGGTCGCCATTTTCGTTTTCATCTGCGTAAAATGCTCTGTTTGTGTGCTTGGGCGACGAGGTCGCCGGTTTTATATACAATCTTCGAAACACTCTGTTTTTGAACTAGATCGCCGGTTTTGGCGCTGTTTTACGAACTCCTCTGTTTTTGATACTGTTTTGAAACTACTTGAGATTTACATGAGGTATTCGAAGATCTGAAGCTTTGAAATGGTTGTTGATGTGATTTGAATGATTTATTTGAATGGTATGATGTGTTGGATGTGGTGAGTGTGAGGTCGAGGCATAGTATTTTCAGGAAAGAAAATACCGTGTAAGATCTTGTAGTAGGTGCATTGATCGGTGATTAAGAACGAGATATCCTGACTCTGCTGAGGTAATGGACTCACGTAGAGGAAGTTACTCAGTTGTTGAGAGTCGAAGGAGGTTCACCTGTATGGGTGGGTTGTTTGAAAGAGAACAAACCGACCTGTTTCGCGTGGATTAACCCTGTCATGCTGTATGGTGATGTGTGAGATTCATTATACGCTGATGAATGTGAGAGATTTCACGGCGACCCTGTGGATGTGAGAGATTCCACAGTGGGCAATATGGCAGGTGCAGATCTCTGAGTCTAATCAATGCACGAGTATTCCGGAATTAGTGTCTTGTGTCTATGTATTGTGAGTCAGTGGAAAACCTGACGTGAGAAATGAGGAACACTGTATGTGGATAGACACTTGCTGCACTGTGTGATATGAACTACTCTTGAGGAATTGTGAAATGTGGGTTTTTACTTGATGGTATGTGGGAAGAATGAGAAAGCTGATGTTTTTACGTGGGTGCCTTAAATTAATTTATCTTGATTTTAAAGTTCATATCTAAATTCTCTTTTAAAACTGTCTAGCTTACCCTGCGTTTTCGTTTGTGGATGTTCTTCTTAAAACTTGTGATGATCGTGTATGATTTACACGGGAGCAGATGACGTTGCAGGAAAGTGAGATCGCCGGTCTGATAGGAGATCGCCGGTCTGATAGGAGATCGCCTGGCTGTTAGGAGATCACCTGATTGACTAGGAGATCGCCCTTTTTTTTTTAGCATATCGCCCGATTTGTCTTTTGTTGTATTTTTTGGTTAAGTGCTTTTGGAAAGATTCACAGTTTGTGTATTAAACTCCCGATGAGGAGAAACTCCATTATATATATATATGATTATGTTTATTTCAAAATACTTGTTTATCTTCATTTATATTATATAAATATGAAATGTATTTGGTGGGATGTTACACTTGTTCTTGATGGTCAATTTGTTCAATTGCCTGTAGTCTATACACAACCGAGACCCTCCATCCTTCTTCTTGACTAGGAGCACTGGAGCTCCCCACGGAGATACACTGGGCCTGATGAACTGTTTCTCCAGCAGCTCTTCCAACTGCTTCTTTAACTCTACTAACTCGGCTGGTGCCATCCTGTAAGGTGCCATTGATATTGGTCCAGCTCCAGGTACCAAGTCAATAGAGAATTCCAATTCTCTCTTAGGGGGTAACCCAGGCACCTCTTCTGGAAATACATCCGTGAAATCCCTCACCACGTGTATTCTGCTTACGTCCCCTTCATTCCTCACTTCCAACCGAGCTAGCATCACGAAGCACCTCGCCCCTTCCTCCAACTCTGATCGCCCTCTTTGAACTGGCCACACCTCTGATTCTTGGGGGTCTGGAAATGCTACCTCCTGCCTACCACAGTCTATGAGAACATGATTGGCAGCTAGCCAATCCATTCCCAGGATAACATCCAGGTCCTGAAGAGGTAGGCAGATCAAGTTCACTTTGAATCTACGTCCCTCTACTATCACTGGACATTCAGGGCAAACTGTGGAGGTCAACACCTGTCCTGACGCAGGTGTAGAGACCAACAGTTCGAAGGGTAACTCTCTCACCACAAGGCCCAACTCGGCTACACACATGCTTGACACAAAGGAGTGTGTCGCTCCAGAATCAAACAAAGTTTTTACACCTCTACCAGCTATAAAGCAAACATTCTGCACAAGGTTACCTGATTGGGACGCCTCAGCTCCTGACATGGCAAACACCCTCCCGGTTGCCTGAGGTCTGTTGCCTTCGTTCCTCATCTGTTGGGAACCACTGGGTTGAGTCATTCTGTGCTGAGTAGGACAATACTTGGCAACGTGCCCCGTCTTCTGGCAGGTAAAGCATCTCCTCTCTGAGTCTTTCTTGGGGCACACATTGGCTGCGTGTGGCCCACCGCAAAGGAAGCATTGAAATTTCCTGGTTTGTTGCTGATGAGACTGGGGTGGTGCTGCTCTCGCCCTATGCTGTGGAGGCCTCGCGTAGGGCTTAAACTGCTGTTGCTGTACCCTTGCCTTCCCATTGGAGGGACCGCCTGGGTGGGACCTGCTCACCCGAGACTCACCCTTCTCTAGAGTCTCCACCATTTTCGCCTTCTCCACTAAGGCATGAAATTCTCTAATGCACATCGGGGCTATGGTCCTCTTCAGCCCATGCTTCAGTCCTTCTTCGAATTTCCTACACCTCCAAGCCTCAGAGGTGGCTTGGGTATAAAACCTGGCGAGGTACTCGAACCGAGCAGCATAGGCATTCACAGACATATCCCCCTGCTCCAACCTCAGGAACTCAGCTTCCTTCGCAAATCTTGCGCTGTCTGGGAAGTACTTCTCCAAGAACCTCACTCTGAAGCTTTCCCAATCCATCACTTCCTCTCGGGCCTCCATCATCTGTTGAGTTCCCATCCACCAGAACTCAGCTTCCCCAGACAGGAGGTATGTGGCAAACACCAGCTTCTTGTCTTCAGGGCAGGAAGTCGCCCTGAATATCTTCTCTAACCCCCTGACCCACTGATCTGCTTGATCAGGGGTAACGTTCCCACTGAACTTAGGTGGGTTGTGCCTGAGGAACTCAGTCAGTCCCATATGCTCCTGAGGCTGACCGACGTCGGGGTTTGTTGCGGCCGATCTGGCGGTCTCCCACTGTTGCATTGTAGCTTGGTGATTTTGAGACATCGCCGCATTCTGCTGCTGGATGGCACTTGCCATCATCTCGATGGCCTTGGCAATCTGACCCATTTCAGAAGAAGGTTGGGGAGGGGTAGAGGGTCTACGTGCCATCTCTCTTGTTTCGGATCTTGAAGCTATGAGTTTTCTATATTCCCTACAACTACAGGAATGAGATTGATAAGAAATCAATTCATTCAGGAGGTAATAACTAGACCTTACAAAGGTCAGCATCTCAAAGTCATCAAGAATTTGAGCTTAACAACATACTCGTAATACTTAGAATCTCAAGCAAGGTATTAGAACAGCTACTGATATCATCACCATCAGTTCAAACAACCATTTTCAGTCAATTGCAGAAACACTCAATAAGCTAAACTAGATCACACCAGCATTCAATGTATACTAAACATCAAATCTTTGGAATTAAGATTGAGAATCATCTCGGTCCAGTTATGAGTGTGCACCCTCATTACTTCATCAAGATCTTCTCACCCTTAATACTAAGATTTTCAGCTAGAGTATACGTTCACTAAAGCACAGAAGCACACACAAACTTTTCAATACAAAACGTTTGAAAACCTTTCACTATAGTTGTTATTTAAAAACTCAAATAACTTTTATGAGCAGAAGAAACACAATGGATCCACAGCCCTCAGGTCATCCTAAGGACGAACTGCTCTGATACCATTAATGTAACATCCCACCAAATACATTTCATATTTATATAATATAAATGAAGATAAACAAGTATTTTGAAATAAACATAATCATATATATATATAATGGAGTTTCTCCTCATCGGGAGTTTAATACACAAACTGTGAATCTTTCCAAAAGCACTTAACCAAAAAATACAACAAAAGACAAATCGGGCGATATGCTAAAAAAAAAAAGGGCGATCTCCTAGTCAATCAGGTGATCTCCTAACAGCCAGGCGATCTCCTATCAGACCGGCGATCTCCTATCAGACCGGCGATCTCACTTTCCTGCAACGTCATCTGCTCCCGTGTAAATCATACACGATCATCACAAGTTTTAAGAAGAACATCCACAAACGAAAACGCAGGGTAAGCTAGACAGTTTTAAAAGAGAATTTAGATATGAACTTTAAAATCAAGATAAATTAATTTAAGGCACCCACGTAAAAACATCAGCTTTCTCATTCTTCCCACATACCATCAAGTAAAAACCCACATTTCACAATTCCTCAAGAGTAGTTCATATCACACAGTGCAGCAAGTGTCTATCCACATACAGTGTTCCTCATTTCTCACGTCAGGTTTTCCACTGACTCACAATACATAGACACAAGACACTAATTCCGGAATACTCGTGCATTGATTAGACTCAGAGATCTGCACCTGCCATATTGCCCACTGTGGAATCTCTCACATCCACAGGGTCGCCGTGAAATCTCTCACATTCATCAGCGTATAATGAATCTCACACATCACCATACAGCATGACAGGGTTAATCCACGCGAAACAGGTCGGTTTGTTCTCTTTCAAACAACCCACCCATACAGGTGAACCTCCTTCGACTCTCAACAACTGAGTAACTTCCTCTACGTGAGTCCATTACCTCAGCAGAGTCAGGATATCTCGTTCTTAATCACCGATCAATGCACCTACTACAAGATCTTACACGGTATTTTCTTTCCTGAAAATACTATGCCTCGACCTCACACTCACCACATCCAACACATCATACCATTCAAATAAATCATTCAAATCACATCAACAACCATTTCAAAGCTTCAGATCTTCGAATACCTCATGTAAATCTCAAGTAGTTTCAAAACAGTATCAAAAACAGAGGAGTTCGTAAAACAGCGCCAAAACCGGCGATCTAGTTCAAAAACAGAGTGTTTCGAAGATTGTATATAAAACCGGCGACCTCGTCGCCCAAGCACACAAACAGAGCATTTTACGCAGATGAAAACGAAAATGGCGACCACGTCGCCCTCACTTCAGAAGATAGCTAAACTATGGCTCGTATGGAAAAGAGGTCTAGCTTCCCTTACCTGGACTTGCGCAAACACCAGGAGTTCCGAAATCCAACGAAGCTTGAAGAACGCTTTGACTCTGTTCTTGTGTCTGGTTTTGAAGAGCTTGCAGAGAACCACCCAAGTGCTCCAAGGGCAAACGTCGAACTGGTGCTTGAGGATGCCTGGAAAACGCAGCGCGAAGGGGAGAAAGGAGGAGGATGGAGATAGTCTCGCTCTTTCACTCTTGGGTCACTTGTAACGCTCTTTGCCTCCTCTCAGTGGGTTTTGATCCCAACCATACCTGTCCTCGTATACTGCTGCCCTCCCCTTTTTCTGCAAAAGCCTGGGCGTACGTTCCTCTGAACAGTACGACCCCGGTTGTCTTTTGTGCATGCAAACCACTGCTCTGAACAGTACTGCCACTGTTTGTCGCTTGTGCATGCCAGCCACTGCTCTGAACAGTACGACCGTGAGTGTCTCCCGCGCATGCCAACATTCTGATGTCACTACTCTGAACCACCCTTTTCGTCTACGTGGCGCGCGTGCAGAACGTCTCATGCTGGATGTCTGGGTCCCACGTTCTCTGTGTATAACTTAACGTAGCGCGATGACCTTTCGCGCGAAGACTCTCGACCGATGACCTCTCGCGCGAAGACTCTCGACCGATGACCTCTCGCGCGAAGACTCTCGACCGATGACCTCTCGCGCGAAGACTCTCGACCGATGACCTCTCGCGCGAAGACTCTCGACCGATGACCTCTCGCGCGAAGACTCTCGACCGATGACCTCTCGCGCGAAGACTCTCGACCGATGACCTCTCGCGCGAAGACTCTCGATCGATGACCTCTCGCGCGAAGACTCTCGACCGATGTCTTCCTCTGGCGACGCCCTCATAACTCTCGCGCCTTGGCCACGTCCACATGCATCGCGCCCTGGCAATGCCCGCGTGCCTCGCGTCCGCGCGATGCCCGCATGCCCCTCGCGTCCGCGCGATGCCTGCATGCCTCTCGCGCCCGCGCGATGTCCACCTGGCGCTCATGTGTAGCAGACGACCGGCGACCTCGTAGCCTTCTAAACTTAACTTTTTCCTCCCTTTCTATTCTAAATAAAAACATACTTAGAATTTATTTAAAATATAACTCTTTTATTCCAATAAATTTTTTCAGGTCCTTACATCTCGCGCGAAGACGATCCACCGATGACCTCGCGCGAAGACTACCACCGATGACCTCGCGCGAAGACTACCACCGATGACCTCGCGCGAAGACTACCACCGATGACATCTTCCTGGCGAACGACCGATGTCTTCCTCTGGGAGACAACCGATGTCTTCCCTGGCGACGCCCTCATAACTCTCGCGCCTTGGCCACGTCCACATGCATCGCGCCCTGGCAATGCCCGCGTGCCTCGCGCCCGCGCGATGCCCGCATGCCCCTCGCGCCCGCGCGATGTAAGGACCTGAGATTTATTGAAATGAATGAGTATGTTAAGTAAATTCTATGTATGTTTTATCTAAGTTAAAAAGGAAGGAAAGTGTAGTCTAGGAAAAACGATAAGAGTTTCTTGTTTATACATCATCGCCGGTCGCCTAGACCACACGTCATCGCCTGGGCGCGAGGCATGCAGGCGTCACCAGAGAAGAGAGACATCGGTCGCTCGCGCGAGAGGTCATCAGCGGGTTGTCATCGCGCGATAGCTCATCAGCGGGTTGTCATCGCGCGATAGCTCATCAGCGGGTTGTCATCGCGCGATAGCTCATCAGCGGGTTGTCATCGCGCGATAGCTCATCAGCGGGTTGTCATCGCGCGATAGCTCATCAGTGGGTGTCATCGCGCGATAGCTCATCCGCGGGTTGTCATCGCGCGATAGCTCATCCGCGGGTTGTCATCGCGCGATAGCTCATCGGTTGTTAGCCTTCGCGCGAGAGGTCATCGGTTGTTAGCCTTCGCGCCTGTGGTCATCGGTGAAAAGGTCATCGCGCTACGTTAAGTTATACACAGAGAACGTGGGACCCAGACTCCCAGCAAGAGACGTTCTGCACGCGCGCCACGTAGACAAAAGGTGGTTCAGAATAGTGACCTCATAGCGTAGCCTGCGCAGAGGCACGCTCAGTAGTACTGTGCAGGGAAGCGTACACGCAAACTTCCCTGCAGAGTGGGTGGTGGCAGCTGCTTTTGGAGGGATAAAAGGGTTTAAGTTGCAGAAATCCACACCTGAGAGAAAGAAAGCATTGTTGTACTCGAAGAGAGAAAGAGTGAGTTTCCTCCTCCGCGTTGCGATTTCAGCATCTCCACACAAGAGTACGACGAGAAGGAACACCATTGGAGCACTTGAGCAGTTCTCTGCAAGATCTTCAAAACAGAGCCAAGGCATTCTTCAAGCTTCGTTGGATTTCGAAGCTCCTGGTGTTTGCGCAAGTCCAGGTAAGGGAAGCTAGACCTCTTTTCCATACGAGCCATAGTTTAACTATCTTCTGAAGTGAGGGCGACGTGGTCGCCATTTTCGTTTTCATCTGCGTAAAATGCTCTGTTTGTGTGCTTGGGCGACGAGGTCGCCGGTTTTATATACAGTTTTCGAAATACCTTGTTTTTGAACCAGGTCGCCGGTTTTGGCGCTGTTTTGCGAACTCCTTGTGTTTGATGTTGTTTTGAGAACTGCTTGAGATTTACATGAGATATTCGAAAATATGAATCCTTTGAAATGGCTATTGCTGTGATTGAAATCATTTCTTTGAGTATGGTATGATGTGTTGAATGTTGTGAATGTGGGGTCGAGGCATAGTATTTTCAGGAAAGGAAATACCGTGTAAGACCATGTTAGATGTGCATTGATCGGTGATTATGAACGAGATATCCTGACTCTGCTGATAATGGAATCACATAGAGGAAGTTACTCAGTTGGGAGAGTCGAAGGAGGTTCACCTGTATGGGTGGGTTGTTTGAAAGAGAACATACCGACCTGTATTGCGTGGATTTACCTTGTCATACTGTATGGTGATGTGTTGAGATTCATCATATGCCTGTGAATGTGTGAGATTTCACGGCGACCCTGTGGATGTGCGAGATTCCACAGTGGGCAGTGTGACAGGTGCACATCTCCGAGTCTAATCAATGCATGAGTCAATCCGGAAGTAGTGTCAAGTGTCTTGTGTGGTGAGTCAGTGGAAAGTCTGACATGTGAAATGGTGAAATGAGAAACTGGAATACTGATAGACACTTGATGCTGTGGTGTGAAATGGAATGACTATGGGAAATGTTTGTGAATTTGTGAATTTGGGCGATTAGTTGAATGCTATGAGTAGCTCTACGTTTACTTGGATATTTTGGAAACTTGGTTTACTTGGGTTTTTTCATATGCATGATTTAAACTCCTTTCATATTATCTAGCTTACCCTTTTATCTGTCATTTTGGTTGCCTTCTCAAAACTGTGATGATCGTGTAATTGTTACGCGGGAGCAGAAGACCTTCCAGGAAGAAGAGCTCCCTAAAGGGGTGGTCGCCGAGGGCAGAGATCGCCCATTTCCACCTCTCGGTGGTGATCGCCGGATTTTGCCCTACTATCAGATCGCCTGTTTTGAGGTCGCCTGTTATGAGATCGATTTTATGTCTGGCTAGCAAGTCGCCCATTTTTGGGGACTTCTGGTGATCGCCGTTTTGAAGTTGGAGATCGCCGTTTTCTTTTGAGACCGCCTGTCTTACTGCATTTCTTTTATTTTCGTAAAATCTTGCAAACATTTGATTTGGTTATGTATTAAACTCCCTAAGAGGAGCAACTTCATTTCAAATATATATATTATCATGTTATTTCTCTTCAATATTATTTGGTTACATTTAATTTCATTATACCTGTATGTATGTATTACTTTGGCGGGATGTTACATTAATGGTATCAGAGCAGTTCGTCCTTAGGATGACCTGAGGGCTGTGGATCCATTGTGTTTCTTCTGCTCATAAAAGTTATTTGAGTTTTTAAATAACAACTATAGTGAAAGGTTTTCAAACGTTTTGCATTGAAAAGTTTGTGTGTGCTTCTGTGCTTTAGTGAACGTATGCTTTAGCTGAAAATCTTAGTATTAAGGGTGAGAAGATCTTGATGAAGTAATGAGGGTGCACACTCATAACTGGATCGAGATGATTCTCAATCTTAATTCCAAAGATTTGATGTTTAGTATACATTGAACGCTGGTGTGATCTAGTTTAGCTTATTGAGTGTTTTTGCAATTGACTGAAAATGGTTGTTTGATCTGATGGTGATGATATCAGTAGCTGTTCTAATACCTTGCTTGAGATTCTAAGTATTACGAGTATGTTGATAAACTCAAATTCTTTATGATTTTGAGATGCTGACCTTTGTAAGGTCTAGCTGTTACCCCCCTTGAATGAATTGATTCTTATCGGTTTCATTCTTATAGTTGTAGGGATTATAGAAGCCTATAGATTCAGAATTCAGAGCGAAGAAGATGGCACGTAGACCTGCTACCCCACCCCAACCTTCCTCAGAAATGAGTCAAATCGCCAAGGCCATTGAGATGATGGCGACTGCCATTCAGCAGCAGAACGCCGCAATGGCCCAGAACCATCAAGCCACAATGCAGCACTGGGAAACTGCCCGATCTGCTGAGACAAACTCCCACGTTGGTCAGCCCCAGGAACAGATGGGATTAGCTGAGTTCATGAGGCACAACCCACCTAAGTTCAGTGGGAACGCTACCCCTGACCAGGCAGATCAGTGGGTCAGGGAGTTGGAGAAAATCTTTAGGGCGACCTCCTGCCCTGAAGAGAAGAAGCTGCTGTTCGCCACTTATCTGCTATCAGGAGAAGCAGAGTTCTGGTGGATGGGAGCTCAGCAAATGATGGAGGCACGGGAGGATGTTCTGGATTGGGAGAGCTTCAGGGTGAAGTTCTTAGAGAAGTACTTCCCAGACAGCGCCAAGTTTGCAAGAGAGGCTGAGTTCCTGAAGTTGGAGCAGGGGGACATGACTATAAACGCATATGCTGCCCGTTTCGAGTACCTCGCCCGGTTTTATACCCAGGCGACCTCCGAGGCCTGGAGGTGTAGGAAGTTCGAGGAAGGACTGAAGCATGGGCTGAAGAAGACCATAGCACCGATGTGCATCAGGGAGTTCCACGCCTTAGTGGAGAAGGCAAAGATGGTGGAGACCCTGGAAAAGGGTGAGTCTAGGGTGATCAGGTCACACCCAGGAGGTCCTTCCAGTGGGAGAGCTAAGGCACAGCACCCACAAAGCAAGCCATATGCTAGGCCTTCACCACATCGGGTGGGAACAGCTTCATCCCGGTTCCAACAGCAACAACCTGGGAAACTTAAATGTTTCCATTGCGGTGGACCCCATACAGCCAGCGTGTGCCCCAAGAGGGATCCAGAGAGGAGATGTTTTGTCTGCCAAAAGACGGGGCATTTTGCTAGAGAATGCCCTAACCAGAATAGGGCGACCCAGCCCAGTGGCTCTCAGCAGACGAGGAACGAGGGCAGCAGACCTCAGGCAGCAGGGAGGGTGTTCGCCATGTCTGGAGCAGAGGCAACTCAGTCAGGTAACCTCATCCAAGGTGTTTGTTTTATTGCTGGTAGAGGTGTAAGGGCTTTGTTTGATTCTGGAGCGACACACTCCTTTGTGTCAAGCCTGTGTGTAGCTGAGTTGGGTCTCCTAGTGAAGGAGTTACCTTTTGAGCTGTTGGTCTCTACACCTGCGTCAGGACAGGTGTCGACCTCTACAGTGTGCCCTGAATGTCCAGTGATTGTAGAAGGACGTAGATTCAAGGTGAACTTGATCTGCCTACCTCTTCAGGACCTGGATGTCATCCTAGGAATGGATTGGTTAACTGCCAATCACGTCCTCATAGACTGTGGTAGGCAGAAGGTAGCGTTTCCAGACCCCCATGAAGCGGATGTGTTAACAGTTCAACAAGGGCGATCAGCATTGGAAGAAGGGGCGAGGTGCTTCGTGGTGCTCGCCCGGTTGGAAGTGGAGAATAAAGGGGACGTAAACGAGATCCAAGTGGTGAGAGACTTCACCGATGTGTTCCCAGAGGAGGTGCCTGGATTACCCCCTAAGAGAAAAGTGGAATTCTCTATTGACTTGGTACCTGGAGCTGGACCAGTGTCAATGGCACCTTACAGGATGGCACCAGCCGAGTTGGAGGAGTTAAAGAAGCAATTGGAAGAGTTGCTGGAGAAGCAGTTCATCAGACCCAGCGTATCTCCATGGGGAGCTCCAGTGCTCCTAGTCAAGAAGAAGGATGGAGGGTCTCGGTTGTGCATAGACTACAGGCAATTGAACAAATTGACCATCAAGAACAAGTACCCCCTACCTCGGATTGATGATTTGATGGACCAAATTCATGGGGCCTCGGTGTTCTCCAAGATTGACCTGAGATCGGGGTATCACCAAATCTTGGTAAAAGCTGAAGATGTTCAGAAGACAGCTTTTAGGTCTAGATATGGGCACTACGAGTATGTAGTGATGCCATTTGGAGTCACCAATGCTCCAGCTCTATTCATGGACTATATGAATAGGATCTTTCGCCCTTTCTTGGATAAGTTTGTGGTGGTCTTCATAGATGACATCCTCATTTATTCAAAGACCGAGGAAGAGCATGAGGAACACCTAAGGGCAGTATTGGAAATACTGAGGGAGAAGCAGCTCTATGCCAAGTTCTCCAAGTGTGAGTTCTGGCTAAGGGAAGTCAACTTCTTAGGACACGTGATATCTGCCCAAGGGATCTCGGTAGATCCAGCCAAGGTAGAGGCAGTGCTACAATGGGAACGTCCTAAGACAGTGACTGAGATAAGGAGCTTTGTGGGGTTGGCGGGCTACTATCGGAGGTTTATTGAGGATTTTTCCAAGGTAGTGGCTCCTTTGACACAGCTGACTCGCAAGGACCAACCCTTTGCTTGGACCGACCGATGTGAGCAGAGCTTCAGGGAGCTAAAGGAGAGGTTGACCAGTGCTCCAGTGCTGGTGATCCCCGAGATAGGAAGACCTTTTGACGTCTTCTGTGATGCCTCACATCAAGGCTTGGGATGCGTCTTGATGCAAGAGAAGAGGGTGGTTGCATATGCTTCAAGGCAACTCAAGGTGCATGAGAGAAACTACCCTACTCATGATTTGGAGTTGGCAGCGGTAGTGTTTGCCTTGAAGATCTGGAGGCATTATCTATATGGAGCTCGGTTCCAGGTGTTCAGTGACCACAAGAGCTTGAAGTACCTGTTCGATCAGAGGGAGCTAAACATGAGACAAAGAAGGTGGATGGAATTCCTAAAGGACTACGACTTTCAACTCATGTATCACCCAGGGAAGGCCAATGTAGTGGCAGATGCCTTGAGTAGGAAGTCTATACAAGTCGCCACCATGATGATGGAAGAGCAGAAGCTGATCGAGCAGTTCAGGGACTTAAACCTGGGAGTAGAGTTCCACGTGAATCACATTAGTTGTAGTAAGCTGACTATAACTAATGACTTCCTTGTGATGTTGAAGGACAAACAATTGGAGGACCCTAGCCTGAAGCGCACTATGGAGTCACTAGGGACAGATCAGGCGAGAGGCTTTGAGATGGGCGAGGATGGGATCTTGAGGTTTGATGGCAGGATCTGCATACCTACAAATGACGAGTTGAAGGAGATGATCCTAGAGGAAGGCCATAAGAGTCGCCTTAACCTCCACCCAGGCATGAACAAGATGTACCATGACTTGAAGGAGTCATTTTGGTGGTCAGGCATGAAGAGGGACGTCGCCCAGTACGTGGCAACCTGCTTAACGTGTCAAAAGGCGAAGGTGGAACACCAAAGACCTGGCGGGCTGTTGCAGCAACTGGATATCCCTGAGTGGAAATGGGACAGCATCGCCATGGATTTTGTCACCCATTTACCCAGATCAGTAAAGGGTCATGATGCAATCTGGGTCATCATTGATAGACTGACGAAGAGTGCCCACTTCCTCCCAGTAAATATGAAGATGCCCATGGCCAAGTTGGCACAGCTGTACATCAAGGAGGTTGTGAGGTTGCATGGAGTGCCTTCCAGCATCATTTCAGATAGGGATCCCAGGTTCACTTCACGGTTTTGGCAGACCTTGCAAGAGTGTTTGGGAACCAAGTTGAGGATGAGCTCTGCATATCATCCCCAAACAGATGGTCAGTCAGAGAGGACAATCCAATCTTTGGAAGATCTGCTGAGGGCATGCGTTTTAGATCAATTGGGAGGTTGGACGGAGGTGTTGCCACTAGTGGAGTTCACCTATAACAATAGCTACCACGCCAGCATTGGGATGGCGCCATATGAAGCCCTGTATGGGAGGAAATGCAGAACTCCATTATGTTGGTACCAGGAGGGCGAGGCAGTCTTGGTTGGACCAGAGTTGATTCAGCAGACGACCGAGAAGGTGAAGCTGATACAAAGCAGGATGAAAGCCTCTCAGAGTAGGCAGAAGTCCTATGCAGATCAGAGGAGGAAGCCTTTGGAGTTTGCTGCTGGAGATCACGTGTTCATGAAAGTGACACCAACCAAGGGTGTAGGGCGGGCGATCAGGCCAAAGAAGTTGTCCCCCAAATTCGTGGGACCATATCAGATCTTGAGAAGGATTGGCCCTGTGGCGTATGAAATCGCCCTACCTCCCCATCTGGCAAATCTGCACAATGTGTTTCACGTGTCACAGCTGAGGAAGTACATGGCAGACCCTAGTCATGTGCTGGATGTAGACGACGTGCAGATTAGGGATGACTTGTCCTTTGAAGCCAAACCAGTTAGGATTGACGATCGGCAGTGTAAACAGCTCAGGGGCAAGACCATCAACATGGTGAAAGTGGTGTGGGATGAGAAATCGGGGGATTCTACTTGGGAATTAGAAGAACCCATGAGGGAGGCTTATCCATACCTCTTTTCCTTGTAATCCAATTTTCGAGGACGAAAATTTTTGTTGTTGGGGAGAATGTAAGGACCTGAGATTTATTGAAATGAATGAGTATGTTAAGTAAATTCTATGTATGTTTTATCTAAGTTAAAAAGGAAGGAAAGTGTAGTCTAGGAAAAACGATAAGAGTTTCTTGTTTATACATCATCGCCGGTCGCCTAGACCACACGTCATCGCCTGGGCGCGAGGCATGCAGGCGTCACCAGAGAAGAGAGACATCGGTCGCTCGCGCGAGAGGTCATCAGCGGGTTGTCATCGCGCGATAGCTCATCAGCGGGTTGTCATCGCGCGATAGCTCATCAGCGGGTTGTCATCGCGCGATAGCTCATCAGCGGGTTGTCATCGCGCGATAGCTCATCAGCGGGTTGTCATCGCGCGATAGCTCATCAGTGGGTGTCATCGCGCGATAGCTCATCCGCGGGTTGTCATCGCGCGATAGCTCATCCGCGGGTTGTCATCGCGCGATAGCTCATCGGTTGTTAGCCTTCGCGCGAGAGGTCATCGGTTGTTAGCCTTCGCGCCTGTGGTCATCGGTGAAAAGGTCATCGCGCTACGTTAAGTTATACACAGAGAACGTGGGACCCAGACTCCCAGCAAGAGACGTTCTGCACGCGCGCCACGTAGACAAAAGGTGGTTCAGAATAGTGACCTCATAGCGTAGCCTGCGCAGAGGCACGCTCAGTAGTACTGTGCAGGGAAGCGTACACGCAAACTTCCCTGCAGAGTGGGTGGTGGCAGCTGCTTTTGGAGGGATAAAAGGGGTTTAAGTTGCAGAAATCCACACCTGAGAGAAAGAAAGCATTGTTGTACTCGAAGAGAGAAAGAGTGAGTTTCCTCCTCCGCGTTGCGATTTCAGCATCTCCACACAAGAGTACGACGAGAAGGAACACCATTGGAGCACTTGAGCAGTTCTCTGCAAGATCTTCAAAACAGAGCCAAGGCATTCTTCAAGCTTCGTTGGATTTCGAAGCTCCTGGTGTTTGCGCAAGTCCAGGTAAGGGAAGCTAGACCTCTTTTCCATACGAGCCATAGTTTAACTATCTTCTGAAGTGAGGGCGACGTGGTCGCCATTTTCGTTTTCATCTGCGTAAAATGCTCTGTTTGTGTGCTTGGGCGACGAGGTCGCCGGTTTTATATACAGTTTTCGAAATACCTTGTTTTTGAACCAGGTCGCCGGTTTTGGCGCTGTTTTGCGAACTCCTTGTGTTTGATGTTGTTTTGAGAACTGCTTGAGATTTACATGAGATATTCGAAAATATGAATCCTTTGAAATGGCTATTGCTGTGATTGAAATCATTTCTTTGAGTATGGTATGATGTGTTGAATGTTGTGAATGTGGGGTCGAGGCATAGTATTTTCAGGAAAGGAAATACCGTGTAAGACCATGTTAGATGTGCATTGATCGGTGATTATGAACGAGATATCCTGACTCTGCTGATAATGGAATCACATAGAGGAAGTTACTCAGTTGGGAGAGTCGAAGGAGGTTCACCTGTATGGGTGGGTTGTTTGAAAGAGAACATACCGACCTGTATTGCGTGGATTTACCTTGTCATACTGTATGGTGATGTGTTGAGATTCATCATATGCCTGTGAATGTGTGAGATTTCACGGCGACCCTGTGGATGTGCGAGATTCCACAGTGGGCAGTGTGACAGGTGCACATCTCCGAGTCTAATCAATGCATGAGTCAATCCGGAAGTAGTGTCAAGTGTCTTGTGTGGTGAGTCAGTGGAAAGTCTGACATGTGAAATGGTGAAATGAGAAACTGGAATACTGATAGACACTTGATGCTGTGGTGTGAAATGGAATGACTATGGGAAATGTTTGTGAATTTGTGAATTTGGGCGATTAGTTGAATGCTATGAGTAGCTCTACGTTTACTTGGATATTTTGGAAACTTGGTTTACTTGGGTTTTTTCATATGCATGATTTAAACTCCTTTCATATTATCTAGCTTACCCTTTTATCTGTCATTTTGGTTGCCTTCTCAAAACTGTGATGATCGTGTAATTGTTACGCGGGAGCAGAAGACCTTCCAGGAAGAAGAGCTCCCTAAAGGGGTGGTCGCCGAGGGCAGAGATCGCCCATTTCCACCTCTCGGTGGTGATCGCCGGATTTTGCCCTACTATCAGATCGCCTGTTTTGAGGTCGCCTGTTATGAGATCGATTTTATGTCTGGCTAGCAAGTCGCCCATTTTTGGGGACTTCTGGTGATCGCCGTTTTGAAGTTGGAGATCGCCGTTTTCTTTTGAGACCGCCTGTCTTACTGCATTTCTTTTATTTTCGTAAAATCTTGCAAACATTTGATTTGGTTATGTATTAAACTCCCTAAGAGGAGCAACTTCATTTCAAATATATATATTATCATGTTATTTCTCTTCAATATTATTTGGTTACATTTAATTTCATTATACCTGTATGTATGTATTACTTTGGCGGGATGTTACACGCGATGCCTGCATGCCTCTCACGCCCGCGCGATGTCCACCTGGCGCTCATGTGTAGCAGGCGACCGGCGACCTCGTAGCCTTCTAAACTTAACTTTTTCCTCCCTTTCTATTCTAAATAAAAACATACTTAGAATTCATTTAAAATATAACTCTTTTATTCCAATTTAATTTTTCAGGTCCTTACAAATATTGAAAATTGTTGATAGACACTTTGTAAGAACCTAGAAGTTTATATTGGAATAAAAGTGTTATATTATAAATAAATTCGAAGCACGTGTTTATTTAAATATAAAGGAAGGAATGTATAGCTGAGAAGCCTGCGAGATCGCCGTTATTAAGCGGGTAGGCGATCTCCAACTTCTCTGGCACTTGAACGCCTATCGCCTAGCTTATGCTTGAACGCCTATCGCCTAGATTATGCTTGAACGCCTATCGCCCAGCTTATGCTTGAACGCCTATCGCCTGTGTGTACCTAGTAGCCTGTCGCCTAGAGTACACCTAATCGCCGAAACTACACTTAGTGTGTAGCCAAAATGTTGGATCAACCCTGGTACGTCCCAAAAGCCACGCGTATCAAGGTGTGGGTTAAACCTTGGATACGCTGGGCAGGCGAAGCTCTATACTTGAGCATAAGAGAATCATCCTTAACGTTACACGCTTGGGCGCACGAGGACTTGTGCTAATCAACTCTTGGAAGTGTGAAGCTACCGACGTCACCAAGCCTTGTGGAGAGAATACCTTGGATGTAACATAGTGGAATGAAGAACCTCCAGGAAGGCGTGGCGATGTGTCATCGAGCATCGCCAGGGCGCAAGGCATGCAGGATCGCCTGGGCGCGAGGGGCATGCGGGCATCATCAGGGGGAGAGGTCATCGGTTGTTAGCCTTCGCGCGAGAGGTCATCGGTTGTTAGCCTTCGCGCGAGAGGTCATCGGTTGTTAGCCCTCGCGCGAGAGGTCATCGGTTGTTAGCCTTCGCGCGAGAGGTCATCGGTTGTTAGCCTTCGCGCGAGAGGTCATCGGTGGATAGTCTTCGCGCCTGTGGTCATCGGTGAAAAGGTCATCGCGCTACGTTAAGTTATACACAGAGAACGTGGGACCCAGACATCCAGCATGAGACGTTCTGCATGCGCGCCACGTAGACAAAAGAGTGGTTCAGAATAGTGACCTCAGAGTGTTAGCCTGCGCAGAGGCACGCTTAGGTGTACTGTTCAGCGAAGCGTACACGCAAACTCCCTGCAGAGTGGGTGGTGGCAGCGGTTTTTGTGGAGAAGTCAGCTTAAGATGCAAAAACCCGTTTCTGAGGGAGAAGGAAAGAAACGTTGCTGTGGTTCCAGAGCTAAAGGGTGCGTTTATCTCCCTTCTTCTCCATTCTCTCCTTCGCACTGCGATTCTAGTACACCTTCACGCGGGAATACGACGAGCGACAGCCACCATTGGAGCACTTGGGTGGTTCTCTGCAAGCTCTTCAAAACCAGACACAAGAACAGAGTCAAGGCGTTCTTCAAGCTTCGTTGGATTTCGGAACTCCTGGTGTTTGCGCAAGTCCAGGTAAGGGAAGCTAGCCTTCATTTTCAATAAAAGCCATAGTTTAGCTATTTCTGAAATGAGTGCGACGTGGTCGCCGGTTTCGTCTTCATCTGTGTAAAATGCTCTGTTCTATGTGTTTTGGGCGACGTGGTCGCCGGTTTTATATAAAGCCTTCGAAATACCTTGTTTTTGAACCAGGTCGCCGGTTTTGGCGCTGTTTTGCGAAATCTCTGTTTTTGATGTTGTTTTGAAACTACTTGAGATTTACATGAGATATTCGAAGATCTGAAGCTTTGAAATGTTTGTTGATGTGATTTGAATCATTTACTTGAATGGTATGTTGAATGTTGTGAATGTGGGTCGAGGCATAGTATTTTCAGGAAAGGAAATACCGTGTAAGACCATGTTAGATGTGCATTGATCGGTGATTCCTAACGAGATATCCTGACTCTGCTGATAATGGAATCACATAGAGGAAGTTACTCAGTTGGTGAGAGTCGAAGGAGGTCCATGTGATAGGCGCCTCGTGTGAAACAGAACGAGCTCCACCTATCCAGGATGGGCGCCTCGTGTGAAAAAGAACGAGCTCCACCTGTCCATGATGGGCGCCTCGTGTGAAAAAGAACGAGCTCCACCTGTCTTGTGGATTAACCTTGTCATGCTGTATGGTGATGTGTTGAGATTCATCGTATGCTTGTGAATGTGTGAGATTTCACGGCGACCCTGTGGATGTGTGTGATTCCACAGTGGGCAGTGTGACAGGTGCAAATCTCCGAGTCTAATCAATGCATGAGTCAATCCGGAAGTAGTGTCATGTGTCTATGCTTTGTGAGTCAGTGGAAAGTCTGACATGTGAAATGGTGAAATGAGAAACTTGAATATTGATAGACACTTGATGCTGTATTGTGAAATGGAATGACTATGGGTGAATGTTGTGAAGTGTGATTTTGGGCGATCAGGTGAATGAGATGAGTAGCTCTACGTTTTACATAGATATTTGAAAAATGTTTTACCTTGCTCTATTATGTTCATGATTTTAATGCCTTATTCTAAACTCTCTTTAAAATGGCTAGCTTACCCTTTTATCTGTTATTGTGGTTGTTTTCTCAAAACTGTGATGATCGTGTAATTGTTACACGGGAGCAGATGATCTTCCAGGAAGAAGAGCTCCCTAATGGGTGGTCGCCGAGGGCTGAGATCGCCCATTTCCACCTCTCGGTGGTGATCGCCGGATTTTGCCCTACTATCAGATCGCCTGTTTTGAGGTCGTCTGTTATGAGATCGCCGATTTTATGTCTGGCTAGCAAGTCGCCTATTTTTGGGGACTTCTGGTGATCGCTGGTTTTATGTATGGAGACCGCCGGTCTTGCTGTATTTGATTGTTTTCTTTAAATTTCGAAAAACATTTGATTTCGTTTATGTATTAAACTCCCTAAGAGGAGCAACTTCATTTCAAATATATATATTATCATGTTATTCTCTTCAATATTATTTGGTTACATTTAATTTCATTATACCTGTATGTATGTATTTCTTTGGCGGGATGTTACATTAATGGTATCAGAGCAGTTCGTCCTTAGGATGACCTGAGGGCTGTGGATCCATTGTGTTTCTTCTGCTCATGAAAGTTATTTGAGTTTAAAATAATAACTATAGTGAAAGGTTTTCAAACGTTTTTGTATTGAAATTTTGTGTGTGCTTGGTGAATATATGTTCTAATTGAAAATCTTAGTATTAAGAATGAGAAGGTCTTGATAAAGTAGTGAGGGTGCACACTCATAACTGGATCGAGATGAGTCTCAATCTTAATTCCAAAGGTTTGATGTTTAGCACATATTGAATTCTGGTGTGAGCTATCTCATTCTCTTGAGTGTCTTTGTAATTGATTGGAAATGGCTGATTGGACTGGTGACTGCATACCAGTAGTTGTGCTGGTGTTATGCTTGATGTTATAAGCATTATGATTCTGTTGATGAGCTCAAATTCTTAATGATTTTGAGATGCTGACCTTTGTAAGGTCTAGCTGTTACCCCCTTGAATGAATTGATTTCTTATCGATCTCATTCTTGTAGTTGTAGGGAATATAGGAATATTATAGTTTCAAAATCTGAAAACGAAGGAGATGGCACGTAGACCTTCTACCCCTCCCCAACCTTCTTCGGAGATGAGCCAGATTGCCAAGGCTATCGAGATGATGGCGACTGCCATCCAACAGCAGAATACGGTAATGGCCCAGATTCATCAGACTGTAATGAATCATTTGGAAACTGCTGGATCGGCTGCAACAGCTTCCCAGGTCAATCAGCCTCGGGAGCAGGTAGGGATGACCGAGTTCGTGAGGCACAACCCACCCATGCTCAGTGGGAGTGCTACCCCTGATCAAGCAGATCCGTGGACCAGGGAGTTACATGCCCTAGTGAGGAAGGCAAGGGTAGTGGAGACCCTGGAGAGGAGTGGTTCCAGAGTAATCAGATCACAACCAGGGGGTCCCTCCAGTGGGAAGGCCAAGGTACAGCACCCACGAAGCAAACCTTATGCGATACCTCCACCACCTCGGACAGGAGCAATTCCGCCCCAGTTTCAGCAGCAACAACCAGGGAAACCAAGATGTTTCCGTTGTGGTGGGTTACATAACGTCAAGGTGTGCCCAAGAGGAACTCAGAGAAAGGGTGTTTCACATGTCAAGAGATGGGGCACATTTCTAGAGATTGTCCTAACAGAAAAAGGATGACTCAACCCGTTAGTTCCCAGCAGTTGAGGAATGGAGGCAGTCGACCTCAGGCAGCAGGGAGAGTGCTTGCCATGGCTGGAGCGGAGGCATCTCAGTCAGGTAACTTAGTACAGAATGTTGCTCTATAGCTGGTAGATACGTTATAGTTTTGTTTGATTCTGGAGAGACACACTCTTTTGTGTCAAATCGGTGTGCAACCGAGCTTGGGCCATATAGTGGAGGAGCTGTCGTTTGAACGATTGGCCTCTGCACCTGCTTCAAAAACAGGTTTTGACCTCCCTAGGTTGCTCTGAATGCCCAGTGGTAGTAGATGGAATGAAAGGAACAAGTGTGAGTTAGATTTGGTAGTACCAAGGTTTAGTCCCAGTTACGTATAAGTCATGGAGAGTAAATAAGCAAGAGGCTGGGGGTTTAAAGCTTAAGCATGTGTAACCATGGGAAGTACCAGAGTTAAATTCCAAGGAAGGAATTTTCTTTTGAAGCGTAGAAGATGCTCATGTCAATGAAACAGCATGAGATGGTTCTAGCTTAGGCTTCACGCAGAATGGATGCTGTTTGGCTGACCGGGATTTGAAAGAGGATTATGGAAATGGTGGGTTGAGATAAAAGGCTTCCGAAAATGTAAGCCTCCGAAGTTTTTGGCAAATAAGATGTAGATCGACCTGTGAATGTAGAAGGGAAGGAGGATATGGCTGTGGATAAGAATGAGGGTAGGCCGTGTTATGATGATGTTGAGTCTTTCTAGAGATGTAGTAAATTTCAGAATGATGGGTGTGGAAGGGATTGTGAGTGGAAATAGCCTGTGGTATCTGGGACAGAAGGAGAATAGAGTTATCCTTGGGCAAGAGATTCTGGAGGCAGAGGTGCGTTCGTCCTCGTATGCCTTCTGGATAGGCACCTGAAACCGACGTCAATGCATCCAACGTATACATTGAAGAAGAAGGTCGTAATGGGAACAGGAAGTCGAGTTGGCAAAAGGGGTCATAATAATAATTTGGAAGGTAACAGCAACAGAAACCTTGTCTTTGTAAGGTACAGAATTATGCAGCGGAGTAATGAATAAAAAGTGTCCCTTTTGGGAGCGTGGGAATTTGATCAGCAGTTGAGAAGTCGGTGAATGATTTGATCAAGATGCTGGAGTTGGCACTCTATGGGGCAGCATATCCCATGTACAGGGATGTAAAATGGATTTTGATGAAGTATTGAGGTAGGAAGAGTTGGTTCAATAGATCACCGAGAGGGTGAATCTGATACAGGACAGAATAAAAGTTTCTTAAGGTCAGCAAATGCCCTAGGCAGAGCAGAGGAGAAGACCTTTGGAGGTTGCTGCTGGGGTCATGTCTTTATGAAGGGGGACACCAGCCAAGGGTGTAGGGTAGGCGATCAGATCAAAGAAGCTGTCCCCTAAGTTTGTTGGGCCATATCGGATCTTAAGGAGGATAAGTCTAGTGGCTTATGAGATCGCCCCACCTCCCCAATTAGCAAGTCTACATAATGTATTCCACGTATCATAGCTAAGGAAGTCCCTTGCAGACCCTACTCACGTGTTGGGAGTGGACAACGTGAAGATCGGGTGATTCACCATGGGAATTTGAAGAAACCATGAGAGAAGCATATCCTTACCTCCTTCCTTGTAACCCAATTTTCGAGGACGAAAATTTTTCTTGTTGGGGAGATTGTAAGAACCTAGAAGTTTATATTGGAATAAAAGTGTTATATTATAAATAAATTCGAAGCACGTGTTTATTTAAATATAAAGGAAGGAATGTATAGCTGAGAAGCCTGCGAGATCGCCGTTATTAAGCGGGTAGGCGATCTCCAACTTCTCTGGCACTTGAACGCCTATCGCCTAGCTTATGCTTGAACGCCTATCGCCTAGATTATGCTTGAACGCCTATCGCCCAGCTTATGCTTGAACGCCTATCGCCTGTGTGTACCTAGTAGCCTGTCGCCTAGAGTACACCTAATCGCCGAAACTACACTTAGTGTGTAGCCAAAATGTTGGATCAACCCTGGTACGTCCCAAAAGCCACGCGTATCAAGGTGTGGGTTAAACCTTGGATACGCTGGGCAGGCGAAGCTCTATACTTGAGCATAAGAGAATCATCCTTAACGTTACACGCTTGGGCGCACGAGGACTTGTGCTAATCAACTCTTGGAAGTGTGAAGCTACCGACGTCACCAAGCCTTGTGGAGAGAATACCTTGGATGTAACATAGTGGAATGAAGAACCTCCAGGAAGGCGTGGCGATGTGTCATCGAGCATCGCCAGGGCGCAAGGCATGCAGGATCGCCTGGGCGCGAGGGGCATGCGGGCATCATCAGGGGGAGAGGTCATCGGTTGTTAGCCTTCGCGCGAGAGGTCATCGGTTGTTAGCCTTCGCGCGAGAGGTCATCGGTTGTTAGCCCTCGCGCGAGAGGTCATCGGTTGTTAGCCTTCGCGCGAGAGGTCATCGGTTGTTAGCCTTCGCGCGAGAGGTCATCGGTGGATAGTCTTCGCGCCTGTGGTCATCGGTGAAAAGGTCATCGCGCTACGTTAAGTTATACACAGAGAACGTGGGACCCAGACATCCAGCATGAGACGTTCTGCATGCGCGCCACGTAGACAAAAGAGTGGTTCAGAATAGTGACCTCAGAGTGTTAGCCTGCGCAGAGGCACGCTTAGGTGTACTGTTCAGCGAAGCGTACACGCAAACTCCCTGCAGAGTGGGTGGTGGCAGCGGTTTTTGTGGAGAAGTCAGCTTAAGATGCAAAAACCCGTTTCTGAGGGAGAAGGAAAGAAACGTTGCTGTGGTTCCAGAGCTAAAGGGTGCGTTTATCTCCCTTCTTCTCCATTCTCTCCTTCGCACTGCGATTCTAGTACACCTTCACGCGGGAATACGACGAGCGACAGCCACCATTGGAGCACTTGGGTGGTTCTCTGCAAGCTCTTCAAAACCAGACACAAGAACAGAGTCAAGGCGTTCTTCAAGCTTCGTTGGATTTCGGAACTCCTGGTGTTTGCGCAAGTCCAGGTAAGGGAAGCTAGCCTTCATTTCCATACAAGCCATAGTTTAGCTATTTCTGAAGTGAGGGCGACGTGGTCGCCGGTTTCGTCTTCATCTGTGTAAAATGCTCTGTTCTATGTGTTTTGGGCGACGTGGTCGCCGGTTTTATATAAAGCCTTCGAAATACCTTGTTTTTGAACCAGGTCGCCGGTTTTGGCGCTGTTTTGCGAAATCTCTGTTTTTGATGTTGTTTTGAAACTACTTGAGATTTACATGAGATATTCGAAGATCTGAAGCTTTGAAATGTTTGTTGATGTGATTTGAATCATTACTTGAATGGTATGTTGAATGTTGTGAATGTGGGGTCGAGGCATAGTATTTTCAGGAAAGGAAATACCGTGTAAGACCATGTTAGATGTGCATTGATCGGTGATTCCTAACGAGATATCCTGACTCTGCTGATAATGGAATCACATAGAGGAAGTTACTCAGTTGGTGAGAGTCGAAGGAGGTCCATGTGATAGGCGCCTCGTGTGAAACAGAACGAGCTCCACCTATCCAGGATGGGCGCCTCGTGTGAAAAAGAACGAGCTCCACCTGTCCATGATGGGCGCCTCGTGTGAAAAAGAACGAGCTCCACCTGTCTTGTGGATTAACCTTGTCATGCTGTATGGTGATGTGTTGAGATTCATCGTATGCTTGTGAATGTGTGAGATTTCACGGCGACCCTGTGGATGTGTGTGATTCCACAGTGGGCAGTGTGACAGGTGCAAATCTCCGAGTCTAATCAATGCATGAGTCAATCCGGAAGTAGTGTCATGTGTCTATGCTTTGTGAGTCAGTGGAAAGTCTGACATGTGAAATGGTGAAATGAGAAACTTGAATATTGATAGACACTTGATGCTGTATTGTGAAATGGAATGACTATGGGTGAATGTTGTGAAGTGTGATTTTGGGCGATCAGGTGAATGAGATGAGTAGCTCTACGTTTTACATAGATATTTGAAAAATGTTTTACCTTGCTCTATTATGTTCATGATTTTAATGCCTTATTCTAAACTCTCTTTAAAATGGCTAGCTTACCCTTTTATCTGTTATTGTGGTTGTTTTCTCAAAACTGTGATGATCGTGTAATTGTTACACGGGAGCAGATGATCTTCCAGGAAGAAGAGCTCCCTAATGGGTGGTCGCCGAGGGCTGAGATCGCCCATTTCCACCTCTCGGTGGTGATCGCCGGATTTTGCCCTACTATCAGATCGCCTGTTTTGAGGTCGTCTGTTATGAGATCGCCGATTTTATGTCTGGCTAGCAAGTCGCCTATTTTTGGGGACTTCTGGTGATCGCTGGTTTTATGTATGGAGACCGCCGGTCTTGCTGTATTTGATTGTTTTCTTTAAATTTCGAAAAACATTTGATTTCGTTTATGTATTAAACTCCCTAAGAGGAGCAACTTCATTTCAAATATATATATTATCATGTTATTCTCTTCAATATTATTTGGTTACATTTAATTTCATTATACCTGTATGTATGTATTACTTTGGCGGGATGTTACACACTTGATGGTTGTGTGATATGAATGAGAAAGTGATGGATTTTATGTGGGTGTTTAAAAGCTGATTTATGTTGATTTTAAAGTTTCGTACTTCAAGTTTTTTTTTTTGAATAGCTAGCTTACCCCTTGTTTTGTTTTGTGGTTGTTTCCTTTAAAACTGTGATGATCGTGTGTAATTTACACGGGAGCAGATGATGTTGCAGGTAGTAGAGCTCCTTAGTGAGTGGTTGGACAAGGAGATCGCCTGTTCTTATGCTGTATTTTGTTTTATTGGAAACACTGGATGGTTATGTATTAAAATTCCCTAGAGAAGGATATTATTTTGAAATACATTGTATGGGGTGGATGTATCTTATAATATATATACATATGTTAATTTTGATAATCTTTTATTTCAATGTTATTTCATATTATATATGTATGAGTGGATGATAAGGGGCGTTACAGTATATATCAGATTGAAACTTTAATTTTTAATTTTTTTTAAAAAAAAAATTTAGAAACCAAAACTAAAATGAATCCTAATGGAACTACCATTACTAAACATAAAAATGATGATTATACTAATAATAATTATTATAAAATATTAATAAAAAAATATAAGGATAATTATTATTAACACTAAAAATTATTATTAATATAAAGTATATACCTAACACTAAAGAATGCAGTGATAACATGGATGTGACATCTTTTACCGAACTTTTTTCTCAACATGTTTATATTCTTTGGCTAACAAGTTTTTTAATTATATTACAAGCCATAAAAATATTAAGATATAAATATTTAAAATATTATCTAAAAAATATTATAAGATCGATTATTAACAGTACATAAAACGGTTTATATGATTGTAATTCTTATAACTTATGAGCTAACATAATCTTAAAATCTGGAATTTAAGTTTTATACAATAAACGAAATTTAAAGACTTACAAAAATGTAAATAAATCGATTATTATTTTTTATTGGACTCATAAATAATCAGTTATGTCAAGAGATAATAAATTATGAGGCTGAAAATATGTTTTTTCAAACTCTAAACTTATGTGAAGTTATAATTGATTATTTTGTGTTAAAAAATGTTTTCACATCTTTAGAATACAATCAATTATCTTACAATATAATGAATTATGTTAAACTTTTTAAAAAACCAAATTTCATAAATAATCCTTTATCATTAAATATAATTGACTATATTGTTGTTTAAAACTGAGTTACTTAACAAAGAACATAATATTAGAAATTATTAAGAAAAAATAGTTATTTTGGTAAGTAATTTTAAATATCTTTATTTTATCTATATGTAAATTCTTATCCTTTTACTTGTACTCAAATTGTAACGTCCCTAAAATCCTATTCATATTTATATCATAAAATAAACATAAAACAATAATATCAAAGATTAGCATATGTATATATAATAAAATGCATCCATCAATACATTGTATTTCAAAATAATATCCCTTCTCTAGGGAATTTTAATACATAACCGTCAAGTGTTTCAAAATAAAACAAAACACAGCATAAGGATAGGCGATCTCCTTGTCCATCCACTCACTGAGGAGCTCCACTGCCTGCAACATCATCTGCTCCCGTGTAAATTACACACGATCATCACAGTTTTAAGAAAACAACCACAAAATAAAACACAGGGGTAAGCTAGACATTTTTAAAAACTTTAAATATGAAACTTTAAAATCAACATAACCAGCTTTTAAACACCCACATAAATCCACCACTTTCTCATTCATATCACACAACCATCAAGTGTCTATCAACAATTTTCAATATTCATCTCTCTCACGTCAGAATTCCCACTGACTCACAACACATAGACACTTGACTCTACTTCCGGAAGACTCGTGCGTTGAACTTAGCATCCAGAGACCTGCACCTGTCATACCACACCACTTTGAAATCCACACAGGGTCGCTGTGAAATCCACACAACCATGCGCATAAACATAATCTCTATATCATCACTCTCCCGGTATGACAGGGTTAATTCATATAACAGGTCAAGTTTGTTATCTTTCAAACAACTTACCCATACATATGAACCTCCTTCGACTCTCACCACCTGAATAACTTCATCTATGTGATTCCATTATATCACTAGAGTCAGGATCGTCTCATTCACAGGATACTCACAAATCAATACACCCTCATAACCAATCTCAACACGGTATTTCCTTTCCTGAAAATACTATGTCTTGATCACAATTTCACATTCATCCAGTACATCATACCACACGTAAAAGCACAATTCCATCATATAATATTTTGAATCTTTTCTTAAACAATCCCAATCACAGAAACAATCATACCAAAGTTCAGGTTTTCGAATATCATATGCATTTCACCTTTCAATCTCAAACAATTTCAAAATGACACTAAAACAGGGGATTTCGAAATTTGCATTAAAACCGGCGATCACGTCACCCAAACATCAGAATCTTCTAGCTTAAGGTTTTATTGAAAATAAAACTAGCTTCCCTTACTTGGACTTGCGTAAAATCTCACTACGAGCTCTAACCCACCGAACTCAAGGATGCCTTAACCTGCACCATAGAGTCCCGATCACAAATCTAACGAGATTACTCATTTTCTGCGTTAACAGAGACGATTTCTGAAGCTAAAAGAGTTGTATGCACAACCTATGCAGAGACGACCCTCTCAAAATCAGACTCGACTCAAAGAACAGAGCAAAACGACTTACTCTGTTTTTGGGCTTTGAGCAGAAAACTTGCAGAGTAACTTCCCAGAAGGACAAAGGCAGTCGCCGATCGTAGCACTGGTACGTGAGGATAGCCGTGTCTTCGAGTGGAGTAGAAAGGGGAAAGGGGAACTAAAGGAGCTGATTCCTTCAGCTCTTAAGGTCGAACGGCTCTTTAGCCTTCACTGCCATTACCCACTCTCTGAGCAACCTTGCGTGCACACTTCCTTGAACAGTATTGACCACGTGGGTTTCTGCGCATACCAACTCTCTGATGCTAACTATTCTGAAACACCCTTTTTGTATACGTGTTGCGCATGCTGAACGTTCATGTTGGGAGCCTGGGTCCCACCTTATCTGTGTGAAACACGACATCGCGCGATAACCATCCACCGATGACTGCTCGCGCGATGACCATGCCTCTCATGCCGGCGATGACCGATGCCTCTCATACTGGCGATGACTGATTCCTCTTCCTGACTGACGACTGATTCCTCACCCTGGCAGACAACCGATGTCTCACCCTGGCAGACAACCGATGTCTCACCCTAGCAGACAACCGATGTCTCACTCTGGCAAACCACCGATGTGTCTCCCATCCTGGCTGATGACCGATGTTCCTCTCATCCTGTTGGCGATCTCTTATCGCCCTTGTGTGTGATGAGAACACATCGCCTTACTCTGGTCACCGATGTCACATCGTCACTGTAAGGACCTAGAAACTTTAATTGGAATGAAAGTGTTATATTTAAATAATTTCAGAAGATGTTATTATTTAAAATACAAAGAGCTGGTAATAGAAGTTTCGTAGTAGTCGGACCTCGGACGTCGCCCAAGGTCTGGGGTCAGCTGGTAGAGGTCGCTCGGCTGACCATTGTATTAACCAAGTAGTCAGGTGCGAAGACTTTATCGTGAGGTAATCACGTGGGTGTGCTCAAGGAAGACATGTGGATCAAGAAGAGTAAAGGAAGAAAAGTGTAGCTTAGAAGTCTACGAGATCGCCGTTGTTGAAGATGGAGGCGATCTCTGACTTCTCTGGCACATAATCGCCTGTCGCCTAGAGGACACATGATTGCCAATCGCCTATGGTGTACGTGATCGACGGGAGTGCACTTAGTATGTGGTCAAGATGCTGGATCAACCATAGTGGGTTCCAAAAACCACGCGTATCAAGGTGTGGGTTAAGCCTTAGATACGCTGTGCATGCAAAACTCTATGCTTGAGCATAAGAGATCGTCCTTAGTGTTGCATGCATGGGTGCACGAGGAGTAGTGCTGATCTATTCTTGGAAATGTGAAGCTACCGACGTCACCAAGTCATGTGGAGGTGATACCTTGGACGTAACATAGTGGGATGAAGAACCTTCAGCAAGGCGTGGCGATGTGTCATCAGTCATCGCCAGGGCGAGAGACATGCGGGCATCGCCAGGGCGAGAGACACGCGGGCATCGCCAGGGAGAGAGACATGCGGTCATCGCCAGGGATAGACATCGGTCGTCTTCCAGAGAGAGACATCGGTCGTCTTCCAGGGAGAGACATCGGTCGTCCGCCAAGATGAGTCATCGGTGGAAGGTTATCGCGCGATGTCATGTTTCACACAGATAAGGTGGGACCCAGGCTCCCAGCATGAGACGTCCTACACGCGCGACACGTAGACAAAAAGGGTGTTTCAGAATAGTTAGCATCAGAGAGTTGGTATGCGCAGAAACCCACGTGGTCATACTGTTCAAGGAAGTGTGCACGCAAGCTTTCCTGCAGAGTGGGCAGGGGGCAGCGGCATTTCTGGGCAAGTTGGCTTGGATTCAAAACTCACTCCTGAGAGGCAGTGGACGTTGCTGTGGTTCGAGAGTGATTGAGTGAGTTAGCTTCGATTCCCTGTTTCTTTCCTCTCCTTCTCCATACGTTCAGACGTCCTAGCGTACCAGTTGGCTATCGGCGACTACCATAGAGCACCTGGGAGGTTCTCTGCAAGTTCTCCAAACCGGACGCTAAAACAGAGTAAGTTGTTTCGCTCTGTTCTTCGAGTCGATCCTGCACTTGAGAGGGTTGCCTCTGCATAGGCGTTGCATGCAGCTCTCTTGGCTTCAGGAATCGTCTCTGTTAACGTAGAAATGAGTGGTATAGCTAGTTTTGTGACTAAGGCTCCATGGTGCAGGTTAAGGCATCTTTAAGCTTCGGTGGGTTTTGGAGCTCTTGGTGTTTTTGTGCAAGTTCAGGTAAGGGAAGCTAGCATTTTCGTTTATAAAAATGTTAGGCGAGTAGGTTCTGAAGTGAGGGCGACGTGGTCGCCGGTTTTCATATTCCTTTTCACAATGCTCTGTTTTTATGTGTGGGGCGACGTGATCGCCGGTTTTAATGTTGATTTCGAACTTCCCTGTTTTAGTGTCGTTTGAAACTGTTTGAGATTGAAATGTGATATTCGAAAATCTGAACCTTGGAATGATTGTTGCTGTGGTTGGAATCGTTCATTTAAGTGTTATATGATGTGTTGAATGTTGTGAATGTGGGATCAAGGCATAGTATTTTCAGGAAAGAAAATACCGTGTAAGATCGTGTAGGATGTGCATTGATCGGTGATTTCTATAATGAGATATCCTGACTCTCCTAATATAATGGAATCATATAGATGAAGTTATTCAGGCGTTGAGAGTCGATGGAGGTTCATACGTATGGGTAAGTTGTTTGAAAAATAACCACTTGACCTGTTGTATGGATTCACCCTGTCATACTAGGAGAGTGATGAGATTGAGATTGAGATTGAGATTATGTTGATGCGCATAGCTGTGGGAACTTTACAGCAGTGTAGTATGACAGGTGCAGATCTCTGAGTCTAGTCAATGCACGTGTCTTCCGGAAGTAGTGTCAAGTGTCTATGTGTGATGAGTCAGTGGAAGTCTGACGTGAGAAATGAGAAACTTTGAAATTGATAGACACTTGATGGAATTATGTGAATTGAACGACTCTTGAGGAAATTGTGAAATATGTGATTACTTGATGGTGATGTGAAGGGAATGACAAAGTTGATGGTTTTTACGTGGGTGTCTTAAATTTGTTTTCTGTTGATTTTACAGTTTCATATCTAAATTCTCTTTAAAATATCTAGCTTACCCTGCGTTTTTGTTTTGTGGATGTTTTCTTAAACCTGTGATGATCGTGTATAATTTACACGGGAGCAGATGATGTGGCAGGAAGTAGAGCTCCTCAGTGAGTGGTCGCCGGAAGGAGATCGCCTGTTTTCTGTTTCTGTTAGGAGATCGCCTGTTTTTCTATTTTTCTGTATTTTGTTTAAGTTTGGAAACTGACTGGATATGTATTAAACTCCCTGTGAGGAGAAATTTCATTACAGATATATATATATATGTTCACTTCGATATTATTGTTTTACCTTTATTTCATTATATAAATATGAAAAGGATTTGGCGGGATGTTACAGTCACACCTTGCTGAAGGTTCATCCTCCCATTCCTCTATGTTTGGGGTATCACGGCTCACACTACTCATGGTGGCAGATGTGCCACCTATCTTCTATATCACCCATCTTCTGTATTTAGACCACATACTAAGTGCTTACCAAGTCTTCTCGAATACTCGGCGATGTGCTCTTTTCGGCGATCATGCACACCATAGGCGATTGGTGATCATGTACACTATGGGCGATTGGCGGTCTCATACGGGGGAAGTTGGAGGCCGCCGCCTTCTTCAACAAACGACGATCTCATCGACTTCTAAGCTACACCTTCCTTTCTCTTTCCCTTCTTGATTTACGTGCCCCCTCCCTCCAAGCACGCCCACGTGATTACCTTACGATAAAATCATCGCACCTGACTACTTGGTTAGTACAGTGGTCAACCGATCGCCCTCTACCAGCTGATCCCAGACCTTGGGCGACGTCCGAGGTCTGACCACTATGAGACTTTCTAGTTTTATGTCCTTTTTATTTTAAATAATAACATACTCAGAAATCATTTAAAATATATCACTTTTATTCCAAATAAATTTATAGGTCCTTACATTCTCCCCAACAAGAAAAATTTTCGTTCTCGAAAATTGAATTTCTAAGGAAAGAGGTAGGGATAGGCTTCTCTCATGGTTTCCTCTAATTCCCAAGTTGAATCACCCCGATTTGTCATCCCACACCACTTTCACCATGTTGATGGTCTTGCCTCTGAGCTGTTTACTCTGCCGATCGTCAATCCTAACTGGTTTTGCTTCAAAAGACAAGTCATCCCTGATCTGCACATCATCCACTTCCAGCACGTGACTTGGGTCTGCCATGTACTTCCTCAACTGTGATACATGAAAGACATTATGCAGGTTTGCTAATTGGGGAGGTAGGGCGATCTCATAAGCCACTGGACCAATCCTCCTTAGGATCTGATATGGCCCAATAAACTTAGGGGACAGCTTCTTTGATCTGATAGTTCGTCCTACACCCTTGGTCGGTGTCACTCTCATAAATACATGATCTCCAACTGCAAACTCCAAAGGTTTTCTCCTCTGATCTGCATAAGATTTCTGCCGACTTTGAGAAGCTTTCATTCTGTCTTTTATCTGTTTCACCTTCTCGGTCGTCTGCTGAATCAACTTTGGTCCAACCAAGACTGCTTCGCCCTCCTGGTACCAACATAAAGGAGTTCTGCATTTCCTCCCATACAAGGCTTCATATGGTGCCATCCCAATACTGGCGTGGTAACTGTTATTATAAGTGAACTCTACCAGTGGCAACATCTCATCCCAGCTTCCCAATTGATCCAAGACACACGTCCTCAGTAGATCTTCCAAGGACTGGATCATTCTCTTCGACTGTCCATTTGTCTGAGGATGATATGCAGAGCTCATCCTCAACTTAGTTCCCAAAGAATCTTGCAGAGTCTACCAAAACCGAGAAGTGAACCTGGGATCTCTATCCGAAACAATGCTGGAAGGTACTCCATGCAGCCTCACAATTTCTCTGATGTACAACTGAGCCAACTTGGCCATGGATATCCTCAAATTCACTGGAAGAAAGTGGGCACTCTTCGTCAGCCGATCAACTATGACCCAGACTGCATCATGACCCCTTACCGATCTAGGTAAGTGGGTAACGAAATCCATTGCAATGCTGTCCCATTTCCATTCAGGAATATCCAATTGCTGTAACAACCTGCCAGGTCTTTGATGCTCTACCTTTGTCTTCTGACATGTCAAGTAGGTAGTAACATACTGGGCGATGTCTTTCTTCATGCCCGACCACCAAAATGACCCCTTTAAGTCCTGGTACATCTTATTCATACCTGGGTGTAAACTAAGATGACTCTTGTGGCCTTCCTCTAGGATCATCTTCTTCAACTCCTCATTCGCAGGTATGCACATTCTGCCATTAAATCTCAAAATCCCATCATCTCCCATCACAAAGTCCTTAGCCTGATTGGTGCCTAGCAATTCCACAATACGCTTCAGACTAGGGTCCTCTAATTGCTTATCCTTTATCATTCCAATGAAATCATTAGTTATAGTTAACTTACTACAACTAATATGGTTAACATGAAATTCCACTCCAAAGTTTAAGTCTCTGAACTGCTCGATCAGCTTCTGCTCTTCAATCATCATGGTTGATACTTGTATTGATTTTCTACTTAAAGCATCTGCCACTACATTGGCCTTCCCTGGATGATACATGAGTTGGAAATCATAGTCCTTTAGAAACTCCATCCATCTTCTTTGCTCATATTTAGTTCCTTCTGATCAAACAGATATTTCAGGCTTTTATGATCACTAAACACCTGAAACCGAGCTCCATACAAATAATGCCTCCAAATTTTCAAGGCAAACACCACAGCTGCTAACTCCAAGTCATGAGTAGGATAGTTTCTCTCATGAATTTTGAGTTGCCTTGAAGCATATGCAACTACTCTTTTCTCTTGCATCAAGACACATCCCAAGCCCTGATGTGAAGCATCACAGTAGACGTCCAAGGGTCTTCCTACATCCGGGATCACCAGCACCGGAGCACTAGTCAATCTTTCCTTTAATTCCATGAAACTCTGCTCACATCGGTCGGTCCAAGCAAAAGGTTGGTCTTTGCGAGTTAACTGAGTCAAAGGAGCCACTACCTTGGAGAAATCCTCAATGAACCTCCGATAGTAGCCAGCTAGACCCACAAAACTCCTTATCTCCGTGACTGTCTTAGGACGTTCCTACTGGAGCACTGCCTCTACCTTGGCTGGATCCACTGAGATCCCCCGAGCAGATATCACATGTCCTAAGAAGTTAACCTCCTTCAGCCAGAACTCACACTTGGAGAACTTAGCATATAATTGCTTCTCCCTTAGGATCTCCAACACCGTCTTTAGATGTTCCTCATGTTCTTCCTCGGTCCTTGAATAAATAAGTATGTCGTCTATGAAGACTACAACAAACTTATCCAAGAAAGGACGAAAAATTCTATTCATGTAGTCCATGAACAGAGCTGGAGCATTTGTCACTCCAAACGGCATCACCACATACTCATAATGTCCATAACGAGACCTAAACGCCGTCTTCTGAACATCTTCAGCTTTTACCAAAATTTGGTGGTATCCCATTCTCAGATCAATCTTTGAGAACACCGAGGCTCCATGCAGTTGATCCATCAAATCATCAATTCTAGGCAGAGGATACTTGTTCTTGATGGTCAACTTGTTCAACTGCCTGTAATCCACACACAACCGAGACCCTCCATCCTTTTTCTTAACTAGAAGCACTGGAGCCCCCCATGGAGATACACTGGGTCTGATAAATTGTTTCTCCAATAACTCTTCCACTTGCTTCTTTAATTCCATCAACTCAGCTGGAGCCATTCTGTAGGGTGCCATTGACACTGGTCCAGCTCCAGGTACCAAATCAATAGAGAATTCCACTTCTCTCTTAGGAGGTAGTCCAGGTATTTCTTCTGGAAATACATCCATGAAATCCTTCACCACATGTATACTGCCCATATCTTCTTCATTCTTCACTCCCCCTTGAGCTAGGATTACAAAGCACCTCGCCCCTTCTTTCAACTCCGACCACACATGCTGAGCAGATATCACATCTGCCACTTCGAGATCTGGAAACACCACTTTCTGCCTACAGTAATCTATGAGAATGTGATTGGCAGATAGCCAATCCATTCCTAGGATAACATCCAGATCCTAAACAGGTAGACAGATCAAATTTACTTTGAACCTGCGTCCCTCTACTATCACTGGACATTCAGAGCAAACTGTGGAGGTCATAACCTGTCCTGATGCAGGTGTAGAGACCAACAGTTCAAACAGCAGCTTCACTAGAAGGCCCAACTCGTCTACGCACAGACTTGACACAAAAGAGTGTGTCGCTCCTGAATCAAACAAGGCTTTTACACTTCTACCAGCTATAAAACAAACACCTCGCACCAAGTTACCTGACTGAGACGCCTCAGCTCCTGACATGGCAAACACTCTCCCTGCTGCCTGAGGTCTGCTGCCTTCATTCCTCAACTGCTGAGAACCACTGGATTGAGTCATCCTATTCCTGTTAGGACACTCTCTAGAAACATGTCCTGTCTTTTGGCAGGTGAAGCACCTTCGCTCTGAATTCCCCTTGGGGCATACATTGGACGTGTGTGGTCCACCACAATGAAAACATTTAGGCTTCCATGGTTGTTGTTGCTGAAACTGGGGCGGTGCTGCTCCTGCCCTATGCTGTGGAGGTCTCGCATAAGGTCTATTCTACTCCTGCTTCACCTTGGCCTTCCCACTAGAAGAACCCCCTGGGTGTGACCTGATCACCCGAGAATCACCCTTTTCCAGAGTCTCCACCATCTTCGCCTTCTCTACTAAGGCGTGAAATTCCCTGATGCACATAGGGGCTATGGTCCTCTTCAGCCCATGCTTCAGTCCTTCTTCAAACTTCCTACACCTCCAAGCCTCAGAGGTCGCCTGGGTATAGAATCGGGCGAGGTACTCAAACCGAGCAGCAAAAGCATTCACTGACATCTCCCCCTGCTCCAATCTGAGGAATTCTGCTTCCTTCGCAAACCTTGCACTATCTGGGAAGTATTTTTCCAGAAATCTCACCCTGAAGCTCTCCCAGTCTAATACTTCCTCTCGGGCTTCCATCATCTGTTGAGTTCCCATCCACCAGAACTCGGCTTCTTCAGATAGCAGGTATGTAGCAAACACCAACTTCTTATCCTCAGGGCAGGAGGTCGCCTTGAAGATTTTCTCTAACCCCCTGATCCACTGATCTGCTTGGTCAGGAGTAGCATTCCCACTGAACTTAGGTGGGCTGTGCCTGAGGAACTCGGTCAGTCCCATCTGCTCCTGAGGCTGACCGACGTGGGGAGCTATTGCAGCCGATCTAGCAGTCTCCCAATGCTGCATTGCAGCTTGATGATTCTGAGCCATCGCCGCATTCTGCTACTGGATAGCACTTGCCATCATCTCAATGGCTTTGGCGATCTGGCTCATTTCTGCAGAAGGTTGGGAAGGGGTAGGCGGTCTAGGAGCCATTTTCTGTGTATAAGATTAGGAAACTATTATTCTCTAATCATATTCCTATAAAATGAACTTGATAGAGAATCAATTCATTTAGAAGACCACATCTAGGTCTTACAAGGTCAGCATCTCAAAATCATCTAGAATTTTGAGTTTATCAGCAAGATCATGATACTTATAACATCAAGCAAAACACCAGAACAGCTACTGGTATAACACCATCAATCCAAACAACCACTTTCAATCAATTACAAAAACACTCAATAAAATGAAATAAATCACACCAGAATTCAATGTATGCTAAACATCAAACCTTTAGAATTAAGATTGAGAATCATCTCGATCCAGTTGTGAGTGTGCACCCTCGCTACTTTATCAAGATCCTTTCATTCTTAATACTAAAATTTTCAGTTAGAGCATATATTTACTAAAGCACACACAAAATTTCAATGAGAAAAACATTTAAAAACCTTTCAATATAGCTTTAATTCAAAAACCCCAATAATTTTTTTTTTTGTAGGCAGAAGAAACACAATGAACCCACTACCCTCAGAACATCCTAAGGACGAACTGCTCTGATACCATTAATGTAACGCCCCTAAAATCGTATTCATATTTATATCATAAAATAAACATAAAACAATAATATCAAAGATTAGCATATGTATATATATCAAAATACATCCATCAATACATTGTATTTCAAAATAATATCCCTTCTCTAGGGAATTTTAATACATAACCGTCAAGTGTTTCAAAATAAAACAAAACACAGCATAAGGACAGGCGATCTCCTTGTCCATCCACTCACTGAGGAGCTCCACTGCCTGCAACATCATCTGCTCCCGTGTAAATTACACACGATCATCACAGTTTTAAGAAAACAACCACAAAATAAAACACAGGGGTAAGCTAGACATTTTTAAAAACTTTAAATATGAAACTTTAAAATCAACATAACCAGCTTTTAAACACCCACATAAATCCACCACTTTCTCATTCATATCACACAACCATCAAGTGTCTATCAACAATTTTCAATATTCATCTTTCTCACGTCAGAATTCCCACTGACTCATAACACATAGACACTTGACTCTACTTCCGGAAGACTCGTGCGTTGAACTTAGCATCCAGAGACCTGCACCTGTCATACCACACCACTGTGAAATCCACACAGGGTCGCTGTGAAATCCACACAGCCATGCGCATAAACATAATCTCAATATCATCACTCTCCCGGTATGACAGGGTTAATTCATATAACAGGTCAAGTTTGTTATCTTTCAAACAACTTACCCATACATATGAACCTCCTTCGACTCTCACCACCTGAATAACTTCATCTATGTGATTCCATTATATCACTAGAGTCAGGATCGTCTCATTCACAGGATACTCACAGATCAATACACCCTCATAACCAATCTCAACACGGTATTTCCTTTCCTGAAAATACTATGTCTTGATCACAATTTCACATTCATCCAGTACATCATACCACACGTAAAAGCACAATTCCATCATATAATATTTTGAATCTTTTCTTAAACAATCTCAATCACAGAAACAATCATACCAAAGTTCAGGTTTTCGAATATCATATGCATTTCACCTTTCAATCTCAAACAATTTCAAAATGACACTAAAACAGGGGATTTCGAAATTTGCATTAAAACCGGCGATCACGTCACTTCGAAATTTGCATTAAAACCGGCGATCACGTCACCCAAACATCAGAATCTTCTAGCTTAAGGTTTTATTGAAAATAAAACTAGCTTCCCTTACCTGGACTTGCGTAAAATCTCACTACGAGCTCTAACCCACCGAACTCAAGGATGCCTTAACCTGCACCATAGAGTCCCGATCACAAATCTAACGAGATTACTCATTTTCTGCGTTAACAGAGACGATTTCTGAAGCTAAAAGAGTTGTATGCACAACCTATGCAGAGACGACCCTCTCAAAATCAGACTCGACTCAAAGAACAGAGCAAAACGACTTACTCTGTTTTTGGGCTTTGAGCAGAAAACTTGCAGAGTAACTTCCCAGAAGGACAAAGGCAGTCACCGATCGTAGCACTGGTACGTGAGGATAGCTGTGTCTTCGAGTGGAGGAGAAAGGAGAAAGGGGAACTAAATGAGCTGATTCCCTCAGCTCTTAAGGTCGAACGGCTCTTTAGCCTTCACTGCCATTACCCACTCTCTGAGCAACCTTGCGTGCACACTTCCTTGAACAGTATTGACCACGTGGGTTTCTGTGCATACCAACTCTCTGATGCTAACTATTCTGAAACACCCTTTTTGTATACGTGTCGCGCATGCAGAACGTTCATGCTGGGAGCCTGGGTCCCACCTTATCTGTGTGAAACACGACATCGCGCGATAACCATCCACCGATGACTGCTCGTGTAACATCCCGCCAAAATACTATTCATGTTTATATAATGAAAATAAAGGTAACAAATAGATTGAAGTGAACAAAATATTATATATATGAAATGTAGTTTCTCCTCACAGGGAGTTTAATACAAATTCGGTCAAATTTTCCAGAAACATAAACAAAATACAGTAAAAAAAAACAAAGCAGGCAATCTCCTATCAGAAGACAGCAAAAGGGGGATCGCCTAACAGAAGTAGAAACAGGCGATCTCCTTCCGGCGACCACTCACTGAGGAGCTCTGCTTCCTGCAACATCATCTGCTCCCGTGTAAATTATACACGATCATCACAGGTTTAAGAAAGAGCCAAACACAACACCAAAGAAACACCACAGGGTAAGCTAGAGATTTGAAAAAGAGTTTAGATATGAACTTTAAAATCAAGATAAAACAAATTCAAGATACCCACGTAAACCATCAACTAAACACATATTGCACGATTCCTCAAAGGTCATTAAAATCACAACATTTATCAAGTGTCTAACAATTTCAATGTTCCTCATTTCTCACGTTAGACTTCCACTGACTCATCACACAAGACACTTGACACTACTTCCGGAAGACTCGTGCGTTGAACTTAGCATCCAGAGACATGCACCTGTCATACTTCATTGGCTGTAATGTTCCCACAGCCATGCGCATCAACACAATCTCGATCTCAATTTCATCACTCTCACAGTATGACAGGGTTAATCCATATAACAGGTCAAGTCAGTTATCTTTCAAACGACTTACCCATACATATGGACCTCCCTCGACTCTCACCAACTGAATGACTTCATCTATGTGACTCCATCATATCAGCAGAGTCAGGATCGTCCCATTCACAGGATACTCACAGATCAATACACTTCATAACCAAATCTCAACACGGTATTTCCTTTCCTGAAAATACTATGTCTTGATCCCACATTCACGACATTCCACACATCATACCACTCAAATGAATGATTCAAATCACAGCAACAATCATTTCAAAGGTTCAGATTTCGAGTATCACATGCATTCCACCTTTAAATCTCAAACAGCTTCTAACAACACAAAAACAGGGGAGTTCGAAATCTGTATTTAAAACCGGCGACCACGTCGCCCAACCACATAGAACAGAGCATTGCGAAAAGAAACATGAAACCGGCGACCACGTCGCCCTCACTTCAGCAACAGCTAATATATGACTTGTATTGAAAATGAAGGCTAGCTTCCCTTACCTGGACTTGCGCAAAACACCAAGAGCTCCAAAATCCACCGAGCTTAAAGGATGCCTTAGCTCTGTTTTCAGCGCCTGGTTCGTAGAACTTGCAGAGGACCTCCCAGGTGCTCTAAGGGCAGTCGCCGCATGTCGCACTGGTGCTGGAGGTTGCCTGAGTTGCAGCGCGAAGGAGAGAAAAGAGAGGGATGAAGATGCAGACACTCTTTCACTCTTGAGCCACTGCAACCTTCTTTGCCTTCCCGCAGTGGGCTTTTGAATCTAAGCCTACCTGTCCACGCATGCTGCTGCTGCCACCCCTTCTGCAGGAAAGCCTGAGTGTACGTTCTCACTGAACAGTACGACCACGGTTGTCTCTTGCGCCTGCCAACCACTGCCCTGAACAGTACGACCACTGTTGTCTCTTCTGCATGCCAACCACTGCCCTGAACAGTACGACCGCGAGTGTCTCCTGCGCATGCTAACATTCTGATGTCACCACTCTGAACCACCCTTTTTGTCTACGTGGCGCGCGTGCAGGACGTTTCATGCTAGGAGTCTGGGTCCCACTTTCTCTGTGTGAAGCTCGACATCGCGCGATAACCTTCCACCGATGACCGCTCGCGCGATGACTATCCACTGAGGTCTCTGATCTCGCCGCGGACTCAAGCGTGGAGAGATTGCCTCGTCACTCCTTCGTTTGACTTCCTATCTGCTGTGCGTTCTGCAAGGAGGTTCCAGGGACCTTCGACGACTCCCAGCGGTACCTGCAAAACACGCGAACAGCGCCTCTAGCGGCCGTTGTAGCTCCGACGCTCAAGTCAGGCAACGAGAACACCAAAAGGTCTCTCTCAGATTTCTCTGTATGAGACTGTTGTGTGTGTGCCCTCAGTCCCCTTTGATTCGAAGACTGAGTGCCCCTGGATGTGTGTTGTGTCTCTGAGGTAAAGATTGCATACCTGGTTTTGGTGTTCTTCTTCCTCATATAAACCCTGCGTAGCCCCTACAGGCTACCTCTAGGTTCACTTAATTACTCTGTATTGCCGTTTCCACTCCCCAGGGCTACCTTGCGTGCCAGCTTTCTTCACTTGAGTGCCAAGTCTGACAGCGGGAGCCGCGTGGGTGCCTCTGGGCCCCTCGACTTCTGTGCCTATCTGCCCTACCTATTCTCTGGGAACATCTTCACCATCCACGTGGCAGACATGCAACCCCCTAGGAGACTCTAACCTTGATGGGTTCTCGTCCAGCAGGATTCTGCACCTAACTGTGTCTTCTCATCTTCCTGCGTGGTCGTCTCGCGACTGAGAACGCTCCCAGCCCCTGGGCACTTTACTGATCATCGGTGGTGTTGTTCACATCGCGCGGCCGATGTTACCTCAACACACACCGATGACCGATGTGATACTTCACGTCCTCGTGCTCTGCTTATGGGATCAGGCGAGGTCCTTGAGTAACGTTCTCGCTGGGAGCCTGGGTCCCAGTTTAACACGTGTTGACAAGAAACCCCCGACGACTGATCATTCTCCATGCACCGACGACTGATCACAATGCATGTACTGACGACAGATCACTCTGAACGCACCGATGACTGGTCGGTGCTTCGTCCCTTCTCGCGCTCTTCTTCTAGGCGCTCAAGTAGGAACTGATCTGCTGGTGGCGGTCACTCGGTAGCTGACCACCGATCGCCGTTCTTGAACGATCTCCACCCTGGTTTATCTGCCTTCACGTGTCACGCGTCACTCCGTGATTGATCCACGTGGTTATCTGCTTCTGACGTCATCGCCTACCGATGACCGACCGGATCACAAGCCCCCCAGTCTCGAGCTGTGAACTTGTTCTCAGCGAAGAGACTAAGTGGTCTTTGTTGCCAAAGGGAAAAAGAGGCTCGAAGCTGATGTACCTGAGACCACGGCTGTTGGTGCCGACGTTCTGATAGATAGGTTCCATGGGCTGGCAGCAGGTTCACTGCGTCCTCCCAGACTTGGACTCTACCCAACCGGGTCTCCACTATTCAGTGGCCGATGGCAGGCTCATGCCTCCTCCTTGAGCTTCTTCCCTTGCCACTTCTCCTTGTGTGTAATTTTTCTTGCTGTTACAAACTTTGCACATAATCTTGTATACATAAGTTCGTATTGGATGACTGACCTGATGGCGTCTAAATGCTTCGACTGATCGTCCAAGACCTTATTTGGGCAAGCTTGCGTACTAAGGGCTTTGCTACCGACCACCGACTAGCATGTTAACGATCCACCGATCAGTCATCGCGCTTCATGCTTCGCATTACTTCCGCGTCACTCCAGCGCTAAGTGCATAGAGGACCCGACCTCTGAAGTTGATGCCTGTGTTTTGGGGATGAGGACTGCTCCTTGATGACCCCTCTTGCCTTAGCCTTGCTGTAGGAAGTTGAGGTGAGGTCTTTCTCCTCTCGCCCCAGCCTCGCTGTAACAAGTCGAGGTGAGGACTTTTTATCTCGCCTCAGCCCCGCTGTATAAAGTCGAGGTGAGGGCTTTCTCTGTAGTCTTAACCTTTCTCTGTGGGCTTGGTTCCTTTGCCTCAACCTTGCTGTAAAAACCAGAGGTAGAGGACTTTTCTCTGTTGCCTTACCCTTGCTGTAGGAAGCAGAGGATAAGGACTTGGTTTTCTTGCCTCAACCTTGCTGTAAGAAGCAGAGGAAGAGGACCTTCTCTACTGAGTGGGTGCATGCTCCCAGGGGAGCACCAGGGGTGGCTGTCTAAGCGCACTCGCCAGGCGCATCCCTGCCTGCATGGTATCACCGTACGCCCTCTGAGTGGGCAACTCCTCTTCTTCTGGTTTGGAATCATGCGGGGTGCATGCGTAACGTTCTCGCCGGGAGCCTGGGTCCCAGCTTAACACGTGTTAACAAGACCCCGATGTCGAACCTTCTTCTGGAATCATGCGAGGTGCGTGCGTAACGCTCTCACTGGGAACCTGGGTCCCAGCTTAACACGTGTTAGCGCGACCCCGATGACCAGCCTTATTTTGGAATCATGCGAGGTGCATGCGTAACGCTCTCGCTGGGAACCTGGGTCCCAGCTTAACACGTGTTAGCGCGACCCCGATGACCAGCCTTATTTTGGAATCATGCGAGGTGCATGCGTAACGCTCTCGCTGGGAACCTGGGTCCCAGCTTAACACGTGTTAGCGCGACCCCGATGACCAGCCTTATTTTGGAATCATGCGAGGTGCATGCGTAACGCTCTCGCTGGGAACCTGGGTCCCGGCTTAACACGTGTTAACATGACCCCGATGACCAATGGACCGACCGAGTACTTACCCCGACATGTACCGACGGCTGATCTTGCTATGGGTACACCGATGACTGATCGAGCTCTGCTTCTTGGTGCTTAAACGCGACGGTGATGTCTTGTTACGGGGAAGAAGAGTTTTACTTGTTGACCCCTCTTGCTTGCCCCGAGTTCATCGACCTTTAGGTCTGATTTCTCTTGGACGTTTCCTCGAAATCTTCCCTTTCCCTCTCTTGGTTTTCCCAGAACTCCCGAGTTCCCAAACTTTGGCCACCTGCACTCACTCCTGGGGTGAGGAGAACATAGGTCAGTGGTCCGTACTCGCGCCTGGGGCGAGCAGGCTCCAACTGATCCCTTGAACTTGTATTTGAGGCAAGCAGAACTTGAACTCGGAAACATGTGCACACTTGACATACCGAAATCTTTTTTATTGGGTGGCCTCGTTAAAAACCCTCATTAGGGAAAAGAGTGCCCCCTGATTTGCTCAACTATTTAACAGTACATACATCGAGTGTGTTCAGTGCAAGAACGCATCTACCTTACAACTTAACTGAAGTAGAAACTTAAGCGTGTAGCGTTCCACGTCTATGGGATAGGTGCTCCATCCAAGGTCTCCAGCCGATAGGCTCCATTCTCCAGCGCCTTAACCACTCTGTATGGGCCCTGGCAATGACCGACCCGGCGAGCACACCATTCTTCCAGCAACGACGAAAAGCTGTCCTTAACTTCAAACTTGTTCGCGCCTCCTAAGTTTTCCATAAGCTCGCTGCTTCCCTTTCGTTACACCATCGCGAGGTGTGTTAAAGCGAGCTGACTGGACTTCCTTGAACTTGTGTGGGAAACTCATGACTTCAAGTGCTTCTCCAACGATTCACCTACTCTGGATGGGCGATTACCGACCTGGGATGCTTTACTCATGAGGGGCGATCATGCCCTTTGCTTCAGCTCCCACCTGAGCTACCTGGGAGCCCCCCCAGCGTTGCATCCTCCATCACCTCACGTCCCCGTGCACGGGGACCTCGTGTTGCTGATCGCCTGTCTGAGACCCCGAAGCGCGATCACCTTGTGTCCCTCGCAGGTAATCGGTCAGGAATCCTGTCTTCACCAACTCAGCAAGTTGACGCCCCAACGCCAGGCATGTGTGGAGCGTGTGTCCATAAGCCTGATGAAACTCACACCACTCGTCCTTCCGCCTTCCAAGTACCTCGTCAGTTTTCTCTGGTACTCGGAGTCTCGCAGCCACGGCAGGGATGGCGATCAGCTCCGCCAACTCTACAACGAAATCGTACCTTGGGGGTGCGTCGCGCTTCCCTGCGCCCCCCTTGACCTGGTCCTTTCTGGGCATGTAAGGACGAGGCCTGACTTGCACCCTCTTTCCTTCCTTGGCCTCATACACCCGCGCCTGTTGTTGTTGCCTCCCATGACCCCCGCGTGGCTTAGATGGTGCAACACTGCTTCTCTTCTCGGAGACCTCCGTCTCCGCTACTATGTGCGCCACTGCTCGTCGCCGAATCTCAGCAAAGGTGGCAGGGTGGCTCCTGATGAGCGATTCGCCGAAAGGGCCAGGTAGCACGCCTTTCTTGAACGCATGTACCAGCATGCTCTCATCCTTGCAGGGCAGTTTCACCACCCGCGCACCAAAGCGGTTGAGGAAGTCCTTCAGCGATTCACCCTGGTTCTGGCGCACGTCGAACAGGTCGTAAGCTACCACCGGCGGCGCCCTGTTGACTATATACTGCTCCGTGAACAGCTTTGAGAACTGATGGAAGGAGGTGATGTGGCCCTCCGGCAGGCTCACGAACCACTCCATAGCCACTCCGCTCAGCGTGCTCATAAACATTTTGCAGTATACCGCGTCTGAACCTCCAGACAGCATCATTTGAGTGTGGAAAGCTGTCAAATGTGCCTCTGGGTCTTCCACCCCCGTGAACGACGCCTTCACCCCCACCAAGTTGGGGGGCACCACCGTGCTCATGATCTCGGGGGAGAAGGGCATGGGAAATGCCCTAGGGGGCGACGGCGGCATCGACGTTCTGTCTTCGGATACGCGCTCATTCTGCGCCTGCAGCTCCCTACGCAACTCCTCGTTTACGCGGTCCAACTCTTCATTCCTGCTGTGTGATGCAGTCAGCTCTGCATGCATCTTCTCCTGCTCAGCTCTCGATGCCGCAACGTTCTCCTGCAGCGCGCGCATCATCTCCATGACCTGCGCCATGGTCACAGTTCCTTCACCAGCAGGTGGTGGAGGTGTCGTTTGTCTGGCTCTTCTACTCATCTGTGCGATTTCTTATTCTCGTTCTCGTGTATGGGGGCTTCGTTTTACTTCGGGCCCCACGGTGGGCGCCAAATGATCTCGCCGCGGACTCAAGCGTGGAGAGATTGCCTCGTCACTCCTTCGTTTGACTTCCTATCTGCTGTGCGTTCTGCAAGGAGGTTCCAGGGACCTTCGACGACTCCCAGCGGTACCTGCAAAACACGCGAACAGCGCCTCTAGCGGCCGTTGTAGCTCCGACGCTCAAGTCAGGCAACGAGAACACCAAAAGGTCTCTCTCAGATTTCTCTGTATGAGACTGTTGTGTGTGTGCCCTCAGTCCCCTTTGATTCGAAGACTGAGTGCCCCTGGATGTGTGTTGTGTCTCTGAGGTAAAGATTGCATACCTGGTTTTGGTGTTCTTCTTCCTCATATAAACCCTGCGTAGCCCCTACAGGCTACCTCTAGGTTCACTTAATTACTCTGTATTGCCGTTTCCACTCCCCAGGGCTACCTTGCGTGCCAGCTTTCTTCACTTGAGTGCCAAGTCTGACAGCGGGAGCCGCGTGGGTGCCTCTGGGCCCCTCGACTTCTGTGCCTATCTGCCCTACCTATTCTCTGGGAACATCTTCACCATCCACGTGGCAGACATGCAACCCCCTAGGAGACTCTAACCTTGATGGGTTCTCGTCCAGCAGGATTCTGCACCTAACTGTGTCTTCTCATCTTCCTGCGTGGTCGTCTCGCGACTGAGAACGCTCCCAGCCCCTGGGCACTTTACTGATCATCGGTGGCGTTGTTCACATCGCGCGGCCGATGTTACCTCAACACACACCGATGACCGATGTGATACTTCACGTCCTCGTGCTCTGCTTATGGGATCAGGCGAGGTCCTTGAGTAACGTTCTCGCTGGGAGCCTGGGTCCCAGTTTAACACGTGTTGACAAGAAACCCCCGACGACTGATCATTCTCCATGCACCGACGACTGATCACAATGCATGTACTGACGACAGATCACTCTGAACGCACCGATGACTGGTCGGTGCTTCGTCCCTTCTCGCGCTCTTCTTCTAGGCGCTCAAGTAGGAACTGATCTGCTGGTGGCGGTCACTCGGTAGCTGACCACCGATCGCCGTTCTTGAACGATCTCCACCCTGGTTTATCTGCCTTCACGTGTCACGCGTCACTCCGTGATTGATCCACGTGGTTATCTGCTTCTGACGTCATCGCCTACCGATGACCGACCGGATCAGTCTCATACTGGCGAACGACCGATGTCTCTCCCTGGAAGACGACCGATGTCTCTCCCTGGGAGACGACCGATGTCTCTCCCTGGGAGACGACCGATGTCTCTCCCTGGGAGACGACCGATGTCTATCCCTGGCGACGCGCGCGTGCCTCTCGCGACCCGGCGATGCCTCATGCCTCGCGCCCCAACGATGCCCGCATGCCTCTCGCGGCCCCGCGTTGCCCGCATGCCTCGCGCGCCCTGGCGACGTCCACATGCCTCGCGCGCCCTGGCGATCATGTGTAGTAGACGACCGGCGATTAAGTACTAACTAGGCGATCTCATAGTCTTCTAAACTACACCTTCCTTCCTTTTTATTTTAAATAAAAGCATACTTAGAATTCATTTAAAATATAACCCTTTTTATTCCAATTAAATTTTACAGGTCCTTACATTCTCCCCAACAAGAAAAAATTTTCGTCCTCGAAAATTGAATTACAAGGAAAAGAGATATGGATAGGCTTCTCTCATGGGTTCTTCTAACTCCCAAGTTGAATCACCCGATCTCTCATCCCACACCACTTTCACCATGCTTATGGTCTTGCCTCTGAGCTGTTTACTTTGCCTATCGTCAATCCTGACTGGTTTCGCTTCAAAGGACAAGTCATCCCTGATCTGCACATCGTCCACTTCCAGCACATGACTAGGGTCTGCCATGTACTTCCTCAGCTGTGACACGTGAAAGGCATTATGCAGATTTGCTAAATGGGGAGGTAGGGCGATCTCGTAGGCCACTGGACCAATCCTCCTTAAGATCTAATATGGTCCCACGAACTTAGGAGGCAGCTCCTTTGATTTGATAGCTCGTCCTACACCCTTGGCTGGTGTTCCTCTCATAAAGACATGATCCCCAGCAGCAAACTCCAAAGGTCTTCTCCTCTGATCTGCCGAGGACATCCGTCGACTTTGAGGAGCTTTCATTCTGCCCTGTATCAGTTTCACCCTCTCGGTTGTCTGCTGAACCAACTCTTACTACTCCAATACTTCATCAAATTCCATTTTACATCCCTGCATATGGAATATGCTGCTCCATTGAGCGCCAATTCCAGCATTCACGCTCTACTTCCAACCTTGAAGTCATGCCCCCTAGCTAATTCAAACTAGGATCCGAAATATCCTCCTAGGGATCAACTTCTGCATCTTGATCAAAACCATCCATCGACTTCCCAACTGCTGATCTAATTCTCACGCTCCCTAAAGGGACACCTTTTGTTCACCACTATGCTACATAATTCTGTACCTTATAAAGACAAAGTTCCTGTTGCTGTTACTTTCTAAATCATTATTATGACTTCTTTTGCCAACTCGGCTTCCTGCTCCCATTACGACCTCCTTTTTCAATGTATACGTTGGATGCATTGATTTTGGGTTCAGGTGCCTATCCGAAAAGGCATACAAGAACGAACGCACCATATATCTCATCCACAACCATGTAAGTAGTGGAGCCGATTGGAAAATTTCCTCTGCAATCCGGAATTCCTTGCTTAAGGACAACTCTATTCTTCTTCTCCCAGATGCAACAGACTATTTCCACCCACACTCCCTTCCACATCCAACTTTTCTGAAATTTACTACATCTCTAGAAGGACTCAACATCATCATAACACGGCTTACCCTAATTGTTATCCACAGCCATTACCTCCTTCCCTTCTACATTCACAGGCCTAACTGCATCCTCATTTGCCAAATTCAGGAGGCTTACGGCTTCAGAAGTCTTTTATCTCAACCCACCATTTCCATAATCATCTTTCAAATCACGATCAACAAAACAGCATCCATCCTGCGTGAAGTTTAAGCTAGAACCATCTCATGCTGTTTCATCGACATGAACATCTTCCAAGCTTCAAAAGAAAAATTCATTCTTTCATTCTTGGAACTTAACTCTGGTACTTCCCATGGATACACATGCTTAAGCTTTAAACCTCCAACATACTGCTTATTTACTCTCCATAACTTATATGTAGCTGAAACTAAACCTTGGTACAACTAAATCTAACTTACACTTGCTTCTTTAATTCCATCTACCCAGCTGGGGCCATTATGTAGGGAGCCATGGACGCTGGTCCAGCTCCAGGTACCAAAACAATAGAGAATTCCATCTCTCTCTTAGGAGGTAGTCCAGGTATTCCTTCTGGGACTACATCCATGAAATCCTTCACCACATGTATACAGCCCATATCTTCATCACTCTTCACTCCCCCCCTTGAGCTAGGATCACAAGGTACGGCGCCCCTTCTATCAACCCCGACCATACACACTGAGCAGATATCATATCTGACTCTCGGAGGCTCGGAAACACCACGTTCTGCCTACTGAAATCTATGAGAATGTGATTGGCAGATAGCCAATCCATCCCCAGGATAACATCCAGATCCTGAAGAGGTAGACAGATCAAATTCACCTTGAACTTGCGTCCCCCTACTATCACTGGACATTCAGAGCAAACTGGGGAGGTCAAAACCTGGTTTGATGCAGGTGTAGAGGCCAACCGTTCAAACGGCAGCTCCTCCACTAGAAGGCCCAGTTCGGTTTCACACCGATTTGACACAAAAGAGTGTGTCGCTCCAGAATCAAACAAAACTCTAACGTATCTACCAGCTATAAACAAGCACCTTGTACTAGGTTACCTGACTGAGATACTTCCGCTCCAGACAGGGCAAACACTCTCCCTGCTGCCTGAGGTCTGCTGCCTTCGTTCCTCAACTGCTGGGAAACACTGGGTTGAGTCGCCCTATACCCGTTAGGACACTCTCTAGCAAGGTGTCCCGTCTTTCGGCAGATGTAGCATTTTCTCCCTGAATTCCTCTTGGGGCACACGTTGACGTTAGGTGGCCCATCACAACGGAAACATCTTGGTTTCCATGGTTGTTGCTGCTGAAACTGGGGCGGAACTGCTCCTACCCGATGTGGTAGAGGTCTTGTAAGGACCTGTAAAATTCAATTGGAATAAAAAGGGATATATTTTAAATGAATTCTAAGTATGTTTTTATTTAAAATAAAAAGGAAGGAAAGTGTAGCTTAGAAGACTATGAGATCTCCTAGTTAGTACTTAATCGCCGGTCGTCTACTACACATGATCGCCAGGGCGCGAGAGGCATGCGGGCATCGCCAGGGCGCGAGGCATGTGGACGTGTCCAGGGCACGAGAGGCATGCGGGCATCGCCAGGGCGCGAGGCATGTGGACGTGGCCAGGGCGCGAGAGGCATGCGGGCATCGCCAGGGCGCGAGGCATGTGGACGTGGCCAGGGCGCGAGAGGCATGCGGGCATCGCCAGGGCGCGAGGCATGTGGACGTGGCCAGGGCGCGAGAGTTATGCGGGCGTCGCCAGGGATAGACATCGGTCGTCTCCCAGAGAGAGACATCGGTCGTCTTCCAGGGCGAGAGAGACATCGGTCGTCTTCCAGGGCGAGGGAGACATCGGTCGTTCACCAGGATGAGTCAGTGGTGGAAAGTTATCGCGCGACGTCGAGTTTCACACAGAGTAAAGTGGGACCCAGGCTCCCAGCATGAAACGTCCTGCACGCGCGACACGTAGGCAAAAAGGGTGGTTCAGAATAGTGACCTCAGAGTGTTAGCCTGCGCAGAGGCACGCTTAGTCGTACTGTTCAGTGCAGCGTACACGCAAACTTCCCTGCAGAGTGGGTGGTGGCAGCGGCTCTTGTGGACAAGTTAGTTTAAGATGCAAAAACCCACTTCTGAGAGAAAGAAACGTTGCAGTGGTTCAAGAGCGAAAGAGTGTGTTTACCTCCCTTCTTCTCCTTTCTCTCCTTCGCACTGCGACTCAGGCACCTTCACCCAAAAGTACGACGAACGACGGCTACCATTAGAGCACCTGGGAAGTTCTCTGCAAGTCCTACAAACCAGACGCAAAAACAGAGTGAGAGCATCTTTTAAGCTTCGTTGGGTTCTGGAGTTCTCGGTGTTTTGCGCAAGTCCAGGTAAGGGAAGCTAGCCTTCATTTTCAATACAAGCCATAGATTAGCTGCTTCTGAAGTGAGGGCGACGTGGTCGCCGGTTTCATGTTTCTTTTCGCAATGCTCTGTTCTATGTGGTTGGGCGACGTGGTCGCCGGTTTTAAATACAGATTTCGAACTCCCCTGTTTTTGTGTTGTTGAAGCTGTTTGAGATTTAAAGGTGGAATGCATGTGATACTCGAAAATCTGAACCTTTGAAATGATTGTTGTTGTGATTTGAATCATTCGTTTGAGTGGTATGATGTTTTGAATGTTGTGAATGTGGGATCAAGGCATAGTATTTTCAGGAAAGGAAATACCGTGTAAGATCGTGTGTAGGTGTATTGACTAGGGGCTTGTCTAGAAGGAGATATCCTAACTCTGCTGATATAATGGAATCACGTAGATGAAGTTATTCAGTTGTGGAGAGTCGGAGGAGGTTCATATGAATGGGCGAGTAGTGTGAAAAAGAACGAGCTCGACCGGTTATATGAATCAACCCTGTCATACCGGGAGAGTTAATGACATTGAGATTATATATGCGCATGGCTGTGTGGATTTCACAGTGACCCTGTGTGGATTTCACAGTGGTATGGTATGACAGGTGCAGATCTCTGAGCCTGAGTCAACGCACGAGTCAATCCGGAAGTAGTGTCATGTGTCTATGCATTGTGAGTCAGTGGAAAGTCTGACGTGTGAATCTTGAATACTGAAAGTAGCAAATGGACACTTGACGAGTATGTGGATAATGGATATGTTGATGGTTGTAATTGTTATGGATCATGAATGGTGTGAAGTTTTATGTTTACTATTTATTTAAAAGCTTTTAAACCATCTAGCTTACCCCTTTTCTTTGTATTGTTCTCTGGCTGTTTTCTCTTAAAACTGTGATGATCGTGTATTTTACACGGGAGCAGATGATTTTCCAGGAAGTAGAGTGTAAGGACCTGTAAAATTGAATTGGAATAAAAGTGGTATATTTAAATAATTTCAGAAGATGTTATTATTTAAAATACAAAGAGCTGGTAAATGAAGTTTCGTAGTAGTCGGACCTCGGACGCCGCCCAAGATCTGGGGTCAGCTGGTAGAGGTCGGTCGGCTGACATGTAGATCAAGAAGAGTAAAGGAGGAAATGTGTAGCTAAGAAGTCTCCTACGAGATCGCCGTTAGTGAAGATGGAGGCGATCTCCGACTCCTCTGGCACATAATCGCCTGTCGCCTAGAGGAGACATGAGCGCCAATCGCCTAGAGTGTACGTGATCGGCGGGAATGCACGTAGTATGTGGTCAAGATACTGAATCAACCAGAGTGGGTTCCAACAACCACGCGTATCAAGGTGTGGGTTAAGCCTTAGATACGCTGTGCATGCGAAGCTCTACGCTTGAGCAAAAGAGATCACCCTTAGTGTTGCATGCAAGGGCGCGCGAGGCATGTGGACGTCGCCAGGGCGCGCGAGGCGTGTGGACGTCGCCAGGGCGCGCGAGGTATGTGGACGTCGCCAGGGCGCGCGAGGTATGCGGACGTCGCCAGGGCGCGCGAGGCGTGTGGACGTACAGGGCGCGCGAGGCATGAGGCATCGTCAGAGCGCGAGAGGCATGCGGGCATCACCAGGGCACGATGCATGTGGACGTGGCCAGGGCACGAGAGTTATGAGGGCGTCGCCAGGGATGACATCGGTCGTCTCCCAGAAGAAGACATCGGTCGTCTTCCAGGACGAAGGAGACATCGGTCGTTCGCCAGGATGAGTCAGCAGTGGAAAGTTATCGCGCGACGTCGAGTTTCACACAGAGTAAAGTGGGACCCAGACCCCCAGCATGAAACGCCCTGCACGCGCGCCACGTAGACAAAAAGAGTGGTTCAGGCTAGTGACCTCAGAGTGTTAGCCTGCGCAGAGGCACGCTTAGGTGTACTGTTCAGCGAAGCGTACACGCAAACTCCCTGCAGAGTGGGTGGTGGCAGCGGTTTTTGTGGAGAAGTCAGCTTAAGATGCAAAAACCCATTTCTGAGGGAGAAGGAAAGAAACGTTGCTGTGGTTCCAGAGCTAAAGGGTGCGTTTATCTCCCTTCTCCTCCATTCTCTCCTTCGCGCTGCGATTCTAGCACCTTCACACGAGAGTACGACGAGCGACGGCCACCATTAGAGCACCTGGGAGGTTCTCTGCAAGTCCTTCAACCAGACGCAAAAACAGAGCCAAGGCGTTGTTCAAGCTTCGTTGGGTTTCGGAGCTCCTGGTGTTTGGCGCAAGTCCAGGTAAGGGAAGCTAGACCTCTTTTTCCATACAAGCCATAGTGTAGCTATCTCGGAAGTGAGGGCGACGTGGTCGCCATTTTTGTTTTCATCTGCGTAAAATGCTCTGTTTGTGTGCTTGGGCGACGTGGTCGCCGGTTTTATATACAGTCTTCGAAACACCCTGTTTTTGAACTAGATCGCCGGTTTTGGCGTTGTTTGTGAACTCTCTGTTTTTGGGTGTTGTTTTGAAACTACTTGAGATTTAAATGAAATATTCGAAGATCTGAACCTTGAAATGATTCGTTGCTGTGACTTGAATCAATTACTCGAGTGGTATGATGTTTTTGAATGCTGTGAATGTGGGATCGAGGCATAGTATTTTCAGGAAAGAAAATACCGTGTAAGATCTTGTAGTAGGTGCATTGATCGGTGATTCCTAAGGGGATATATCCTGACTCTGCTGAGGTAATGGAATCACGTAGAGGAAGTTACTCAGTTGTTGAGAGTCGAAGGAGGTCTATATGATGGGCGTCTCGTGTGAAAAAGAACGAGCTCCGCCTGTCCTATGGATTAACCCTGTCATACCAGGAGAACTATTGACATTGAGATGATATATGCGCATGCTGTGTGGATTCACAGCGACCCTGTGTGGATTTCACAGTGGTGTGGTATGACAGGTGCAGATCTCTGAGTCTAATCAACGCACGAGTCAATCCGGAAATAGTGTCAAGTGTCTTGTGTGGTGAGTCAGTGGAAAGTCTGACGTGAGAAATGAGAAACATTGATAGTTTATAGACACTTGATGCAGTATTGTGAAATGGAATGACTATGGGTGAATGTTGTGAAATGTGTGATTTTGGGCGATCAGGTGAATGATATGAGCAACTCTACGTTTTACATGGATATTTTGAAACTTGTTTTACTTTGATTGTCATGTTCATGATTTAAACTCTCTTTAAAATATCTAGCTTACCCTGCGTATTTTGGTTCTGTGGTTTTCTCTTAAAACTGTGATGATCGTGTATTTTACACGGGAGCAGATGATCTTCCAGGAAGTAGAGCTCCTTAGTGAAGTGGTCGCCGGAAAGGAGATCGGCTGTTTTTTGGGGTCCCCCGATGGGCGATCGGCCTCGTCCGATGGGAGATCGGTCTCTTCCGATAGGAGATCGCCTGCTTCGTTTTTTTTACTGTATTTTGTTTATGTTTCTGGAAAAATTTGACCGAATTTGTATTAAACTCCCTGTGAGGAGAAACTTCATTTCATATATATAATATTTTGTTCATAGAATCTATTTGTCACCTTTATTTTCATTTTATATTTATTTCAAAGTAATTTGGAGGGATGTTACATAGAGCTCCTTAGTGAGTGGTCGCCGGAAGGAGATCGCCTGTTTATGTATCTATGTAGTGATCGCCTGATTTCTGTTCTGATAGCAGATCGGTTGTTTTGGGTCTTCTAATAGTAGATCGTCGGTTTATGTAGGGAGACCGCCGGTTTCAATTTATTTGGCTGTATGTTGTTTAAGTTTTGGAAAAATATACCGGTTATGTATTAAACTCCCTGTGAGGAGCAACTTCATTTTATATAAATACGTATGTTCATTTAAATATTTTTGTTTTACCTTTATTGCATTTTATATTTATGAAAAGTAATTTGGCGGGATGTTATAGGTCTCGCATAAGGCTTGCTTTGTGGGTGCTGCACCTTGGCCTTCCCACTGGAGGGACCCCCTGGGTGTGATCTGATTACTCTGGAATCACTCCTCCCCAGGGTCTCCACCACCTTTGCCTTCTCTACTAAGGCACGAAACTCCCTGATCCACGGATCTGCTTGATCAGGGGTAGCATTCCCACGGAACTTGGGTGGGTTGTGCCTCATGAATTCGGTCAGTCCCATCTGTTCCTGAGGCTGACCGACGTGGGAAACTGTTTCAGCCGACCGAGCCGTTTCCCAATGATGCATTACAGCCTCATGAATCTGAGCCATTACCGTATTCTGTTGTTGGATAGCACTCGCCATCATCTCTATAGCCTTGGCAATCTGGCCCATTTCCGAAGAAGGTTGGGGAGGGGTAGGAGGTTTACTTGCCATCTTTCTCCGTTCGGATTTTTGAAACTATGGGTTTCTATATTCCCTACAACTACGAGAATGAGATCGATTAAAAATCAATTCATTCAGGAGGTAACATCTAGACCTTACAAAGGTCAGCATCTCAAAGTCATTAAGAATTTGAGTTCATCAACAGAATCATCATACTTATAACCTTCAAGCAAAACACCAGAACAGCTACTGGTATACAACCATCAATCCAATCAACCACTTTCAACCAATTACAAAAACATTCAATAAAATGAAATAATCACACCAGAATTTAATGTATGCTAAACATCAAACCTTTGGAATTAAGATTGAGAATCATCTCGATCCAGTTATGAGTGTGCACCCTCACTACTTTATCAAGATTCTCTCATTCTTAATACTAAGATTTTCAGTTAGAGCATATATTCACCAAAGCACACACAAAATTTCAATACAAAAACGTTTGAAAACTCTTTACTATAGTTGTTATTTTAAACTCAAATAAATTTCATGAGCAGAAGAAACACAATGGATCCACAGCCCTCAGGTCATCCTAAGGACGAACTGCTCTGATACCATTAATGTAACATCCCGCCAAAATACTATTCATGTTTATATAATGAAAATAAAGGTAACAAATAGATTGAAGTGAACAAAATATTATATATATGAAATGTAGTTTCTCCTCACAGGGAGTTTAATACAAATTCGGTCAAATTTTCCAGAAACATAAACAAAATACAGTAAAAAAAACAAAGCAGGCGATCTCCTATCGGAAGAGGCCGATCTCCTATCAGAAGACAACAAAAGGGGGATCGCCTAACAGAAGTAGAAACAGGCGATCTCCTTCCGGCGACCACTCACTGAGGAGCTCTGCTTCCTGCAACATCATCTGCTCCCGTGTAAATTATACACGATCATCACAGGTTTAAGAAAGAGCCAAACACAACACCAAAGAAACACCACAGGGTAAGCTAGACATTTGAAAAAGAGTTTAGATATGAACTTTAAAATCAAGATAAAACAAATTCAAGATACCCACGTAAACCATCAACTAAACACATATTGCACGATTCCTCAAAGGTCATTAAAATCACAACATTTATCAAGTGTCTAACAATTTCAATGTTCCTCATTTCTCACGTTAGACTTCCACTGACTCATCACACAAGACACTTGACACTACTTCCGGAAGACTCGTGCGTTGAACTTAGCATCCAGAGACATGCACCTGTCATACTTCATTGGCTGTAATGTTCCCACAGCCATGCGCATCAACACAATCTCGATCTCAATTTCATCACTCTCACAGTATGACAGGGTTAATCCATATAACAGGTCAAGTCAGTTATCTTTCAAACGACTTACCCATACATATGGACCTCCCTCGACTCTCACCAACTGAATGACTTCATCTATGTGACTCCATCATATCAGCAGAGTCAGGATCGTCCCATTCACAGGATACTCACAGATCAATACACTTCATAACCAAATCTCAACACGGTATTTCCTTTCCTGAAAATACTATGTCTTGATCCCACATTCACGACATTCCACACATCATACCACTCAAATGAATGATTCAAATCACAGCAACAATCATTTCAAAGGTTCAGATTTCGAGTATCACATGCATTCCACCTTTAAATCTCAAACAGCTTCTAACAACACAAAAACAGGGGAGTTCGAAATCTGTATTTAAAACCGGCGACCACGTCGCCCAACCACATAGAACAGAGCATTGCGAAAAGAAACATGAAACCGGCGACCACGTCGCCCTCACTTCAGCAACAGCTAATATATGACTTGTATTGAAAATGAAGGCTAGCTTCCCTTACCTGGACTTGCGCAAAACACCAAGAGCTCCAAAATCCACCGAGCTTAAAGGATGCCTTAGCTCTGTTTTCAGCGCCTGGTTCGTAGAACTTGCAGAGGACCTCCCAGGTGCTCTAAGGGCAGTCGCCGCATGTCGCACTGGTGCTGGAGGTTGCCTGAGTTGCAGCGCGAAGGAGAGAAAAGAGAGGGATGAAGATGCAGACACTCTTTCACTCTTGAGCCACTGCAACCTTCTTTGCCTTCCCGCAGTGGGCTTTTGAATCTAAGCCTACCTGTCCACGCATGCTGCTGCTGCCACCCCTTCTGCAGGAAAGCCTGAGTGTACGTTCTCACTGAACAGTACGACCACGGTTGTCTCTTGCGCCTGCCAACCACTGCCCTGAACAGTACGACCACTGTTGTCTCTTCTGCATGCCAACCACTGCCCTGAACAGTACGACCGCGAGTGTCTCCTGCGCATGCTAACATTCTGATGTCACCACTCTGAACCACCCTTTTTGTCTACGTGGCGCGCGTGCAGGACGTTTCATGCTAGGAGTCTGGGTCCCACTTTCTCTGTGTGAAGCTCGACATCGCGCGATAACCTTCCACCGATGACCGCTCGCGCGATGACTATCCACTGAGGTCTCATACTGGCGAACGACCGATGTCTCTCCCTGGAAGACGACCGATGTCTCTCCCTGGGAGACGACCGATGTCTCTCCCTGGGAGACGACCGATGTCTCTCCCTGGGAGACGACCGATGTCTATCCCTGGCGACGCCCGCGTGCCTCTCGCGACCCGGCGATGCCTCATGCCTCGCGCCCCGACGACGCCCGCATGCTCTCTCGCGCCCCCGCGTTGCCCGCATGCCTCGCGCGCCCTGGCGACGTCCACATGCCTCGCGCGCCCTGGCGATCATGTGTAGTAGACGACCGGCGATTAAGTACTAACTAGGCGATCTCATAGTCTTCTAAACTACACCTTCCTTCCTTTTTATTTTAAATAAAAGCATACTTAGAATTCATTTAAAATATAACCCTTTTTATTCCAATTAAATTTTACAGGTCCTTACATTCTCCCCAACAAGAAAAAATTTTCGTCCTCGAAAATTGAATTACAAGGAAAAGAGATATGGATAGGCTTCTCTCATGGGTTCTTCTAACTCCCAAGTTGAATCACCCGATCTCTCATCCAACACCACTTTCACCATGCTTATGGTCTTGCCTCTGAGCTGTTTACTTTGCCTATCGTCAATCCTGACTGGTTTCGCTTCAAAGGACAAGTCATCCCTGATCTGCACATCGTCCACTTCCAGCACATGACTAGGGTCTGCCATGTACTTCCTCAGCTGTGACACGTGAAAGGCATTATGCAGATTTGCTAAATGGGGAGGTAGGGCGATCTCGTAGGCCACTGGACCAATCCTCCTTAAGATCTGATATGGTCCCACGAACTTAGGAGGCAGCTCCTTTGATTTGATAGCTCGTCCTACACCCTTGGCTGGTGTTCCTCTCACAAAGACATGATCCCCAGCAGCAAACTCCAAAGGTCTTCTCCTCTGATCTGCCGAGGACATCCGTCGACTTTGAGGAGCTTTCATTCTGCCCTGTATCAGTTTCACCCTCTCGGTTGTCTGCTGAACCAACTCTTACTACTCCAATACTTCATCAAATTCCATTTTACATCCCTGCATATGGAATATGCTGCTCCATTGAGCGCCAATTCCAGCATTCACGCTCTACTTCCAACCTTGAAGTCATGCCCCCTAGCTAATTCAAACTAGGATCCGAAATATCCTCCTAGGGATCAACTTCTGCATCTTGATCAAAACCATCCATCGACTTCCCAACTGCTGATCTAATTCTCACGCTCCCTAAAGGGACACCTTTTGTTCACCACTATGCTACATAATTCTGTACCTTATAAAGACAAAGTTCCTGTTGTTGTTACTTTCTAAATCATTATTATGACTTCTTTTGCCAACTCGGCTTCCTGCTCCCATTACGACCTCCTTTTTCAATGTATACGTTGGATGCATTGATTTTGGGTTCAGGTGCCTATCCGAAAAGGCATACAAGAACGAACGCACCATATATCTCATCCACAACCATGTAAGTAGTGGAGCCGATTGGAAAATTTCCTCTGCAATCCGGAATTCCTTGCTTAAGGACAACTCTATTCTTCTTCTCCCAGATGCAACAGACTATTTCCACCCACACTCCCTTCCACATCCAACTTTTCTGAAATTTACTACATCTCTAGAAGGACTCAACATCATCATAACACGGCTTACCCTAATTGTTATCCACAGCCATTACCTCCTTCCCTTCTACATTCACAGGCCTAACTGCATCCTCATTTGCCAAATTCAGGAGGCTCACGGCTTCAGAAGTCTTTTATCTCAACCCACCATTTCCATAATCATCTTTCAAATCACGATCAACAAAACAGCATCCATCCTGCGTGAAGTTTAAGCTAGAACCATCTCATGCTGTTTCATCGACATGAACATCTTCCAAGCTTCAAAAGAAAAATTCATTCTTTCATTCTTGGAACTTAACTCTGGTACTTCCCATGGATACACATGCTTAAGCTTTAAACCTCCAACATACTGCTTATTTACTCTCCATAACTTATATGTAGCTGAAACTAAACCTTGGTACAACTAAATCTAACTTACACTTGCTTCTTTAATTCCATCTACCCAGCTGGGGCCATTATGTAGGGAGCCATGGACGCTGGTCCAGCTCCAGGTACCAAAACAATAGAGAATTCCATCTCTCTCTTAGGAGGTAGTCCAGGTATTCCTTCTGGGACTACATCCATGAAATCCTTCACCACATGTATACAGCCCATATCTTCATCACTCTTCACTCCCCCCCTTGAGCTAGGATCACAAGGTACGGCGCCCCTTCTATCAACCCCGACCATACACACTGAGCAGATATCATATCTGACTCTCGGAGGCTCGGAAACACCACGTTCTGCCTACTGAAATCTATGAGAATGTGATTGGCAGATAGCCAATCCATCCCCAGGATAACATCCAGATCCTGAAGAGGTAGACAGATCAAATTCACCTTGAACTTGCGTCCCCCTACTATCACTGGACATTCAGAGCAAACTGGGGAGGTCAAAACCTGGTTTGATGCAGGTGTAGAGGCCAACCGTTTAAACGGCAGCTCCTCCACTAGAAGGCCCAGTTCGGTTTCACACCGATTTGACACAAAAGAGTGTGTCGCTCCAGAATCAAACAAAACTCTAACGTATCTACCAGCTATAAACAAGCACCTTGTACTAGGTTACCTGACTGAGATACTTCCGCTCCAGGCAGGGCAAACACTCTCCCTGCTGCCTGAGGTCTGCTGCCTTCGTTCCTCAACTGCTGGGAAACACTGGGTTGAGTCGCCCTATACCCGTTAGGACACTCTCTAGCAAGGTGTCCCGTCTTTCGGCAGATGTAGCATTTTCTCCCTGAATTCCTCTTGGGGCACACGTTGACGTTAGGTGGCCCATCACAACGGAAACATCTTGGTTTCCATGGTTGTTGCTGCTGAAACTGGGGCGGAACTGCTCCTACCCGATGTGGTAGAGGTCTTGTAAGGACCTGTAAAATTCAATTGGAATAAAAAGGGATATATTTTAAATGAATTCTAAGTATGTTTTTATTTAAAATAAAAAGGAAGGAAAGTGTAGCTTAGAAGACTATGAGATCTCCTAGTTAGTACTTAATCGCCGGTCGTCTACTACACATGATCGCCAGGGCGCGAGAGCCATGCGGGCATCGCCAGGGCGCGAGGCATGTGGACGTGTCCAGGGCACGAGAGGCATGCGGGCATCGCCAGGGCGCGAGGCATGTGGACCTGGCCAGGGCGCGAGAGGCATGCGGGCATCGCCAGGGCGCGAGGCATGTGGACGTGGCCAGGGCGTGAGAGGCATGCGGGCATCGCCAGGGCGCGAGGCATGTGGACGTGGCCAGGGCGCGAGAGTTATGCGGGCGTCGCCAGGGATAGACATCGGTCGTCTCCCAGAGAGAGACATCGGTCGTCTTCCAGGGCGAGAGAGACATCGGTCGTCTTCCAGGGCGAGGGAGACATCGGTCGTTCGCCAGGATGAGTCAGTGGTGGAAAGTTATCGTGCGACGTCGAGTTTCACACAGAGTAAAGTGGGACCCAGGCTCCTAGCATGAAACGTCCTGCACGCGCGACACGTAGGCAAAAAGGGTGGTTCAGAATAGTGACCTCAGAGTGTTAGCCTGCGCAGAGGCACGCTTAGTCGTACTGTTCAGTGCAGCGTACACGCAAACTTCCCTGCAGAGTGGGTGGTGGCAGCGGCTCTTGTGGACAAGTTAGTTTAAGATGCAAAAACCCACTTCTGAGAGAAAGAAACGTTGCAGTGGTTCAAGAGCGAAAGAGTGTGTTTACCTCCCTTCTTCTCCTTTCTCTCCTTCGCACTGCGACTCAGGCACCTTCACCCAAAAGTACGACGAACGACGGCTACCATTAGAGCACCTGGGATGTTCTCTGCAAGTCCTACAAACCAGACGCAAAAACAGAGTGAGAGCATCTTTTAAGCTTCGTTGGGTTCTGGAGTTCTCGGTGTTTTGCGCAAGTCCAGGTAAGGGAAGCTAGCCTTCATTTTCAATACAAGCCATAGATTAGCTGCTTCTGAAGTGAGGGCGACGTGGTCGCCGGTTTCATGTTTCTTTTCGCAATGCTCTGTTCTATGTGGTTGGGCGACGTGGTCGCCGGTTTTAAATACAGATTTCGAACTCCCCTGTTTTTGTGTTGTTGAAGCTGTTTGAGATTTAAAGGTGGAATGCATGTGATACTCGAAAATCTGAACCTTTGAAATGATTGTTGCTGTGATTTGAATCATTCGTTTGAGTGGTATGATGTTTTGAATGTTGTGAATGTGGGATCAAGGCATAGTATTTTCAGGAAAGGAAATACCGTGTAAGATCGTGTGTAGGTGTATTGACTAGGGGCTTGTCTAGAAGGAGATATCCTAACTCTGCTGATATAATGGAATCACGTAGATGAAGTTATTCAGTTGTGGAGAGTCGGAGGAGGTTCATATGAATGGGCGAGTAGTGTGAAAAAGAACGAGCTCGACCGGTTATATGAATCAACCCTGTCATACCGGGAGAGTTAATGACATTGAGATTATATATGCGCATGGCTGTGTGGATTTCACAGCGACCCTGTGTGGATTTCACAGTGGTATGGTATGACAGGTGCAGATCTCTGAGCCTGAGTCAACGCACGAGTCAATCCGGAAGTAGTGTCATGTGTCTATGCATTGTGAGTCAGTGGAAAGTCTGACGTGTGAATCTTGAATACTGAAAGTAGCAAATGGACACTTGACGAGTATGTGGATAATGGATATGTTGATGGTTGTAATTGTTATGGATCATGAATGGTGTGAAGTTTTATGTTTACTATTTATTTAAAAGCTTTTAAACCATCTAGCTTACCCCTTTTCTTTGTATTGTTCTCTGGCTGTTTTCTCTTAAAACTGTGATGATCGTGTATTTTACACGGGAGCAGATGATTTTCCAGGAAGTAGAGCTCCTTAGTGAGTGGTCGCCGGAAGGAGATCGCCTGTTTATGTATCTATGTAGTGATCGCCTGATTTCTGTTCTGATAGCAGATCGGTTGTTTTGGGTCTTCTAATAGTAGATCGCCGGTTTATGTAGGGAGACCGCCGGTTTCAATTTATTTGGCTGTATGTTGTTTAAGTTTTGGAAAAATATACCGGTTATGTATTAAACTCCCTGTGAGGAGCAACTTCATTTTATATAAATACGTATGTTCATTTAAATATTTTTGTTTTACCTTTATTGCATTTTATATTTATGAAAAGTAATTTGGCGGGATGTTACATTAATGGTATCAGAGCAGTTCGTCCTTAGGATGACCTGAGGGCTGTGGATCCATTGTGTTTCTTCTGCTCAGAAAATTTATTTGAGTTTAGAATAACAACTATAGTGAAAGGTTTTCAAACGTTTTTGTATTGAAATTTTTGTGTGTGCTTTGGTGAATATATGCTCTAACTAAAAATCTTAGTATTAAGAATGAGAGGGTCTTGATAAAGTGGTGAGGGTGCACACTCATAACTGAATCGAGATGATTCTCAATCTTCATTCCAAAGGTTTGGTGTTTAGCATACATTGAATTCTGGTGTGATTCATTTCATTTTATTGGATGTTGTTGTAATTGATTGAAAGTGGTTGTTTGGATTGATGATTGTACACCAGTAGCTGTCCTAGTGTTTTGTTTGAGGTTATAAGTATTATGATTCGGTTGATGAGCTCAAATTCTTGATGACTTTGAGATGCTGACCTTTGTAAGGTCTAGATGTTACCTCCTGAATGAATTGATTTCTTATCGATCTCATTCTTGTAGTTGTAGGGAATATAGAAACCAATAGTTTCATAATCAGAAACGAAGAAGATGGCACGTAGACCTCCTACCCCTCCCCAACCTTCTTCAGAAATGAGCCAGATTGCCAAGGCCATCGAGATGATGGCAACTGCCATCCAGCAACAGAATGCAGCGATGGCTCAGAACCATCAAGCTACAATGCACCACTGGGAAACTGCTCGGTCGGCTGAGACAAATTCCCACGTTGGTCAGCCTCAGGAACAGATGGGACTGACCGAGTTCATGAGGCACAACCCACCCAAGTTCAGTGGGAATGCCACCCCTGATCAAGCAGATCAGTGGGTCAGGGAGTTGGAGAAAATCTTTAGGGCGACCTCCTGCCCTGAAGAGAAGAAATTGTTATTCGCCACCTATCTGCTATCAGGAGAAGCTGAGTTCTGGTGGATGGGGGCTCAGCAGATGATGGAGGCCCGAGAGGATGTGTTGGATTGGGAAAGCTTCAGGGTGAGGTTCTTGGAGAAATACTTCCCAGACAGCGCAAGGTTTGCGAGGGAAGCTGAGTTCCTAAAGTTGGAGCAGGGGGATATGTCTGTGAACGCCTATGCTGCTCGGTTTGAGTATCTCGCCCGATTCTACACCCAGGCGACCTCTGAGGCTTGGAGGTGTAGGAAGTTTGAAGAGGGACTGAAACATGGGCTGAAGAGGACCATAGCCCCGATGTGCATCAGGGAATTTCACGCCTTGGTAGAGAAGGCGAAGATGGTAGAGACCCTGGAAAAGGGTGATTCTCGGGTGATCAGGTCACACCCAGGGAGTTATTCCAGTGGGAAGACTAAGGTGCAGCACCCACAAAGCAAGCCTTATACGAGACCTCCACCACGTCGGGCGGAAGCAACGTCATCCCAGTTTCAGCAGCAACAACCTTGGAAACTCAAATGTTTCCATTGTGGTGGACCACACGCGTCCAATGCGTGCCCCAAGAAGGCTTCTGAGAGAAGGTGTTTTGTCTGCCAAAGAACGGGGCACGTTGCTAGAGAGTGCCCTAACCGGAATGGGGCGACCCAACCCAGTGGCTCTCAGCAGATGAGAAACGAAGGCAGCAGACCTCAGGCAACAGGGAGAGTGTTTGCCATGTCTGGAGCAGAAGCATCTCAGTCAGGTAACCTCATGCAAGGTGTTTGTTTTATAGCTGGTAGAGGTGTAAAAGCTTTGTTTGATTCTGGAGCGACACACTCCTTTGTGTCAAGCCTGTGTGTAGCCGAGTTGGGCCTTCTAGTGGAGGAGTTACCCTTCGAACTGATGGTCTCTACACCTGCGTCAGGACAGGTGTTGACCTCTACAGTTTGCCCCGAATGTCCAGTGATAGTAGAGGGACGCAGATTCAAAGTGAACTTGATCTGCCTACCTCTTCAGGACCTGGATGTTATCCTGGGAATGGATTGGCTAGCTGCCAATCACGTTCTCATTGACTGTGGTAGTCAGAAGATAGCGTTTCCAGACCTCCAAGGATCAGATGTGATATCTGCTCAGCAAGGGCAGTCGGAGTTGGAAGAAGGGGCGAGGTGCTTCGTGATGCTAGCTCGGTTGGAAGTGAAGAATGAAGGGGACGTAAGCAGAATACACGTGGTGAAAGATTTCACGGATGTATTTCCAGAAGAAGTACCTAGGTTACCCCCTAAGAGAGAAGTGGAATTCAATATTGATTTGGTAACTGGGGCTGGACCAGTGTCAATGGCGCCCTACAGGATGGCACCAGCCGAGTTGGTAGAATTAAAGAAGCAAGTGGAAGAGTTGCTGGAGAAACAATTCATCAGACCCAGTGTATCTCCATGGGGGGCTCCAGTGCTCCTAGTTAAGAAGAAGGATGGAGGGTCTCGGCTGTGTATAGATTACAGGCAGTTGAACAAGTTGACCATCAAGAACAAGTACCCCCTACCTAGGATTGATGATTTGATGGATCAAATACATGGGGCCTAGGTGTTCTCCAAGATTGACCTGAGATCGGGGTACCACCAAATTTTGGTAAAAGCTGAAGATGTTCAAAAGACAGCTTTTAGGTCTCGGTATGGGCATTATGAGTATGTGGTGATGCCGTTTGGAGTCACAAATGCTCCAGCTCTGTTCATGGACTACATGAATAGGATTTTTTGCCCTTTCTTGGATAAGTTTGTGGTAGTCTTCATAGACGACATACTCATTTATTCAAGGACCGAGGAAGAACATGAAGAACACCTGAGGACAGTATTGGAGATCTTGAGGAAGAAGCAACTCTATGCCAAGTTCTCTAAGTGTGAGTTCTGGCTGAAGGAAGTCAACTTCTTAGGACACGTGATATCTGCCCAGGGGATCTCGGTGGATCCAGCCAAAGTGGAGGCAGTGCTTCAATGGGAACGTCCTAAGACAGTCACTGAGATAAGGAGCTTTGTGGGTTTAGCTGGCTACTATCGGAGGTTTATTGAGGACTTTTCCAAGGTAGTGGCTCCTTTAACACAGCTGACCCGCAAGTTTTGCTTGGACCGACCGATGTGAGCAGAGCTTCATGGAACTAAAGGAAAGGTTGACTAGTGCTCCAGTGCTGGTGATCCCAGAGGTAGGAAGACCTTTTGATGTCTACTGTGATGCTTCACATCAGGGTTTGGGATGTGTCTTGATGCAAGAGAAAAGAGTGGTTGCATATGCTTCAAGGCAACTCAAGGTTCATGAGAGGAACTACCCTACGCATGATTTGGAGTTGGCGGCTGTGGTGTTTGCCTTGAAGATCTGGAGACACTATTTATATGGAGCTCGGTTCCAGGTGTTCAGTGACCATAAGAGCCTGAAATACCTGTTCGATCAGAAGGAACTAAACATGAGACAAAGAAGGTGGATGGAGTTTCTAAAGGACTACGATTTTCAACTCATGTATCATCCAGGGAAGGCCAATGTAGTGGCAGATGCCTTGAGTAGAAAATCAGTACAAGTAGCCACCATGATGATGGAAGAGCAGAAACTGATCGAGCAGTTCCGAGACTTAAACCTTGGGGTAGAATTTCATGTAAATCACATTAGTTGTAGTAAGCTGGCTATAACTAATGACTTCCTTGGAATGATAAAGGATAAGCAGCTGGAGGACCCTAGTCTGAAGCGTACTGTGGAGTCACTAGGGACCGACCAGGCTAAAGGCTTTGTGATGGGCAATGATGGGATCTTGAGATTTGAGGGCAGGGTTTGCATACCTGCAAATGGAGAGTTGAGGAAGATGATCCTAGAGGAAGGTCACAAGAGTCGCCTTAGCCTACATCCAGGCATGAACAAGATGTACCATGACTTGAAGGAGTCATTTTGGTGGTTGGGCATGAAGAGAGACATCGCCCAGTATGTTACTACCTGTTTGACGTGTCAGAAGGCAAAGGTAGAACATCAAAGGCCTAGCGGATTGTTACAGCCATTAGATATCCCTGAGTGGAAATGGGACAGCATCGCCATGGATTTTGTCACCCATTTACCCAGATCGGTAAAGGGTCATGATGCAATATGGGTCATCACTGATAGGCTGACGAAGAGTGCCCACTTTCTTCCAGTGAATATGAAGATGCCTATGGCCAAGCTGGCACAGTTATACATCAAAGAAATAGTAAGGTTGCATGGAGTGCCTTCCAGCATCGTTTCAGATAGAGATCCCAGGTTCACTTCACGGTTTTGGTAGACCTTACAAAATTGCTTGGGAACTAAGTTGAGGATGAGCTCTGCATATCATCCCCAAACAGATGGTCAGTCAGAGAGAACGATCCAGCCCTTGGAAGATCTGCTGAGGACGTGTGTCTTGGATCAATTGGGGAATTGGGACGAGGTGTTGCCCCTGGTGGAGTTTACCTATAATAACAGTTATCACGCTAGTATTGGGATGGCACCATATGAAGCCCTGTATGGGAGGAAATGCAGAACTCCCTTATGTTGGTACCAGGAGGGCGAAGCAGTCTTGGTTGGGCCAGAGTTGATTCAGCAGACGACCGAGAAGGTGCAACAGATACAAAGCAGAATGAAAGCTTCTCAAAGTAGGCAGAAGTCATATGCAGACCAGAGGAGAAAGCCTTTGGAGTTTGCTGCTGGAGACCATGTGTTCATGAAAGTGACACCAACCAAGGGTGTAGGACGGGCGATCAGATCAAAGAAGTTGTCCCCTAAGTTCGTGGGACCATATCAGATCTTAAGGAGGATTGGTCCAGTGGCTTATGAGATCGCCCTACCTCCCCATTTAGCGAATCTGCACAATGTCTTTCACGTATCACAGCTGAGGAAGTACATGGCAGACCCTAGTCATGTGCTGGAGGTGGACGACGTGCAGATCAGGGATGACTTGTCCTTTGAAGCGAAACCAGTCAGGATTGACGATCGTCAAAGTAAACAGCTCAGAGGCAAGACCATCAACATGGTGAAAGTGGTGTGGGATGAGCGATTGGGTGATTCAACTTGGGAGTTAGAAGAACCCATGAGAGAAGCCTATCCATATCTCTTTTCCTTGTAATTCAATTTTCGAGGACGAAAATTTTTCTTGTTGGGGAGAATGTAAGGACCTGTAAAATTCAATTGGAATAAAAAGGGATATATTTTAAATGAATTCTAAGTATGTTTTTATTTAAAATAAAAAGGAAGGAAAGTGTAGCTTAGAAGACTATGAGATCTCCTAGTTAGTACTTAATCGTCGGTCGTCTACTACACATGATCGCCAGGGCGCGAGAGGCATGCGGGCATCGCCAGGGCGCGAGGCATGTGGACGTTTCCAGGGCGCGAGAGGCATGCGGGCATCGCCAGGGCGCGAGGCATGTGGACGTGGCCAGGGCGCGAGAGGCATGCGGGCATCGCCAGGGCGCGAGGCATGTGGACGTGGCCAGGGCGCGAGAGGCATGCGGGCATCGCCAGGGCGCGAGGCATGTGGACGTGGCCAGGGCGCGAGAGTTATGCGGGCGTCGCCAGGGATAGACATCGGTCGTCTCCCAGAGAGAGACATCGGTCGTCTTCCAGGGCGAGAGAGACATCGGTCGTCTTCCAGGGCGAGGGAGACATCGGTCGTTCGTCAGGATGAGTCAGTGGTGGAAAGTTATCGCGCGACGTCGAGTTTCACACAGAGTAAAGTGGGACCCAGGCTCCCAGCATGAAACGTCCTGCACGCGCAACACGTAGGCAAAAAGGGTGGTTCAGAATAGTGACCTCAGAGTGTTAGCCTGCGCAGAGTTTCACACAGTGTTAGCCTGTTCAGCTTAGTCGTACTGTTCAGTGCAGCGTACACGCAAACTTCCCTGCAGAGTGGGTGGTGGCAGCGGCTTTTGTGGACAAGTTAGTTTAAGATGCAAAAACCCACTTCTGAGAGAAAGAAACGTTGCAGTGGTTCAAGAGCGAAAGAGTGTGTTTACCTCCCTTCTTCTCCTTTCTCTCCTTCGCACTGCGACTCAGGCACCTTCACCCAAAAGTACGACGAACGACGGCTACCATTAGAGCACCTGGGAAGTTCTCTGCAAGTCCTACAAACCAGACGCAAAAACAGAGTGAGAGCATCTTTTAAGCTTCGTTGGGTTCTGGAGTTCTCGGTGTTTTGCGCAAGTCCAGGTAAGGGAAGCTAGCCTTCATTTTCAATACAAGCCATAGATTAGCTGCTTCTGAAGTGAGGGCGACGTGGTCGCCGGTTTCATGTTTCTTTTCGCAATGCTCTGTTCTATGTGGTTGGGCGACGTGGTCGCCGGTTTTAAATACAGATTTCGAACTCCCCTGTTTTTGTGTTGTTGAAGCTGTTTGAGATTTAAAGGTGGAATGCATGTGATACTCGAAAATCTGAACCTTTGAAATGATTGTTGCTGTGATTTGAATCATTCGTTTGAGTGGTATGATGTTTTGAATGTTGTGAATGTGGGATCAAGGCATAGTATTTTCAGGAAAGGAAATACCGTGTAAGATCGTGTGTAGGTGTATTGACTAGGGGCTTGTCTAGAAGGAGATATCCTAACTCTGCTGATATAATGGAATCACGTAGATGAAGTTATTCAGTTGTGGAGAGTCGGAGGAGGTTCATATGAATGGGCGAGTAGTGTGAAAAAGAACGAGCTCGGCCGGTTATATGAATCAACCCTGTCATACCGGGAGAGTTAATGACATTGAGATTATATATGCGCATGGCTGTGTGGATTTCACAGCGACCCTGTGTGGATTTCACAGTGGTATGGTATGACAGGTGCAGATCTCTGAGCCTGAGTCAACGCACGAGTCAATCCGGAAGTAGTGTCATGTGTCTATGCATTGTGAGTCAGTGGAAAGTCTGACGTGTGAATCTTGAATACTGAAAGTAGCAAATGGACACTTGACGAGTATGTGGATAATGGATATGTTGATGGTTGTAATTGTTATGGATCATGAATGGTGTGAAGTTTTATGTTTACTATTTATTTAAAAGCTTTTAAACCATCTAGCTTACCCCTTTTCTTTGTATTGTTCTCTGGCTGTTTTCTCTTAAAACTGTGATGATCGTGTATTTTACACGGGAGCAGATGATTTTCCAGGAAGTAGAGCTCCTTAGTGAGTGGTCGCCGGAAGGAGATCGCCTGTTTATGTCTCTATGTAGTGATCGCCTGATTTCTGTTCTGATAGCAGATCGGTTGTTTTGGGTCTTCTAATAGTAGATCGCCGGTTTATGTAGGGAGACCGCCGGTTTCAATTTATTTGGCTGTATGTTGTTTAAGTTTTGGAAAAATATACCGGTTATGTATTAAACTCCCTGTGAGGAGCAACTTCATTTTATATAAATACGTATGTTCATTTAAATATTTTTGTTTTACCTTTATTGCATTTTATATTTATGAAAAGTAATTTGGCGGGATGTTATAGGTCTCGCATAAGGCTTGCTTTGTGGGTGCTGCACCTTGGCCTTCCCACTGGAGGGACCCCCTGGGTGTGATCTGATTACTCTGGAATCACTCCTCCCCAGGGTCTCCACCACCTTTGCCTTCTCTACTAAGGCACGAAACTCCCTGATCCACGGATCTGCTTGATCAGGGGTAGCATTCCCACGGAACTTGGGTGGGTTGTGCCTCATGAATTCGGTCAGTCCCATCTGTTCCTGAGGCTGACCGACGTGGGAAACTGTTTCAGCCGACCGAGCCGTTTCCCAATGATGCATTACAGCCTCATGAATCTGAGCCATTACCGTATTCTGTTGTTGGATAGCACTCGCCATCATCTCTATAGCCTTGGCAATCTGGCCCATTTCCGAAGAAGGTTGGGGAGGGGTAGGAGGTTTACTTGCCATCTTTCTCCGTTCGGATTTTGAAACTATGGGTTTCTATATTCCCTACAACTACGAGAATGAGATCGATTAAAAATCAATTCATTCAGGAGGTAACATCTAGACCTTACAAAGGTCAGCATCTCAAAGTCATTAAGAATTTGAGTTCATCAACAGAATCATCATACTTATAACCTTCAAGCAAAACACCAGAACAGCTACTGGTATACAACCATCAATCCAATCAACCACTTTCAACCAATTACAAAAACATTCAATAAAATGAAATAATCACACCAGAATTTAATGTATGCTAAACATCAAACCTTTGGAATTAAGATTGAGAATCATCTCGATCCAGTTATGAGTGTGCACCCTCACTACTTTATCAAGATTCTCTCATTCTTAATACTAAGATTTTCAGTTAGAGCATATATTCACCAAAGCACACACAAAATTTCAATACAAAAACGTTTGAAAACTCTTTACTATAGTTGTTATTTTAAACTCAAATAAATTTCATGAGCAGAAGAAACACAATGGATCCACAGCCCTCAGGTCATCCTAAGGACGAACTGCTCTGATACCATTAATGTAACATCCCGCCAAAATACTATTCATGTTTATATAATGAAAATAAAGGTAACAAATAGATTGAAGTGAACAAAATATTATATATATGAAATGTAGTTTCTCCTCACAGGGAGTTTAATACAAATTCGGTCAAATTTTCCAGAAACATAAACAAAATACAGAAAAAAAAACAAAGCAGGCGATCTCCTATCGGAAGAGGCCGATCTCCTATCAGAAGACAACAAAAGGGGGATCGCCTAACAGAAGTAGAAACAGGCAATCTCCTTCCGGCGACCACTCACTGAGGAGCTCTGCTTCCTGCAACATCATCTGCTCCCGTGTAAATTATACACGATCATCACAGGTTTAAGAAAGAGCCAAACACAACACCAAAGAAACACCACAGGGTAAGCTAGACATTTGAAAAAGAGTTTAGATATGAACTTTAAAATCAAGATAAAACAAATTCAAGATACCCACGTAAACCATCAACTAAACACATATTGCACGATTCCTCAAAGGTCATTAAAATCACAACATTTATCAAGTGTCTAACAATTTCAATGTTCCTCATTTCTCACGTTAGACTTCCACTGACTCATCACACAAGACACTTGACACTACTTCCGGAAGACTCATGCGTTGAACTTAGCATCCAGAGACATGCACCTGTCATACTTCATTGGCTGTAATGTTCCCACAGCCATGCGCATCAACACAATCTCGATCTCAATTTCATCACTCTCACAGTATGACAGGGTTAATCCATATAACAGGTCAAGTCAGTTATCTTTCAAACGACTTACCCATACATATGGACCTCCCTCGACTCTCACCAACTGAATGACTTCATCTATGTGACTCCATCATATCAGCAGAGTCAGGATCGTCCCATTCACAGGATACTCACAGATCAATACACTTCATAACCAAATCTCAACACGGTATTTCCTTTCCTGAAAATACTATGTCTTGATCCCACATTCACGACATTCCACACATCATACCACTCAAATGAATGATTCAAATCACAGCAACAATCATTTCAAAGGTTCAGATTTCGAGTATCACATGCATTCCACCTTTAAATCTCAAACAGCTTCTAACAACACAAAAACAGGGGAGTTCGAAATCTGTATTTAAAACCGGCGACCACGTCGCCCAACCACATAGAACAGAGCATTGCGAAAAGAAACATGAAACCGGCGACCACGTCGCCCTCACTTCAGCAACAGCTAATATATGACTTGTATTGAAAATGAAGGCTAGCTTCCCTTACCTGGACTTGCGCAAAACACCAAGAGCTCCAAAATCCACCGAGCTTAAAGGATGCCTTAGCTCTGTTTTCAGCGCCTGGTTCGTAGAACTTGCAGAGGACCTCCCAGGTGCTCTAAGGGCAGTCGCCGCACGTCGCACTGGTGCTGGAGGTTGCCTGAGTTGCAGCGCGAAGGAGAGAAAAGAGAGGGATGAAGATGCAGACACTCTTTCACTCTTGAGCCACTGCAACCTTCTTTGCCTTCCCGCAGTGGGCTTTTGAATCTAAGCCTACCTGTCCATGCATGCTGCTGCTGCCACCCCTTCTGCAGGAAAGCCTGAGTGTACGTTCTCACTGAACAGTACGGCCACGGTTGTCTCTTGCGCCTGCCAACCACTGCCCTGAACAGTACGACCACTGTTGTCTCTTCTGCATGCCAACCACTGCCCTGAACAGTACGACCACTGTTGTCTCTTCTGCATGCCAACCACTGCCCTGAACAGTACGACCGCGAGTGTCTCCTGCGCATGCTAACATTCTGATGTCACCACTCTGAACCACCCTTTTTGTCTACGTGGCGCGCGTGCAGGACGTTTCATGCTGGGAGTCTGGGTCCCACTTTCTCTGTGTGAAGCTCGACATCGGCGATAACCTTCCACCGATGACCGCTCGCGCGATGACTATCCACTGAGGTCTCATACTGGCGAACGACCGATGTCTCTCCCTGGAAGACGATCGATGTCTCTCCCTGGGAGACGACCGATGTCTCTCCCTGGGAGACGACCGATGTCTCTCCCTGGGAGACGACCGATGTCTCTCCCTGGGAGACGACCGATGTCTCTCCCTGGGAGACGACCGATGTCTCTCCCTGGGAGACGACCGATGTCTATCCCTGGCGACGTCCGCGTGCCTCTCGCGACCCGGCGATGCCTCATGCCTCGCGCCCCGACGACGCCCGCATGCCTCTCGCGCCCCCGCGTTGCCCGCATGCCTCGTGCGCCCTGGCGACGTCCACATGCCTCACGCGCCCTGGCGACGTCCACATGCCTCGCGCGCCCTGGCGACGTCCACATGCCTCGGGCGCCCTGGCGACGTCCACATGCCTCGCGCGCCCTGGCGACGTCCACATGCCTTGCGCGCCCTGGCGACGTCCACATGCCTCGCGCGCCCTGGCGACGTCCTCGCGCCCTGGCGATCATGTGTAGTAGACGACCGGCGATTAAGTACTAACTAGGCGATCTCATAGTCTTCTAAACTACACATTCCTTCCTTTTTATTTTAAATAAAAGCATACTTAGAATTCATTTAAAATATAACCCTTTTTATTCCAATTAAATTTTACAGGTCCTTACAGCTCGCGCGATGACCATGCCTCTCATGCCGGCGATGACCGATGCCTCTCATACTGGCGATGACTGATTCCTCTTCCTGATGGACGACTGATTCCTCACCCTGGCAGACAACCGATGTCTCACCCTGTCAGACCACCGATGTCTCACCCTGGCAGACAACCGATGTCTCACCCTGGCAGACCACCGATGTCTCACCCTGGCAGACAACCGATGTCTCACTCTGGCAGACCACCGATGTGTCTCCCATCCTGGCTGATGACCGATGTTCCTCTCATCCTGTTGGCGATCTCTTATCGCCCTTGTGTGTGACGAGAACACATCGCCTTACTCTGGTCACCGATGTCACATCGTCACACCTTGCTGAAGATTCATCCTCCCATTCCTCTAAGTCTGGGGTATCACAGCTCACACTACTCATGGTGGCAGATGTGCCACCTATCTTCTATATCACCCATCTTCTGTATTTAGACCACATACTAAGTGCTTACCAAGTCTTCTCGAATACTCGGCGATGTGCTCTTTTCGGCGATCATGCACACCATAGGCGATTGGCGATCATGTACACTATGGGCGATTGGCGGTCTCATACGGGGGAAGTTGGAGGCCGCCGCCTTCTTCAACAAACGGCGATCTCATCGACTTCTAAGCTACACCTTCCTTTCTCTTTCCCTTCTTGATTTACGTGCCCCCTCCCTTCAAGCACGCCCACGTGATTACCTTACGATAAAATCATCGCACCTGACTACTTGGTTAGTACAATGGTCAACCGATCGCCCTCTACCAGCTGATCCCAGACTTTGGGCGACGTCCGAGGTCTGACCACTATGAGACTTTCTATTTTTATGTCCTTTTTATTTTAAATAATAACATACTCAGAAATCATTTAAAATATATCACTTTTATTCCAAATAAATTTATAGGTCCTTACACAAATAAAGGCAAACTTCATCATTGGAATTAAATTTAGAGAGATTATCTATATGATGTCTTTGTCTACTTAATAATATTTACTGTGTTAAAATAAAAAAATATTTTATATTAAACTACTAAATATATATCTTACCGCAATTGAAATAAACAAAATATTCATTTGCATAATATAATATAATCTAACATATCATAATATAATATACATCAAATAATACATATATTAATTTCTAAAACAAAATTACAAAAAAGAAAAGTGATTTATTTCTTCTACAAATAAAAATAATTAATTAATTAATTAAAATAATGCTCTAATAAAAGAAACTAATATGAGAAATTTTAAATAATTAACACTTAAATGAACTATTTATCTAATTACGTAAATAAAATATATAACATTAGAGTGGCATGATTGAACCAACGAAAATAAGAAACAAAAATAGCAATGCCACAGTGAACCAAAAAAAAAAAAACTTCGAAACAAAGACAATCGCTTTTACAAATATTATCTTTAGAACACAATTACTGTTGTATTAAAACTTTAGGGTTTATTGATGGTTAAAATCAGGGTGACTTTCGCCACATCACCACTCAGCGTCACTAAATCTTTTTTCACGCTTTTAACTAAATGAATACAATTTTAGTAAAACATTTTATTCATTGTTAATTTGGCATCAACTTTTTTTGTCAACAGTTTCTCGTTCATTACAGGTTTACGTGAACATTCATTCATTTTTTTTTCTGGGTAAGCTTTTTTTTTCTAACCTCTTCCAAAATCCATACTTTTTTTATAAGCTTTCCAAGAATTAGCATGGACAACAATGCCGATCACCGCCAAGAGGACGAGGCTCCGGCCGCGATGACGGACTTTGCCGACGATGAGTTGAAGGACGAGCTTTTCTGCATTCGGTTTACGTCACTTGAAAGTAAGTATAATAATAATAATAATAATTTTATTATTATTATTATTATCTTTAGAATTGATCCCGCCGCTGACTCGAACGTGGAGGATATGCCTCGTTACTCTTTCGTCTAGCCTTCTGCAACTGCGCATTCTGCAAGAACGCTCCAAGAACCTTCGCCGGAACTCCAAACGATGCCTGCAAAACACACAGACGGCGCCTCTAGTGACCGTTGTAGCTCCGACGCTCAAGTCAGGCAACAGGAACACCAAAAACTCTCTCTAAGTCTCTCTGTGAGACTCGTGTGTGCCCTCAGTGTTCTTGAGTTCGAAAACTGAGTGTTCTGGGTTACGTATTGCGTACCTCTCTGAGTGTTCCTCTACCTTTCATATAATCTCAGCGTCTCCTGTCTACTGGCTACCTCTAGGGTCACTTGATTACTCTGCACTGCCATTACCCACTCTCAGGGCAATCTTGCGTGCAGGTTTCCTCTACTTGAGTGGAAAGTCTGGCAGGATGGCCACGTGGGCGCCTCTGCACGCACTCAATCTCTGGGGTCGCCTGCCCTACCTAATCTCTGCGAACACCTTCACGGTCCACGTGCCATGCATGCAACCTCACTGGGAAACTCTAACCTTGATGGGTTCTCGTCCCAACAAGATTCTCCACCTAACTGTGCCTTCCCAGCCTCATGCATGGTCGTTTCGTGACTAAGGCCACTCCCTGCCTCTGGGCACTTTACTGATCACTGGTCGCGTTGTTCACATTGTCGTGGCCGATGTCACCTCGCCACACACCGATGACCGAGGTATCTCTCATCCTGACCGATGATCGATGTCTCATCCTAACCGATGATCGATGTGTCTCCCTGACCGATGACCGATGTCTCTGGCCACCACAGTAACTGAAGTCTGTTACCATTGCGCAACGTGTATAAACGTCCCCACAATTACTCAGAGAAGGTGTGATCTCTCTAACTGTAAAAACTGTGCCGCACCTCTCTCTCAGATGGTGACACGTGGAGGCATGCAACTTGCATCTACCCGTACACGTGTCACACCTGAAGGGCTTCTGCATTTTTCCCTGTGCGCGTAAGTTATTCCCTTGCGGAGTAACTTAGCGCGTTTCTTTCCTCTGAGTAAGTTGCATGCTCCCAGGGAAGCACCAGGTGTGGCTAGTCTAAGCACACTCACCAGGCGCATCCTGCCTGCATGGTCTCAACGCGCAATGCCATGCACGTAATGGGTCTAAGAGAGTCAGTGATCACTGACCAGTTTACGAGCTCTCTTATACCATCCTCATGCACGACCCTACTGGCGAATAGCTCTTCTTCTTCTTCTGGTTTGGAATCCTGCGAGATGCCTGCGTAACGCTCTCACTGGGAGCCTGTGTCCCAGCTTAACACATGTTAGCAAGAAACCCCGATGACTGATCTGCTTCTGGAATCATTCGAGGTGCATGCGTAACGCTCTCGTTGGGAGACTGGGTCCAGCTTAACTGCGTGTTAGCAAGAAACCCGATGACAAGGAACCGATGACTGATCGGCGCTTCTTTACTTTGTCGCGCTCTCCTTCCAGGCACTCCTCTAGGCACTGATCTGCTGGCGGTGGTCACTCAGCAACTGACCACCGATCACAGCTCTGAATGATCTCCACCCTGATTCACCTGCTATCTTATTCCACGTGTCACCCTGTGAGTGGTCCACGTTGTCATCTGCTGCTGACGTCATCGACTACCGATGACCGACCGAATCAAGAATAATATTATAACAGATTTAAGTAATAATTAATTATTTGTATTAGTTTCAAAATAATATGATAACAAATTTAAATATATTTATGATTTTCATAATAATATGACAACAGATTTAAAAAATAATAATTATATTTGTTATCTTTAGAATAATATCACAACCGAGTTAAATGATAATTAATCATTTGTGTTATCTTCAAAATAACATGATAATAAATTTAAATATATCTATAATTTTCATAATAATATATTAACATATTTAAATAATAACAATAACAATTATATTTGTTATCTTCAAAATAGTATCACAACAATTTAAATGATAATTAATCATTTATGTTATCTTTAGAATAACATGATAACAGATTTTTTTTTTTATAAAAGCTTTCATGGTAGGCATCACTATGCAACTTGACATCTCAGCTAGGCTGACACCTCAAATAACAACAATCATCTGCCATTACATGAAAAAAGCATTATTAAAAAAAAAGAAAAAAGAAAAAGTACAAAAATATGGGGGGACTAGACCAAAATTCATATGTTAACAAAAACGATACATAGGTAGACTATACCTATTCATAAATAATTCTAAGAACAGACTAGAGGAAAGCCTATTAAACCAATGAAATGGTTCTCTATGAATAAATCATAAATTAGCCAACTTATCAACACATGCATTCCCTTCACGAAAAATATGAGAAACCCTAAACCTGATTTTCCCACAGAAATTAAGACAAGTATTCCATTGATTACGAATCATCCAAGGAACATTAGTCCTAGCAGTGAACGCACCACAAACCAAGGAAGAATCACATTCAAGCCAGACATTAGTAAGCCCCATCTTTTGAGCTTCTTCCAAAGCATGAATAACTCCATAAAACTCAGCAACAATAGCAGTTTGAACGTACTGGCATATAAGAAAGATCATTAGTATTAATCCAATCAAGAAATTCATTACAAGAAACCTGATTAGGAGCCATCCCCCCTTTACAATCATTTGCCAATAGCACAACATTAAAATCTCCCATAATACACAAAGGCCCTGTGAAGGAACTAAGATCCCTCCACAAAAATCGTCTAACTAAGTATGTGTTAGCACCATAAACACCTGCAAAGTTAAAGCATTTATCATACAGAAGACAAGTTACCGAAATAAACTAATCATTGACCAAGAACTTTTGGACAAGATTAGGAACCGACAAACACCAAAGCTTAGCAGCTTTATTAACAATAGGAGACGTAGCCACCAAATGCATATTAACAAATTTGAAAAGAACGTCGAAAGCATTAGTGTACGACATCATGGGTTCAGCAAGAAAAACCAGGAGGGGTTTATGTAGTTTAAGTAAACTAATCAACATCTCCACAGTTTTGTGGTTTCCCAGTCCTCTAACATTCAAGAAAAATGAGGAGACCTTCATTGCGACGTTGTAGAGAAAGCTGTTGTACTGGATCAGATCTCAGTCCTCGGAGATCGGACATCCGTGCCTGCGACAGGCAGGTCAGCTCGACTATTGGGTCGAGAGGGTTTCAATTAGTTGTTTGTTGCATGATATAATCTTAAAGATATAAGCATGCATTTAAAATAGAATGGTTATTTGCGGTCTACACCTTAAAGATAAAAGATAATATTCCCAGTTATATTCCAGTTGAGATTTTATTCTCTCTGGAGTAGTTGCATATGTTATATGTAAAAGTATGTAAATGTACTTGAAACAGATTTAATCTTGGGGAACGATATCCAAGTTGGTATCCAGGTGGTTATTTTGTTAGGGTTTGTTGCACTACAAGGAGATAGAATTCCACATAGCTGTGCTGTTAGGTTTACACACACCGTAACAAAATTCTCTCCTATTGAATATTCTCTCACTAGAGATAAGATTCTCATATGGGAAGTTGGTTACCAAGGGTAACCTAATGACACTCTATAAAAGGGACTTAAGGTCCCAAGTGAAGGTACGTAATTCTGAATACACTTTTTGAATACTGAAGCTATCTGTTTCTTATTCTTTGATAAGCCCTTACTAACTTGATCGTCGAAGTGTGACCGGCCGTAAGGGCGCCCTCTATCTCAATAGGAACAACATCCAAACAACCAAGGAAGGCACAGATTCCAGCGGAGATAGGCGGAGCCAAAACCAGTCATCAGAGTCAACCGGCGACCAAGTCAACCGGCAAGAACATTTGGCGTCCACTGTGGGGCCCGATAAAACTAGGTCCCATCCACGGTTGTGATTGAAAGTTATCAGGAGATATGAGGAATGCAAGGCAAGGTCCCGCAAGATCTGAGGGAGTCAATATTCCTACTATACAGCAACTCATGGAGACCATCACAGCTCTCCAAGAGACAGTGGCGGCGTCCAGAGCTCACCAGGAAAGGGTGTTGGCTGAGGTGCGTGCTGAGCAGGCCCACAGGCAAGACCAGTTCAGGGTCGAGTTGGACACGTCATGAGCAACCAACGACGAGTTGCGTATGACCAACGAGGAACTGCACAGGGATTTGCAACGTTTGGGTGAGCGTGTCACAGGAGAGCGGAGCCCGCCTACCCGACCCAGGACTTGACCAATGACCTTCTTGCAGGCGATCATGGATGTTGTCATATCGACAAACTTCATGATGCCAAAGATCACGTTCATAGGTATGGAGGACCCTGAGGCTCATCTCACTGCGTTTCATGCTCAGATGATGATCTCGGGAGGCACAGACACTATGCACTGTAAGCTGCTCATGGGCACGTTTACAGGCATGGCAGTGGTTTATCGGTCTTCCTAACGGCCATGTAACCTCGTTCGAATAGTTTGCCACACTATTCAGGGAACAGTTCATTGTTAACCAAGCTCCACCCCCCACCCCTTTCGACCTCTTCGCGGTGAAGCAGAAGCAGGGAGAACCTTTGAAGGACTTCGTGAATCGGTTTGGAGCATTTTTGGTGAAACTTCACACCCCAGATGAAGCTTTGTTGGTGCATGCCTTCGAACAGGGAGTGCTGGCAGGCCCTTTCAGCGATTCCTTGATAAGGAATCAGGCCAAAACATATGGAGAGATCAAGCGGCAAGCTGTTGCCCACATCGCCGCTGAGGAAGCAGTGACTATGAAGCATGGAAACACAGGTACAGGGCAGGCTAAGCCCCGCGAGAACAATCGTACCCAACCTATGAGGGTGTATGAGACTACAACAGAAAAGAAGTCGGCACGACGGACACCCTATGAATCGAAGAAGAACCAGTCTAGGTCGAGGTCAAAGGATGACCTACCTTTTCGACCTCGGTTTAGGATATCTTATAAGGAGTTGCTCGCCATGCCAGGTATACAGGAAAAATTGAGGCCCCTTCCAAAGACTGATAGATCTTTGGGTCTAAGCAAGAGTACGTGGTGCGATTTTCATAAAGTTTATGGACATGACGTGGAAAATTGTATACTCTTGGGCTACCAGTTGGCAAGGCTGGTGAAGGAAGGCCTCCTGCAAGATTACTTGTTAGGAGGTGTAAGGACCTGAAAAATTAAATTGGAATAAAAGAGTTATATTTTAAATGAATTCTAAGTATGTTTTTATTTAGAATAGAAAGGGAGGAAAAAGTTAAGTTTAGAAGGCTACGAGGTCGCCGGTCGCCTGCTACACATGAGCGCCAGGTGGACATCGCGCGGGCGTGAGAGGCATGCAGGCATCGCGCGGGCGCGAGAGGCATGCAGGCATCGCGCGGGCGTGAGAGGCATGCAGGCATCGCGCGGGCGCGAGGGGCATGCGGGCATCGCGCGGGCGCGAGGCACGCGGGCATTGCCAGGGCGCGATGCATGTGGACGTGGCCAAGGCGCGAGAGTTATGAGGGCGTCGCCAGGGAAGACATCGGTTGTCTCCCAGAGGAAGACATCGGTCGTTCGCCAGGAAGAGGTCATCGGTGGTAGTCTTCGCGCGAGGTCATCGGTGGTAGTCTTCGCGCGAGGTCATCGGTGGTAGTCTTCGCGCGAGGTCATCGGTGGTAGTCTTCGCGCGAGGTCATCGGTGGTAGTCTTCGCGCGAGGTCATCGGTGGTAGTCTTCGCGCGAGAGGTCATCAGTGGTTTCTCTTCGAGCTGGTAGTCATCGGCGAAAGGTCATCGCGCGACGTTGAGTTACACCCAGAGAACGTGGGCCCCAGACTCCCAGCAAGAGATGTTCTGCACGCGCGCCACGTAGACAAAAGAGTGGTTCAGAATAGTGACCTCAAAGCGTAGCCTGCGCAGAGGCACGCTTAGTAGTACTGTTCAGGGAAGCGTGCACGCAAACTTCCCTGCAGAGTAGGTGGTGGCAGCTGCTTTTGGAGGGATAAGTTGGTTTAAGTTACAAAAATCCACTGCTGAGAGAAAAGAAAACATTGTTGTATTCGACGAGAGAAAGAGTGAGTTCCCTCCCTTCTCCTCCAGTTACCTCCTCCGCGTTGCGATTTCAGCATCTCCACACAAGAGTACGACGAGAAGCGACACCATTGGAGCACCTGGGAAAGTTCTCTGCAACTCCTTCAAAACCAGACTCAAGAATAGAGCCAAGGCATTCTTCAAGCTCTGTTGGATTTCGAAGCTCCTGGTGGTTGCGCAAGTCCAGGTAAGGGAAGCTAGCCTTCGTTTTCAATACAAGCCATAGTTTGCTGTTTCTGAAGTGAGGGCGACGTGGTCGCCGGTTCTCTGTTTCTTTTCGAAATGCTCTGTTTTATGTGTTTGGGCGACGTGGTCGCCGGTTTTAAATACGAGTTTCGAACTCCCCTGTGTTTGACATTGTTTGAAACTGTTTGGGATTTAAATACAATATATATGTGATATTCGAAAGTTTGAAACGCTGAAATGGTTGTTGCTGTGATTTGAAATATTCCTTTGTATGGCATGACGTCTTGAATGCTGTGAATGTGGGATCGAGGCATAGTATTTTCAGGAAAGAAAATACCGTGTAAGATCTTGTAGTAGGTGCATTGATCGGTGATTCCTAAGGGGATATCCTGACTCTGCTGAGGTAATGGAATCACGTAGAGGAAGTTACTCAGTTGTTGAGAGTCGAAGGAGGTCTATATGATGGGCGTCTCGTGTGAAAAAGAACGAGCTCCGCCTGTCCTATGGATTAACCCTGTCATACCAGGAGAACTAATGACATTGAGATGATATATGCGCATGCTGTGTGGATTCACAGCGACCCTGTGTGGATTTCACAGTGGTGTGGTATGACAGGTGCAGATCTCTGAGTCTAATCAACGCACGAGTCAATCCGGAAGTAGTGTCAAGTGTCTTGTGTGGTGAGTGTAACATCCCGCCAAAATAATACATACATCCATGTATAATTGAAATTAAGTGTAACCAAATAATATTGAAGAGTGCAAAATAATATGTATTTATATATATCAGAAATGAAGTTGCTCCTCTTAGGGAGTTTAATACATAAACGAAATCAAATGTTTGCAAGATTTTACGAAAATAAAAGAAATGCAGTAAGACAGGCGGTCTCAAAAGAAAACGGCGATCTCCAAAAGTCCCCAAAAATAGGCGACTTGCTAGCCAGACATAAAATCGGCGATCTCATAACAGACGACCTCAAAACAGGCGATCTGATAGTAGGGCAAAATCCGGCGATCGCCACCGAGAGGTGGAAATGGGCGATCTCAGCCCTCGGCGACCACCCATTAGGGAGCTCTTCTTCCTGGAAGATCATCTGCTCCCGTGTAACAATTACATGATCATCACAGTTTTGAGAAAACAACCACAATAACAGATAAAAGGGTAAGCTAGCCATTTTAAAGAGAGTTTAGAATAAGGCATTAAATCATGAACATAATAGAGCAAGGTAAAACATTTTTCAAATCTCTATGTAAAACGTAGAGCTACTCATCTCATTCACCTGATCGCCCAAAATCACAAACTTCACAACATTCCTCAGAATCATTCTATTTCACAATACAGCATCAAGTGTCTATCAATATTCAAGTTTCTCATTTCACCATTTCACATGTCAGACTTTCCACTGGCTCACAAAGCATAGACACATGACACTACTTCCGGATTGACTCATGCATTGATTAGACTCGGAGATTTGCACCTGTCACACTGCCCACTGTGGAATCACTCACATCCACAGGGTCGCCGTGAAATCTTACACATTCACAAGCGTACGATGAATCTCAACACATCACCATACAGCATGACAAGGTTAATCCACAAGACAGGTGGAGCTCGTTCTTTTTCACACGAGGCGCCCATCATGGACAGGTGGAGCTCGTTCTGTTTCACACGAGGCGCCCATCCTGGATAGGTGGAGCTCGTTCTGTTTCACACGAGGCGCCCATCACATGGACCTCCTTCGACTCTCACCAACTGAGTAACTTCCTCTATGTGATTCCATTATCAGCAGAGTCAGGATATCTCGTTAGGAATCACCGATCAATGCACATCTAACATGGTCTTACACGGTATTTCCTTTCCTGAAAATACTATGCCTCGACCCCACATTCACAACATTCAACATATCATGCCACACTTAAAAGAATGATTTCAATCACAGCAATAGCCATTTCAAAGGATTCATATTTTCGAATATCTCATGTAAATCTCAAGCAGTTCTCAAAACAACATCAAACACAAGGAGTTCGCAAAACAGCGCCAAAACCGGCGATCTAGTTCAAAAACAGGGTGTTTCGAAGACTGTATATAAAACCGGCGACCACGTCGCCCAAACACGTAAAACAGAGCATTTCGAAAAGAAACAGAGAACCGGCGACCACGTCGCCCTCACTTCAGAAACAGCAAACTATGGCTTGTATGGAAAAAGAGGTCTAGCTTCCCTTACCTGGACTTGCGCAAACACTTAGAGTTCCGAAACCCAACAAAGCTTGAAGAACGCCTTGGCTCTGTTTTTGCGTCTGGTTGAAGGACTTGCAGAGGACTGCCCAGGTGCTCTAATGGTGGCCGTCGCTCGTCGTACTCTCGTGTGAAGGTGCTAGAACCGCAGCGCGAAGGATATATCTGGAGGAGAAGGGAGGTAACTCACTCTTTCTCTCTTCGAAGGCTGCAACGTTTCTTCCCCTTCAGTAGTGGATTTCAGTGACTTAAACCAACTTATCCCTCCAAAAGCAGCTGCCACCACCTACTCTGCAGGGAAGTTTGCGTGCACGCTTCCCTGAACAGCACGACCACTGTTGCCTCTGGTGCATGCCAACCACTGCTCTGAACAGTACTGCCACTGTTGTCGCTTGTGCATGCCAGCCACTGCTCTGAACAGTACGACCGCGAGTGTCTCCCGCGCATGCCAACATTCTGATGTCACTATTCTGAACCACCCTTTTCGTCTACGTGGCGCGCGTGCAGAACGTCTCATGCTGGATGTCTGGGTCCCACGTTCTCTGTGTATAACTTAACGTAGCGCGATGACCTTTTCACCGATGACCACAGGCGCGAAGATTATCCACCGATGACCTCTCGCGCGAAGGCTAACAACCGATGACCTCTCGCGCGAAGGCTAACAACCGATGACCTCTCGCGCGAAGGCTAACAACCGATGACCTCTCCCCCTGATGATGCCCGCATGCCCCTCGCGCCCAGGCGATCCTGCATGCCTTGCGCCCTGGCGATGCTCGATGACACATCGCCACGCCTTCCTGGAGGTTCTTCATTCCACTATGTTACATCCAAGGTATTCTCTCCACAAGGCTTGGTGACGTCGGTAGCTTCACACTTCCAAGAGTTGATTAGCACCAGTCCTCGTGCGCCCAAGCGTGTAACGTTAAGGATGATTCTCTTATGCTCAAGTATAGAGCTTCGCCTGCCCAGCGTATCCAAGGTTTAACCCACACCTTGATACGCGTGGCTTTTGGGACGTACCAGGGTTGATCCAACATTTTGGCTACACACTAAGTGTAGTTTCGGCGATTAGGTGTACTCTAGGCGACAGGCTACTAGGTACACACAGGCGATAGGCGTTCAAGCATAAGCTAGGCGATAGGCGTTCAAGCATAAGCTAGGCGATAGGCGTTCAAGTGCCAGAGAAGTTGGAGATCGCCTACCCGCTTAATAACGGCGATCTCGTAGTTTTCTCAGCTATACATTCCTTCCTTTATATTTAAATAAACACGTGCTTCGAATTTATTTATAATATAACACTTTTATTCCAATATAAACTTCTAGGTTCTTACAATCTCCCCAACAAGAAAAATTTTCGTCCCCGAAAATGAATTACAAGGAAAAGAGGTATGGGTAGGCTTCCCTCATGGGTTCTTCTAACTCCCACGTTGAATCACCCGATTTCTCATCCCACACCACTTTCACCATGTTGATGGTCTTGCCTCTGAGTTGTTTACCCTGCCGGTCATCAATCCTAACTGGTTTTGCTTCAAAGGACAAGTCATCTCTGATCTGCACCTTCTCGGTCGTCTGCTGAATCAACTCTGGTTCAACCAATACTGCTTCCTGGTACCAGTACAAAGGAGTTCTGCATTTTCCTTCCATACAAAGCTTCATACGTTGCCATCCCAATGCCAGCATGATCGCCGTTATTATAGGTAAACTCTTCTAACTCGGCTGGAGCCCTCCTGTAAGGTGCCATTGACACTGGTCCAGCCCCAGGTACCAAAATCAATAGAGAACTCCACTTCTCTCTTAGGAGGTAATCCGGATATTTCTTCTGAAATTACATCCATGAAATCTTTCACCACAGGTATCCAACTTACGTCCTCTTTATTCTTCACTCCCAACTGAGCTAGGATTCACGAAGCACCTCGCTTCTTTCTCCCAACTCCGACTACCCATGCTGAGCTGATAACACGTCTGCCTCTTGGAGGTCTGGAAACGCTATCTTCTGACTACCACAGACTACGAGAACGTGATTGGCAGCTAGCCAATCCATTCCCAGGATAACATCCAGATCCTGAAGAGGTAGGCAGATCAAGTTCACCTTGAATCTGCGTCCCTCTACTATCACTGGACATTCGGGGCAAACTGTAGAGGTCAACACCTGTCCTGATGCAGGTGTATAGACCAACAGTTTCAAACGGCAACTCCTTCACTAGAAGGCCCAACTCGGCTACACACAGGCTTGACACAAAGGAGTGTGTCGCTCCAAAATCAAACAAAATTCTAACGCATCTACCAGCTATAGAGCAACATTCTGTACTAAGTTACCTGACTGAGATGCCTCCGCTCCAGTCATGGCAAACACTCTCCCTGCTGCCTGAGGTCGACTGCCTCCATTCCTCAACTGTTGGGATCCACTGGGTTGAGTCATCCTATTCTGGGTAGGACAATCTCTAGCAACGTGTCCCGTCTTTTGGCAGGCAAAACATCTCCTCCCTGGAGTCTTCTTGAAACATGCATTGGAGGCGTGTGGTCCACCACAGTGAAGACACTTGGGTTCCCAAGGTTGCTGCTGTTGGAACTGGGGAGGCACTGCTATTGCCCGATGTGGTGGAGGTCTCGCATAGGGCTGGCTTTGTGGGTGCTGTGCCTTAGCCTTCCCACTGGAAGAACCCCCTTGGTGTGACCGGATCACCCGTGCATCACCCTTTTCCAGGGTCTCCACCATCTTCGCCTTTTCTACTAAGGCGTGAAATTCCCGGATGCACATCGGGGCTATGGTCCTCTTCAGCCCATGCTTCAGCCCCTCTTCGAATTTCCTACATCTCCAGGCCTCGGAGGTCGCCTGGGTATAGAACCGGGCGAGGTACTCAAAACGAGCAGCATAGGCGTTTACTGACATATCCCCCTGCTCCAATTTTAAGAACTCGGCTTCCCTCGCAAACTTGGCGCTGTCTGGGAAGTACTTCTCTAAGAACTTCACCCTGAAGCTCTCCCAATCCAGAACATCCTCTCGGGCCTCCATCATTTGCTGAGCTCCCATCCACCAGAACTCAGCTTCTCCTGATAGCAGATACGTGGCAAACAACAGCTTCTTCTCTTCAGGGCAGGAGGTCGCCCTAAAGATTTTCTCCAGCTCCCTGACCCACTGATCTGCCTGATCAGGGGTAGCATTCCCACTGAACTTAGGTGGGTTGTGCCTCATGAACTCAGCCAGTCCCATCTGTTCTTGGGGCTGACCGACGTGGGAGTTTGTCTCAGCAGATCGGGCAGTTTCCCAGTGTTGCATTGTGGCTTGATGGTTCTGAGCCATCGCCGCATTCTGCTGCTGAATGGCAGTCGCCATCATCTCGATAGCCTTGGCGATCTGGCTCATCTCTGAGGAAGGTTGGGGTGGGGTAGCAGGTCTACGTGCCATCTTCTTCGTTCTGAATTCTGAATCTATGGGCTTCTATATTCCCTACAACTATAAGAATGAAATCGATAAGAATCAATTCATTCAAGGGGTAACAGCTAGACCTTACACAGGTCAGCATCTCAAAGTCATTAAGAATTTGAGTTCATCCACAGAATCATGATGCTTATAACATCAAGCATAACACCAGCACAACTACTGGTATGCAGTCACCAATCTAATCAACCATTTTCAATCAATTACAAAGACACTCAAGAGAATGAGATAGCTCACACCAGAATTCAATATATGCTAAACATCAAACCTTTGGAATTAAGATTGAGACTCATCCCGATCCAGTTATGAGTGTGCACCCTCACTACTGTATCAAGGCCTTCTCATTCTTAATACTAAGATTTTCAATTAGAACATATATTCACCAAAGCACACCCAAAATTTTAATACAAAAACGTTTGAAAACCTTTCACTATAGTTATTATTTTAAATTCAAATAACTTTCATGAGCAGAAGAAACACAATGGATCCACAGCCCTCAGGTCATCCTAAGGACGAACTGCTCTGATACCATTAATGTAACATCCCGCCAAAATAATACATACATCCATGTATAATTGAAATTAAGTGTAACCAAATAATATTGAAGAGTGCAAAATAATATGTATTTATATATATCAGAAATGAAGTTGCTCCTCTTAGGGAGTTTAATACATAAACGAAATCAAATGTTTGCAAGATTTTACGAAAATAAAAGAAATGCAGTAAGACAGGCGGTCTCAAAAGAAAACGGCGATCTCCAAAAGTCCCCAAAAATAGGCGACTTGCTAGCCAGACATAAAATCGGCGATCTCATAACAGACGACCTCAAAACAGGCGATCTGATAGTAGGGCAAAATCCGGCGATCGCCACCGAGAGGTGGAAATGGGCGATCTCAGCCCTCGGCGACCACCCATTAGGGAGCTCTTCTTCCTGGAAGATCATCTGCTCCCGTGTAACAATTACACGATCATCACAGTTTTGAGAAAACAACCACAATAACAGATAAAAGGGTAAGCTAGCCATTTTAAAGAGAGTTTAGAATAAGGCATTAAATCATGAACATAATAGAGCAAGGTAAAACATTTTTCAAATCTCTATGTAAAACGTAGAGCTACTCATCTCATTCACCTGATCGCCCAAAATCACAAACTTCACAACATTCCTCAGAATCATTCTATTTCACAATACAGCATCAAGTGTCTATCAATATTCAAGTTTCTCATTTCACCATTTCACATGTCAGACTTTCCACTGGCTCACAAAGCATAGACACATGACACTACTTCCGGATTGACTCATGCATTGATTAGACTCGGAGATTTGCACCTGTCACACTGCCCACTGTGGAATCACTCACATCCACAGGGTCGCCGTGAAATCTTACACATTCACAAGCGTACGATGAATCTCAACACATCACCATACAGCATGACAAGGTTAATCCACAAGACAGGTGGAGCTCGTTCTTTTTCACACGAGGCGCCCATCATGGACAGGTGGAGCTCGTTCTGTTTCACACGAGGCGCCCATCCTGGATAGGTGGAGCTCGTTCTGTTTCACACGAGGCGCCCATCACATGGACCTCCTTCGACTCTCACCAACTGAGTAACTTCCTCTATGTGATTCCATTATCAGCAGAGTCAGGATATCTCGTTAGGAATCACCGATCAATGCACATCTAACATGGTCTTACACGGTATTTCCTTTCCTGAAAATACTATGCCTCGACCCCACATTCACAACATTCAACATATCATGCCACACTTAAAAGAATGATTTCAATCACAGCAATAGCCATTTCAAAGGATTCATATTTTCGAATATCTCATGTAAATCTCAAGCAGTTCTCAAAACAACATCAAACACAAGGAGTTCGCAAAACAGCGCCAAAACCGGCGATCTAGTTCAAAAACAGGGTGTTTCGAAGACTGTATATAAAACCGGCGACCACGTCGCCCAAACACGTAAAACAGAGCATTTCGAAAAGAAACAGAGAACCGGCGACCACGTCGCCCTCACTTCAGAAACAGCAAACTATGGCTTGTATGGAAAAAGAGGTCTAGCTTCCCTTACCTGGACTTGCGCAAACACTTAGAGTTCCGAAACCCAACAAAGCTTGAAGAACGCCTTGGCTCTGTTTTTGCGTCTGGTTGAAGGACTTGCAGAGGACTGCCCAGGTGCTCTAATGGTGGCCGTCGCTCGTCGTACTCTCGTGTGAAGGTGCTAGAACCGCAGCGCGAAGGATATATCTGGAGGAGAAGGGAGGTAACTCACTCTTTCTCTCTTCGAAGGCTGCAACGTTTCTTCCCCTTCAGTAGTGGATTTCAGTGACTTAAACCAACTTATCCCTCCAAAAGCAGCTGCCACCACCTACTCTGCAGGGAAGTTTGCGTGCACGCTTCCCTGAACAGCACGACCACTGTTGCCTCTGGTGCATGCCAACCACTGCTCTGAACAGTACTGCCACTGTTGTCGCTTGTGCATGCCAGCCACTGCTCTGAACAGTACGACCGCGAGTGTCTCCCGCGCATGCCAACATTCTGATGTCACTATTCTGAACCACCCTTTTCGTCTACGTGGCGCGCGTGCAGAACGTCTCATGCTGGATGTCTGGGTCCCACGTTCTCTGTGTATAACTTAACGTAGCGCGATGACCTTTTCACCGATGACCACAGGCGCGAAGATTATCCACCGATGACCTCTCGCGCGAAGGCTAACAACCGATGACCTCTCGCGCGAAGGCTAACAACCGATGACCTCTCGCGCGAAGGCTAACAACCGATGACCTCTCCCCCTGATGATGCCCGCATGCCCCTCGCGCCCAGGCGATCCTGCATGCCTTGCGCCCTGGCGATGCTCGATGACACATCGCCACGCCTTCCTGGAGGTTCTTCATTCCACTATGTTACATCCAAGGTATTCTCTCCACAAGGCTTGGTGACGTCGGTAGCTTCACACTTCCAAGAGTTGATTAGCACCAGTCCTCGTGCGCCCAAGCGTGTAACGTTAAGGATGATTCTCTTATGCTCAAGTATAGAGCTTCGCCTGCCCAGCGTATCCAAGGTTTAACCCACACCTTGATACGCGTGGCTTTTGGGACGTACCAGGGTTGATCCAACATTTTGGCTACACACTAAGTGTAGTTTCGGCGATTAGGTGTACTCTAGGCGACAGGCTACTAGGTACACACAGGCGATAGGCGTTCAAGCATAAGCTAGGCGATAGGCGTTCAAGCATAAGCTAGGCGATAGGCGTTCAAGTGCCAGAGAAGTTGGAGATCGCCTACCCGCTTAATAACGGCGATCTCGTAGTTTTCTTAGCTATACATTCCTTCCTTTATATTTAAATAAACACGTGCTTCGAATTTATTTATAATATAACACTTTTATTCCAATATAAACTTCTAGGTTCTTACAGTGAGTCAGTGGAAAGTCTGACGTGAGAAATGAGAAACATTGATAGTTTATAGACACTTGATGCAGTATTGTGAAATGGAATGACTATGGGTGAATGTTGTGAAATGTGTGATTTTGGGCGATCAGGTGAATGATATGAGCAACTCTACGTTTTACATGGATATTTTGAAACTTGTTTTACTTTGATTGTCATGTTCATGATTTAAACTCTCTTTAAAATATCTAGCTTACCCTGCGTGTTTTGGTTCTGTGGTTTTCTCTTAAAACTGTGATGATCGTGTATTTTACACGGGAGCAGATGATCTTCCAGGAAGTAGAGCTCCTTAGTGAGTGATCGCCGAGGAGGAGATCGCCGGTTTTCTGTCTCTATCGGGTGATCGCCTGTTTCTGCCTCTATCGGGTGATCGCCTGTTTTTTTTCTGTCCTGATAGGTGATCGGCTGTTTTGGCTCCTCCGATAGGAGATCGGTTTCTTCCGATAGGAGATCGCCTGCTTTGTTTTTTTTTTTTACTGTATTTTGTTTATGTTTCTGGAAAATTTGACCGAATTTGTATTAAACTCCCTAAGAGGAGCAACTTCATTTCATATATATAATATTTTGTTCATAGAATCTATTTGTCACCCTTACTTTCATTTTATATTTATTTCAAAGTAATTTGGAGGGATGTTACATTAATGGTATCAGAGCAGTTCGTCCTTAGGATGACCTGAGGGCTGTGGATCCATTGTGTTTCTTCTGCTCATGAAATTTATTTGAGTTTAAAATAACAACTATAGTGAAAAGTTTTCAAATGTTTTTGTATTGAGATTTTGTGTGTGCTTTGGTGAATATATGTTATAACTGAAAATCTTAGTATTAAGAATGAGAAGGTCCTGATAAAGTAGTGAGGGTGCACACTCATAACTGGATCGGGATGAGTCTCAACCTTAATTCCAAAGGTTTGATGTTTAGCATATATTGAATTCTGGTGTGAGCTATTTCATTTTCTTGAGTGTCCTTGTAATGGATTGAAAATGGTTGATTGGATTGATGACTGCATACCAGTAGTTGTTCTGGTGTTATGCTTGATGTTATAAGCATTATGATTCTGTTGTTGAACTCAAATTCTTAATGACTTTGAGATGCTGACCTTTGTAAGGTCTAGATGGTACCTCCTGAATGAATTGATTTCTGATCGATCTCATTCTTGTAGTTGTAGGGAATATAGAAACCAATAGATTCAGAATCCAGAACGAAGAAGATGGCACGTAGACCTTCTACCCCACCCCAACCTTCCTCAGAGATGAGCCAGATCGCCAAGGCCATCGAGATGATGGTGACTGCCATTCAGCAGCAGAATGCGGCGATGGCTCAGAACCATCAAGCCACAATGCAACACTGGGAAACTGCCCGATCTGCTGAGACAAACTCCCACGTCGGTCAGCCCCAAGAACAGATGGGACTGGCCGAGTTCATGAGGCACAACCCACCTAAGTTCAGTTGGAATGCTACCCCTAACCAGGCAGATCAGTGGGTCAGGGAGTTGGAGAAAATCTTTAGGGCGACCTCCTGCCCTGAAGAGAAGAAGCTGCTGTTCGCCACTTATCTGCTATCAGGAGAAGCTGAGTTCTGGTGGATGGGAGCTCAGCAGATGATGGAGGCACGAGAGGATGTATTGGATTGGGAGAGCTTCAGGGTGAAGTTCTTGGAGAAATACTTCCCTGACAGTGCCAAGTTTGCAAGGGAAGCTGAGTTCTTAAAGTTGGAGCAGGGGGACATGTCAGTAAACGCCTATGCTGCTCGTTTTGAGTACCTCGCCCGGTTTTATACCCAGGCGACCTCCGAGGCCTGGAGATGTAGAAAATTCGAAGAAGGACTGAAGCATGGGCTGAAGAGGACCCTAGCCCCGATGTGCATCAGGGAATTCCACGCCTTAGTGGAGAAGGCGAAGATGGTGGAGACCCTGGAAAAGGGTGATTCTCGGGTGATCAGGTCACACCAAGGAGGTTCCTCCAGTGGGAGAGCTAAGGCACAGCACCCACAAAGCAAACCCTATGCGAGACCTCCACCACATCGGGCAGGAGCAGCACCTCCCCAGTTTCAACAGCAGCAACCTTGGAAACCCAAGTGTCTTCACTGTGGTGGACCACACGCCTCCAATGCTTGTCTCAAGAAGATTTCAGAGAGGAGATGTTTTGTCTGCCAAAAGTTAGGGCACGTTGCTAGAGAGTGCCCTAGCAGGAATGGGGCGACCCAACCCAGTGGCTCCCAACAGTTGAGGAACGAGGGCAACAGACCTCAGGCAACAGGGAGGGTGTTCGCCATGTCTGGAACAGAGGCAGCTCAGTCAGGTAACCTCATCCAAGGTGTTTGTTTTATTGCTGGTAGAGGTGTAAGGGCTTTGTTTGATTCTGGAGCGACACACTCCTTTGTGTCAAGCCTGTGTGTAGCTGAGTTGGGCCTCCTAGTGAAGGAGTTACCTTTCGACCTGTTGGTCTCTACACCTGCGTCAGGACAGGTGTCGACCTCTACGGTGTGCCCCGAATGTCCAGTAATTGTGGAGGGACGCAGATTCAAGGTGAACTTGATCTGCCTACCTCTTCAGGACCTGGATGTTATCCTGGGAATGGATTGGTTAGCTGCCAATCACGTTCTCATAGACTGTGGTAGGCAGAAAGTAGCGTTTCCAGACCCCCAAGAATCGGATGTGTTATCAGTTCAACGAAGGCGATCAGAGCTGGAAGGAGGGGCGAGGTGCTTCGTGGTGCTCGCCCGGTTGGAAGTGGAGAATAAAGGGGACGTAAACAGGATACAAGTGGTGAAAGATTTCACAGATGTATTCCCAGAAGAGGTGCCTGGGTTACCCCCTAAGAGAGAAGTGGAATTCTCTATTGACTTGGTACCTGGAGCTGGACCAATATCAATGGCACCTTACAGGATGGCACCAGCCGAGTTAGTGGAGTTAAAGAAGCAAGTGGAAGAGTTGCTGGAGAAGCAATTCATCAGACCCAGCGTATCTCCATGGGGAGCTCCAGTGCTCCTAGTCAAGAAGAAGGATGGAGGGTCTCGGTTGTGTATAGACTACAGGCAATTGAACAAATTGACCATCAAGAACAAGTACCCCCTACCTCGGATTGATGATTTGATGGACCAAATTCATGGGGCCTCGGTGTTCTCCAAGATTGACCTGAGATCGGGGTATCACCAAATCTTGGTAAAAGCTGAAGATGTTCAGAAGACAGCTTTTAGGTCTCGATATGGGCACTACGAGTATGTAGTGATGCCATTTGGAGTCACCAATGCTCCAGCTCTATTCATGGACTACATGAATAGGATCTTTCGCCCTTTCTTGGATAAGTTTGTGGTGGTCTTCATAGATGACATCCTCATTTATTCAAGGACCGAGGAAGAGCATGAGGAACACCTGAGGACAGTATTGGAGATACTGAGGGAGAAGCAGCTCTATGCCAAATTCTCGAAGTGTGAGTTCTGGCTGAGGGAAGTCAATTTCTTGGGACATGTGATATCTGCCCAGGGGATCTCGGTTGATCCAGCCAAAGTGGAGGCAGTGCTTCTATGGGAACGTCCTAAGACAGTTACTGAAATAAGGAGTTTTGTGGGCCTAGCTGGCTACTATCGGCGGTTTATTGAGGATTTTTCCAAGATAGTGGCTCCTTTAACACAGCTAACCCGCAAGGATCAACCTTTTGCTTGGACCGACCGATGTGAGCAGAGCTTCAAGGAACTAAAGGAAAGGCTGACTAGTGCTCCAGTGCTGGTGATCCCCGAGGTGGGAAGACCTTTTGACGTCTTCTGTGACGCTTCACATCAGGGTTTGGGATGTGTTTTGATGCAAGAGAAGAGAGTGGTTGCATATGCTTCAAGGCAACTCAAGGTCCATGAGAGGAACTACCCTACGCATGACTTGGAGTTGGCGGCAGTGGTTTTTGCCTTGAAGATCTGGAGGCACTATCTATATGGAGCTCGGTTCCAGGTGTTCAGTGACCACAAGAGCTTGAAGTACCTGTTCGATCAGAAGGAACTAAACATGAGACAAAGAAGGTGGATGGAATTCCTAAAGGATTACGACTTTCAACTCATGTATCACCCAGGGAAGGCCAATGTAGTGGCAGATGCCTTGAGTAGGAAGTCTATACAAGTCGCCACCATGATGATGGAAGAGCAGAAACTGATCGAGCAGTTCAGAGACTTAAACCTTGGAGTAGAATTTCACGTGAATCACATTAGTTGTAGCAAGCTGACTATAACTAATGACTTCCTGGGAATGTTGAAGGATAAGCAATTGGAGGACCCTAGCCTGAAGCGCACTATAGAGTCACTAGGGACAGATCAGGCGAGAGGCTTTGAGATGGGCGATGATGGGATCTTGAGGTTTGATGGCAGAATTTGCATACCTGCAAATGATGAGTTGAAGAAGATGATCCTAGAGGAAGGTCATAAGAGTCGCCTTAACCTTCATCCAGGCATGAACAAGATGTACCATGACTTGAAGGAGTCATTTTGGTGGTCGGGCATGAAGAGGGACATCGCCCAGTATGTGACAACCTGCTTAACGTGTCAGAAGGCGAAGGTAGAGCATCAAAGACCTGGCGGGCTGTTGCAGCAACTGGATATCCCTGAGTGGAAGTGGGACAGCATCGCCATGGATTTTGTCACTCATTTACCCAGATCGACAAAAGGTCATGATGCAATCTGGGTCATCATTGATAGGCTGACGAAGAGTGCCCACTTTCTTCCAGTGAATATGAAGATGCCTATGGTCAAGCTGGCACAGCTATACATCCAAGAAATAGTAAGGCTGCATGGAGTGCCTTCCAGCATCGTTTCAGATAGAGATCCCAGGTTTACTTCACGGTTTTGGCAGACCTTACAAGAATGCTTGGGAACTAAGTTGAGGATGAGCTATGCATATCATCCCCAAACAGATGGTCAGTCAGAGAGAACGATCCAATCTCTGGAAGATCTGCTGAGGGCGTGCGTCTTGGATCAATTGGGAAGTTGGGAGGAGGTGTTGCCACTAGTGGAGTTTACCTATAACAATAGCTACCACGCCAGTATTGGGATGGCCCCATATGAAGCCCTGTATGGGAGGAAATGCAGAACCCCCTTATGTTGGTACCAAGAGGGCGAGGCAGTCTTGGTCGGGCCAGAGTTGATTCAACAGACGACCGAGAAGGTAAAGCAGATACAAAGCAGAATGAAAGCTTCTCAGAGTAGGCAGAAGTCCTATGCAGATCAGAGGAGAAAGCCTTTGGAGTTTGCTGCTGGAGATCACGTGTTCATGAAAGTGACACCAACCAAGGGTGTAGGGCGGGCGATCAGGTCAAAGAAGTTGTCCCCTAAGTTCGTGGGACCATATCAGATCTTAAGAAGGATTGGCCCAGTGGCGTATGAGATCGCCCTACCTCCCCATCTGGCGAATCTGCACAATGTCTTTCACGTGTCACAGCTGAGGAAGTACATGGCAGACCCCAGTCATGTGCTGGATGTAGACGACGTGCAGATCAGAGATGACTTGTCCTTTGAAGCAAAACCAGTCAGGATTGACGATCGGCAAAGTAAACAGCTCAGAGGCAAGACCATCGACATGGTGAAAGTGGTGTGGGATGAGAGATCGGGGGATTCAACTTGGGAGTTAGAAGAACCCATGAGGGAGGCTTATCCATACCTCTTTTCCTTGTAATCCAATTTTCGAGGACGAAAATTTTTCTTGTTGGGGAGAATGTAAGGACCTGAAAAATTAAATTGGAATAAAAGAGTTATATTTTAAATGAATTCTAAGTATGTTTTTATTTAGAATAGAAAGGGAGGAAAAAGTTAAGTTTAGAAGGCTACGAGGTCGCCGGTCGCCTGCTACACATGAGCGCCAGGTGGACATCGCGCGGGCGTGAGAGGCATGGAGGCATCGCGCGGGCGCGAGAGGCATGCAGGCATCGCGCGGGCGTGAGAGGCATGCAGGCATCGCGCGGGCGCAAGGGGCATGCGGGCATCGCGCGGGCGCGAGGCACGCGGGCATTGCCAGGGCGCGATGCATGTGGACGTGGCCAAGGCGCGAGAGTTATGAGGGCGTCGCCAGGGAAGACATCGGTTGTCTCCCAGAGGAAGACATCGGTCGTTCGCCAGGAAGAGGTCATCGGTGGTAGTCTTCGCGCGAGGTCATCGGTGGTAGTCTTCGCGCGAGGTCATCGGTGGTAGTCTTCGCGCGAGGTCATCGGTGGTAGTCTTCGCGCGAGGTCATCGGTGGTAGTCTTCGCGCGAGAGGTCATCAGTGGTTTCTCTTCGAGCTGGTAGTCATCGGCGAAAGGTCATCGCGCGACGTTGAGTTACACCCAGAGAACGTGGGCCCCAGACTCCCAGCAAGAGATGTTCTGCACGCGCGCCACGTAGACAAAAGAGTGGTTCAGAATAGTGACCTCAGAGCGTAGCCTGCGCAGAGGCACGCTTAGTAGTACTGTTCAGGGAAGCGTGCACGCAAACTTCCCTGCAGAGTAGGTGGTGGCAGCTGCTTTTGGAGGGATAAGTTGGTTTAAGTTACAAAAATCCACTGCTGAGAGAAAAGAAAACATTGTTGTATTCGACGAGAGAAAGAGTGAGTTCCCTCCCTTCTCCTCTAGTTACCTCCTCCGCGTTGCGATTTCAGCATCTCCACACAAGAGTACGACGAGAAGCGACACCATTGGAGCACCTGGGAAAGTTCTCTGCAACTCCTTCAAAACCAGACTCAAGAATAGAGCCAAGGCATTCTTCAAGCTCTGTTGGATTTCGAAGCTCCTGGTGGTTGCGCAAGTCCAGGTAAGGGAAGCTAGCCTTCGTTTTCAATACAAGCCATAGTTTGCTGTTTCTGAAGTGAGGGCGACGTGGTCGCCGGTTCTCTGTTTCTTTTCGAAATGCTGTGTTTTATGTGTTTGGGCGACGTGGTCGCCGGTTTTAAATACGAGTTTCGAACTCCCCTGTGTTTGACATTGTTTGAAACTGTTTGGGATTTAAATACAATATATATGTGATATTCGAAAGTTTGAAACGCTGAAATGGTTGTTGCTGTGATTTGAAATATTCCTTTGTATGGCATGACGTCTTGAATGCTGTGAATGTGGGATCGAGGCATAGTATTTTCAGGAAAGAAAATACCGTGTAAGATCTTGTAGTAGGTGCATTGATCGGTGATTCCTAAGGGGATATCCTGACTCTGCTGAGGTAATGGAATCACGTAGAGGAAGTTACTCAGTTGTTGAGAGTCGAAGGAGGTCTATATGATGGGCGTCTCGTGTGAAAAAGAACGAGCTCCGCCTGTCCTATGGATTAACCCTGTCATACCAGGAGAACTAATGACATTGAGATGATATATGCGCATGCTGTGTGGATTCACAGCGACCCTGTGTGGATTTCACAGTGGTGTGGTATGACAGGTGCAGATCTCTGAGTCTAATCAACGCACGAGTCAATCCGGAAGTAGTGTCAAGTGTCTTGTGTGGTGAGTCAGTGGAAAGTCTGACGTGAGAAATGAGAAACATTGATAGTTTATAGACACTTGATGCAGTATTGTGAAATGGAATGACTATGGGTGAATGTTGTGAAATGTGTGATTTTGGGCGATCAGGTGAATGATATGAGCAACTCTACGTTTTACATGGATATTTTGAAACTTGTTTTACTTTGATTGTCATGTTCATGATTTAAACTCTCTTTAAAATATCTAGCTTACCCTGCGTGTTTTGGTTCTGTGGTTTTCTCTTAAAACTGTGATGATCGTGTATTTTACACGGGAGCAGATGATCTTCCAGGAAGTAGAGCTCCTTAGTGAGTGATCGCCGAGGAGGAGATCGCCGGTTTTCTGTCTCTATCAGGTGATCGCCTGTTTCTGCCTCTATCGGGTGATCGCCTGTTTTTTTTCTGTCCTGATAGGTGATCGGCTGTTTTGGCTCCTCCGATAGGAGATCGGTTTCTTCCGATAGGAGATCGCCTGCTTTGTTTTTTTTTTTTTACTGTATTTTGTTTATGTTTCTGGAAAATTTGACCGAATTTGTATTAAACTCCCTAAGAGGAGCAACTTCATTTCATATATATAATATTTTGTTCATAGAATCTATTTGTCACCCTTACTTTCATTTTATATTTATTTCAAAGTAATTTGGAGGGATGTTACAGGAGGTCAAGAGGAATCCAAGGAAGACACGCCGACGGAAGAGCAGAGGCATGAAGTACCCATCCACGGGGAGATCAATACTATCTCTGGTGGATTTTCTGGAGGATGTTGCACTGCTTCCCAAAGGAAAAGGTATGTGAGGGAAGTGATGACAATAGAGGACCAGAATCTGATCAGCCAGCTGAGCCCGACCCCTGCTTCACTCGAGCAGATTTGAGGGACATTGTCCCACATGACAATGATCCCATAGTGATTTCAGTGGTCACTGCAGGGAGAAGGGTGCACCGAGTTCTCATAGATCAGAGGAGCTCGGCTGACGTGCTGTTCTGGTCGACATTCAATAAGCTACAGTTGTCACCAGATCAGTTGAGGTCATATGATGGCTGTTTGTATGGTTTTGCAGGGGAGGTAGAGGTGAGGGGGCATGTAGAGTTGAGGACGACCTTCACAGATGGCACCTCATCTCGGACCATCACTATAAGGTATTTGGTTATTAATGCTCCTTCTGCTTACAATATTCTTTTGGGCAGGCCTGCTATAAACAAGTTGGGAGCTGTGGCCTCGTTGAGGCATATGAAAATGAAGTTGCCCTCCTCAGAAGGAGGGGTGATCGTGGTCAAATCCGACCAGAACGCGTCAAGAAAATGCTACGAGAATAGCTTAAAGAACAAACGAGGGGTGTGTGTGGTCGCCACTCAAATCCCAGAAAATGAAGAAGACTCATGTGTGGAGATTGCCGCTGATAGCCGATCTCAAGTCTTGTTTTAGTTTATGTATATTGTCTTTTATGAACAATGAAGGGAACACTCTTTTTCCCTCATAAGGGGTTTTTAACGAGGTCACCCAATGAAAAGTATTTGCAAAAGATGATTTTTCATGACATTTCTAGTGTTTTGCAGGAATATGGCCTTGCCCTAGGGACTCTCCAGGCGAAGGAACTTGAATATGGCCTTGCCCTGGGGACTCTCCAAGCGAGGAAACATGAATATGGCCTCGTCTTGGAGGGACTCCAAGCGAGGGAACTTGAATAGGTACATAGCGACTCTCAAGTCGCAACTCGCCACCGTTGTGGCTCGAGCACCGAAATAGGTACATAGCGACTCTTAAGTCGCAGCTTGCCATCGTTGTGGCTCGAGCACCGGAATAGGTACATAGCAACTCTCAAGTCGCAGCTCACCACCATTGTGACTCGAGCATCAGAACAGATACATTGCGACTCTCAAGTCGTAGCTCGCCAACGTTTTGGCTCGAGCTCAGGTATGTGACCTCGCCTTAAAGGTTTCCAAGTGAGGGAATTTGAATGTAACAGGTTTATGGCAACTCAGGATTGAGAGTGTCTCGCTCAGAAGGATTTCGAGCTAGGACATCTTGAATGGCAGTTCACCAACATTTTGGCTCGAGCTAAGGAAGATGGCTTTTGTCTCAGTCTAATACTGAGCTCAGGACCTCAACCAGGACAAGTCGGGGTCAACCCTGCAGAAGAGTAAGGCACCACAAAGGTGTTCAAAGAAGAATGTGTAAAGGAAAATGTCAAAGTTTGGCATGACCAAAGTATGAGAAAAGTGGGAGGCCCACTACAACCATGAGGTACAAGTTCTTATATGAATAGCTCTGTCAAGAGCACTATTTGATTAGTAGTTGCATCAGTTACTCGAAATGCATTACCTTGCTATGTTTGGATTTGTTATTAAGTCATGGTATTTTCATTGTATAAGTGTGAGGTAATCGAATGCATGATGGTTGTGTCTATTAGAAGCATGCATTATCACCATACTGGTCGAGGCATAGCATGAGGGCATAAATAAACTGTTCATAGATATATGCATAGTATTGGAAATTGTTTTGAAGATTACAGAAGAAAGTGCAAGTGGCAACGCTTTTTAGCCGTTGATGTGGACACATGAATGCTGGCGAAGAGGTCGTCGTAGGCAAGCAACTTAGTCTCTTTGCTAAGCTTGTTGAAACAAGCTTAGCTCGAGGCTGGGGGGCTTGTGTAGTGGACCAGATCTCAATCCTCAGAGATCAAACATCGATGTCTGCGACATGCAGGTCAGCTCGACTGTTGGGTCGAGAGGGTTTCAATTAGTTGTTTGTTGCATGATATAATCTTAAAGATATAAGCGTGCATTTAAAACAGAATGGTTATTTGCGATCTACACCTTAAAGATAAAAGATAATATTCCCAATTATATTCCAGTTGATATTTTATTCTCTCTGGAGTAGTTGCATATGTTATACGTAAAAGTATGTAAATGTACTTGAAACAGATTTAATCCTGGGGAACGATATCCAAGTTGGTATCCAGGTGGTTATTTTCTTAGGGTTTGTTGCACTCCAAGGAGATAGAATTCCACATAGTTGTGCTATTAAGATTACACACACCGTAACAAAATTCTCTCCCATTGAATATTCTCTCACTAGAGATAAGATTCTCATATGGGAAGTTGGTTACCAGTGGTAACCTAATGACACTCTATAAAAGGGGCTTAAGGTCCCAAGTGAAGGTACGCAATTCTGAATACACTTTTTGAATACTGAAGCTATCTGTTTCTTATTCTTTTATAAGCCCTTACTAACTTGATCGTCGGAGTGTGACCGGCCGTAAGGGCGCCCTCTATCTCAACAGGAACAACATCCAAACAACTAAGGAAGGCATAGATTCCAGCAGAGATAGGCGAAGCCAAAACCAGTCATTGGAGTCATCGGAGATAGGTGTCGTTCTTCATAAAAGGTTAGAGATGGGTGCTGTGAAATTAGGGTTGCATTGCTATGTAGTGTGATTTAGGGGATTAGGGTTTTGTTATTTTTATTGGGCTGCTGCATAATAGAAGATGTGGACTTCAAATTTAATTTTTTTCTATTTAATTAAGTTGCAGCAGTGATTTTTTTTATTGGGAAAAGTTGTTGTAATTTTATTTTTTTTTTGGGCAGAAATTGAATTGGGAGGAGTAGAATAATTTTTAAGGAATGTCAGGGAGTGGATCAAATTCAAGTGGGGTCAATCTAACTCCAACTTCTAGTTTTAATAGAAGTAAAAATGCTCTAGGAAATAGATATGATATTGGATGGAAGCATGGGATAGATATTATTGGAAATGGTAAAAAGGTGAAGTGTAATTATTGTTCAAAGACTGTGAGTGGAGGAATATTTTGATTCAAGCATCATCTTGCTGGAAGTAGAGAGGACCCTGAACCTTGTTCTTCTGTTCCAGAAGAAATAAGAGATTTGATGATAAAAGTTGTTGCAGAAGCTAAGCAAGCCTCGTTGAAGAAAAGAAAGTTAAATATAATTGATGAAGAAGAGCATGGCAAATGTGAGGGGCTTGAAGAAAGACAAAGTATATTTGGTTCTAAAGGAAAAGAAAAAGTTGGTAGTCGGGGGAGTTCAAGCTACCATAAATCAAATGATGAAAAAAGGTTATAAAGATGAAGTGGATGCTCAAGTTGCTGAATTTTTTTACACAAGTGCCCTTCCATTTAATGTAATTCGAAATCCAGCTTTTGCCAAGATGTGTGAAATGATTGGAAAATATAGAGTTGGCTATAAACCCCCATCTTATCATGATATTAGAGAAAAAATCTTGAAGCAAGCAATTGTCAATACTGATTTATTACTTCAAGAATACAAGAATGAGTGGAAGAAAACAGGTTGCACAATTATGTCTGATGGGTGGACAGATAAAAAGAGGCGTTCTATTTGTAACTTCTTGGTGAATAGTCCTAAAGGGACTATTTTTATGTATTCATTGGACACCTCAGACATATCAAAAACAGCAGATAAAGCATTTAAGATGTTGGATGACGTTGTTGAATTGGTTGGAGAAGAAAATGTAGTGCAAGTGGTGACTGATAATGCTGCAAATTTCAAGGCAGCTGGAGAGATGTTGATGCAAAAAAGGGAGCATTTGTATTGGACCCCATGTGCTACACACAGCATTGATTTGATTTTTGAAGATTTTGAAAAGAATTTGAAGGTCCATCAACTTACTATCAAGAAAGGAAGAAAGATCACCACTTATATTTATGGTAGATCAATGTTAATTAGCATGTTGAAGAAGTTCATAAACGGAAGAGACTTGATAAGACCCGGTGTGACTACATTTGCCACGACTTATTTAACTTTAGGTTGTCTTCATGAATTGAAAGCCTCATTATTGACCATGTTCAGCTTTGAAGAATGGAAAATAAGCAAGTTTGGAACTTCACAAGAGGGGAGAAAAGTTGAAAATGTGATACTAGACAGCCGGTTTTGGAAGAATATCTCTACATTCCTCAAAGTTGTTGCCCCTCTTATGGTGGTCGTAAGATTGGTGGACTCAGATATGAAACCTGCAATGGGTTTCATATACGAAGATATGGATCGTGCAAAGGAGAAAATTAAGAGCAACTTTAAAATTATTAAAAAAAGGTAAAAATTCTATAGCTTTTCTCTTTCAAAATTTAATTACTTATTTGTGAAATTACTTCTTCTATTACTTATATGATAGTTGGTTGGTATTGAATGTAGCTATGAAGAGGTTTGGAAAATAATTGATGCAAGATGGGATAATAAACTTCATAGACCTTTGCATGCAGCTGCATATTATCTCAATCCCCAATTCCATTATGAACCTGAGTTTAGATCTGATGATCCTGAGGTGAAAGAAGGGTTGTATACGTCCATGAAAAGATTGGTTAAGGATGTTGCAGAAAGAAGGAAAATTAATATGCAACTTCTTGAGATGGAAGATGCAATGAAAAATAGAAAAACAATGCTTCCTGGAGAATGGTGGGAGATGTTTGGGGATAGAACTCCAGAGTTGAAGAAGTTTGCTATCCGAGTTCTAAGCTTGACTTGTAGTTCTTCTGAATGTGAGCGAAATTGGAGCTCATTTGAAATGATAATTTAAGTTATTTATAATTTCTTTATTTAGTTTATATAGTTAGTTACTAAATTTCCTATTTAATTATAGGTTCATACAAAGAGAAGAAACCATTTGCATTAGAAAAGGATGAATGATTTGGTGTATGTCATGTACAACTTGAAGTTGAATAATAAGCAAATTAGAAAAACAGTTGCTCTTCCCTTTGATGACATTCAATCAGATGATGAATGGATAACTGAGGAGGGAGATGATATTGATGAGATTGATCAAGTTCAAGGTGCAAATGTTCACCTAAATCCAGCAATAAGAGTTCCAACTCTAGATGCATTTGATCCTGAAAATGTGACTTTTGATGTTAATGTGGATGAAGATGAAGATGGAGATGGAGATGATGATGGACATGATGGAGGAGAGGATATCATTAGAAGATTGGACATAAAAACCTAATTATTTAATTTTTAAGATTTGAACAATTTAACTTTTCTAATATTTGTATGAACTTCTTTATTTGAGACTTTGAAGTTATATAATTTTCATTCAGAACTAAATGTAGTTATTTACTATTAATTTTTTTAATACGAAAGTAAACTCTTACGAGTTTGCGAGTCGAGTCTACGGAGCTCCAACGGGTTTACGTAGACTCTCAAGTTTGACAACCTTGGAGGTGACAACCTCACCATACAACAACTCATGGAGACTGTTAACACTCTCCAGGAGACAGTGGCAGCATCCAGGGCTGACCAGGAGAGGCTCTTGGCTGAGGTTCGAGCCGAGCAGGCCCTCAGGCAAGACCAATTAAGGGTCTAGCTGGATGCGTCGTGAGCAAGCAACGAGGAGTTACGCAGGGCCAATGAGGAATTGTGTAGAGATCTACAGCGTTTGAGGGAGCGCGTTACATGGGAGCGGAGCCCACCTATCCAAGCTAGGGCTTGCCCCATGTCGTTTTCACAAGCGATCATGGATGTCATTATACAAACAAATTTCATGACACCCAAGATTACTTTTACATGTACAGAAGACCCGGAGGCCCATCCCATGGCCTTCCATGCTCAGATGATGATCTCGGGAGGAACAGACGCCATGCACTACAAGTTGTTCATGGGCACATTCACAGGCACAGCGCTGCAATGGTTCATTGGCCTCCCAAATGGCCACATCACCTCATTTGATTAGTTCTCTACATTGTTCAGGGAACAGTTCATAGTCAACCGAGCTCCACCCCCTGTCCCTTTCAACCTCTTCAGGGTGAAGTAGAAGCAGGGAGAATCTTTGAAGGATTTCCTAAATAGGTTTGGGGCGTTTGTGGTGAAGCTCCACACCCAGGACGAGGCTTTGATGGTCCATGCCTTTGAGCAAGGGATCATGTCAGGGCCCTTCAGCGATTCCTTGATAAGGAATCAAGCGAGGACGTTTGACGAGATCTGGCGACGAGCTATTGCCCACATCGCCGCAGAAGAAGCACTAATAGTGAAACATGGAAGCACGAGCACAGGGCAGGTCAAGCCCCGTGAGAGTAGTCGTGCCCAAGAGGTCGCTAACTCGACGTGCATCTTATGCGCTGAGAAGGTGCTAGTCTAGGTCAAAGGCAAAAGATGACCTGCCTTTTCAACCTAAGTTCAAAATGACCTACAAGGAGTTGCTCGCCATGCCAGGTATGGCGGATAAGTTGAGGTTTCCCCCAAAGACTGATAGGAATTTAGGGCCAAATAAAGATACCTAGTGTGAGTTCCACAAGGCCTTTGGGCATAATGTGAAGAATTGCATAGCCCTTGGTTACTAGTTGGCGGGACTAGTGAAGGATGACTTCCTGAAGGAATATCTGGAGGGATCAAAGGAGGAGACGCCAACAGAGGATCAGAGGCACAAGGTGTCTATTCATGGCAAGATCAACACTATCTTTGGAGGATTTTCAGTGGGGTTGCACCGCTTCCCAGTGCAAGAGGTATAGAAGGAAGGTGATGACAGTAGAGGCGCGAGAGCCTGATCAGCCAGCTGAGCTCGACTTCGGCTTCACCAAGGCTGACTTGAGAGATGTTGTTCCACATGATAATGATCCGGTGGTGATCTCGGTACTCACAATGGGAAGAATGGTGCACCGAGTCCTCGTCGACCAGGGGAGCTCGGCCGACATGATGTTCTGGGCGACGTTTAACAAGTTACAGTTGTTGCCAGATCAGCTGAGACCGTATGACGATTGTCTGTTTGGTTTTGCTGGAGACCACGTGGACGTGAGGGGGCATGTGGAGCTAAGGACGACTTTCTCATATGGCACCTCATCCCGCACCATCAACATCAGATACTTGGTTGTTAATGCTGCTTTAGCTTACAACATTCTTTTGGGTAGTGATGGCCTTCACATGTTGAAAATACATGAGGTAGGCCTCCTTATTTATAGATTTAGGAGCCTTGGTGAGCAAGCTTAAAGGGTAGGGATGGAAATACAAAAAGTGGGGGCTGCCTAGGGTATTGACTTTAGTCAAACCACACCATCATCCTAATATTCTAGAAGATAGGTAAAAAATGCAACATTTGATAGTACACTCCTGATGTGAGTTGATTTTATGATTTAGCATTTTATGGTGGCACTTTAATTAGGATTGAGATTTTAGGATGATTAAGGTGAGAACCTAAGGAAAATCCTCACTGGACATTAACTTAACCAAGTGGTTAAGTAGATGTGAAGATTCATTTCACAAAGGCAAAAGGAAAACACAATTATGGTGAAGATGATGACAAGTAAAGGTGCTGAAATTAAAAAGAGGAAACTAAACATAATGAAGGAAACCGAATAGGAAACAAAGCATTAAAACAAGAACAAGACATAGATTTCGGAATTGAAATTTGGAACGGAAATGGAATGGAAAAAGATGAGTGAAAGGAAACTTAGGAGAATGAAGCTAGAAAAGTGATCACGCCACTTGGATGGTGGTTTACTCCAAGATGAGTGAAGGATGCCGCCACTTGAGAGCTCTCTAAATCTCACAAGATAAGACAATGGTGTAAGGAAACAATGCTCAAAAACTCTAACACAAATTGTGTATAGTAACTTTACTCTAATTTTCAACTTGTGAATACATGAGGTAGGCCTCCCTATTTATAGATTCAGGAGCCTTGGAAAGCAAGCGTAAAGGGTAGAATGGGAAAAGGAAAAAAGTGGGCAGCCATAGGGTTTGACTAAGTCAATCCCGTATTCTTGGCTTATCCTTCTAGAAATTATGTCAAAATGCCTTCAAATGGGCTAGGAACAAGCAAGAATGCTACCCACACCCCCTACTATGCTAAAGGCACTTTATTCTACCTTATTTCTACTATTTGGACCCCTCATTTGAGCCCAATTTATTTACAACATTTTTCTAAATATTTAAGAAGACTAATAGGAAGAACTTCAAGTGCTCTGGACCTTGTCCATTCCTCCTATTGAAGAGGTCTTCCTTTGCTTGTTGAGATGACCCTTTATAGTTGGTATTCTTGGTCATCTTCTTGTGGACTTGGTTTTGGAGTCTTTGTGGGTTTGTATCAACTCCTCCTTCTTTTGCTAAAGGCACCTATTTGCTAGCACACCCCTCCTTCTATTGCTAAGGGCACCTTTTTGATAGCACACCCCTAAGTGAGCAAGTTTTGCTTTCTACACTACACTAATCTGCTAAGCTACCCCTAATGGGCCTCCAAGTAGCATGTACAAGGTCTTCTCCCTCCCATCCGTGGCTTGACTCATTTGGGCGTGAATGTGCTTAGCCATGGACCTTGTGAGAGGTCCTAGACGGTCTAGGCTCCCTCCTAGACGCTCCTCATGTAGCTCCCCCTTGTCTTGTGCTAGACGCTCTCCATGTGGTTCTAGACGATCTAGTCTTGGCCCTTGGCTTTCATGGTGGGGTGAGCTTGGCCTCTCTCCATCATCCCCTCCCCCTTGGAAAGGATTTGTCCTCAAATCCAAGTCGTCATTGGTACCTACAAATAGAGATAGGTCAATTACATTAAATGTGTCATGCACTCCATATTCAAGAGGTAGGTCCAACTTGTATGCATTGTTGTTGACTCTCTTGAGGACTTGAAAGGGTCCATCTTTTTTGGGACCAACAAGACAGGTACAGCACAAGGGCTTAGGCTCTTTTGAACCCAACCCTTCTCCAATAAGTCTTGAACTTGTGACTCTATCTCCTTGGTCTCCTCGGGGTTAGTTCTATAGGCGAGCCTATTTGGTAGGCTTGCCCCCGGAATCAAGTCAATTTGGTGTTCTATACCTCTAATGGGAGGGAGTCCATTGGGTCCCTCATTAGAGAATACATCATCAAATTCACTTAAAAGTTTTTCTACTTTAGGAGGTAGACTCATAAGTTCACTACTTGTTGTAACATCCCGCCAAATCCTTTTCATATTTATATAATGAAATAAAGGTAAAACAATAATATCGAAGTGAACATATATATATATATATATATGTAATGAAATTTCTCCTCACAGGGAGTTTAATACATATCCAGTCAGTTTCCAAACTTAAACAAAATACAGCAAAATAGAAAAACAGGCGATCTCCTAACAGAAACAGAAAATAGGCTATCTCCTAACAGAAACAGAAAATAGGCGATCGCCTAACAGAAACAGAAAACAGGCGATCTCCTTCCGGCGACCACTCACTGAGGAGCTCTACTTCCTGCAACATCATCTGCTCCCGTGTAAATTATACACGATCATCACAGGTTTAAGAAAACATCCACAAAACAAAAACGCAGGGTAAGCTAGATATTTTAAAGAGAATTTAGATATGACACTTTAAGATCAAGATAAAACAAATTTAAGACACCCACGTAAAAACCATCAACTTTCTCATTCCCTTCACATGACCATCAAGTAATCACATATTTCACAATTTCCTCAAGAGTCGTTCAATTCACATAATTCCATCAAGTGTCTATCAATTTCAATGTTTCTCATTTCTCACGTCAAACTTCCACTGACTCATCACACATAGACACTTGACACTACTTCCGGAAGACACGTGCATTGACTAGACTTAGAGATCTGCACCTGTCATACTACATTGCTGTAAAGTTCCCACAGCTATGCGCATCAACATAATCTCAATCTCAATCTCATCACTCTCCTAGTATGACAGGGTGAATCCACACAACAGGTCCAGTGGTTATTTTTCAACCCACTTACCCATACATATGAACCTCCATCGACTCTCAACGCCTGAATAACTTCATCTATATGATTCCATTATATCAGGAGAGTCAGGATATCTCATTATAGAAATCACCGATCAATGCACATCCTACACGATCTTACACGGTATTTTCTTTCCTGAAAATACTATGCCTTGATCCCACATTCACAACATTCAACACATCATACAACACTTAAATGAACGATTCCAATCCCAGCAACAATCATTCCACGGTTCAGATTTTCGAATATCACATGCATTTCACATTTCAATCTCAAACAGTTTCAAACGACACTAAAACAGGGAAGTTCGAAATCAACATTAAAACCGGCGATCACGTCGCCCCACACATAAAAACAGAGCATCGTGAAAAGAATATGAAACCGACGACCACGTCGCCCTCACTTCAGAACCTACTCGCCTAAAGTTTTTATAAACGAAAATGCTAGCTTCCCTTACCTGAACTTGCGCAAAAACACCAAGAGCTCCAAAACCCACCGAAGCTTAAAGATGCCTTAACCTGCACCATGGAGCCTTAGTCACAAAACTAGCTATACCACTCATTTCTACGTTAACAGAGACGATTCCTGAAGCCAAGAGAGCTGCAAGAAACGCCTATGCAGAGGCAACCCTCTCAACTGCAGGATTGACTCGAAGAACAGAGCGAAACAACTTACTCTGTTTTAGCGTCCGGTTTGGAGAACTTGTAGAGAACTTCCCAGGAGTCCAAGGGCAGTCGTCGCTCGTCGTACTGGTGCTTAAGGATGCCTGAATCGCAGCGCGAAGGAGAGAAAAGAGAAGGATGAAGGTAAACTCACTCTGTCACTCTTGAACCACAACAACGTTCTTTGCCTCTCAGAAGTGAGTTTTTGAATCTAAACCAACTTGTCCATAATTGCCGCTGCCACTACCCACTCTGCAGGAAAGCTTGCGTGCACACTTCCTTGAACAGTATGGCCACGTGTGTCTCTGCGCATACCAACTCTCTGATGCCAACTATTTTGAAACACCCTTTTCTGTCTACGTGTCGCGCGTGCAAGACGTCTCATGCTGGGAGCCTGGGTCCCACCTTATCTGTGTGAAACATGACATCGCGCGATAACCTTCCACCGATGATTCATCCTGGCGGACGACCGATGTCTCTCCCTGGAAGACAACCGATGTCTCTCTGGAAGACGACCGATGTCTCTCTCTGGAAGACGACCGATGTCTATCCCTGGCGATGACCGCATGTCTCTCGCCCTGGTGATGCCCACATGTCTCTCGCCCTGGCGATGCCCGCATGTCTCTCGCCCTGGCGATGACTGATGACACATCGCCACGCCTTGCTAAAGGTTCTTCATCCCACTATGTTACGTCCAAGGTATCACCTCCACATGACTTGGTGACGTCGGTAGCTTCACATTTCCAAGAATAGATCAGCACTACTCCTCGTGTGCCCATGCATGCAACACTAAGGACGATTTCTTATGCTCAAGTATGGAGCTTCGCATGCACAGCGTATCTAAGGCTTAACCCACACCTTGATACGCGTGGTTTTTGGAACCCACTATGGTTGATCCAGCATCTTGACCACATACTAAGTGCACTTTCGGTGATCATGTACACCATAGGCGATTGGCGATCATGTGTACTCTAGGCGACAGGCGATTATGTACCAGAGAAGTCGGAGGTCGCCTCCGTCTTCAACAACGGCGATCTTGTAGACCTCTAAGCTACACTTTCCTTCCTTTTTATTTTAAATAAAAACATACTTAGAATTCACTTAAAATATATCACTTTCATTCCAATAAAATTTTCTAGGTCCTTACACTTGTGGCAGTGAATACAAGTGTTCCTTTACAAAAGACAAGGCTTGGTTGTTCAACAAGAAGCAAATTTTCCAAGATGTTTTCAAAAGGCTTCTCTTGTTGAGCAACCTTGGAAGAAGGAACACTCTTCTCTCCCTCCTTCCTATCCCTAAGGACTTTTTTCTTTTCAAGCTCTCTTTTCTTTTTCTTTTCCTCATCCCTCTTTTCTTTCATTTGTATTTGGTCTTTCACCACTTGGGAATGTGGTAAAGGACTAAGTACAAACTTTTTATGCTTATAGGTGAAGGAAATCTCATTAGTAAGACCATCATGCAAGGTTTTTTTTATCAAATTGCCATGGTCTTCCTAAGAGTATATGGCAAGCTTCCATAGGCACTACATCACATAAAACCTTGTCTTTGTAGTTCCCTATGGAAAACTTGATTTCCACTTGCTTATCTACACTTAGTTCCCCATTCTCATTTATCCATTGCAACTTGTATGGCTTAGGATGAGGAACTACTTGTAGATTGAGCTTTTCAATCATTCTAGAGCTACAACAATTGCAGCTTGATCCACTATCCACAATGAGAGAACATATATTTTCTAAAACTTTATATCTTGTGTGAAAGATGTTCTCTCTTTGTGTCTCCATGGATGCACTAGGATGATTGTTGAGGATTCTCCTAATCATTAGCAATTCTCCCTTTAATGGATCTACCCTCTCATCCTCTCCCCCTTCCTCTCTTTCACTTGGCTCATCCTCGCCACTAGTGTACTCATCTACACCTTTCAAAAACAAAGTCCTTTGGTTTAGGCATTGTGCTTGCACATGCCCTCTTCCATGGCACTTAAAGCACTTAACGTCCCTAGCTCGGATGACTGGGGTGGAGGCATCTTTGGCTAAGGGTTTGGTAGTTTCCCTAGGTTTTTCTTTTGATGTACTACCCTCCCTTCTATATTCTCTCTTGGGATAGGAGTTAGAGTAGGATCCAACCCTTAGACTTGAAGTTTTCTGCAAATTTTGTTGCTCAACTTTAATGCAAAGTTGGACCAAGTCATTCAAGTCTTGGTATGGAAGGAATTCTACTCTATCCCTTATCTCAAGTGAGAGGCCAATAAGGAACCTAGCTATGGTGATATGCTCCTCTTCTCTAATGGAGGCTCTCATCATGTAGATCTCCATTTTTTGTCTATACTCTTCAACACTCATATTGTTTTGCCGGAGTCTTTGGAGCTTGTCCATCAACTCCCTATGGTAATATGAGGGTATGTGGCGACGTCTTAGGGCTCCCCTAAGGTCGTTCCAATATTCAATTGGAGGTTCCCTATGAAGACGTCTTTCTCTTTCAAGAGAGGTCCACCAATACATGGCATTCCCTTGGAAGCTAAGGGTGGCTAGAGGTACCTTGCGTTCTTCACTCACCCTATGGCAAGCAAAGAGTTGCTCTACTTTCATCTCCCAATCTAGGTAGGTTTCTACACTCTCCTTACCATGGAAATGAGGTAGGTCTACTCTAACCTCCCTTGGGCCCTCTTGCTCCCTTTGCCTATTTCTTCTAGGGGGTGGTTGGTAGTAGTCATACATTCTAAGGCTTCCCTCCCCTAGAGACTCTTGGACTTGTGAATGAGATGCATGAGTTTGAGATTTTTTTGATTTTTGTGACTTCTCTTCTTGGGCTTTAGTCAACTCATTAATTTTAGACTTATTCTCCAATTGCCTAAAAGAAATCATTTGCACGGCTTGTGAAACTTCTTCCAAAAGAGTTTTCATAGATTTTAATTCATTTTCAATAGGCTTTGGAGAATGAGAAGAAGAAGACATGACTAAAGCTTTGTGTGTAGAAGTATTTTACCTTGAGAAAATTTAGGGAAGTCAAAGAAGGTAGTCTTCCAGGTAAGGGAGGTGAGTCACAATGGACTACTTAAATACCAAGCCTTGCCTTAGCCAAATACTATTCCTCAATGTCTTCACACAAAGTTTTCTCTTAGTACACCACTTAAAACACAATTAAGTTGAAGAAATCCTTTTTTTTTTTTTTTTTGATGCAAGAAAACAATGCAAACTAGCTAAATAACCAAGCAAAAAAATTAACAAACTTAAACAAGGCAAGACAATTAGCAAACGTAATTAATTAAGCAAGGAAAACAATTAAAAACAATTAACACATGCTAAACCAATTAAAGTCTACACTAATCGGTCCTAGGTGAGGCTTCTTGGACACTTGGAGCCCTTGAAGACACACTCACCGTCTAATCACGTAATTAAAGAAGTAATTAACAAGGTTAAGTTGCAAAGAAGATTAAGAAAACCCCCTTTGTTGATCCTTGTTTTGCTATTGGCACTCCCTTGGTTGTCTTTTCTTTGTTGGGCCCTCCAAGTGTTTGTGGTGTTTTTGGGTAATATTTGTTTGCTGCCCTTGCTTTGGATCCTCTTAGAATTAGGAAATTAATTCTCCAATCCAGCACCTATCACACAAGCTAGACCTCACTCAAGTTAAATTTCTACTCAAATAGGCACCAATTGAGAAACAATTCCAGCACCAAATTTAGAGGCCAAAGGATTAAAGCAAGAAACAAATTAATTAGAAAAACAGTACCACCAAATGGAGTTAAAATTTGTGACAACTAGAAAGAGTTCAAAAGAAATATAAAAAAAGAAAATAAAGGTACTCAAAGAAAGGTAGGCACACAAAGTGAATCCTAAGAATGGCACTAGAATAGATTTAAAAAAAACAAAAACAGCACCACTGAAAATCTGTTGTGGCCAGAAAACGTGACTTTCCCCACTTTATACTGAGCTTTCCTTTAAAGATTTGCCTCTGAAAATTGATATGCAAATATTTCAAGATCTCAACAAAATTCTGGGACAGATTTCACCCAAAACGCATGAGCCATTTTTTTTTAATGAATTTTGCAAAATCAGTGTTCAGTTATGCCAGCTGGAGTGCCCAGATTTGCACACTGTTTTTAAAATATTTTTCATTTTTTTTCTATTTCTTTTTTTGACCTGATTTTTTTTTTTTTCTTTTCAATAACACCTCAATCTTGCATATTCCAGAGAATCAAAATTTTTCTATGTGGCAAAATAATTTTTCTAAGCAAAAACAGCCAGCACAGATTGATGCAAAACAGGGGATTCTGGGTAAAATGGAAAAAACAGCAAGATATACCAAAAGACACAAAGGAAAAAGATGTGAATGAATTTGTGTAGAACTAAAACACAAATATGAACTCAACCTAAAAATTAAAAAGGCACCAAAAGCTCAAAAAGCCAGCAGATTCAAATCAAAATTTTAGACCCAAAATCAAGAAACAAATAAGCCAAACAAAGTACTACTTATGATTTTATGACATTTTGGAGAAACATGACTTAGACAACATATATAGATTCAAAAATTAAAGACTCAAATAGCATAAAATGAACCAAAATAAAATTGCAATAAAGACTCAAAACCTAAAAGAAAAACAGCAACACAAAGGTGTATGGAATCCTACCAAAAATTGCACAAAGATTGCTCAAGAACAATTGAACAAGATGCACCAATTGGAATTTCCAAACAGCACACCAATTCAAATTAAAAATTAGAAAACAGCAAGACAAGTATGGAAAACAAAGATGAACAACAAGGATTAAAGAAGAACTCAAAATTAAAAAGGACCAAGAACTACTCATCTTTGAAGAACCCCATGCTCATGATACCAAATGATGGCCTTCACATGTTGAGCTCTCCTTGGATGTTGAAGATGGTGCGGAAGCAATGGTTGAAATGAGCAAGATCCTCCTAGGAGTGATGGTGATCTTGAAGGTGCATGGTGTGTATGGGAGTAGGGAGGTTCGGCCAACCGTTGGTGAGGTGAAGGAGATGAAGATTAATTCCTGGAAACTAGGAGAGAGCAAAGCTTGGCACAAATTTGGCAGCATAACTTTACTCATATTAATCTTGAAAATACATGAGGTAGGCCTCCTTATTTATAGATTTAGGAGCCTTGGTGAGCAAGCTTAAAGGGTAGGGATGGAAATACAAAAAGTGGGGGCTGCCTAGGGTATTGACTTTAGTCAAACCACACCATCATCCTAATATTCTAGAAGATAGGTCAAAAATGCAACATTTGATAGTACACCCCTCCTTCTTTTGTTAAAGGCACCTATTTGCTAGCACACCCCTCCTTCTATTGCTAAGGGCACCTTTTTGATAGCACACCCCTAAGTGAGCAAGTTTTGCTTTCTACACTACATTAATCTACTAAGCTACCCCTAATGGGCCTCTAAGTAGCATGTACAAGGTCTTCTCCCTCCCATCCGTGGCTTGACTCATTTGGGCGTGAATGTGCTTGGCCATGGACCTTGTGAGAGGTCCTAGAAGGTCTAGGCTCCCTCCTAGATGCTTCTCATGTAGCTCCCCCTTGTCTTGTGCTAGACGCTCTCCATGTGGTTCTAGACGGTCTAGTCTTGGCCCTTGGCTTTCATGGTGGGGTGAGCTTGGCCTCTCTCCATCAGGTAGACCTGCCTTGAATAGATTAGGTGCGGTGGCCTCAACGAGGCACATGAAGATGAAGTTGCCCTCCTTCGAGGGAGGAGTAATTGTTATCAAGTCAGATCAGAAGGCAGCGAGGAAGTGCTATGAAAATAGCTTAAAAAATAAAAAAGGAGTACGCGTGGTTGACCCCAGCCTCAAGAAACTGAAGAGGCCATTCGAGTAGAGATCGCCAGCAAGAGGAGACTTGAGCTTGCTGGTGAGGTTCAGGAAAGAGAGATCGGAGAAAAGAAGTTTAAGCTTGGTAAGTCACTAAGCCAAGAGATGCAAAACCAGATCGCCGAGGTGATAGTAAGGCATTTAAATGCCTTTGCATGGTCTGCTTCAGACATGCCCGACATCGACCTTGATTTTCTATGTCATCAACTCATGATGTACCTTAAGGTCAGGCCTGTAATACAAAGACAGAGGAAGTTCAATGAAGAGAGACGCCCGGTCATCTGGCAAGTTCAATAATGCGAAAGGCTCTCACCCCTATCAGTTGGAGAATATGTTGTCTCCCAAATGAACTAGCCCATTCCGTATGGTAGATGTACTCGGAAATGAAGCTTATAGGCTTGAGACTCTGGAGGGTGGAGCTATTCCACGAACGTGGAATGGGGCCAATCTTAAGTTTTATTTTAGTTAATGTATTATGTACAATGTGAATAATTAAGGGGACACTCTTTTTACCTTGCCAGGGTTTTTTAATGAAGTCGCCCAATGAAAAACTATTCATGAAAGATGTTTTGTCATTCGCCTAGTTAACTTTTGCACCTCCTTTACAGTGGCAGGGCTCCTCATTGCAATGATTGTCGCACACTTCTCGAGTTTTGCTTCTATTCCTTGCTCAATGAGGAGAAATCCCAAGAATTTTCCTGCTTCTACCCCAAACATGCACTTTTTGGGGTTCAGTTTCAAATTGTATTTAGTTATTGTGGTGAATAGCTCCTTCAAATCAGCGACATGTTGATCTCTCTCTTTTGAGGTGACGACCATGTCGTCCACATACGCTTGCACATTTTTCCCGATCATGGGGGCAAGAATCCTATCCATCAACCTCTGATAGGTTGCGCCAGTGTTCTTCAACCCAAAGGGCATTACCTTATAGCAATAACTGGAGAGCTCTGTCATGAACGCAGTCTTGCTCTCATCTCGAGGGTGCATGTGGATTTGGTTATACCCCAAGAAGGCATCCAAAAAGTTGAGAAGTCAGCAGCTTGATGTGCTATCTACCAAGGCGTCGATGTTGGGCAGCGAATATGAATCCTTAGGACAAGCCTTGTTCAAATCCATGAAATCAACGCATATTCTCCACTTCCCGTTGGCCTTCTTGACCAACACCATGTTCGCTAACCACTCAGGGTATTGGATTTCCCTTATGTGGCCAGCACTTAGCAGCTTTTGAGTTTCTTGCCTGATGACCAAGCGTCTCTCTTCATTGAACTTCCTTTGTCTTTGTATTATAGGCCTGACCTTCGGGTCCATCATTAGTCGATGACACAGAAAATCAGGATCGATGTCGGGCATGTCTGAAGTAGATCCTGCAAAGACGTTTAAATGCCTTGCTATCACCTCGGCGATCTAGTTTTGCATCTCTTAGCTTAATGACTTACCAAGCTTAAACTTCTTTCCTCCGATCTCTCTTTCCTAAACCTCACCAGCAGGCTTAGGTTGCCTCTTGCTGGTGATCTCTACTCGAGTGGCCTCTTTAGTTTCTTGAGGCTGGGCGGCAACCACACATACTCCTCTTTTATTTTTTAAGCTATTCTCATAGCACTTCCTCGCTGCCTTCTGATCTGACTTAATAACAATTACTCTTCCCTCGAGGTAGGGCAACTTCATCTTCATGTTACTCGTCGAGGCATCTGCACCTAACCTGTTCAAGGCAAGTTTGCCCAAAAGGATGTTGTAAGCTGAAGCAGCATTAACAACCAAGTATCTGATATTAGTGGTGCGGGATGAGGTTCCATCTGAGAAAGTCGTGCTCAGCTCCACATGCCCCCTCACCTCCACCTAGTCTCCAGGGAAACCAAACAGACAACTGTCATACGGTGTCAGCTGATCTAGCGATAACTACAACTTGTTAAATGTCGCCCAGAACATAACGTCGGTCGAGCTCCCCTGGTCGATGAGGACTCGGTGCACCATTCTTCCCACTATGACTACCGAGATCACCACCGGATCATTATCATGTGGGACCACATCTCTCAGGTCAGCCTTGGTGAAGCAGAGGTCGGGCTTAGCCAGCTGATCAGGCTCTCACGCCTCTACTGTCATTACCTCCCTTGCATACCTCTTGCGTTGGGAAGCGGTGCAACACATCTGAAAATTCGCTAGAGATAGTGTTAATCTGGTCATGGATACGCACCTCGTGCCTCTGATCATCTGTTGGCGTCTCCTCCTTCGATCCCTCCTGACTTCCCTCCAGATATTCCTTCAGGAAGCCATCCTTCACTAGTCCCGCCAACTGGTAACCAAGGGCTATGCAATTCTCCACATCATGCCTAAAGGCCTTGTGGAACCACACCAAGTATCTTTACTTGGCCTCAAATTCCTATCAGTCTTTCAGGGAAACCTTAACTTATCTGCCATACCTGGCATGGCGAGCAACTCCTTATAGGTCATTTTGAACTTAGGCTGAAAAGGTAGGTTGTCTTTTGCCTTTGACCTAGATTGGCGCCTTCTCGGTGCATAAGGTGCACGCCAAGTTGACGACCTGATGTGAGTTGATTTTATGATTTAGCATTTTATGGTGGCACTTTAATTAGGATTGAGATTTTAGGATGATTAAGGTGAGAACCTAAAGAAAATCCCCACTGGACATTAACTTAACCAAGTGGTTAAGTAGATGTGAAGGTTCATTTCACAAAGGCAAAAGGAAAACACAATTATAAGGTGATGATGATGACAAGTTATGGTGTGTGTACCGACCAGTCCTCGGACACCGAGAACAGGTAGTAAAGGGCGAACCACGTTAGATGGGTCCCACAGCATGGGCCAAAGCCACGTGAGGAATGGACCCCATTAGAGGGTGATCAGTCATCGGTGTGTTCCCTCAGAGTAGGGTGATCAGTCATCGGTGTGTTCCCTTAGAGAAGGGTGATCAGTCATTCCCCTCAGAGTAGGGTGATCAGTCGTCGGTGTGTCCCCTGAGAGAAGGGTGATTAGTCATCAGCATTTTCCCGCAAGGAAGGGTGAGTAGTTGTCAGACCACCAGGATGGGCTGAAGTGTCATCGTCACTCAGCAGGTCGAGGAGTCCCCGGCAACAGAGTATGACGAGGTGACATCGGCCTTGGGTGGAGACGAGGTGACATTATCAGTAAACATGCCCAGAGGTAATTGTTAGAGTTAAGCAGGGTCTGAAGATCAAGAGGGGAGGGGTGAATTGATCTTTTAAAAATTTTTGCAACAGGAACTGACTTCTGTATAACAGAGATTAAAAGAACAGATTGATTTCAAATAAAACAGATTTATTTTTCCAAATCACCTTCTTACAATCAGAACTTAATCAAACAAGATTTTATACAATTAGAAGGAACAGCAGAATACACTTGTTCAGATATTTGCAAGAAGGTTTCAACCAAGAGAAGAACAGTTCTTATTAAACCCAGAATTAACAGATTCAATTTCAAATGAACAGATTTATTTTGGACAGTTATCAATTCAAATTCCAAAAATAAATGCAAGAAAGGAGAGAAGATTGCACACAAGTTTTTATACTGGTTCACTCATCAAGAGCTACATCCAGTTCACCTTACACCAAGGTGGAATTCACTAAACACATACAACAATTACAGCATATACAGCAGTTCTTGAAACCTACAAGAACACTCACATACAAGGCTGAAAAACACGTATTTCAGCACACCTTGCACTCCAAGAAACCCTATCAAGAAGTGACTAACACTTCCACCTTTACAACAAATGAGAAAGGAAAAAAATACACCTGAAAAGAAGATGCAAGAACTCAAACCAGTAGTTCAATCTGCTGCAAAAACTGCACCAGCACCTTCACAAAGCACAAGGTTTTCCTAGAACAAGCACACTTGAAATTCCTTTTGAAAACCTTTCACAAAAGCCTTTGAATTCTTCTTCTCACTCAGAAACTGATTGAAACGTGATTGCACTGTGTATTTTGTGTGAGAGAAGTCTTCTATATTTAAAGAAACCAGTTTCTAACCACTTTTCAAAAAACAGTTTGAAAAACAGTTAAGAATAACAGAACCAAAATAAATCTATTTATTATCCAGGAAACAGATTTATTTTTGTCCAGTATTCAGACTTTTTGAGAAAACTTTAAACAGCATTTTTGAAAACTTTAAACACTCCTTGTGTTTGGTTTAAGCTTGCTTTAGGCAACTAGAACAGAATGACCGATGACCGACCGGTGCCACATTACATTCCAAATGACCGATGACCGATCGTACAACATTACTTTCTCAAAGACCGATGACCGATCGTGCCTCATTACTTCCTCCAATGACCAACGACCGATTGGTTCCTCATACTTCCCCAATGACCGACGACCGATTGGTTCCTCATTGCTTCCTTCAATGACCGACGACCGATTGGTTCCTCATTGCTTCCTTCAATGACCGACGACCGATTGGTTCCTCATTACTTCCTTCAATGACCGACGACCGATTGGTTCCTCATACTTCCCCAATGACCGACGACCGATTGATTCCTCATTACTTCCCGCAATGACCGATTACAGATCGGTGCCTCATCACTTCCTCACCTCCTAAGCCTAAACCAAAATTCACTTAAATCCTTTTACAAAACTATAAAGTACCGAAGCAATTTTCTTCATCAAACACACTTTAAGCCAAGGTTGGGAAGAAGCTTCCTTCAGCTTCAACAATCTCCCCCTGTTTGATGGAGACAAATCCCCATAGCTCGATTGCTTTGAAGAAAGATCAATACCTGTACAAAGCTTGATTCCACAATACACAGATTTAAAGTGAATGTTGAATAAGAGAAGAGTAGAGAATATATATACCTCCCTATACCACTGCAGCTTATACCTCCCTATACCACTGCAGCTTATAAGATCAGCTATTTTTCTCCCCCTTTGGATTCATCAAACAGCATGGAAGCAAATAAAAACAGAAGCATATAATAGCCATACATGATAGTTCATAAAGTCCTTAAGAGGGGAATACATTCCAGAATAGAGATGAAAATATAATGTCCAGAAACAGGCACCAAAACACAGAAATAAAAGGATAATGTTCAACAGACATAAGAAGACAATATTGGGAAGAAAGAAAACTATTCCCTGTAGTAAAGCTCAGCCAGTTGTTCCTGTACTCCCTCGAGTTGATAATCTAGATGCTGGAACCTGGCTTGAGTCATCTCAAAGTAGGCTTTCTGGTCTTCTGAAAGATTGTCAAGTCGATGCAGTACTTGCCTTTCAAAACTAGACAAAGGTTCACCTCTGAATTCGGGAGAATGATATGCAACCAGTGCATTGTATGCTGTAGCATCCAAGTCATCATGATTCGGTTGATGATCAGCATGAACATTGTCATCTTCCATAGGAATAGCAGCTTCTTCATCATCATTGTTGTTGTGGTTGGACGTACCATGTTCCATTCTAGGACCTGTTGTCCTTTTAAAAACCCACTCTTCACCTTCCTTGAGGAATCCCATCTTCATGAGCGTAGAGTTGTCGATTTCACTAATTGCTTTGATTGGCTCGTTTCTCTCATTAGTAGTGTCAATCTCAAAACAATCGATTAATTTTGAAATGAAAATTGCATAGGGAAATCTGTAATCAGATAGCCTCTTGGATTTGAGCATATGCTCTGCATGAAACCTGTTTATGTGTTGATTCTTATCTCTCATGCAGCTTGTGTAGAACTGAATTTTATTGAATTCTTGAATCATGGTTGTGTTCCCCTTTCCCACCTTGAGGCCTGAATACTTGATTCCAGCGATGTTGCTCCAAACTTCACTTGTTATTTTTATTTGGACACCTTTTACGTGGGAAATTAAATTTTTCCCATCAAGGATCAGATTGGTATAGAATACCTTCACTAGATCTGGATAGATGTTGCCAGTCATTTCAAGAAATGGCTTCAATCTCTGATGCTTGAGAAGTGCTTTGGGTTCAGTCAGCTTTTCACTCTTCATCCATGAAAACTCGAGGATCTTTGGCACATTTACCTGTTTTCTACTTATCTCATGTAAGTAAGTGGTCATGGCTTCAGCATCACCATCGAACCATTTCTCTAAAATACCTTGAGTGTTATTCTTCTGCTCACGGGATTTCTTCCTTTTGTATATCAATGATGCCATTTCTGAAACCTGTTCCTCTTTATCAAAAGAAAACTGAGAGATTGCAAGCAGAAGTTGAATGTGTGAACTACAGGTTTTGAATACCATTATTTATAGAATCAAACAGATTGTATTAATGCTTAGCAGAGTTGGAGTGTTAAGAAGAAACAAATCAAAAACACAGAGTCAGTACAGATTTTATTCCTGCAGCAGTTTCAGTTTTTGGAAAGAGGCAAAATCATTTTGAAAAAGTGTTTTAGCTTTTAGTGAGAAATAGCTTTCCATACAGTTAGTCAAACCAGTTTGAATATCCAGACAGAACAGCCATAAACCTGCTGGTCAAAGCAATAAAGCAGTTAAGGTGCATGTATAATTTCTCTTTCCTAGTTATGTATATTTTAGGCACAGAAATAAACAGATTAACCAGAGAAATAACATGTTATAGATTTAAAATATCACTGCAGTGAACAGTTTAAGCTGATAATGCCCAATTCGTTTAACAAGAAATAAAACCTATCTTTAGCCAGAGGTTTTGTAAACAGATCAGCCAATTGAAACTCAGTACTAATGAATTTAATATCACAAATACCATTAGCTATATTTTCTCTTAAGAAATGATGTCTAATCTCTATGTGCTTTGTTGTTGAATGTAACACAGGATTTTTAGACAGGTTTATGGCACTGGTATTATCACAATTAATAGGTATCTTGTTTAACAGTATTCCATAGTCACTTAGCTGTTGCCTTAGCCATAATGTTTGAGCACAGCAGCTTCCAGCAGCAATGTATTCTGCTTCTGCTGTAGAGAGGGCAACACAAGCTTGTTTCTTGCAATGCCAAGAAATCAGGCTTGATCCTAGCATGTGACATGTTCCACTAGTGCTCTTTCTGTCAACCTTGCACCCTGCAAAATCAGAATCTGAAAAACAGTTTAAGTATAAGGAAACATGGTTAGGATACCATAGTCCAACAGATTTTGTCCCTTGCAAGTATTTCAGAATTCTCTTGACTGCATTGTAGTGAGATTCCCTTGGATCAGATTGATATCTGGCACATAGGCATACAGCAAACATAATATCAGGTCTGCTGGCAGTTAAGTACAGCAGGGATCCAATTAAGCTTCTGAACTTGGATTGGTCAACAGGTTTTCCTGCACAGTCTTGGTCTAGTTGACAGCTTGTTGAAATAGGAGTGCTAATTGCCTTACATTGATCCATATCAAATTTTTTCAGCAGCTCTTTGCAGTATTTTTCTTGACTAATGAAGACTCCATCCTTGAGCTGTTTCACTTGCAGGCCAAGGAAGAAGTTCATTTCTCCCAACATTGACATCTCAAACTCTCTCATCATTGTATTGACAAAAGCTTCACACATTTCCTCATTGGTTGACCCAAAGATTATATCATCTACATACACTTGTACCAGGATAATATCTTCCCTTTTCTTCTTAATGAATAGAGTCTTGTCAGAATTCCCACGGTTATAGCCTTGAGAAAGCAAAAATTCACTTAACCTTTCATACCATTGCCTTGGTGCTTGTTTTAGTCCATACAAGGCCTTCTTAAGCTTGTACACATGTTCTGGATTTTTGTAATCTTCAAAGCCTGGGGGCTGGGAAACAAACACCTCCTCATTTATGTATCCATTTAGGAATGCACTTTTAACATCCATTTGAAACAATTTGAAGCCTTTGATGCTGGAAAATGCTAGAAGTAATCTGACAGCTTCAAGGCGTGCTACTGGTGCATAGGTTTCACCAAAATCAATACCTTCTTCTTGGTTGTATCCTTTAGCAACCAGCCTTGCTTTGTTTCTAGTGATAGCTCCATGTTCATCCAGCTTGTTCCTGTACACCCACTTGGTTCCTATGATATTCATCTCATGCTTTCTTGGAACTAAGGTCCACACTTCATTGTATTCAAACTGGTTCAGTTCTTCCTGCATTGCTGTTATCCAATTGCTGTCTTGCAGTGCTTCTTCCAGGCTTTTAGGCTCAATCTGTGACACAAAAGCTACTGTTCTGCAGAAATTGTTGAGAGAATTTCTGGTTGAGACTCCTTTCTCTAGTTTTCCAATTACATTGTCAAGAGTAAGATTCTTGGGAGTCTTCCATTCCTTAGGCAACCCTGCATTCACAACAGACTCTTTGACAGCATTTGGATTAGTTGTATCAAATTCAGTTGATTGATTTTTCTGCAGAATTATTCTTAAATCATCCACACCAGATTCATCCAAAACAGATTTCGGTATAGAACAATCTGTTTCATCAAACACCACATGCATAGACTCTTCTACAGCAAGCAATCTTTTGTTATAGACTCTATAAGCATGTCCATTTATAGCATAACCAAGGTGTATACCTTCATCAGATTTAGGGTCAAATTTCCCAAGATTATCTTTACCATTATTTAGAATAAAACATTTGCACCCAAATACTCTAAGATGGCTAATGCTAGGTTTTCTTCCTTTGTACAGTTCATATGGGGTTTTCTTAAGAATAGGTCTTATCAATGTTCTGTTAAGCACATAGCAAGCAGTATAAACAGCATCAGCCCAGAAATACTTTGGTAAATTTGATTCATTTAACATAGTTCTTGCTAATTCTTCCAAAGATCTATTCTTTCTTTCAACCACACCGTTTTGTTGAGGTGTCCTAGGAGCAGAATAGCTATGTGTTATGCCATGCTTTTCACAAAACTTATCAAATTTTGCATTTTGAAATTCTCCCCCATGATCACTACGAATCTGTTTTATGCAGTTCTCATTTTCATTGTTCAAAACCTTTGCCAATTTCTTGAAAGCTTTGTATGTATCATTTTTAGAAGCAATGAATAGAGTCCAAGTATATCTAGAAAAGTCATCAACAATCACCAAAGCATAATAATTTCCAGCAAGGCTAGCAGTCCTAGATGGTCCAAATAAATCCATATGCAATACATCCAGAATTTTATTTGTAGAAACTATATCTTTAGATTTAAAAGAGGTTCTAATCTGTTTTCCTTTTACACATGCATCACACAACCTGTTATTTTTAAAACATATTTTTGGTAGACCAGAAACAAGGTCCTTAGACAACAATTTATTCAAGTGATCTGTATGGATATGAGCCAACCTCCTGTGCCATAGCCAAGACTCATCACTTTTTGACAACAAGCATTCATTTTTAGAATTGTTATTAACAATGTCTAGGAGATAGATGTTGTTTACCCTTTTCCCTGTGAACAGCACCTTACCAGAGTTCTGATTTGAAATTGTACATGTGTTGGCTTCAAAATTAACCAAGTATCCCTTATCACAAAGCTGACTAATACTGAGAAGATTATGCTTTAAGCCTTCAACATATAGGACATTCTCAATTATAGTTGAGTCTTTAGTGCCAACATCTCCTCTTCCAAGAATTTTTCCTCTATTGTTGTCCCCATATGTGACATAACCTTCAGCTTTGAGTTTCAAACTTATGAACTGGGCCAAATCACCTGTCATATGTTTTGAGCAGCCGCTATCAAGGTACCACTTATTTTTCCTGCTGTTTTTCTGCAAAACAGATTACATATATGGTACCCCTCTTAGTATAGGGTCCAACATGATTAATACCTTTCCTTAGGAAGCCATTTGGCTAAGCCTTTAGGAACAAGATATTTTCTAGCCCTACATGTTCTTGATGTATGACCAGATTTCATGCAGTAGAAACAGGATGCAGTATATACTGTATTTAATCTGTTAAAAGAAGAAAAACCTGTTTTGGCAGGAACAAAAAAACTGGACAGCTTTTTAACATTTTGCTTTATTCCAGGATTATATCCTAAACCATTTTTATTAAAGACAGCATTTTGTGAACCCAATAATGTTTCAAGATTTTCTCTTCCTTTTGTGAAATTTGATAAAGTCTTTAGAAGATATTCAACCTGTTTTTCCAATTTCTTACAATTTTCACATGTTTTGATGGATGCATGCAGGCAGGTTAATTCAAGACTAATTAACTCAGTTTTAGCTTTGTTTAGTTCTTCCTCAAGAGCCTTTACCTTAGGTTCAAGAACTTTATTCATTCTGGTCAGCTTATTACACATGACAGCAAGTCTATTGGCTTCATCATGAGTTTCCTTAAACGCAATTAAAAGCTGATCATAATTTTCAGAATCAGTTGAGTAATTACTTACTGAGTCTGAAGTTGAACCTTCATCATTTGCCATGAAGCACAGATTTGCTTCTTCACTCTCATTTGAGGATTCACTTGTTGAAGATACATCATTATCCTCCCAAGATATGTAAGCCCTTTTTCCCTTGCTTTTTTCATTCTTCTTGCTTGCTGATTTTTCTTTATGTGGATTGTTTGGACAATCAGCTTTTATATGACCTGGTTTGCCACATCCAAAACAGGTGTAAGTAGAAGAATTAGAATCACTCTGTTTTGAATACCTTTTTCTTTGCTGTGTTCTGTCTCTAGTCTTCCTTTTAAGGAATTTGCTGAATTTTCTAGTGAGCAAGCTTAAGGTTTCATCTTGTTCAGGATTCTCTTCTTCTTCTTCACTTGTGTCATGCTCCATGGTGGTCTTTAAGGCAATTCCTTTGACTTTCTTCTCCACAGTTTCTTGGTCTTTCAATCTTTTCAGCTCCAATTCATGTTCCATCAGCTTTCCAAAGAGTGCTGCAGTGGACATCTTGGAAAGATCCCTTGATTCTGAAATTGCTGTTACCTTTGGCTGCCAACTCCTATCAAGGCATTTCAATACCTTTATGTTGAGCTCTTCCTTATCAAAAACCTTGCCAAGACCCGTGAGGTGATTTACAATGTGTGTAAATCGTTTCTGTACATCTGCAATGCTCTCACCAGATTGCATTCTGAACAACTCATATTCCTGGATCAATGAGTGCTTCCTAGCCCGTTTAACATCTTCTGTGCCTTCATGAGTTACCTCCAGTATCTCCCACATTTCCTTAGCTGATTGACATTGAGACACCCTAAAGAACTCATCCATATTCAGTGCAGAGGTGATGATGTTCTTGGCCAGAGAATCATATTGAGCCTTCTTCCTTTCAGCTTCACTCCATTCGGACCATGGTTTCTTCACAGTTTCATCTTTCACAGTCTGCATAGGTATGAAAGGTCCGCTCACCACAGCATCCCAGATGCCCATATCAATGGACTCCATGAAAATCTTCATCCTGATTTTCCAGAAAGCATAGTTGACTCCACCGAACATAGGAGGCCTATTGATGGATGCTCCCTCAGCAAAAGGCATCTTGAATTCAGACATTTCTGCACAACTTGAGTAACCTACAAGCCCTTGCTCTTGATACCAATTGTTAGAGTTAAGCAGGGTCTGAAGATCAAGAGGGGAGGGGTGAATTGATCTTTTAAAAATTTTTGCAACAGGAACTGACTTCTGTATAACAGAGATTAAAAGAACAGATTGATTTCAAATAAAACAGATTTATTTTTCCAAATCACCTTCTTACAATCAGAACTTAATCAAACAAGATTTTATACAATTAGAAGGAACAGCAGAATACACTTGTTCAGATATTTGCAAGAAGGTTTCAACCAAGAGAAGAACAGTTCTTATTAAACCCAGAATTAACAGATTCAATTTCAAATGAACAGATTTATTTTGGACAGTTATCAATTCAAATTCCAAAAATAAATGCAAGAAAGGAGAGAAGATTGCACACAAGTTTTTATACTGGTTCACTCATCAAGAGCTACATCCAGTTCACCTTACACCAAGGTGGAATTCACTAAACACATACAACAATTACAGCATATACAGCAGTTCTTGAAACCTACAAGAACACTCACATACAAGGCTGAAAAACACGTATTTCAGCACACCTTGCACTCCAAGAAACCCTATCAAGAAGTGACTAACACTTCCACCTTTACAACAAATGAGAAAGAAAAAAATACACCTGAAAAGAAGATGCAAGAACTCAAACCAGTAGTTCAATCTGCTGCAAAAACTGCACCAGCACCTTCACAAAGCACAAGGTTTTCCTAGAACAAGCACACTTGAAATTCCTTTTGAAAACCTTTCACAAAAGCCTTTGAATTCTTCTTCTCACTCAGAAACTGATTGAAACGTGATTGCACTGTGTATTTTGTGTGAGAGAAGTCTTCTATATTTAAAGAAACCAGTTTCTAACCACTTTTCAAAAAACAGTTTGAAAAACAGTTAAGAATAACAGAACCAAAATAAATCTATTTATTATCCAGGAAACAGATTTATTTTTGTCCAGTATTCAGACTTTTTGAGAAAACTTTAAACAGCATTTTTGAAAACTTTAAACACTCCTTGTGTTTGGTTTAAGCTTGCTTTAGGCAACTAGAACAGAATGACCGATGACCGACCGGTGCCACATTACATTCCAAATGACCGATGACCGATCGTACAACATTACTTTCTCAAAGACCGATGACCGATCGTGCCTCATTACTTCCTCCAATGACCAACGACCGATTGGTTCCTCATACTTCCCCAATGACCGACGACCGATTGGTTCCTCATTGCTTCCTTCAATGACCGACGACCGATTGGTTCCTCATTACTTCCTTCAATGACCGACGACCGATTGGTTCCTCATACTTCCCCAATGACCGACGACCGATTGATTCCTCATTACTTCCCGCAATGACCGATTACAGATCGGTGCCTCATCACTTCCTCACCTCCTAAGCCTAAACCAAAATTCACTTAAATCCTTTTACAAAACTATAAAGTACCGAAGCAATTTTCTTCATCAAACACACTTTAAGCCAAGGTTGGGAAGAAGCTTCCTTCAGCTTCAACAGTAAGGAGAGGCCTGGATCACGAAGTGCCTATGCGGGTAGCAGGGAGAGCACAGTTGGGTGTAGAGTCCTGAGTGGACGAGTACTCACCAGAGCTAGGGTTTTCCCAGTGAAGCTACATGCATGGCACGTGAACAGTGAAGGCACTCCCAGAACAGGTGGCCCCAGAGACTAGGTGCACAAGGAGGCACACCGGTGGTCACCCTGTGAGAGTTTGCACTCCAGAGAAGGAAACCTTATGTGCTAGATTACCCTAAGATTGGGTGATAGCGGCGCAAGGGTATTCCAGTAAATCCTAAATATGGCTAGCAGCGCAGTAAACCCTAATTAGGGCTAGCGGTGCTAAGACTATATAAGGGATAGTAAAATACTTCACAAAGGTACGCAGTTTCTAGACCTAAACACAGAGAGAAACTTAATACACTTGGTGTTTTTTGCCCTAGTTTTGACTTGAGCGTCGGAGTGCAAACGGCCGTGAGGGCGCCTATCTTTCTTTCTCTGCAGGCAAGCTATTCTACAGCGAAGGAGGAAGAAGAAGGTGCTGACGATCGTAGAGTTTGACCGACAGCGAGTCAACCGGCAAGAACAGTGTGGAATTACATAAGGAAAACAAGAGCAACATATAAAAACCGAATAGACATAATGAAGCAAAATAAGAACATGTTTATGAATAGATGAAATGATAATGGAAGGAAAAGATGAAGGAAAAGGACGCTTAGGAGGATGAAGCTAGAGAAGGATCACGCCACTTGGATGGTGGTTTTCTCCAAGATGAGTGAGGAATGCTGCCACTTGAGAGCTCTCTAATTCTCACAACATAAGACAATGGTGTAAGGAGACAAAGCTCACAAACTCTAACACAAATTGTATATAGTAACTTTACTCTAAATTCAACATGAAAATACATGAGGTAGGCCTCCTTATTTATAGGTGAAGGAGCCTTGGAGAGCAAGCATAAGGGGTAGGATGGGAAGAGTGAAAAAATGGGCAACCTTAGGGTTTGACTAAGTCAAACCCGCATCCTTGGCCTGTCCTTCTAGAAACTAGGTCAAAAAGCCTTCCAAAAGGGCCAATAACATCCTAAAAGGCTAACTACACCCCCTATTATACTAAAGACACCTTATTCTAGCCTATATTTGCTATTTGGACCCCCAAAGTGAGCCCAAATTATTTACAATATTTTCTAATCATTAAAAAGACCAGCAGGAAGAACTTTAGGTGCTCTGGTCTTTGTCCCATTCTCCATCTGGTGAGGTCTCTACTTTGAGGTGACTTCTCTTTATATTCTTTAGCATCCTTGTTTTGAACCAAGTGGTGTTCAAGGTTTTGAAGAATCCAAATCCTTTGAAGGATGATAAAGCTTTTGCTTGCTTGATGCTACTGTGCTGCTTTGTTGTTTTGTTCTGGGATAGTTTAAAGTGTAATCCAACCTTAGATTAAATCTCAAAGCAAAAAGCATCTCAATCTTTGATAAAACAAAGTGTTTTTCAAACTATGTTGAAACAATCGATTGTTCTGTCGAAACAACCGATTGTTTATACTTAGATGTTTTGAGAAAGTTTGAAAACTGTTTTTGAATGGAGAAAACTGTTAAGTGACAAAACAACCGATTGATTCGAGGAAACAACCGATTGTTTGTTTTGGAACCTTAACAGAAAAACTGTTTTCTTTGACTGAGCTTTAAATGATTTGAAACTAAATACGCTCCATTCATTAAATGCTTTGACCAATCTTTCTGAAAGCTTTTATGGGTTTGTTAAGATTTGGTAACAAACTTCCTTTTATATAATTCAGAAAATCTCTTTTAAAGATGGGAATGCTTTTGAAAAAGTTGAGAAACTAAGAACTAAGAGAGTTTTCAAAGTGCTAAGATTGCTTAAGAGCTAAAGAGATTGATCAAAGTGCTGGGATAGGATTCTACTTGTATTGATTTCAGATCTTCATCTGTAACAAGTGTAATCTGTGTAACTGCTGAAACATTTCTTTTCTGTATTGTTGCTGAGATTGGCTGTGTGTTCTTGAGGGGTTCAAGATCAGCAATCTTAGTGTTGACCAAGGAGAGTGTGTGTCTTGAGGTTTTCAAGGTCTTTCTCTTGGTTGTTTTGTAAGTGATCAAGGTGTGATTGCTTAGTGGATTTCCTCAGGGTTCTGAGAAGACTGGATGTAGCTCTGGGTTGGAGTGAACCAGTATAAACAACTGTGTACAATCTCTCTATCCCTAACTCTTTAAATTCAATTTGTTTTTTGTTTGCTGGTATAAACAACCGATTATTTCGAAGAAACAACCGATTGTTTTCCTAGCAGTGCTGTTTTGCTTGCTGTTTTGGCAAACTGAATTGCTTAATCATTTGATTTCTGAAAGATATTCATTCTAGCTTGTAAAAGTTTGCGAAAACCTCTTTAAACAATTCACCCCCCCCCCCTCTAGTTTAAAGTCATCTTTCCTAAGAATTGGCATCAAGAGCTTGGTTCTTGAAAGTCATTCAAGTTGATCCTAAAATCTTTTTAAAATGGATGATAGACTACCTTTTGGGGAAGGTGCATCAATAAACAGACCACCCTTGTTCTGTTGTTTGAATTACCAGTTTTGGAAAGTTAGAATGAAAATATTCATGGAATCTCTTGACAAAGGAATTTGGGATGCAATTGAAAATGGTCCTTTTATACCAAAGTTTGAAAAAGATGGTTCTGTTATTGAGAAGCCATGGTCTCAATGGACTGATGCAGAAAGCAAAAAGGCCAAATTTGATTGCATTGCCAAAAATATTATAACCTCTGCTTTAAATTCTGATGAGTTTTTCAGGGTATCACAATGCAAATCATCAAAGGAAATGTGGGATACTTTGGAGGTCACTCATGAAGGAACAAATGAAGTTAAAAGAGCTAGAAAGCATGCTCTAATCCAAGAGTATGAAATGTTCAGAATGCTTAAAGGTGAAACAATTGCTGAAGTGCAGAAAAGGTTTACTCATATCATCAATCACCTTATGAGCCTAGACAAGACTTTTGACAAAGAAGAGCTAAACATCAAGATCTTGAAATGTCTTGATAGAGCATGGCAACCAAAGGTAACTGCAATTTCTGAATCTAAAGATCTAACATCCTTAAGTGTTGCTTCTTTGTTTGGAAAGCTTAGGGAACATGAGCTAGAGATGAATAGACTCAATGTTCAAGAGAATCAAGATAAGCACACAAGGAGCATAGCCTTGAAAGCATCCAAACACAAGGGAAAGCAAGATTCAAGTGATGATAGTGATGAGGAAAATCTGAGTTTGCTGTCCAGAAAATTCAGCAAATTCCTAAAGAGAAACCGCAACAAAGACAACAACAAGGATAGGTATGGAAACAAGAAATCCAATGATTTAAATTCAAATAACTATACTTGTTTTGGTTGTGGTGAGCAAGGTCACATAAAGGCAGATTGTCCCAACAAGAGCAAGGAGAAAAAGACAAGCTACAAGGAGAAGAAAGGCAAGACAAAAAGAGCCTACATAGCTTGGGATGAAAATGAGGTGTCATCATCAAGTTCTTCATCAAGTGAAGATGAAAAGGCCAACATATGTTTAGTAGCTGAGGATGATGATGATGCTTGCAGTTCAAGTGAGGTAAGTTCTTGTGCTTCCTTAAATGAACAAAATTATTGTGAATTACTTGAAGCTTTTCAAGAAACTCATGAAGAAGCTAATAGATTGGTTCTTTCAAACAATCGATTGAAAGATCTTAACAATGTGCTTGAGAAGAAAGTTAAATCACTTGAAGAGGATCTGAGAAAAGCAAAAATTGATTTTGAAAATCTGGAAAATCATTTCAAAAATGCCTCTTGCAAGTGTGACACTCTCATTTGCACAAATTGTAAAAATCTTGAGAAAAAGGTTCATTATCTTGTTGAAACTGTGGACAAGCTTTCAAAAGGGAAATCAAACTTTGAGAATGTTTTGGCATCTCAAAACTGTGTTTTTGGAAAGGCTGGTTTAGGCTTCAATCCACAGAACAAGCAAGATAAGTTTTCAAAAGCTTTTTTAAGAAAAACAGGAAAACAATCGATTGGATCATTGAAACAACCAATTGTTACATGCTTTTACTGCATGAAGAAAGGCCATTCTATTAGATTCTGTAAAATTAGAAAATATTGTGTTCCTAAAGGTCTTATGAAATGGATTCCTAAGGAATGTGATGTTACTAACAGCAAAGTGAAGCCAAATGGACCCAAATTTGTAAGGGGACCAAATCTTGCTACTTGAATTTGTTTATGCAGGAAAATAAAGGGAAAAGAGGCATTCTGATCAATCTGTTAAAGAGAAAGGAAGTCATTGAAGCTGAATCAATGCTGTGCAAAAGAACAAAACAGTGAAGAGAAAGTTTCTTGATCCACAAGCATTTGGATCATTGAAGAAACAACACAAGGATAAGACTTTCCTTTAATTGTTCTTAATATTTGTTTCAAAGTTCTTTCCTATGATTAATTCTCTTTTAATCAAATGAATTCTGCTTTAATCTGTTTCTGTTAATGGCTAAAATCTTCAAAAATCAAGTTTTTATACTGCTGCAGAAAAACAACCGATTGGTTCTTCGAAACAACCGATTGTTTTGAGTCTGACAGCACTGTGAAGAAACTGATCTAATTTTGAATCCATCTTCTATCCGTTGCAGATCAAATTCAAAAGGGAGAATCTTGGTCAAACTATCTGTATTGAAAGCTGAACGTGCTCAGAAAGTGGTTACAACATTCATAAAGGAAAATATTCCAAAATCTTGGAAATTCAAGAGCCTTTATGACTAGTCAAAGACCATGTGATTTTCAGTTTCTTTTTCTGACATTTTCTGTGCAGAACAGAGTCAAGTTCTCTCTCTCAGAAAATCAGGTACCCATTGAATGAAATTAAATTCAAATTGATTTTCTTACTGCTATAAAATCAGGTGCAGATGAACAACCAATTGCAACATCTCTTGCAATATCTCTTGCACCATCTCTTGAGAAAATTCTGTGAAGAAGTGCTATCCTCTCTCTGCTGCCATGGAATCAACTCCTCCCACTTCCAAAAGAATCAAAACCAGAGCTGTAAGGTCTGGAGGAAGGTTGGAAGGATGGTTTTCTGGAGATAAGGATCTCATTGAAAAGTATAGATATGAGACAAGTCTCAAGAAGATCAACAACCCCAAGGTTGTGAGTTTTGATTGGCTGAAAAGTCAAAAGCTGGACAATGTGAGGAAACTACTCAAAGATCAATATCTCAAAAGGTTCCTGGAGATGAAGGGAAACATATATCCAGACTTGGTGAGGGTCTTCTACACCAATTTGAAATTTGAGGGAAACAACCTAGTTTCTCATGTAAAAGGTGTGGACATGGAGATAACCCATGAAGTTTGGGCTGCTGTAGCTGGACTCAAGTACTCTGGCCTGCGAATCAGCAAAGGGAATCTTGGTGTGGTGGAGGATTTCAACAAAATCCAGTTTTACAGAAGCTGTTTGAAGTATACTCAAGCTCAAGTGAGTGCATGCTCAGTTGGAGGGTTGAAAATTGATGAGAGGTTGCTTGCTCTCATTGTGACATGGATTCTGACTCCAAGGGGGAGCAACCATTCTGTTTTGACTGAAGAAGATCTGGTTTACATCTTCTACATCACCAAGAAGATCAAGCTAAATTGGATCCACATAATCAAAGAGCACATGCAAAAAGCCATGAGGTTGGATGATTATCACTATCCCTATGCTGTTTTGATATCTAAATTTCTACTCTATTTTGAAGTTAATCTTGAAGATGAAACTTCTAAGTTGGTCAAGTCAACTCAAGAGTTGAACAATGGATCACTTAGCAAGATGGGATTTACAAAGATAGGTGGAAAATGGGTAAGCAAGGATGGTGATCATGGTGCCTCCTCTAGTGGTGCTGCTCAAGAAGAACCTGCAGACATGGATGTTGAACATGAAGATCCAACAGGAGGGTTTCAAGATGCTGGACCCAGTGCTGCTGTTGAACATCAAGAAGAAAGGATTCAAACTATGTCACCTTTTGAAAGATTCATGGTGAATAGGCTGGATAGCTTTGCTGAAAATCAAAGAAACCTTCATGATCTATGTGTTAGCAATTTCCAGAGGTTTGATACCAGGTTTGACAACATGGATGCAAGGTTCATGAGCCTGGATGAACAAATTGAAGCTGTCCAGAACCAAATCTTTGATCTTCAGTTTGGAGATAAGGAAGACTGAAGAAAAACAACCAGTTGTATTATCGAAACAATCGATGGTTTTTGGTAGCTGTTGAAGTGTGGTTTTATTTTCTTTCCTTTGCTGTTGCTGTTTTAATTCTGATGTAATATGAACAATATCTGGTTTTATCTCTTATATTTGTCTATTTGTGAAGACAAATAGGGGGAGATTTATGCTTGTTTATGCTTGTTTCAGGTTTTAAGATTGGCTTTTAGCTGCTTTTAGTTGTTAAATGTTGTTTCTGATATTATTTGTTTAAGCTTTAACTGTTTATATGTATGCTAACAAAATATCAGAAGTTCAATGTCTGCTAAAAGTTCAATTGCAGGAACTGCTTCAGATTTAATCAGAACAACACAAGCATTAGGGATCAAGCATCAGGGATTTGTCTTCATCAAATAGGGGGAGATTGTTGAACCAAGTGGTGTTCAAGGTTTTGAAGAATCCAAATCCTTTGAAGGATGACGAAGCTTCTGCTTGCTTGATGCTGCTGTGTTGCTTTGTTGTTTTGTTCTGGGGTAGTTTAAAGTGTAATCCAACCTTAGATTAAATCTCAAAGCAAAAAGCATCTCAATCTTTGATAAAACAAAGTGTTTTTCAAACTAAGTTGAAACAACCGATTGTTCTGTCGAAACAACCGATTGTTTATACTTAGATGTTTTGAGAAAGTTTGAAAACAGTTTTTGAATGGAGAAAACTGTTAAGTGACAAAACAACCGATTGATTCGAGGAAACAACCGATTGTTTGTTTTGGAACCTTAACAGAAAAACTGTTTTCTTTGACTGAGCTTTAAATGATTTGAAACTGAATAAGCTCCAGTCATTAAATGCTTTGACCAATCTTTCTGAAAGCTTTTATGGGTTTGTTAAGATTTGGTAACAAACTTCCTTTTATATAATTCAGAAAATCTCTTTTAAAGATGGGAATGCTTTTGAAAAAGTTGAGAAACTAAGAACTAAGAGAGTTTTCAAAGTGCTGAGATTGCTTAAGAGCTAAAGAGATTGATCAAAGTGTTGGGATAGGATTCTACTTGTATTGATTTCAGATCTTCATCTGTAACAAGTGTAATCTGTGTAACTGCTGAAACATTTCTTTTCTGTATTGTTGCTGAGATTGGCTGTGTGTTCTTGAGGGGTTCAAGATCAGCAATCTTAGTGTTGACCAAGGAGAGTGTGTGTCTTGAGGTTTTCAAGGTCATTCTCTTGGTTGTTTTGTAAGTGATCAAGGTGTGATTGCTTAGTGGATTTCCTCAGGGTTCTAAGAAGACTGGATGTAGCTCTGGGTTGGAGTGAACCAGTATAAACAACTGTGTACAATCTCTCTATCCCTAACTCTTTAAATTCAGTTTGTTTGTTGTTTGCTGGTATAAACAACCGATTGTTTCGAAGAAACAACCGATTGTTTTCCTGGCAGTGCTGTTTTGCTTGCTGTTTTGGCAAACTGAATTGCTTAATCATTTGATTTCTGAAAGATATTCATTCTAGCTTGTAAAAGTTTGCGAAAACCTCTTTAAACAATTCACTCCCCCTCTAGTTTAAAGCCATCTTTCCTAACACCTTGATCATCACCTTGTGGGCTTGGTTTTCATCATGCCCCCCAGGTTCGACCATGAATTCAGAACCCCTACATATAACATAGTCAATGTGTTAACATAGAAAATAGGGCAAGAAGTGAGATGTGAACTTGACATATAGTCTTGAAGCTCGGGGAGTTCAAAAGAAGGGATACGATATATAGACTAAGGTTGAAAAGAGTGTGTGGGAATGACAAAGTTATATGAAGAAAATCCTCTTAGAAGGTGGAAACCTTTAGGAGGGGATGGAAAGTCATTCCTAACATTCTTTAACAAAGATGGTGTGTAGATAGAAACCGTTGATAATGAAAAAGATAAGGAAGAAGGACACCTTGGAGGTGCAGTTTGTAGCATGGGTCGAGTCAACATGGTTGATTTAGTTGTATATGAGGAAACTTTGTGACTCGAGTTATCTTTTCTTGCTTTCTCCTTTTCATTTTCTCTTTTGGTTTTTCATTTTGATTTGGTCTTCATGGACTGCTCTTGGAGAAAGAGATTTCAAGGTGATCTTATGCCCATGGAAGGTAAAAGAAATGTTGTTGGTAAGGCCATCATGTAAAGTTTTTCTATCATATTGCCATGGCCTACCTAAAAGAACATGAGTAGCTTCCATAGGTACAACATCACACAAGACCTCATCTTTGTATTTTCCAATTGAGAAGGCTATGAGGACTTGTTTATTTACCACAATTTCCCCTTTGTTACTTAACCATTGGAGTTTGTAAGGCTTTGTATGAGAGATGGTGGATAACCCAAGCTTTTCCACCACTCTTGTACTAGCCACATTGGTGCAACTTCCTCCATCCACGATTAAGGAACACAAATTGTTATTGATAAGGCACCTTGTGTGAAAGATGTTTTCCCTTTGACTTTAATCAAAAGGTGTTTGAATTTGACCAAGTAAGCGCCTTACCATTAACAAGTCTCCCTCACATGGTATCTCACATTCTTCTTCACTATGATTTGTTGAAGAGGGAGGGGATTTGGACCATTGAGAACTATGGTCACTCATGACAACCCCCTCTTTAACCATCATTGTTCGTTTAGAAGGGCAATGAGATGCAATGTGACCAAAACCTAAGCATTTAAAACATTTTGTATTAGAGGTTTTGGTAGGGGATTGAGGTTTTGAAGTGGAAGGTTTAGAATCTCTAGGTTTATAAGTGGACTCTTTAACAAAGTTTGAAGAAGTTTTGTTTTTGCTTTTCCAAGAAGAGTGGTAAAAGCCATCATTATGAGCATTTTTAAAAGAAGTTTTCTTTGAAATTTGTGATTCTACCTTGATGGCAAGGTGAGCCAACTTTTCTAAATTGGAGTACTCATAGAGTTCTACCACATCTTGGATATCCTGTCTTAAGCCACTTACAAATCTAGTCATTTTGGACTCCTCACTTTCATGCATGTCAACCTTTGTTAAAGTTGTTTCAAGTTCCTTAAAATAAGCATCCACACTTTGTGTTCCTTGTTGAAGCCTTTGGAGCTTCAACAAGAGCTCTTTCCTATAGTGTGGAGGCACAAATCTAGCGCGCATGCATAACTTCTGTTCCGGCCGCTTGACTCAAACGTGGAGGACTGCCTCGTCACTCCTTCGTCTAGCTCTCTGTTCTGCAGGAACGCTCCAAGAACCACCGCTAGAACTCCAAACGCTGCCTGCAAAACACACAGACGGCGCCTCTAGCGGCCGTTGTAGCTCCGACGCTCAAGTCAGGCAACAGGAACACCAAAACTATATCTGAATCTCTCTGTGAGACCCGTGTGTGTGACTGAAACTCTCAAATGTGTAAGCTCTGAGAATATGAAAAAACCCCCTCTAATTTCGTTAAGAGTTTGTATATATACCTGAGTCTTTCTCTCTCCTGACGGTTATTCCTCTTGACACGTGGATAACATCTGGTCGTACACGTGGCACCATCTAGAGTATCTGCAGCTGAAACGTTACTTCCATTGTGCCCCTGCGACTAAGTTATCCACACAGGGAGTAGCTTAGTACGCAGGCTACTCTGGGCATTGCAGCTCGCACTACACATGGTGGCAGATATGCCACTTATCCTCTGTACTTAGACCATACAACAAGTGCTTGCCAAGTCTTCTCAAACACCCGGCGATGTGCTCTTTCGGCGACTTGCTGACCACCTGATTTCCTAACCTTAACACATGGCGATCATGTGCAATCTGGGCGATTACTCATCCATACCGGCGATGAGCGATTACTCATCCTCAGCCGATAGGCGATTACTCACCTCAAGGCGATAGGCGATTACTCATCCTCAAGCCGATAGGCGATTACTCACCTCAAGGCGATAGGCGATTACTCAACATCACAGGCGACAGGCGATTACCATTCTGAGTGATCGCCTCCCTGCTTCGCCTGCTATCCTCTACCACGTGTTACTCTGTGAATGGTCCACGTGGTCAACTGCTGCTGATGTCATCGACTACCGATGACCGACCGGAACACAAGCCCCCCAGTCTCGAGCTGTGAACTTGTTCTCAGCGAAGAGACTAAGAAATCGTCTTCTGACGGTCTACCGGAGCGCACACTCTGATACTTAACACTGTTTCATTCCTTCTTCTTCGCCTTCAAACATTCAGAGCATCTCTCTGGATCATCTAGAGATTCACCTTCCCTGTTTTCTTCTTCTCAAACGCGTTAGGCTTCGCTGTTTCTTCTCTTTAACTCTCTGCATGTGACTAACTGTTAACTAGCTTAGGCTTTAGCGCGATCTACCTGCAACCCCTCAAACTTGGCCTCTGACTTGATCGCGGCTAACTGTTGCCTTAGCATTGCCTTCAACATAACTTCGTGCTGGATGACTGACTTAACGGGCCTAAACGCTTCGGCTTCACGCAGCAGAACTTGCTTCTACCACTGACCACCGACTAGCATGTTAGCACACCACCGATCAGTCATCGCGCTTCTGGCTTCGCTGCACTTCTCTGCCACACCAGCGCTGAGTGCGTAGAGGGTCTGAACACCAACAATGACGCCTGTGTTTTGGGGAAGAAAAGTGCTTCTCGATGACCCCTCTTGTCCCAACCTTGCTGTAAGAAGTCATGGGTTAGGTCTTGCTTCTCTCACCTCAGCGTCGCTGTAAAAAGCAGAGGGAAGGGACTTGGTTCTCTTGCCTCAACCTTGCTGTAAAAAGAAAAGGGAAAAGGACTTTTCCTTATGCCTCAGCCTCGCTGTACAAAGTCGAGGTGAGGACTTGGTTCTCTCGCCTCAACCTTGCTGTAAGAAGCAAAGGGAGAGGACTTTCTCTCTTGCCTCAGCCTCGCTGTACAAAGTCGAGGTGAGGACTTTCACTCACCTGCACCTCACTGTACAAAGTCGAGGGAGGACTTTCTTCTTTCTCGCCTGCACTCGCTCAAAGGCAAGGAGGTCTTCCTCTGTTGCCTACACTTGCTCAAAGGCAAGGAGGACTTCCTCTGTTCTCGCCTGCACTTGCTCAAGGGCAAGGAGGACTTCCTCTGTTCTCGCCTGCACTTGCTCAAGGGCAAGGAGGACTTCCTCTGTTCTCGCCTGCACTTGCTCAAGGGCAAGGAGGACTTCCTGTGGTGCCTGCACTTGCTCAAAGGCAAGGAGGACTTCCTCTGGTGCCTGCACTTGCTCAAAGGCAAGGAGGTCTTCCTCTGGTGCCTGCACTTGCTCAAAGGCAAGGAGGACTTCCTCTGGTGCCTGCACTTGCTCAAAGGGAAGGAGGACTTCCTCTGTTGCCTACACTTGCTCAAAGGCAAGGAGGACTTCCTCTCTTCTCGCCTGCACTTGCTCAAGGGCAAGGAGGACTTCCTCTGTTCTCGCCTGCACTTGCTCAAGGGCAAGGAGGACTTCCTCTGGTGCCTGCACTTGCTCAAAGGCAAGGAGGACTTCCTCTGGTGCCTCAACCTTGCTGTAAAAAGAAAAGGAAGAGGACTTTCTCTGTTGCCTCAACCTTGCTGTAAAAAGCAAAGGAAGAGGACTTTCTCTCGCCTCAACCTTGCTGTATAAAGCAGAGGTGAGGACTTTCTCGTGGGTGCACGCTCCCAGGGGGGGCGCCAGGCGTGGCTGTCTAAACGCACACACTGGGCACGCCCTGCCTGCATTGCCTCATCGCGCGTTCACCGACGTCCCGACCAGCGAGGACCTCTTCTCTGGAATCATGCGAGGTGCATGCTTAACGCTCTCGCTGGGAACTTGGGTCCCAGCTTAACACGTGTTAGCAAGACCCCGATGACCGTGCACCGACCGAGTACTCACTCTCTACATGCACCGACGGCTGATCGTGGTCTTCATGCAATGATGGCTGATCGCGCTCTACATCCCAGCACTTATCTAGGGGCTGATCTGCGGGTGGTGGCCACTTGGTAACTCACCACCGATCACCTGGTCTTGCACCTGGGGCAAGGAGAACTTTAAACTGGGAACACTCGCACACTTTATGTACTGAAAATCTTTTATTGGGTGGCATCGTTAAAAAGAGTGCCCCTGATCTGCTCAACTGTTTAATACACTAAGTGTGTGTACAGCGCGATAGCGCATCTACTTTACAACTTAATGAAAGCAAGAAAGAAGCGTGTGGCGTCCTGGGTTCTGGGAATAGTCGTTATGTCCAGAGTCGCCAGCCGACAAGCTCCATTCTCCAACGTCTCAACCACTCTGGATGGGGTCTCCTTTAACCGGCGATGACCGCCCTGGCGATGCACACACGTAGGGCGATCATGCCCTCCGCTTCAGCTCTAGGAGCCCCCCCCAGTGTAGCCTCTTCCATCACCACACCTCCCCAAACATAGGGAATTCATGCTGCTGGTCGCCTTCCTGGAACCCCGAAGCGCGATCACCTTGTGTCTTCTGCAGGTAATCGGTCAGGAACCCTGTCTCCACCAACTCAGCAAGCTGATGCCCCAACGCCAGGCAGTTATGGAGTGTATGTCCATAAGCTTGATGGAATTCACACCACTCATCCTTCCTCCCTCCAAGTACCCTGTCGATTTTCTCTGGCACATGGAGTCTTGCTGCCACAGCAGGGATGGCGATCAGCTCCGCCAAACTTATCATAAAATCATACCTGGGGAGTGCGTTGCTTGCACGCCCCCTGGTCTGGTCCTTTCTTGGTGCATAAGGGCGAGACCTTCTCTGCTCCTTCCTCCCTTCCTTGATCTCATGCACCCGCGCCTGTTGCTGCTGATTCCCCTGACCTCCACGTGGCTTCGACGGTGCAGCACTTCCTCTCTTCTCAGAGACCTCTGTCTCTGCTACTATGTGTGCCACCGCACGTCGCCGTATCTCGGTGAAGGTGGCAGGGTGGCTCCTGATGAGCGATTCACTGAAAGGACCAGGGAGGACACCTCTCTTGAACGCATGCACCAGCATGTCCTCGTCCTTGCTGGGCAATCTCACCACCTGCGCCCCAAAGCGATTGAGGTAGTCCCTCAACGGCTCCCCCTGATACTGGCGCACGTCAAACAGGTCGTAGGACACCACTGGCGCAGGTCGGTTAATGATGTACTGCTCCGTGAACAGCTTCGCGAACTGATGGAAGGAAGTGACGTGGCCCTCTGGCACTCCGCTCAGCGTGCTCATGAACATCTTGCAGTACACAGCATCTGAACCTCCAGTCAGCATCATCTGAGTGTGGAAGGCTGTCAGGTGTGCTTCTGGATCTTCCGCCCCCGTGAATGACGCTTTCAGTCCCACCAGATTGGGAGGCACCACCGTGTTCATGATTTCGGGGGAGCCACTTACAAATCTAGTCATTTTGGACTCCTCACTTTCATGCATGTCAACCTTTGTTAAAGTTGTTTCAAGTTCCTTAAAATAAGCATCCACACTTTGTGTTCCTTGTTGAAGCCTTTGGAGCTTCAACAAGAGCTCTTTCCTATAGTGTGGAGGCACAAATCTAGCGCGCATGCATAACTTCTGTTCCGGCCGCTTGACTCGAACGTGGAGGACTGCCTCGTCACTCCTTCGTCTAGCCCTCTGTTCTGCAGGAACGCTCCAAGAACTATCGCCAGAACTCCAAACGCTGCCTGCAAAACACACAGACGGCGCCTCTAGCGGCCTTTGTAGCTCCGACGCTCAAGTCAGGCAACAGGAACACCAAAACTATATCTGAATCTCTCTGTGAGACCCGTGTGTGTGACTGAAACTCTCAAATGTGTAAGCTCTGAGAATCTGAAAAAACCCCCTCTAATTTCGTTAAGAGTTTGTATATATACCTGAGTCTTTCTCTCTCCTGACGGTTATTCCTCTTGACACGTGGATAACATCTGGTCGTACACGTGGCACCATCTGGAGTATCTGCAGCTGAAACGTTACTTCCACTGTGCCCCTGCGACTAAGTTATCCACACAGGGAGTAGCTTAGTACGCAGGCTACTCTGGGCATTACAGCTCGCACTACACATGGTGGCAGATATGCCACTTATCCTCTGTAATTAGACCATACAACAAGTGCTTGCCAAGTCTTCTCAAACACCCGGCGATGTGCTCTTTCGGCGACTTGCTGACCACCTGATTTCCTAACCTTAACATATGGCGATCATGTGCAATCTGGGCGATTACTCATCCATACCGGCGATGAGCGATTACTCATCCTCAGTCGATAGGCGATTACTCACCTCAAGGCGATAGGCGATTACTCATCCTCAAGCCGATAGGCGATTACTCACCTCAAGGCGATAGGCGATTACTCAACATCACAGGCGACAGGCGATTACCATTCTGAGTGATCGCCTCCCTGCTTCGCCTGCTATCCTCTACCACGTGTTACTCTGTGAATGGTCCACGTGGTCAACTGCTGCTGATGTCATCGACTACCGATGACCGACCGGAACAACTTCAAATCCTCCCAAGAGACCACGGCTGGCCTCTTGTTTAGCCCAATGTCCATTACAGTCTTGTGCCACCATTGCATGGCATAATCCAAAAATTCTAAGGAGGCTAACCTAACTCTTTGGTCATCTTGGACCTCATGTACATTAAAAATCTATTTTACTTTAGCCTCCCAACCTAAATACACATTGGGATCACCTTCCCCACTAAAACTAGGCAATTTTACAAAGGGTAAATAAGGCTTTGCCACATTTCGGCGCCTTTCTTCAAAATTGTACATCCTCCATTCATCTTCTTCTTCATGGCTACCATAGGTTTGGTAACTTCTTGATTCATGCCTTTGATGATGTCTTCTTCCTCGGTGGGGTCTTTCATAGGCCAATTCTAGCCTTTGGAGTCTTTCCTCCATTTGCCTCATCTCTTCCTCTTTTTGGGCAATGGTAAGCTTAGCCTCCTTCAATTCTCCAATAAGGAAAGCCTTTTAAGGAGAATGGGGCTTAGATGATTCACCACTTGAAAGATGATCCATAACAAAACAAAAACCACAAAACACAAAGAACAAACAATTAAAGAAAACAAGTTAGTAAGACAAGAAGTCTTGCGACAATATGAAGAAAAACACTAAACCAGTCAAAGATTTTTTTTTTTTCTTTTTATTCCCTTAGCCAAGTTCTTTCTTGTGGATGAGAAATTCTCAAGTGAAATAGGTCAAAGCCTTCAACACTCAATCCAAAGCAAAAAAACACCACAAAACTTTGAGGGAAAAGAAGAAAAGACAAGCAAGAAAAGGTGTAAACAAGAAAGAGCTAAACCAAAGGTGGAAAAGAGATTATGACAAAACTTAAGAAAGGAAGACAAGCAAGAGAAGCACAAAAGAAGACTCTAAGAAACTTACTAAACTTTTAACCAAGAAATTTATGTTTTCTTTAGAACTTGTAAAAGCAAAAAGGATAAAAAAAATTCCACAAAGTTGATAACAATTTGCCAATCAAGTTGAATCCAAATTTGAAGGTGAATTTAATGTGCAAATGAGAGGTATAGGTGCAGTACCAATCTGTTTTATGATGTTTTTGGTGCTGTTTTGCATCTTTTTTTTTATACTTAAATTGAATTATGGAAAGAAAGATCCATAGATTGCATCATGACAATTTTGAAGAACATTCAATTTGCACAAAAATTTTTGTGGTGGATTCAATATAATTGAACACTTGAAATCATATGTTTGGAACTCTAAATCAACCTCTACTAAAACAAATATCTAAAGACTTTGTAAACTTTCAAAATTAAAAGCAAGCAAGTAGAAGCAAAAACAAGGACACCTAGAACACTAATGAACATAAGACTCAAAGTAAAAAGCAAGATCAAAGAAAGGTATAAGAAGGAACATATTCAAAACGAAAAATGCTATGAATATAAGGTGCTGGAAAAAAAATCTGCACTAAATAAAGGGCTGGAAAATAAATGACAAGAAATTAAAGGTACTTGAATTTAAAGGTGCTAGAATTTAAATTGCTTGAATGTAAAGTGCCAAATCAACTCAAAAAATTAAGCATAAGAACCTAAGCTCTGATAATCACATGATGTGAGTTGATTTTATGATTTAGCATTTTATGGTGGCACTTTAATTAGGATTGAGATTTTAGGATGATTAAGGTGAGAACCTAAGGAAAATCCCCACTGGACATTAACTTAACCAAGTGGTTAAGTAGATGTGAAGGTTCATTTCACAAAGGCAAAAGGAAAACACAATTATAAGGTGATGATGATGACAAGTTATGGTGTGGAATTACATAAGGAAAACAAGAGCAACATATAAAAACCGAATAGACATAATGAAGCAAAATAAGAACATGTTTATGAATAGATGAAATGATAATGGAAGAAAAAGATGAAGGAAAAGAAAGCTTAGGAGGATGAAGCTAGAGAAGGATCACGCCACTTGGATGGTGGTTTTCTCCAAGATGAGTGAGGAATGCTGCCACTTGAGAGCTCTCTAATTCTCACAAGATAAGACAATGGTGTAAGGAGACAAAGCTCACAAACTCTAACACAAATTGTGTATAGTAACTTTACTCTAAATTCAACTTGTGAATACATGAGGTAGGCCTCCCTATTTATAGATTTAGGAGCCTTGAAAAACAAGCTTAAAGGGTAGAATGGGAAAAGGGAAAAAAGTGGGCAGCCATAGGGTTTGACTAAGTCAATCCCGTATTCTTGGCTTATCCTTCTAGAAATTAGGTCAAAATGCCTTCAAATGGGCTAGGAACAAGCAAGAATGCTACCCACACCCCCTACTATGCTAAAGGCACTTTATTCTACCTTATTTCTACTATTTGGACCCCTCATTTGAGCCCAATTTATTTACAATATTTTTCTAAATATTTAAGAAGACTAATAGGAAGAACTTCAAGTGCTATAGACCTTGTCCATTCCTCCTATTGAAGAGGTCTTCCTTTGTTTGTTGAGATGACCCTTTATAGTTGGCATTCTTTGTCATCTTCTTGTGGACTTGGTTTTGGAGTCTTTGTGGGTTTGTATCATGCTCCCCAGGTTTGAAAGAATTCGTCCATGAATTTAGTAGTCCTGCACAGAACACAATAAGTTTGTTCACATTAGATGGATATGTTAGGGGTGAAGCAAACTTATGGTGATTAATGTTAGGGAGATGATATGTGGGAATTCTAGCTACAAGACATGTTTGAAAAGAATATTTGGGGATGAAATGTTTTGTGAAAAATCCTCTTATAAGGTGAGAACCTTTAGGAGGGTTTGGAATATCATCCCTAAACTTCCTAAGCAAAAATATCAAGTATTTAGAATTTTTAGGTAATGAAAAAGAGAAGGAAGGAAAACACCTTGGAGGTGAAGGGATGAGACCCATAGTATCTTGGCCTTCTTTTTCGCTTTCATTTTCACTTTTGGATTTTGTTTTTAGTTGGTATGGTTTTACCTTGTGTAACATTATGGTTCGTTTATCTGGACAATTGGCAGCTATGTGCCCAAAACTTAAACGTTTAAAACATTTTATTTTTGAAGTTTTGGTGGGTGACTTAGGTGGAGATGTAGAAGGAGTATGTTTAGAAACTTTGTGGGTAGAAGTGGGTTTGTTTGAAAAATTGGAAGGAGAAATATTTGTAGAAATTTTGTTTGTATCCTTCCAAGAAGATTTGTAGAAACCATCACTATGAGTATGTTTGAAAGTTGTTTTCTTCAAAAGGTGTGATTCTACCTTGATGGCTAGGTGAACCACTTTCGTTAAAGAGGAGTACTCACTTAATTCTACAAGATCTTTAATTTCTTTTCACAAACCACTTACAAACCTTTTTATCTGTGACTCTTCATTATCATGCATATTCATTTTAGTCAAAGATGTTTTGAAATCTTTAAAATATTCATCTACCATCCTATGTCCTTGATGAAGCCTTTGGAACTTCAACAAGTGTTCCTTCCTATAAGGAGGAGGAACAAACCTCGCGCGCATACATGCCTTTAAATCATACCAAGAGACCATGGTTGGCCTCTTGTTTAGCCCAATGTCCATTACAAGTTTGTGCCACCATTGGTTGGCATAGTCTAAGAAAACTAAGGAAGCTAACCTAACCTTTTGGTCCTCAGTGACCTTATACACATGAAAGAGATGTTCAACCTTAGCTTCCCAATCTAAATACAAAGAAGGGTCATTGGACCCACTAAAACTAGGTAACTTTACAAAATTAAAAGAATGTTCTTGTTGTGGTTGGTGTTGATGGTGCCTTTTGGCAAAATTGTGCACACTCCATTTGTCCTCATCTTGTAGATTTTGCCGAGCTTGAGCTTCTTCTAGTCTTTGTGTAACATCCCGCCAAAATACTATACAAATGTATATAATGAAAATAAAGGTAACAAATAGATTGAAGTGAACAAAATATTATATATATGAAATGTAGTTTCTCCTCACAGGGAGTTTAATACAAATTCGGTCAAATTTTCCAGAAACATAAACAAAATACAGTAAAAGAAACAAAGCAGGCGATCTCCTATCGGGAGGGACCGATCTCCTATCGGAAGAGACCGATCTCCTATCAGAGGACCCAAAACAACCGATCTGCTGCCAGAACAGAAATCAGGCGATCACCTTCCGGCGACCACTCACTAAGGAGCTCTACTTCCTGGAAAATCATCTGCTCCCGTGTAAATTACACGATCATCACAGTTTTAAGAGGAAAACAGCCAGAGAACAATACAAAGGGTAAGCTAGATATTTTTAAAGAGAGTTTAAATAAGAACATTAAAATCAGGGTAAGCAATTTTCAAGATATTCACGTAAAGCTATAGATTTTCTCAATACTCATCACCTGATCGCCCAGGAATCACACATTCCACAATATTCACAAGAGTCATTCATTTTCACAACTGTATCAAGTGTCTATCAATTTCAAGTTCCTCATTTCACATGTCAGACCACCACTGACTCAGCACACAAGACACTTGACACTACTTCCGGAAGACTCATGCATTGACTAGACTCATAGATCTGCACCTGTCATACTGCCCACTGTGAAATCACACACATTCACAGGGTCGCCGTGAAATCACACACATTCACAAGCGTATAATGAATCTCAATATCATCACCATCCAAGCATGACAGGGTTAATCCACACCACAGGTCGAGCTCGTTCTCTTTCAAACGACTCACCCATACGTATGAACCTCCTTCGACTCTCAACGCCTGAATAACTTCATCTATATGAATTCATTATCTCAGGAGAGTCAGGATATCATGACGAATCACCGGTCAATGCACATCCTACACGATCTTACACGGTATTTTCTTTCCTGAAAATACTATGCCTCGATCCCACATTCACAACATTCAACACATCATACCACTCTCAACTAGATGATTCAATCACCGCAATAGTCATTTCAAAGGTTCATGTTTTCGAATATGTCATTTGAATCTCAAACAGTTTTCAAAGCAACACCCAAAAACAGAGAGTTCGCAAACAACGCCAAAACCGGCGATCTAGTTCAAAAACAAGGTATTTCGAAGACTGTATATAAAACCGGCGACCACGTCGCCCAAACACATAAGAACAGAGCATTTTACAAAGATGAAACGAAAACCGGCGACCACGTCGCCCTCACTTCAGAAATAGCTAAACTATGGCTTGTATTGAAAATGAAGTCTAGCTTCCCTTACCTGGACTTGCGCAAACACCTAGAGTTCCGAAACCCAACAAAGCTTGAAGAACGCCTTGGCTCTGTTTTTGCGTCTGGTCGAAGGACTTGCAGAGAACTGCCCAGGTGCTCTAATGGTGGCTGTCGCTCGTCGTACTCTCGTGTGAAGGTGCTAGAATCGCAGCGCGAAGGAGGCAACTGGAGGAGAAGGGAGGTAACTCACTCTTTCTCTCTTTGAAGGCTGCGACGTTTCTTGTTTCTCTCAGCAGTGGGTCTCTGCATCTTAAACCAATTCACCCATCAAAAGCAGCTGCCACACCCACTCTGCAGAGAAGTCTGAGAACTACTGCCCTGAACAGTACGACCACTGTTGTCTCTGGTGCATGCCAACCACTGCTCTGAACAGTACTGCCACTGTTGTCGCTTGTGCATGCCAGCCACTGCTCTGAACAGTACGACCGCGAGTGTCTCCCGCGCATGCCAACATTCTGATGTCACTATTCTGAACCACCCTTTTTGTCTACGTGGCGTGCGTGCACTACGCTTCATGCTGGGAGTCTGGGTCTTACCTTCTCGGTGTGAAACTCGACGTCGCGCGATAACTTTCCACTGCTGACTCATCCTGGCGAACGACCGATGTCTCCTTCGCCCTGGAAGACGACCGATGTCTTCCTCTGGGGGACAACCGATGTCTTCCCTGGCGACGCCCTCATAACTCTCGCGCCTTGGCCACGTCCACATGCCTCGCGCCCTGGCAATGCCCGCGTGCCTCGCGCCCGCGCGATGCCCGCATGCCTCTCACGCCCGCGCGATGCCTGCATGCCTCTCGCGCCCGCGCGATGCCTGCATGCCTCTCGCGCCCGCGCGATGCCTGCATGCCTCTCGCGCCCGCGCGATGCCTGCATGCCTCTCACGCCCGCGCGATGCCTGCATGCCTCTCGAGCCCGCGCGATGCCTGCATGCCTCTCACGCCCGCGCGATGCCTGCATGCCTCTCGCGCCTGCGCGATGTCCACCTGGCGCTCATGTGTAGCAGGCGACCGGCGACCTTGTAGCCTTCTAAACTTAACTTTTTCCTCCCTTTCTATTCTAAATAAAAACATACTTAGAATTCATTTAAAATATAACTCTTTTATTCCAATTTAATTTTTCAGGTCCTTACACTTTGCAATCTTTTGGCAAATTGGCTAAGTTTTTCCTCTTTGTGGACAAGTTGTTTCTTGACCTCCACAAGTTCTCCCAAAAGGTGAGTTTTGTGATAGGCATGCGGTTTGGAAGATGCAACACTTGAAATAGGAGCCATCACAACAATCAAACACAAAAACACAAAGAACAAACAATTAGGAAAGCAAAGTTAGTGGAAAAACAAGCTCAAGCTTACGGTTTGGAGGAGAACACTCAAAGCACTCAAGAAATTTTTCCCACTCCTCAAAGGTCTTTCTTGATTGATGAAAACCCTCAAATGAAAAGAGGTCAAAGCCTCAATCACTCAAGCTTTAATGAAACCGAAACAAAACTTAAGGAAACAAAGAAGACAAGCAAGAAAAACTTAAACAAGAAAAGCTAAACCAAAGATGGAAAGAGAGATATTTTAAATTGGAATAAAAGGAATATATTTTAAATGAATTCTAAGTATGTTTTTATTTAAAATAAAAAGGAAGGAAAGTGTAGCTTAGAAGACTATGAGATCCCCAGGGCACGAGGCATGCGGACATCGCCAGGGCGCGAGGCATGCGGACGTCGCTAGGGCGCGAGGCATGCGGACGTCGCCAGGGCGCGAGGCATGGGGCATCGCCAGGGCGCGAGAGACATGCGAGCATCGCCAGGGCGCGAGGCATGCGGACATCACCAGGGCGCGAGAGGCATGCGAGCATCGCCAGGGCGCGAGGCATGCGGGCATCGCCGGGGCGCGAGGCATGGGGGCATCGCCAGGGCGCGAGAGACATGCGGGCATCGCCAGGGATAGACATCGGTCGTCTTCCAGAGGGAGACATCGGTCGTCTTCCAGGGAAAGACATCGGTCGTTCGCCAGGATGAGTCAGCGGTGGAAAGTTACCGCGCGACATCGAGTTTCACACAGATAAGGTGGGACCCAGGCTCCCAGCATGAGACGTCCTGCACGCGCGACACGTAGATAAAAAGGGTGGTTCAGAATAGTGATATCAGAGAGTTGGCATGCGCAGAGACACACGTGGCCGTACTGTTCAGGGAAGCGTGCACGCAAGCCTTCCTGCAGAGTGGGTGGTGGCAGCGGAAATTGTGGACAAGTTGGTTTAGATTCAAAAACCCACTTCTGAGAGGCAAAGAACGTTGCAGTGGTTCAAGAGTGAAAGAGTGAGTTTACCTTCATTCTTCTCCTTTCTCTCCTTCGCGCTGCGGTTCAGGCATCCTCAAGCACCAGTACGACGAGCGACGACTGCCCTTGGAGCACCTGGGAGGTTCTCTGCAAGTTCTACAAACCAGACGCTAAAACAGAGCTAAGGCATCTTTAAGCTTCGGTGGGTTTTGGAGCTCTTGGTGTTTTGCACAAGTCCAGGTAAGGGAAGCTAGCCTTATTTCCAACGAAAACCTTATATTAGAAGATTGAGATGATGGGGCGACGTGGTCGCCGGTTTTCAACTGTTATTGCATAATCCCCTGTTTTTGGACGAGATCGCCGGTTTTGGCGTTGTTTTTCGAACTCCCCTGTTTTTGTGTTGTTTTGAAACTGTTTGAGTTAAATGTGAAATGCATGTGATATTCGAAAATCTGAACCACGGAATGAATGTTGCTGTGACTGGAATCATTCATTAAGTGTTGTATGATGTGTTGAATGTTGTGAATGTGGGATCAAGGCATAGTATTTTCAGGAAAGAAAATACCGTGTAAGATCGTGTGTAATGTGCATTGACTAGGGACTTGTCTAGAAGGAGATATCCTGACTCTGCTAATATAATGGAGTCACACAGATGAAGTTATTCAGTTGTGGAGAGTCGAAGGAGGTTCATATGTATGGGTAAGTTGTTTGAAAGAGAACGAGCTTGACCTGTTATATGAATTAACCCTGTCATACCGGGAGAGTGATGATATTGAGATTATGTATGCGCATAGCTGTGTGGATTTCACAGCGACCCTGTGTGGATTTCACAGTGGTGTGGTATGACAGGTGTAGATCTCTGGGTCTGAGTCAACGCACGAGTCTTCCGGAAGTAGAGTTATGTGTCTATATGTTATGAGTCAGTGGAAAGTTTGACGTGTGAACCATGAATATTGAAAGTAGCGAATAGACACTTGACGAGTTTGTGAAATATGGGAATGTTGATGGTTGAAATTGATGTGGATTATGAATGGTGTGAAGATTTACGTTTTCTATTGATTTAAAGTTTCATATTTAAAGTTTTTAAAACATCTAGCTTACCCTTTTATCTGGTATTGTGATTGCTTTCTTAAACCTATGATGATCGTGTATTTTTGCACGGGAGCAGACGAGGTTGCAGGTAGTAGAGCTCCTCAGTGAGTGGTCACCGGAAGGAGATCGCCCGTTTCTGTTTCTGTTAGGCGATCACCCTTTTTCTGTTGTCTGATAGGAGATCGCCCTTTTCTGATAGGAGATCGCCCTTTCTTTTCTGATAAGAGATCGCCTGTTTGTCTTTTTGCTGTATTTTGTTTAAGTTTTTTTTTGGAAATTGACCGATTATGTATTAAACTCCCTGTGAGGAGAAACTTCATTACCTATATATAATTATGTTCACTTCAATATATTTGTTTACCTTTATTTTATTATATAAATATGAAAAGGATTTGGCGGGATGTTACATTAATGGTATCAGAGCAGTTCGTCCTTAGGATGACCTGAGGGCTGTGGATCCATTGTGTTTCTTCTACTCATAAAATTTATTTGAGTTTTAAATAACAACTATAGTGAAAGGTTTTCAAACGTTTTTGTATTGAAATTTTGTGTGTGCTTTAGTGAATGTATGCCCTAACTGAAAAGCTTAGTATTAAGAATGAGAGGATCTTGATAAAGTAGTGAGGGTGCACACTCATAACTGGATCGAGATGATTCTCAATCTTAATTCCAAAGGTTTGATGTTTAGCATACATTGAATTCTGGTGTGATTTATTTCATTTTATTGAGTGTTTTTGTAATTGATTGAAAGTGGTTGTTTGGATTGATGGTTGTATACCAGTAGCTGTTCTGGTGTTTTTCTTGAGGTTATAAGTATTATGATTCTGTTGATGAACTCAAATTCTTAATGACTTTGAGATGCTGACCTTTGTAAGGTCTAGATGTTACCTCTTGAATGAATTGGTTTCTGATCGATCTCATTCTTGTAGTTGTAGGGAATATAGAAACCTATAGTTTCAAAATCTGAAACGAAGAAGATGGCACGTAGACCTCCTACCCCTCCCCAACCTTCTTCGGAAATGAGCCAGATTGCCAAGGCTATTGAGATGATGGCAACTGCCATCCAACAACAGAATGCAGCAATGGCTCAGAATCACCAAGCTGCAATGCACCATTGGGAAACTGCTCGGTCTGCTGAAACAAATTCCCACGTCGGTCAGCCTCAGGAACAGATGGGACTGACCGAGTTCATGAGGCACAACCCGCCCAAGTTCAGCGGGAATGCTACCCCTGATCAGGCAGATCAGTGGGTCAGAGAGTTGGAGAAAATCTTTAGGGCGACCTCCTGCCCTGAAGAGAAGAAATTAGTGTTCGCCACCTATCTGCTATCTGGAGAAGCCGAGTTCTGGTGGATGGGAGCTCAGCAGATGATGGAGGCCCGAGAGGATGTGTTGGATTGGGAGAGCTTCAGGGTGAGGTTCCTGGAGAAATACTTCCCTGACAGCGCAAGGTTTGCGAGGGAAGCTGAGTTCCTAAGGTTGGAGCAGGGGATATGTCTGTGAACACCTATGCTGCTCGGTTTGAGTACCTCGCCCGATTCTATACCCAGGCGACCTCCGAGGCCTGGAGGTGTAGGAAGTTCGAAGAGGGGCTGAAGCATGGGCTGAAGAGGACCATAGCCCCTATGTGCATCAGGGAATTTCACGCCTTAGTAGAGAAGGCGAAGATGGTGGAGACTCTAGAAAAGGGTGATTCCCGGGTGATCAGGTCACACCCAGGGAGTTCTTCCAGTGGGAGGGCCAAGGTGCAGCAACCCCAAAGCAAGCCCTATGCGAGACCTCCACCACATCGGGCAGGAACAGCGTCATCCCAGTTGCAGCAGCAACAACCTTGGAAACCCAAATGTTTCCATTGTGGTGGACCACACACATCCAATGTGTGCTTCAAGAAGAATTCAGAGAGAAAGTGTTACACCTGCCAAAAGACGGGGCACGTTGCTAGAGAGTGCCCTAACAGGAATGGGGCGGCTCAACCCAGTGGTTCTCAGCAGTTGAGAAACGAAGGCAGCAGACCTCAGGCAACAGGGAGAGTGTTTGCCATGTCGGGAGCAGAAGCGTCTCAGTCAGGTAACCTCGTGCAAGGTGTTTGTTTTATAGCTGGTAGAGGTGTAAAAGCCTTGTTTGATTCTGGAGCGACACACTCCTTTGTGTCAAGCCTGTGTGTAGCCGAGTTGGGCCTTCTAATGAAGGAGTTACCGTTTGAACTGTTGGTCTCTACACCTGCGTCAGGACAGGTGTTGACCTCTACAGTTTGCCCCGAATGTCCAGTGATAGTAAAGGGACGCAGATTCAAAGTGAACTTGATCTGCCTACCTCTTCAGGACCTGGATGTTATCCTGGGAATGGATTGGCTGGCTGCCAATCACGTTCTCATAGACTGCGGTAGTTAGAAGATAACGTTTCCAGACCTCCAAGAGTCAGATGTGATATCTGTTCAGCACGGGTGGTCGGAGTTGGAAAAAGGGGCGAGGTGCTTCGTGATTCTAGCTCGGTTGGAAGTGAAGAATGAAGGGGACGTAAGCAGGATACATGTGGTGAAAGATTTCATGGATGTATTTCCAGAAGAAGTACCTGGATTACCTCCTAAGAGAGAAGTGGAATTTTCTATTGATTTGGTACCTGGAGCTGGACCAGTGTCAATGGCACCTTACAGGATGGCTCCAGCCGAGTTGGTAGAATTAAAGAAGCAAGTGGAAGAGTTGTTGGAGAAACAATTCATCAGACCCAGTGTATCTCCATGGGGGGCTCAAGTGCTCCTAGTTAAGAAGAAGGATGGAGGGTCTCGGTGGTGTATAGATTACAGGCAGTTGAACAAGTAGACTATCAAGAACAAGTACCCCCTACCTAGAATTGACGATTTGATGGATCAAATACATGGGGCCTCGGTGTTCTCAAAGATTGATCTGAGATCGGGGTACCACCAAATTTTGATAAAAGCTGAAGATGTTCAAAAGACAGCATTTAGGTCTCGTTATGGGCACTATGAGTATGTAGTGATGCCGTTTGGAGTAACCAATGCTCCAGCTCTGTTCATGGACTACATGAATAGGATTTTTCGCCCTTTCTTGGATAAGTTTGTGGTAGTCTTCATAGACGACATACTCATTTATTCAAGGACCGAGGAAGAACATGAAGAACATCTGAGGACAGTGTTGGAGATTCTGAGGGAGAAGCAACTCTATGCCAAGTTCTCTAAGTGTGAGTTCTGGCTGAAGGAAGTCAACTTCTTAGGACACGTGATATCTGCTCGGGGGATCTCGGTGGATCCAGCCAAAGTGGAGGCAGTGCTTCAGTGGGAACGTCCTAAGACAGTTACTGAGATAAGGAGTTTTGTGGGCTTAGCAGGCTACTATCGGAGGTTCATTGAGGACTTTTCCAAGGTAGTGGCTCCTTTAACACAGCTGACCCGCAAGGATCAACCTTTTGCTTGGACCGACCGATGTGAGCAGAGCTTCATGGAACTAAAGGAAAGGTTGACTAGTGCTCCAGTGCTGGTGATCCCAGAGGTAGGAAAACCTTTTGATGTCTACTGTGATGCTTCACATCAGGGTTTGGGATGTGTTTTGATGCAAGAGAAAAGAGTGGTTGCATATGCTTCAAGGCAACTCAAGGTTCATGAGAGAAACTATCCTACTCATGATTTGGAGTTAGCGGCTGTGGTGTTTGCCTTGAAGATTTGGAGGCACTATTTATATGGAGCTCGGTTCCAGGTGTTCAGTGACCATAAGAGCCTGAAATACCTGTTCGATCAGAAGGAACTAAACATGAGACAAAGAAGGTGGATGGAGTTTCTAAAGGACTACGATTTTCAACTCATGTATCATCCAGGGAAGGCCAATGTAGTGGCAGATGCTTTGAGTAGAAAATCAATACAAGTAGCCACCATGATGATGGAAGAGCGGAAACTGATCGAGAAATTCAGAGACTTAAACCTTGGGGTAGAATTTCATGTAAATCACATTAGTTGTAGTAAGCTGGCTATAACTAATGACTTCCTTGGAGCGATAAAGGATAAGCAGTTGGAGGACCCTGATCTGAGGCGTACTGTGGAGTTGCTAGGAACCGATCAAGCTAAAGACTTTGTGATGGGCGATGATGGGATCTTGAGATTTAATGGCAAAATTTGCATACCTGCAAATGAAGAATTGAAGAAGATGATCCTAGAGGAAGGTCACAAGAGTCGCCTTGGCCTACATCCAGGCATGAACAAGATGTACCATGACTTGAAGGAGTCATTTTGGTGGTCGGGCATGAAGAGAGACATCGCCCAGTATGTTACTACCTGCTTGACGTGTTAGAAGGCGAAGATAGAGCATCAAAGACCTGGCGGGTTGTTACAGCCACTGGATATCCCTGAGTGGAAATGGGACAGCATTGCCATGGATTTTGTTACCCATTTACCCAGATCGGTAAAGGGTCATGATGCAATATGGGTCGTCACTGATCGGCTGACGAAGAGTGCCCACTTTCTCCCAGTGAATATGAGGATGCCTATGGCCAAGTTGGCACAGTTGTACATCCAAGAAATAGTGAGGTTGCATGGAGTGCCTTCCAGCATTGTTTCAGATAGAGATCCCAGGTTCACTTCATAGTTTTGGCAGACTTTACAAGATTGCTTGGGAACTAAGTTGAGAATGAGCTCGGCATATCATCCTCAAACAGATGGACAGTCAGAGAGAACGATCCAGTCCTTGGAAGATCTGCTGAGGACGTGTGTTCTGGATCAATTGGGAAGTTGGGATGAGGTGTTGCCGCTGGTGGAGTTTACTTATAATAACAGTTACCACGCCAGTATTGGGATGGCGCCATATGAAGCCCTGTATGGGAGGAAATGCAGGACTCCCTTATGTTGGTACCAGGAGGGCGAAGCAGTATTGGTTGGACCAGAGTTGATTCAGCAGACGACCGAGAAGGTGCAACAGATACAAGACAGAATGAAAGCTTCTCAAAGCCGGCAGAAATCCTATGCAGATCAGAGGAGAAAACCTTTGGAGTTTGCTGCTGGAGACCATGTGTTCATAAGAGTGACACCAACAAAGGGTGTAGGACGGGCGATCAGATCAAAGAAGTTGTCCCCTAAGTTCGTGGGACCATATCAGATCTTAAGGAGGATTGGTCCAGTGGCCTATGAGATCGCCCTACCTCCCCATTTAGCGAATCTGCATAATGTCTTTCACGTATCACAGCTGAGGAAGTACATGGCAGACCCTAGTCATGTGCTGGAAGTGGACTAATGTCCGACCACCGAGCACTGAGCTCTACGTACTCTGGTTCAATTCAGATTGGAAATTATAAATGATGTAGAGTCATTGTATACTTCTTTTTCTTACATTTTTTTCGGTTCTTTATCAATGACTATGGTTAAGAGGAGTATGTTGGGGAAGGATTAGGTTAAAGTGTTTAGTTAGACATGGCATCACTTTGCACCATTATTAACTTGCTTTCTGTAATCATGGAAATTGAATTTCATTAATATGACAATTAGATTAAGTTCCCATCGAGTAGATCATTGTTTGGGACACATTTAAACTTATTGTAATTTCTTGCTGTGGAGCACATTTTTATAGTGTGTATTTTGTAAGGACCTGTAAAATTCAATTGGAATAAAAAGGGGTATATTTTAAATGAATTCTAAGTATGTTTTTATTTAAAATAAAAAGGAAGGAAAGTGTAGCTTAGAAGACTATGAGATCTCCTAGTTAGTACTTAATCGCCGATCGTCTACTACACCTGATCGCCAGGGCGCGAGGACGTCGCCAGGGCGCGAGGACGTCCCCAGGGCGCGCGAGGCATGTGGACGTCGCCAGGGCGCGAGGCATGTGGACGTGTCCAGGGCGCGAGAGGCATGCGGGCATCGCCAGGGCGCGAGGCATGTGGACGTGGCCAGGGCGCGAGAGGCATGCGGGCATCGCCAGGGCGCGAGGCATGTGGACGTGGCCAGGGCGCAAAAGGCATGCGGGCATCGCCAGGGCGCGAGGCATGTGGACGTGGCCAGGGCGCGAGAGGCATGCGGGCATCGCCAGGGATAGACATCGGTCGTCTCCCAGAGAGAGACATCGGTCGTCTTCCAGGGCGAGAGAGACATCGGTCGTCTTCCAGGGCGAGGGAGACATCGGTCGTTCGCCAGGATGAGTCAGCGGTGGAAAGTTATCGCGCGACGTCGAGTTTCACACAGAGTAAAGTGGGACCTAGGCTCCCAGCATGAAACGTCCTGCACGCGCGACACGTAGGCAAAAAGGGTGGTTCAGAATAGTGACCTCAGAGTGTTAGCCTGCGCAGAGGCACGCTTAGTCGTACTGTTCAGTGCAGCGTACACGCAAACTTCCCTGCAGAGTGGGTGGTGGCAGCGGCTTTTGTGGACAAGTTAGTTTAAGATGCAAAAACCCACTTCTGAGAGAAAGAAACGTTGCAGTGGTTCAAGAGCGAAAGAGTGTGTTTACCTCCCTTCTTCTCCTTTCTCTCCTTCGCACTGCGACTCAGGCACCTTCACCCAAAAGTACGACGAACGACGGCTACCATTAGAGCACCTGGGAAGTTCTCTGCAAGTCCTACAAACCAGACGCAAAAACAGAGTGAGAGCATCTTTTAAGCTTCGTGGGGTTTTGGAGTTCTTGGTGTTTTGCGCAAGTCCAGGTAAGGGAAGCTAACCTTCATTTTCAATACAAGCCATAGATTAGCTGTTTCTGAAGTGAGGGCGACGTGGTCGCCAGTTTTCTGTTTCTTTTCGCAATGCTCTGTTCTATGTGGTTGGGCGACGTGGTCGCCGATTTTAAATACGGATTTCGAACTCCCCTGTTTTTGTGTTGTTAGAAGCTGTTTGAGATTTAAAGGTGAAATACATGTAATACTCGAAAATCTGAACCTTTGAAATGATTGTTGCTGTGATTTGAATCATTCATTTGAGTGGTATGATGTTTGAATGTTGTGAATGTGGGATCAAGGCATAGTATTTTCAGGAAAGGAAATACCGTGTAAGATCGTGTGTAGGTGTATTGACTAGGGGCTTGTCTAGAAGGAGATATCTTGACTCTGCTGAGATAATGGAACCACATAGAGGAAGTTATTCAGTTGTGGAGAGTCGAAGGAGGTTCATATGAATGGGTGAGTCGTGTGAAAAAGAACGAGCTCGGCCTGTTATATGAATTCACCCTGTCATACCGGGAGAGTTGATGACATTGAGATTATATATGCGCATGGCTGTGTGGATTTCACAGTGGTATGGTATGACAGGTGTAAGGACCCAGAAAATTTTATTGGAATAAAAGTGGTATATTTAAATAATTTCAGAAGAAGTTATTATTTAAAATACAAAGAGCTGGTAAATGAAGTTTCGTAGTAGCTGGACCTCGGAAGTCGCCCAAGATCTGGGGTCAGCTGGTAGAAGTCGGTCGGATGATGTGTGGATCAAGAAGAGTACAGGAAGAAAAGTTAAGTTTAGAAGGCTATGAGATCGCCGGTCGCCTGCTACACATGAGCGCCAGGTGGACGTCGCAAGGGCGCGAGGCATGCAGGCATCGTGCGGGCGCGAGAGGCATGCAGGCATCGCGCGGGCGCGAGGCATGCAGGCATCGCGCGGGCGCGAGGCATGCGGGCATCGCGCGGGCGCGAGGCATGCGGGCATTGCCAGGGCGCGAGGCATGCGGGCATTGCCAGGGCGCGAGGCATGTGGACGTGGCCAAGGCGCGAGAGGCATGCGGGCATCGCCAGGGCGCGATGCATGTGGACGTAGCCAGGGCGCGAGAGTTATGAGGGCGTCGCCAGGGAAGACATCGGTCGTCTTCCAGGGCGAAGGAGACATCGGTCGTCTTCCAGGGCGAAGGAGACATCGGTCGTCTTCCAGGGCGAAGGAGGCATCGGTCGTCTTCCAGGGCGAAGGAGACATCGGTCGTTCGCCAGGATGAGTCAGCGGTGGAAAGTTATCGCGCGACGTCGAGTTTCACACAGAGTAAAGTGGGACCCAGGCTCCCAGCATGAAACGTCCTGCACGCGCGACACGTAGGCAAAAAGGGTGGTTCAGAATAGTGACCTCAGAGTGTTAGCCTGCGCAGAGACACGCTTAGTCGTACTGTTCAGTGCAGCGTACACGTAAACTTCCCTGCAGAGTGGGTGGTGGCAGCGGCTTTTGTGGACAAGTTAGTTTAAGATGCAAAAACCCACTTCTGAGAGAAAGAAACGTTGCAGTGGTTCAAGAGCGAAAGAGTGTGTTTACCTCCCTTCTTCTCCTTTCTCTCCTTCGCACTGCGACTCAGGCACCTTCACCCAAAAGTACGACGAACGACGGCTACCATTAGAGCACCTGGGAAGTTCTCTGCAAGTCCTACAAACCAGACGCAAAAACAGAGTGAGAGCATCTTTTAAGCTTCGTGGGGTTTTGGAGTTCTTGGTGTTTTGCGCAAGTCCAGGTAAGGGAAGCTAACCTTCATTTTCAATACAAGCCATAGATTAGCTGTTTCTGAAGTGAGGGCGACGTGGTCGCCGGTTTTCTGTTTCTTTTCGCAATGCTCTGTTCTATGTGGTTGGGCGACGTGGTCGCCGGTTTTAAATACGGATTTCGAACTCCCCTGTTTTTGTGTTGTTAGAAGCTGTTTGAGATTTAAAGGTGAAATACATGTAATACTCGAAAATCTGAACCTTTGAAATGATTGTTGCTGTGATTTGAATCATTCATTTGAGTGGTATGATGTTTGAATGTTGTGAATGTGGGATCAAGACATAGTATTTTCAGGAAAGGAAATACCGTGTAAGATCGTGTGTAGGTGTATTGACTAGGGGCTTGTCTAGAAGGAGATATCTTGACTCTGCTGAGATAATGGAACCACATAGAGGAAGTTATTCAGTTGTGGAGAGTCGAAGGAGGTTCATATGAATGGGTGAGTCGTGTGAAAAAGAACGAGCTCGGCCTGTTATATGAATTCACCCTGTCATACCGGGAGAGTTGATGACATTGAGATTATATATGCGCATGGCTGTGTGGATTTCACAGTGGTATGGTATGACAGGTGTAAGGACCCAGAAAATTTTATTGGAATAAAAGTGGTATATTTAAATAATTTCAGAAGAAGTTATTATTTAAAATACAAAGAGCTGGTAAATGAAGTTTCGTAGTAGCTGGACCTCGGAAGTCGCCCAAGATCTGGGGTCAGCTGGTAGAAGTCGGTCGGATGATGTGTGGATCAAGAAGAGTACAGGAAGAAAAGTTAAGTTTAGAAGGCTATGAGATCGCCGGTCGCCTGCTACACATGAGCGCCAGGTGGACGTCGCAAGGGCGCGAGGCATGCAGGCATCGTGCGGGCGCGAGAGGCATGCAGGCATCGCGCGGGCGCGAGGCATGCAGGCATCGCGCGGGCGCGAGGCATGCAGGCATCGCGCGGGCGCGAGGCATGCGGGCATTGCCAGGGCGCGAGGCATGTGGGCATTGCCAGGGCGCGAGGCATGTGGACGTGGCCAAGGCGCGAGAGGCATGCGGGCATTGCCAGGGCGCGAGGCATGTGGACGTGGCCAAGGCGCGAGAGGCATGCGGGCATCGCCAGGGCGCGATGCATGTGGACGTAGCCAGGGCGCGAGAGTTATGAGGGCGTCGCCAGGGAAGACATCGGTCGTCTTCCAGGGCGAAGGAGACATCGGTCGTCTTCCAGGGCGAAGGAGACATCGGTCGTCTTCCAGGGCGAAGGAGGCATCGGTCGTCTTCCAGGGCGAAGGAGACATCGGTCGTTCGCCAGGATGAGTCAGCGGTGGAAAGTTATCGCGGGACGTCGAGTTTCACACAGAGTAAAGTGGGACCCAGGCTCCCAGCATGAAACGTCCTGCACGCGCGACACGTAGGCAAAAAGGGTGGTTCAGAATAGTGACCTCAGAGTGTTAGCCTGCGCAGAGACACGCTTAGTCGTACTGTTCAGTGCAGCGTACACGTAAACTTCCCTGCAGAGTGGGTGGTGGCAGCGGCTTTTGTGGACAAGTTAGTTTAAGATGCAAAAACCCACTTCTGAGAGAAAGAAACGTTGCAGTGGTTCAAGAGCGAAAGAGTGTGTTTACCTCCCTTCTTCTCCTTTCTCTCCTTCGCACTGCGACTCAGGCACCTTCACCCAAAAGTACGACGAACGACGGCTACCATTAGAGCACCTGGGAAGTTCTCTGCAAGTCCTACAAACCAGACGCAAAAACAGAGTGAGAGCATCTTTTAAGCTTCGTGGGGTTTTGGAGTTCTTGGTGTTTTGCGCAAGTCCAGGTAAGGGAAGCTAACCTTCATTTTCAATACAAGCCATAGATTAGCTGTTTCTGAAGTGAGGGCGACGTGGTCGCCGGTTTTCTGTTTCTTTTCGCAATGCTCTGTTCTATGTGGTTGGGCGACGTGGTCGCCGGTTTTAAATACGGATTTCGAACTCCCCTGTTTTTGTGTTGTTAGAAGCTGTTTGAGATTTAAAGGTGAAATACATGTAATACTCGAAAATCTGAACCTTTGAAATGATTGTTGCTGTGATTTGAATCATTCATTTGAGTGGTATGATGTTTGAATGTTGTGAATGTGGGATCAAGGCATAGTATTTTCAGGAAAGGAAATACCGTGTAAGATCGTGTGTAGGTGTATTGACTAGGGGCTTGTCTAGAAGGAGATATCTTGACTCTGCTGAGATAATGGAACCACATAGAGGAAGTTATTCAGTTGTGGAGAGTCGAAGGAGGTTCATATGAATGGGTGAGTCGTGTGAAAAAGAACGAGCTCGGCCTGTTATATGAATTCACCCTGTCATACCGGGAGAGTTGATGACATTGAGATTATATATGCGCATGGCTGTGTGGATTTCACAGTGGTATGGTATGACAGGTGTAAGGACCCAGAAAATTTTATTGGAATAAAAGTGGTATATTTAAATAATTTCAGAAGAAGTTATTATTTAAAATACAAAGAGCTGGTAAATGAAGTTTCGTAGTAGCTGGACCTCGGAAGTCGCCCAAGATCTGGGGTCAGCTGGTAGAAGTCGGTCGGATGATGTGTGGATCAAGAAGAGTACAGGAAGAAAAGTTAAGTTTAGAAGGCTATGAGATCGTCGGTCGCCTGCTACACATGAGCGCCAGGTGGACGTCGCAAGGGCGCGAGGCATGCAGGCATCGTGCGGGCGCGAGAGGCATGCAGGCATCGCGCGGGCGCGAGGCATGCAGGCATCGCGCGGGCGCGAGGCATGCAGGCATCGCGCGGGCGCGAGGCATGCGGGCATTGCCAGGGCGCGAGGCATGCGGGCATTGCCAGGGCGCGAGGCATGTGGACGTGGCCAAGGCGCGAGAGGCATGCGGGCATTGCCAGGGCGCGAGGCATGTGGACGTGGCCAAGGCGCGAGAGGCATGCGGGCATCGCCAGGGCGCGATGCATGTGGACGTAGCCAGGGCGCGAGAGTTATGAGGGCGTCGCCAGGGAAGACATCGGTCGTCTTCCAGGGCGAAGGAGACATCGGTCGTCTTCCAGGGCGAAGGAGACATCGGTCGTCTTCCAGGGCGAAGGAGGCATCGGTCGTCTTCCAGGGCGAAGGAGACATCGGTCGTTCGCCAGGATGAGTCAGCAGTGGAAAGTTATCGCACGACGTCGAGTTTCACACAGAGTAAAGTGGGACCCAGACTCCCAGCATGAAACGTCCTGCACACGCGCCACGTAGACAAAAAGGGTGGTTCAGAGTGGTGACATCAGAATGTTGGCATGCGCAGGAGACACTCGCGTTTGTACTGTTCAGAGCAGTGGTTGGCATGCACAAGCGACAACAGTGGTAGTACTGTTCAGAGCAGTGGTTGGCATGCACCAGAGACAACAGTGGTCGTACTGTTCAGGGCAGTAGTTCTCAGGCTTTCCTGCAGAAGGGGTGGCAGCAGCAGCATGCGTGGACAGGTAAGTTGGGATTCAAAAGCCACTGCGGGAAGGCAAAGAGCGTTACAGACTCAAGAGTGTTAGAGTGAGTGCAAACTTCCTCCCTCCCTTTTTCCCTTCCTTGCGTTGAGACTCAGACAACCTCCAACATCAGTGCGACAAGCGACGTTGCCCTTAGAGCACCTAAGAGGTTCTCTGCAAGTTCTACAGACCAGGCGCTGAAAACAGAGCTAAGGCATCCTTCAAGCTCGGTGGGTTTTGAACTCTCGGTGTTTTGCGCAAGTCCAGGTAAGGGAAGCTAGCCTTCATTTTCAATACAAGCCATAGATTAGCTGTTTCTGAAGTGAGGGCGACGTGGTCGCCGGTTTTCGTTTTCATCTTCGTGAATGCTCTGTTTCTATGTGTTTGGGCGACGTGGTCGCCGGTTTTAAATGCAGTCTTCGAAATACCCCGTTTTGAACTAGATCGCCGGTTTTGGCGCTGTTTTACGAACTTCCCTGTTTTTGATGTTGCTTTGAAACTGTTTAAGATTTAAATGAGATATTCGAAAATAAGAACCTTGGATTGAGTTTTGCTGTGATTGAAATCATTCCTTTAAGTGTTATGTGATGTGTTGAATGCTGTGAATGTGGGATCGAGGCATAGTATTTTCAGGAAAGAAAATACCGTGTAAGATCGTGTAGGATGTGCATTGATCGGTGATGTCTATAATGAGATTATCCTGACTCTCCTGAGATAATGGATTCATATAGATGAAGTTATTCAGGCGTTGAGAGTCGAAGGAGGTTCATATGTATGGGTGAGTTGTTCAAAAGGGAACGAGCTCGGCCTGTTATATGGATTAACCCTGTCATACTGTGAGAATGGTGAACTTGAGATCGAGAACGTGTTGATGCGCATAGCTGTGGAAACATTACAACAGCTTGGTATGACAGGTGCAGAATCTCTGAGTCTAGTCAATGCACGAGTCTTCCGGAAGTAGTGTCAAGTGTCTTGTGTGCTGAGTCAGTGGAAGTCTGATGCGGGAAATGAAAAACATTGAATTGATAGACACTTGGTGCATTATGTGAATAGAACGACTCTTGAAAATATTGTGAAACATGTGATTTCTTGATGGCTGTGTGAAATGAATGAGAAAGTGATGGACTCTTGTGAATGTTTAAAAAAGGGCTGATCTACGTTGGTTGTCCAGTTTAAAATTTAAAGTTTAAAAATATCTAGCTTACCCTTTGTATTGTTCTCTGGCTGTTTTCTCTTAAAACTGTGATGATCGTGTATTTTACACGGGAGCAGATGATTTTCCAGGAAGTAGAGCTCCTTAGTGAGTGGTCGCCGGAAGGAGATCGCCTGTTTTTCTGTTCTGGTAGCAGATCGGTTGTTTTGGGTCCTCTGATAGGAGATCGGCTTCGTCCGATAGGCGATCGCCTGCTTTGTTTTTTTTACTGTATTTTGTTTATGTTTCTGGAAAATTTGACCGAATTTGTATTAAACTCCCTGTGAGGAGAAACTACATTTCATATATATAATATTTTGTTCACTTCAATCTATTTGTTACCTTTATTTTCATTATATACATTTGTGGAGGCAGCCAAAGTGGAGGCAGTGCTTCAGTGGGAACGTCCTAAGACAGTGACTGAGATAAGGAGTTTTGTGGGCCTAGCTGGCTATTATCGGCGGTTTATTGAAGATTTTTCCAAGGTAGTGGCTCCTTTAACACAACTGACCCGCAAGGATCAACCTTTTACTTGGACCGACCGATGTGAGCAGAGCTTCAAGGAACTAAAGGAAAGGTTGACTAGTGCCCCAGTGCTGGTGATCCCCGAGGTAGGAAGACCTTTTGATGTCTACTGTGATGCTTCACATCAGGGTTTAGGATGTGTTTTGATGCAAGAGAAGAGGGTGGTTGCATATGCTTAAAGGCAACTCAAGGTTCATGAGAGAAACTACCCTACGCATGATTTGGAGTTGGTGGCTGTGGTATTTGCCTTGAAGATCAGGAGGCACTATTTATATGGAGCTCGGTTCCAGGTGTTCAGTGACCATAAGAGCCTGAAATACCTGTTCGATCAGAAGGAACTAAACATGAGACAAAGAAGGTGGATGGAGTTTCTAAAGGACTACGATTTTCAACTCATGTATCATCCAGGGAAGGCCAATGTAGTGGCAGATGCCTTGAGTAGAAAATCAGTACAAGTAGCCACCATGATGATGGAAGAGCAGAAACTGATCGAGCAGTTCAGAGACTTAAACCTGGGGGTAGAATTTCATGTAAATCACATTAGTTGTAGTAAGCTGGCTATAACTAATGACTTCCTTGGAATGATAAAGGATAAGCAGCTGGAGGACCCTAGTCTGCAGCGTACTGTGGAGTCACTAGGGACCGACCAGGCTAAAGGCTTTGTGATGGGCAATGATGGGATCTTGAGATTTGAGGGCAGGATTTGCATACCTGCAAATGGAGAGTTGAGGAAGATGATCCTAGAGGAAGGTCACAAGAGTCGCCTTAGCCTACATCCAGGCATGAACAAGATGTACCATGACTTGAAGGAGTCATTTTGGTGGTCGGGCATGAAGAGAGACATCGCCCAGTATGTTACTACCTGTTTGACGTGTCAGAAGGCAAAGGTAGAACATCAAAGGCCTGGCGGATTGTTACAGCCATTAGATATCCCTGAGTGGAAATGGGACAGCATCGCCATGGATTTTATCACCCATTTACCCAGATCGGTAAAGGGTCAGGATGCAATATGGGTCATCACTGATAGGCTGACGAAGAGTGCCCACTTTCTTCCAGTGAATATGAAGATGCCTATGGCCAAGCTGGCACAGTTATACATCAAAGAAATAGTAAGGTTGCATGGAGTGCCTTCCAGCATCGTTTTAGATAGAGATCCCAGGTTCACTTCACGGTTTTGGCAGACCTTACAAAATTGCTTGGGAACTAAGTTGAGGATGAGCTCTGCATATCATCCCCAAACAGATGGTCAGTCAGAGAGGACGATCCAATCCTTGGAAGATCTGCTGAGGACGTGTGTCTTGGATCAATTGGGGAATTGGGACGAGGTGTTGCCCCTGGTGGAGTTTACCTATAATAACAGTTATCACGCTAGTATTGGGATGGCACCATATGAAGCCCTGTATGGGAGGAAATGCAGAACTCCCTTATGTTGGTACCAGGAGGGCGAAGCAGTCTTGGTTGGGCCAGAGTTGATTCAGCAGACGACCGAGAAGGTGCAACAGATACAAAGCAGAATGAAAGCTTCTCAAAGTAGGCAGAAGTCATATGCAGACCAGAGGAGAAAGCCTTTGGAGTTTGCTGCTGGAGACCATGTGTTCATGAAAGTGACACCAACCAAGGGTGTAGGAAGGGCGATCAGATCAAAGAAGTTGTCCCCTAAGTTCGTGGGACCATATCAGATCTTAAGGAGGATTGGTCCAGTGGCTTATGAGATCGCCCTACCTCCCCATTTAGCGAATCTGCACAATGTCTTTCACGTATCACAGCTGAGGAAGTACATGGCAGACCCTAGTCATGTGCTGGAGGTGGACGACGTGCAGATCAGGGATGACTTGTCCTTTGAAGCAAAACCAGTCAGGATTGATGATCGGCAAAGTAAACAGCTCAGAGGCAAGACCATGGACATGGTGAAAGTGGTGTGGGATGAGCGATCGGGTGATTCAACTTGGGAGTTAGAAGAACCCATGAGAGAAGCCTATCCATATCTCTTTTCCTTGTAATTCAATTTTCGAGGACGAAAATTTTTCTTGTTGGGGAGAATGTAAGGACCTGTAAAATTCAATTGGAATAAAAAGGGGTATATTTTAAATGAATTCTAAGTATGTTTTTATTTAAAATAAAAAGGAAGGAAAGTGTAGCTTAGAAGACTATGAGATCTCCTAGTTAGTACTTAATCGCCGGTCGTCTACTACACATGATCGCCAGGGCGCGAGGACGTCGCCAGGGCGCGCGAGGCATGTGGACGTCGCCAGGGCGCGAGGCATGTGGACGTGTCCAGGGCGCGAGAGGCATGCGGGCATCGCCAGGGCGCGAGGCATGTGGACGTGGCCAGGGCGCGAGAGGCATGCGGGCATCGCCAGGGCGCGAGGCATGTGGACGTGGCCAGGGCGCGAGAGGCATGCGGGCATCGCCAGGGCGCGAGGCATGTGGACGTGGCCAGGGCGCGAGAGGCATGCGGGCATCGCCAGGGATAGACATCGGTCGTCTCCCAGAGAGAGACATCGGTCGTCTTCCAGGGCGAGAGAGACATCGGTCGTCTTCCAGGGCGAGGGAGACATCGGTCGTTCGCCAGGATGAGTCAGCGGTGGAAAGTTATCGCGCGACGTCGAGTTTCACACAGAGTAAAGTGGGACCCAGGCTCCCAGCATGAAACGTCCTGCACGCGCGACACGTAGGCAAAAAGGGTGGTTCAGAATAGTGACCTCAGAGTGTTAGCCTGCGCAGAGACACGCTTAGTCGTACTGTTCAGTGCAGCGTACACGTAAACTTCCCTGCAGAGTGGGTGGTGGCAGCGGCTTTTGTGGACAAGTTAGTTTAAGATGCAAAAACCCACTTCTGAGAGAAAGAAACGTTGCAGTGGTTCAAGAGCGAAAGAGTGTGTTTACCTCCCTTCTTCTCCTTTCTCTCCTTCGCACTGCGACTCAGGCACCTTCACCCAAAAGTACGACGAACGACGGCTACCATTAGAGCACCTGGGAAGTTCTCTGCAAGTCCTACAAACCAGACGCAAAAACAGAGTGAGAGCATCTTTTAAGCTTCGTGGGGTTTTGGAGTTCTTGGTGTTTTGCACAAGTCCAGGTAAGGGAAGCTAACCTTTATTTTCAATACAAGCCATAGATTAGCTGTTTCTGAAGTGAGGGCGACGTGGTCGCCGGTTTTCTGTTTCTTTTCGCAATGCTCTGTTCTATGTGGTTGGGCGACGTGGTCGCCGGTTTTAAATACGGATTTCGAACTCCCCTGTTTTTGTGTTGTTAGAAGCTGTTTGAGATTTAAAGGTGAAATACATGTAATACTCGAAAATCTGAACCTTTGAAATGATTGTTGCTGTGATTTGAATCATTCATTTAAGTGGTATGATGTTTGAATGTTGTGAATGTCGGATCAAGGCATAGTATTTTCAGGAAAGGAAATACCGTGTAAGATCGTGTGTAGGTGTATTGACTAGGGGCTTGTCTAGAAGGAGATATCCTGACTCTGCTGAGATAATGGAACCACATAGAGGAAGTTATTAGTTGTGGAGAGTCGAAGGAGGTTCATATGAATGGGTGAGTCGTGTGAAAAAGAACGAGCTCGGCCTGTTATATGAATTCACCCTGTCATACCGGGAGAGTTGATGACATTGAGATTATATATGCGCATGGCTGTGTGGATTTCACAGTGGTATGGTATGACAGGTGCAGATCTCTGAGCCTGAGTCAACGCACGAGTCAATCCGGAAGTAGTGTCATGTGTCTATGCATTGTGAGTCAGTGGAAAGTCTGACGTGTGAATCTTGAATACTGAAAGTAGCAAATGGACACTTGACGAGTATGTGGATAATGGATATGTTGATGGTTGTAATTGTTATGGATCATGAATGGTGTGAAGTTTTATGTTTACTATTGATTTAAAAGCTTTTAAACCATCTAGCTTACCCCTTTTCTTTTGTATTGCTCTGTGGCTGTTTTCTCTTAAACTGTGATGATCGTGTATTTTTACACGGGAGCAGACGAGGTTGCAGGTGGTGGAGCTCCTCAGTGAGTGGTCGCCGGGAGGAGATCGCCCACATATAGTTCTGTTAGGCGATCACCCTTTTTAAGTTGTATGATAGGAGATCGGCTGTTTTTTTGGTCCTCTGATAGTAGATCGCCGGTTTATGTAGGGAGATCACCGGTTTCAATTTATTTGGCTGTATTTTGTCTAAGTTTTGGAAAAATATACTGGTTATGTATTAAACTCCCTGTGAGGAGCAACTTCATTTTATATAAATACGTATGTTCATTTAAACATTTTTGTTTTACCTTTATTTCATTTTATAATTATGAAAAGAAATTTGGCGGGATGTTACATATTTACTATTGGTTTGTATTTCATGTTAGATTGCAGCATGTTCTTGGATTCATTCCAAGAGATTGTTAAATCCCAGAACCAAGAGGGAAACTCGAACAATGGGGAGAACCAGGAGGATGAAAAAAACAACAATGGGGAGAAACAGAGCCATAAGGAAAAGCAAAACAATGGGGATAACAAGAATCATGAGGAAAACCACAACAATGGGTATAACCAGAACCATGAGGAAAATCAAAACAATGGGGATAACCAGAACCATGAGGAAAACCACAACAATGGGGAGAAGAAGAACCATGAGGAAAATCAAAACAATGAGGAGAAGCAGGACAAAGCGAACAAGGATGATTCATCCATAGCATGGTACTTCAACATAATCATAATTTATTTCATATTTCCTAATAGGGAACGTGGCAATATTTGGTAGTTGATTGTCTTCATGGTGCCATAGCAATGCTATCGAGCAGTGTACAAAGCCAATCTTCACAATTAGACGCAGTTCTGTTTTCATTTCGTGAGGCTGGAAGAAAGTGTATAGAAAATCTTCAAAGAGTAAAATGTGTTTTAGCCCCTCTAACGTTCGATGAAATTGATTTTTTTTTACCGAATCCTTTTATATTTATGAAAATAGTTATATTTTATTTTCAAAAGAGTTATATTCTCTTATTTACATAGTTTTTATCCTCATGCTACGATGTGGAAAAATTATATCCCCATAAAATGTCACTTTTTAATTCAATTCTAACTTTTATTTTCATTATTTTAAAACTATGAAGTATTATAAAGAACATCTAAAGTCAAGTAAATATATCTTTGAACATGTCTAAAAAAATAAAATTTCGGTTATAATAACCCAGGAAAGTTTTTAAATGATAATTTTGTTCCGGATGTTTTAAAATGTAGTGAAATTTAATATCTTACAAACATTTCCGAACATCAAAAGATTTAATATCTTGGAACATCAATTGTTATCTCCAAATTAGCAATACATATACATCTGATATAAACCCTTGAAAAGGAAAAGAAAAAAGAGGTCAGAAGTTAAGGAAAGAAACAAGATGAAAAGGAAGACATCAATTTAGAAGCTGCATGAATTTACCTATTAATCAACAGGTTAAAAATGAATTGAAAAAAAGATTAAAGCATATAATGTAAGGACCTGAAAAATTAAATTGGAATAAAAGAGTTATATTTTAAATGAATTCTAAGTATGATTTTATTTAGAATAGAAAGGGAGGAAAAAGTTAAGTTTAGAAGGCTACGAGGTCGCCGGTCGCCTGCTACACATGAGCGCCAGGTGGACATCGCGCGGGCGTGAGAGGCATGCAGGCATCGCGCGGGCGCGAGAGGCATGCAGGCATCGCGCGGGCGCGAGGGGCATGCGGGCATCGCGCGGGCGCGAGGCACGCGGGCATTGCCAGGGCGCGATGCATGTGGACGTGGCCAAGGCGCGAGAGTTATGAGGGCGTCGCCAGGGAAGACATCGGTTGTCTCCCAGAGGAAGACATCGGTCGTTCGCCAGGAAGATGTCATCGGTGGTTATCTTCGCGCGAGGTCATCGGTAGTTGTCTTCGCGCGAGGTCATCGGTGGATCGTCTTCGCGCGAGAGGTCATCAGTGGTTTCTCTTCGAGCTGGTAGTCATCGGCGAAAGGTCATCGCGCGACGTTGAGTTACACCCAGAGAACGTGGGCCCCAGACTCCCAGCAAGAGATGTTCTGCACGCGCGCCACGTAGACAAAAGAGTGGTTCAGAATAGTGACCTCAGAGCGTAGCCTGCGCAGAGGCACGCTTAGTAGTACTGTTCAGGGAAGCGTGCACGCAAACTTCCCTGCAGAGTAGGTGGTGGCAGCTGCTTTTGGAGGGATAAGTTGGTTTAAGTTACAAAAATCCACTGCTGAGAGAAAAGAAAACATTGTTGTATTCGACGAGAGAAAGAGTGAGTTCCCTCCCTTCTCCTCCAGTTACCCCCTCCGCGTTGCGATTTCAGCATCTCCACACAAGAGTACGACGAGAAGCGACACCATTGGAGCACCTGGGAAAGTTCTCTGCAACTCCTTCAAAACCAGACTCAAGAATAGAGCCAAGGCATTCTTCAAGCTCTGTTGGATTTCGAAGCTCCTGGTAGTTGCGCAAGTCCAGGTAAGGGAAGCTAAACCTCTTTTTCCATACAAGCCATAGTGTAGCTATCTCTGAAGTGAGGGCGACGTGGTCGCCATTTTTGTTTTCATCTGCGTAAAATGCTCTGTTTGTGTGCTTGGGCGACGTGGTCGCCGGTTTTATATACAGTCTTCGAAACACCCTATTTTTGAACTAGATCGCCGGTTTTGGCGTTGTTTGTGAACTCTCTGTTTTTGGGTGTTGTTTTGAAACTACTTGAGATTTAAATGAAATATTCGAAGATCTGAACCTTGAAATGATTCGTTGCTGTGACTTGAATCAATTACTCGAGTGGTATGATGTTTTTGAATGCTGTGAATGTGGGGTCGAGGCATAGTATTTTCAGGAAAGAAAATACCGTGTAAGATCTTGTAGTAGGTGCATTGATCGGTGATTCCTAAGGGGATATCCTGACTCTGCTGAGGTAATGGAATCACGTAGAGGAAGTTACTCAGTTGTTGAGAGTCGAAGGAGGTCTATATGATGGGCGTCTCGTGTGAAAAAGAACGAGCTCCGCCTGTCCTATGGATTAACCCTGTCATACCAGGAGAACTATTGACATTGAGATGATATATGCGCATGCTGTGTGGATTCACAGCGACCCTGTGTGGATTTCACAGTGGTGTGGTATGACAGGTGCAGATCTCTGAGTCTAATCAACGCACGAGTCAATCCGGAAGTAGTGTCAAGTGTCTTGTGTGGCGAGTCAGTGGAAAGTCTGACGTGAGAAATGAGAAACATTGATAGTTTATAGACACTTGATGCAGTATTGTGAAATGGAATGACTATGGGTGAATGTTGTGAAATGTGTGATTTTGGGCGATCAGGTGAATGATATGAGCAACTCTACGTTTTACATGGATATTTTGAAACTTGTTTTACTTTGATTTTCATGTTCATGATTTAAACTTCCTTTAAATTATATAGCTTACCCTGCGTGTTTTGGTTCTGTGGCTGTTCTTTTAAAACTGTGATGATCGTGTATAACTTACACGGGAGCAGATGATCTTCCAGGAAGTAGGGCTCCTTAGGGAGTGGTCGCCGGAAGCAGATCGGCTGTTTTGGGTCCTCCGATGGGAGATCGGCCTCGTTCGATAGGAGATCGGTCTCTTCCGATAGGAGATCGCCTGCTTCGTTTTTTTACTGCATTTTGTTTATGTTTCTGAAAAAAATTTGACCGAATTTGTATTAAACTCCCTGTGAGGAGAAACTACATTTCATATATATAATATTTTGTTCATAGAATCTATTTGTTACCTTTATTTTCATTATATACATTTGTATAGTATTTTGGCGGGATGTTACATATAATACTTGGATGATCTATTGAAACCACATTCATACCTTGTGTGCTCAGCAATGGATGCAATCAACTTACAAATTGACTGAATCAAGACCTCGTATGCTATAAGCTCATAATGTTTTCTTCAAAGAATGAAAGCCCCCGTTACAGAACATTCTGTGCTATTCAATGTCAGGTTCTATAAATCAAGCTTTTCCCTGAATAATGTTATTATGCTTTCAAGGTTAATTGTGTCAACATTATCTCTCAAACTTGAACCACTTCCAGTTAGCATAAAGTGCTTCATTTTCAAACGGCAGGACACTCTTTCGGAGGCTTTCTGGTTGTTGAGAGATAAAAGCAGGATGTAGCTTTTCCCTGTATTTCTTTGCCATCATATCAGCCTCCAGAAAAACTCTCTGTTGGCACCAAAGAAACAAGCATATCTCAAGATCAATCTTACTCAAACCAAAGAACTTAAACAATAAATAAAACTAGTATACACACTAACAATGTAAAAGGTTTCTACGTTGTTATCCAATCAAAAATTATATATGGTAAGCTTAGACTTTTATAATAATTAGCTTAAAATCTAACATAGTTACTGCAATATCATAACCAATCCTGGGTAACTATATCAATAAAAAGACATTTGGTACAACTCTAAACAAGTATTTAACTATATATAATAGCCTATTCACAGGCATCCTGCATAATTGTTAAATTACTGTCAAATGCTAACTGTATTATTCTCCTCTCCTCCGTTACCATCATGCAAAAATAAACATAATTTCCAAGTTTGGTTCATCAAGAGAGACCTCAATCAATTCAAGAAGCTCAACATCATCACATGGATATATCCTCTACTAATGTCCCACAACTTTGTCTCTAATTTTTTAATAATAACTTTCAACTTTTCCGGGCAAAAGTTGAAGGTAATGCACATAAACCTTATCCACCCCTTTACAGATCCATTTTGTTTCTCTGCACAGAATGAATGAAGGAGTATGCACTCCAATTCCTTTCATAGCATGAGGAAGAATATGACTGCCTAGAAAGTTTCAAGGCAAGCTCTTTGGATACTATTCGGAAGTATCCAAGCCCTGTCCTAAAAAATAGGATTGGATACTTTTCAAATGCATGTCCACAAGCACTCAGACAACAAGTGCCCCCGAAGTATCTTATAAAAATCTAAATAAAAAAATATTGAATACTTTTCAGATGCGTATATGGAAGTATTTAAGGAGTATTGGTATTCAACTTGCCGATACTTCTCTATTTTTTAAGTATTGAGGCTTCATAGCCAAAAACTCATACTAACATAGTATCAGATTAGTTGACAATGTAAAAAGTTTTATAATACTGGTGCATAGGAATTAAACACTAAAATAAATACCTCTTTATTAGATAGAAATTGGCCAGGTTCACTTTCAAGGTCTGCAATGCTGCATGCCATGAAGAGAATTACAACTTAATGTTCTTCAACAAAACTTTTGTGAGAAAGGAAGGGTTGAACAAAACATGTGTACTGGAAAGTAACAAGTAAATTTGAGTATATTGAGTTCACGTACACTCAACTCAAGCAAAGTTAATTTATCTCAATTTGCAAGAAACCATTGTTAAAGAAATGGATGAAAGGACTAATATAATCCTTTTCTCCTGGTCGTATCATTACTCATTAGGTAATTGGGCTAGATTCTCTCACTCAAACTCATGAAGTACTGGAATAGTGATCACATATTTTGGTCCTTTTCTTGTGATGGTGCACAACGACAAAATCTTAATCCCACTTGGTGAGGTTGGTTACATAGATCACTGTGTCATTGGATTCATTTAAAGACAAAATCTCCAAAGAGTGACAGCACAACCACACCTAAAATTTGGAAAACTACATTTTGAAAATGGATCTAACTATTTTGCAAAAAATTTCAGCATGGATATATCTTATTCTCCAGCCATCCTTACTTTCACTCTATTCTTAGAAATAATATTGATTTGCTTCTATAATTTTTTGTGTGATTAGTCAATTTGCATGAAACAATACACAATTAATGTATATTACACCTACTCTGATGACCTAAACGCAATTCTTTACAAAACTTGCTAAAATACCAAATTCATTGGAAAAATAAGCAATGGCTTTAAAAGAAGAACGGCGACTCTCAAAAGAAAGCCTTTTAGAACCAAAGGACATCCAAAGAGGTCACATGATGATGGAGTTTCAAATTTCAATCCAGATTTTCTGAAGACATGATATTCTTATAATGCAGTAATTATTATTATTATTATTATTATTATTATTATTATTATTATTATTACTATTATTATTATTATTTTGGTGGATATCTTTCTATTTTATTTTGATTAGTTGCCCTATTATTACCTTTTTCTCAGCCTGGTAATGCCTAATTTTGTAAGGAGTTCATGTGTTGTAAGTGGTAAGGGAAGGAATTGGAATTTTAATTAGCATAGAAGGTTTCTTCTGATTCATTAAATAACCCCAAATAAACAGTAACAAACTAGGTGTACCCAACAATAAGATTTATCAGTCAAAAAGTCAGCAATCCATTACCTTAAAGAAATTTTATCAGGAGTGCGTGACTTCACGACCAGAACTTTAACCTTCTCATCAACAGAAAGTATGTCTGTGATGGAAGGAATTCGAGAACGAGTGATATCTGAAACATGTAGCAATCCACTGAAAGTACCCAACAGATTAATTTTAAATGTCAGGTTATGCACATACAATTTAGCGATCCAAACAACTTTAACTCGTAACAAATGAAATGTCAGGTTATATATATTCAAAGATATGAGAAGATCTTAAAGATGTTAATAAGAAGAATAGGATGACTGAATTAAGTTCTTAACAAAAAAACAGCCAAGCTAGAATCTCAGATGGTCCAACTCTGTCCACAAAAAGAAAAGGGATAGGCATGTGCATATGAGAATAAAAATTGTGATCTAAAACGGATTGACGCACCTTATATTTGTTAAATTCATGTCCTCACTAAGATAATACAAATTTCAATGTAAAATGCACCAATGTATATAAATGAAGTTAAGTCATGTGCACTTCTAGGTTAAGTTTAGAAACAAATGCAAGAATTGATCTAGATAAAATGCCAAATCTAAGTAGACAATCTAGGACATATTTACTACTCTAAAAAAATGCCCTGGGGCTTAACAATCTATGTCCAAGATATCACTCACCTTCTATTTGTTTCTCCTATCCTTATTTGGGCTCCGTAAGGAAGGATCTTTCTTACAGTCCCTTCAAGAACTGTTCCTTCTCGAAGATATAGCTTTTCCTACGGCATATCAATTACACAGCAGGGATTTCAAAAGACAAAAGAGAGCAACCAGAACCAACAATTCCACTGACTATTGAAACTAGGAAACGAGAAAGGAAATAGACAGATTTGCATACTGACCCAAGCTTCCCTCTCACTAATTATCAAACTGTTATCAGCTTCATCTACTTGAATAATTTGTACATGCATACAGCGTCCAATCTACATCATTATTATCAAATAGTTGTAAGAACTAAGAAGTACAGAAGAAAACATTGAAAGATTAACAACAAATGATGGGAGAAACATCTAATGTGTTCAAACTGGTAGGGGTTTTCAGTTATAAGGAGAAAAAATGCATTTTAGTGAAAACTTTTAAGGCAACGCGCCGTGCAATAAGAATTGAAAAACAAACTAAATTCATTTACCTAGATGAGGTCATAAAGTACTTTGAAAGTCAACTTGAGATCATGACTTGCACTCCATAATATATCATGATACATAAAAATTTAATAGACTGGTGTATGTTTAAACAATACAAAATAAAATAAACCAATATAAACCTGTGAAGAAACATAGAGATCTTACTAAAGTAATTATGGACTATATCATTTGGAATACATGTCAGAACAAAATTGTCTGAAAATGTTGAATATTCCTATTATTTAGTAAGTAGTTATTAGAATCGCTGGCTACATTTTTAAGGCAGATACATGCCTAAAGCTTGAAAAGGTAATTGCTTCTCAGTTAAGAAAAAATAACAAATTAACAGGGTAGCTTATAGAGGCTTCCACCAATCACACTCAAGGAGACCCAAGTTACAGAAGATTTTAATTGAGCCTAATAGCACTATCCACATCAGTGAAGCTATAAAATATTATGTCTATCCACTCAATATTAGATAATACAATAATAGAGTATAAGAATTAAAAAGAAGCCCGCAAGTAAATTAGCTTTCCCAAAATAAGATTGTATTGTATTTTTTTGTCAGGAAGGAAAATTATAGGGCTTGAACTCACATTTTCTTTCAACTCAGAAAACCTATTTACTCTTTTCATAAGCTCAGCTTTGGGAAGGAAAGCTCGTAATCCCTGCATATCCAATTTCAAGAAGAGATAATTATGTACTTGTATGATACATGAACATAAGTATTCAGTTCAATGGCACAGACCTCAATCCTTGTCAGTAGGCCCTTAGTATTCCACTCAGTGATTCTAACTTGTACAGGTTCACCAAGCTGTTTTATCTGTCCAAAACATTAAAAGTAGAGGATTTAAATCTCATCAACACGAGAAGAGATTATTGGACTTTATAGGTTTCAAAATTGGATTAAAGCAACAATTTGGCATAATATCATTGCTTTCAAGTTTGTAATTATCACATATAACTATAGTTAATTGTGATGTAACATTCACTCATCAATATATGATAATACTTTCAAACCAAGGAAGCAAAGACATCTTCAAATGTTTTCCATATCGATGTCAGATACATCTAGTTTATAACCTTCAACTTTTTTACCCTATTTATTGAATCTGTTCCCTGACATGGATGAGACACCACACCTAGATAAATAATACTATTTTCGTGTTCACAATGAAAAATGTCAAATTTTGAAACATTGATATCTTTATTTTAATGTAAGATTTTTGTTTTTGAAACATTGATGTCTTAATACCATTTATTTGTGCTTAATCTTAACCGTGCTGTGTCCTACGATTTTTAGTTGTATTTGTGCTTCCTAGTGTCCAACTTGTTAGTCTTAAGAACCTAGCATTTTGCATTTCACTCACAAAGCACACAAAAAAGTTACAATATCTAAAATTCTAACCATCTGTAAGGGAAAAAAAGAACGAAAGGAGGACAAAAACCTGCCTCAGCCGATGCCAGGCAATCCGGCGGAAGAGCCTTCTGGTAGAAAGCAGTGGCCTACCAGCAAGGGTCCTACCCAGAACCTCAGCAAACAAAATGGTCCCAATCTCTACAACAGTTCCCCCAGGCACTGGCCCCCCATTCATTGCATCATCATTCTTCACAATCCCCATCCTCCCCTCAAACATAAAATTCTCTTCAGCCTTGTTCACATCACATAACAACTGCTCCATCTCTTTGTTATACAAGGGAAGCACCTCCTTTGTCAACATTGTCCCCAGTAAATCTGACCCCACATTCACATTTAGCTTGTTCTCATTACCTGAAACCACAACACCAACCACAAAATCCCCAGGTTTGGGCTCATAGTACTCAGCACAACCCTTTTTATCTTCTCCACTCCCATCACCCACGTCATCTATTCCCTTAGAACCTTCCAACACCCCACCATCTTCCTTCTCCTCCACCACAGAATCATCACCTCCCTTTAAAAACTTCTCAAAGGGTGTCAATGCCAAAGCCTCCTCTTCAGTAGAAACCTTCTCTCTGTGCACATCAATTTCAGAAGATGACCCATTTCTAATGGATACCAGTGAAGGCTTGTCCAGCAACTCTAGCGTTTCAAACTCTTGGATTCTATCATCAATCACAAATTCCTCGTTCATGGAACAAAGTGGAACATGGGTAGCACCCAAAATTGTAAATTTATTTGCAAAAGGGCAAAATTTAGGAGATTGGGGTTTCACGGGGTTGGCATATTGCTTGTTCCTCAAAAGGTTTCTGACATGATTAAGAGGTAATGAAGAGTTTGGAAGTAAAAGGGACTTACAAGAACAAAGAACAAGTGTCATATTCGAGACACAATTTGAAATTTGGTTCAGTTCTAAGTTTCGTGCCACTTTGAAGTATCCACTTCAACCATTTGTTTCAGTCTCTCTTCCTTCAGTTCATAATTTGTTCGAGAATGTCCTTCAGATTATTGATATGGGATAAGAGTAAAATGACAACCATTTCTCGTATTTCTTATTTCTTGGTGAAGGTACATAATATTTTGTATTTCTTTAATTATTTGAAAAATGTAATAATAATACTTTATATATATATATATATATAAATTTTTAATTGTTTGAAAAATATGATATTATATACTTTTTAAAGTTATTGTAAATCTTTTTACTGGAAAAGTGCTGGGAGGATATATATATATATTTCACCCTTTTGACCAAAGCGTTAGAACGTCTCCTTTTCAAACCTCATCCTCTCCAGCTTCACACTAAGTACACCGATGACCTTCACCTGATAATCCTCAAAGAGACATGAAAGAACAGTATGGTGCCTCTGCGGCCGGTTGCGCTCCGACGCTCAAGTCAGTGATCGAATCAACAAAGAATTTCAGAGAAAACTCAGAACCGTGTGCAAGTGAATCACCACCAAAATGAAAAAAACCTCCCTCTGAATTCCGTTAAGAATTCTATATATATACCTGAGTCTTTTTCTCTCCTGACGGTTATTCCTCTTGACACATGGATAACATCTGGTCATACACGTGTCACCATCTGGAGTAGCTGAAACGTTACTTTCACTTTGCTCCTGCGACTAAGTTATCCACACAGGGAGTAGCTTAGTGCACAGGCTACTCTGGACACAACCTTAACATGGTGAGCTGGTTAACACTAGGTATCACGGCTCACACTACACATGGTGGCAGATATGCCACTTATCTTCTCTACTTTGGCGGCAGACATGCCACTTATCTTTTGTATTTAGACCATATAATAAGTGCTTACCAAGTCTTCTCAAATACTCGGCGATGTGCTCCTTTCGGCGACTTGTTGACCACCTGATCTCCTAATCTTCACACACGGCGATCATGTGCAATCTAGGCGATTACTGATTACATACGAGAGAAATCGGAGACCGCCGCCTTCTTCAACAAACGACAATCCCATCGACTTCTAAGCTACACTTTCCTGTCTCTTACTCTTCTTGATCCACGTGTCCTCCTCAAGCATGCCCACAGGATTACCTCACAATTACGTCATCACACCTGACTACTTGGTCAGTACATATATATATATATATATATATATATATATATATATATATATATATATATATATATATATATATATATATATATATATATATATATATGATCTCGCCGCGGACTCAAGCGTGGAGAGATTGCCTCGTCACTCCTTCGTTTGACTTCCTATCTGCTGCGCGTCCTGCAAGGAGGTTCCAGGGACCTTCGACGACTCCCAGCGGTACCTGCAAAACATGCGAAAGGCGCCTCTAGCGGCCGTTGTGGCTCCGACGCTCAAGTCAGGCAACGAGAACACCGAAAGGTCTCTCTCAGACTTCTCTGTGTGAGACCGTGTGTGTGTGTCCTCAGACCTCTTTTTCTTTATGTTGTGTATCTGAGGTCAAGAATGCATACCTGGTTTGGTGTTCTTCTTCCTCATATAAACCCTGCGTAGCCCCTACAGGCTACCTCTAGGTTCACTTAATTACTCTGCAGTGCCGTTTCCACTTCCCAGGGTGCTTTGCGTGCCAGCTTTTCCCACTTGAGTGCCAGGTCTGACAGGGGTGGCCGCGTGGGTTCCTCTCAACCCCTTCGACTTCTGTGCCTACCTGCCTTTCCTATTCTCTGGGAACATCTTTACCATCCACGTGGCAGACATGCAACCCTACTGGGAGATGATGGGCTCTCGTCCAGCAGGATTCTGCACTTAACTGCGTCTTCTCATCTTCCTGCGTGGTCGTCTCGCGACTAAGAACGCTCTCAGCCTCTGGGCACTTTGCTGATCATCGGTTGCGTTGTTCACATCGCGCGACTGACGTCACCTCAACACACACCGATGACCGATGTGATACTTCACGTCCTCGTGCTCTGCTTATGGGATCAGGCGAGGTCCTTGGGTAACGTTCTTGCTGGAAGCCTGGGTCCCAGTTTAACACGCGTTGACAAGGAACCCCCGACGACTGATCATTCTCCATGCACCGATGACTTATCACAATGCATGTACCGATGACAGATCACTCTGAACGCACCGATGACTGATCGGTGCTTCGTCCCTTCTCGCGCTCTATCCAGGCGCTCAAGTAGGAACTGATCTGCTGGTGGCGGTCGCTCGGTAGCTGACCACTGATCGCCGTTCTTGAACGATCTCCACCCTGATTCATCTGCCTTTACGTGCCACGCGTCACTCTGTGATTGGCCCACGTGGTCATCTGCTTCTGACGTCATCGCCTACCGATGACCGACCGGATCACAAGCCCCCCAGTCTCGAGCTGTGAACTTGTTCTCAGCGAAGAGACTAAGTGGTCTTCGTTGCCAAAGGGAAGAAGGAGCACGAAGCTGATGTACCTGAGACCATGGCTGCTGGTGTCGAGGTTCTGATAGATGGGTTCCATGGGCTGGCAGCAGGTTCACTGCGTCCTACCAGACTCGGACTCTACCCAACCTAGCCTCCACCATTCAGTGGCCGATGGCAGGCTCATTCCTCCTTCTTGAGCTTCTTCCCTTGCCACTTCTCCTTGTGTGTAATTTCTCTTGCTGCTACAAACTTGCATGTAACCTTGTATGCATAAGTTCGTGTTGGATGACTGACCTGATGGCGTTTAAATGCCTCGACTGATCGTCCAAGACCTTGTTTGGGCAAGCTTTCATACTAAGGGCTTTGCTACCGACCACCGACTAGCATGTTAGCGCACCACCGATCAGTCATCGCGCTTCCTGCTTCGCATTACTTCCGCGTCACTCCAGCGCTAAGTGCATAGAGGACCTGACCTCTGAAGTTGATGCCTGTGTTTTGGGGAAGAGGACTGCTTCTTGATGACCCCTCTTGCCTTAGCCTCGCTGTAGGAAGTTGAGGTGAGGTCTTCCCCCTCTCCCCCCAGCCTCGCAATAACAAGTCGAGGTGAGGACTTTCTCTGTAGTCCTAACCTTGCTGTATGAAGCAGAGGAGAAGGACGTGGATCTCTTGCCTCCACCTTGCCGCAAGAAGCAGAGGAAAAGGACTTTCTCTACTGAGTGGGTGCATGCTCCCAGGGGAGCACCAGGGGTGGCTGTCTAAGCGCACTCGCCAGGCGCATCCCTGCCTGCATGGTATCACCGTACGCCCTTTGAGTGGGCAACTCCTCTTCTTCTGGTTTGGGATCATGCGGGGTGCATGCGTAACGCTCTCGCTGGGAGCCTGGGTTCCAGCTTAACGCGTGTTATCAAGACCCCAATGAAAAGCCTTCTTCTGGAATCATGGGAGGTGCGTGCGTAACGCTCTCGCTGGGAACCTGGGTCCCAGCTTAACACGTGTTAGCACGACCTCGATGACCAGCCTTATTTTGGAATCATGCGAGGTGCGTGCGTAACGCTCTCGCTGGGAACCTGGGTCCCAGCTTAACACGTGTTAGCACGACCTCGATGACCAGCCTTATTTTGGAATCATGCGAGGTGCGTGCGTAACGCTCTCGCTGGGAACCTGGGTCCCAGCTTAACACGTGTTAGCACGACCCCGATGACCAATAGACCGACCGAGTACTTACACCGAAGTGCACCGACGGCTGATCTTGCTTTGGGTGCACCGATGACTGATCGAGCTTTGCTTCTTGGTGCTCAAACGCGACGGTGATGTCTTGTTCCGGGGAAGAAGGGTTTTGCTCGTTGACCCCTCTTCCCTTTCCCTCTCTTGGTTTTCCCCAGAATTCCCGAGTTCCCACACTTTGGCCACCTGCACTCACTCCTGGGGTGAGGAGAACATAGGGCAGTGGTTCGTACTCGCGCCTGGGGCGAGTAGGCTCCAACTGATCCCTTGAACTTGTATTTGGGGCAAGCAGAACTTGAACAGGGAAACATGCGCATACTTGACATACTGAAATCTTTTTTATTGGGTGGCCTCGTTAAAAACCCTCTAGGGAAAAGAGTGCCTCCTGATTTGCTTAACTATTTTCAGTAAATACATTGAGTGCGCTAGAACACATCTACTTTACAACTTAACTGAAGTAGAATTTCAAGTGTGTAGCGTTCCACGTCCTGGGGATAGGTGCTCCATCCAGAGTCTCCAGCCGATAAGCTCCATTCTCCAACGCCTCAACTACTCTATATGGACCCGTCCACTTTGGAGATAACTTGTTCTCCATCTCATTGTGGTGTGCCTTCCTCATCACCAGATCGCCCTCCTGGAAACGCCTGGGCTTTACCTTGGAATTGTGTCTCCGTTCCACTCTTCTTTTGACAGCTTCCGCACTGACCCTGGCTACCTCTCGCACTTCGTCCAGGAGGTCCAGATTCACCTTTCGCTCTTGATTGGACTCTTCGACGATAAAGTTCAGGAATCTAGGGGAGCTCTCCTGTATCTCTACGGGGATCATAGCATCCGTCCCATAGACAAGACTAAAGGGTGTCTCTTGGGTGCTAGACTGTGGGGTGGTATGGTAGGACCATACAATTCTGGGGACCTCTTCTGCCCAATTCCCCTTAGCTTTCTCTAATCTTCGCTTCAGCCCCCTAAGCAGCACTCGGTTGGCTGACTCCACCTGCCCGTTGGTCTGCGGGTGTTCTACTGAGGCGAACACTTGCTGTATCTTCAGCTCTTCGCACATCTTTCTCAACTGATGACTGGTGAATTGAGTGCCGTTGTCGGATACCAGCCTCTTGGGTATCCCGAAACGACAGACGATATTCTTCCAGACAAAATGCTCGACCTTCTGAGCGGTGATGTGGGCCACTGGTTCCGCCTCCACCCATTTCGTGAAATACTCGATGGCCACTATGAGGAATTTCATCTGTCTGATCGCCAGAGGAAAGGGTCCCAGGATGTCGATTCCCCATGTGTGAAATGGCCATGGGCTATGGATGGACTTCAACTCTTCCGGGGGCGCCTTATGCCAGTCTGCATGAAGTTGGCATTGTTTGCACCGCTGAGCGTACTTCACACAGTCTTCCTTTAGCGTTGGCCAGTAGTACCCTGCGCGGAGAATTCTACTTGCCAAAGCGCGACCACCGACGTGGCTCCCGCACACCCCTTCGTGCAACTCTGACATGAGTCTGGTGCATTGCTCTCCATGCACGCATATTTGCACTGGGTGGGAAAAGCCAAATCTAAACAAGCTCCCATCGATTAGAGTAAACCTACACGAGCTCTTTCTTATCTTCTTTGCCTCTGTTGGGTTCAGTGGGAGCACACCGTCCTCTAGGTACAACTGGTACGGCGTCATCCACGTATCGGGCCCCTTGACAGCGCAGACTTCCACCACCTCATCGGTCCTCACCTGTCGCGCCCTCACCCTCGGTGCTTTCAGCGTTTCTTGGGTCAGGGACCGATGACTCGCCGCCGGACGCCCCACCGACTTGGATACTTGCAGTACTTGATTATCAGATACAAACGCTCGCGGTACCTTCAAAGTCTCTTGGATGACGGTCCTCTGTTTTCCCCCCTTGCCCGAGCTGGCCAGCTTGGCAAGCAGATCTGCTCTGGCATTTTGCTCTCGGGGCACATGCACCAATTCGAACTCATCGAAGGACGTCTTCATGAGCTGGACGTATTCCAGGTAGGCTGCCATCTGAGGGTCTTTCGCCTGGAATTCCCCTGTAACTTGCCCAGTGACTAGCATTGAATCACTCTTAGCCACCAGACTTCTTGCTCCCATTTCTTTCGCCAACAACATTCCTGCAATCAAGGCTTCATACTCTGCCTGGTTGTTGCTAGCCTTGAAGGCAAAGCGAAGGGATTGTTCGATCAGTACCCCGTTCGGGCCTTCCAGAATGACTCCAGCGCCGCTTCCCTGCTGATTGGAGGAGCCATCTACTGATAAGACCCACCGGAAAACTACGCCTTCTGCAGGTGTCGCGATTGGCGACAGTTCAACCACGAAGTCGGCGAACACCTGCCCCTTGATCGGTCCTCGGGGTTCGTACTGGATGTCGAATTCTGAGAGTTCCACAGCCCACTTGACCATCCTCCCTGCTACGTATGGTTTCTTCAACACGTTCTGGATGGGCAGGTCCGTCATGACCACTATGGTGAAACTGTGGAAATAGTGTCTTAGTCTTCTGGCTGAAAAGACTACAGCCAGTGCCGCCTTCTCCAGGGTTTGATACCTCGTTTCCGGGCCCCGTAGTACCTTACTTACAAAATACACAGGTTTCTGAACCTGATCCTGCTCTTGTACCAGGACCGAGCTGACCGCCCTCTCTGTCACAGCAAAATACAGGTGAAGAGGGGTGCCCATTTGTGGTTTACACAATACTGGTGGGCTCGCCAGGTACTCCTTCAGTTGCAAGAAGGCTTCTTCGCATTCTGGTGTCCACAGAAATCTACTGCTGCGCTTGAGACATTGGAAAAACGGATGACCCTTCTCTCCTCCAGCAGACATGAACCGTGACAAGGCGGCCAACCGACCAGTGAGCTGCTGCACCTCCTTCACCGTCGCAGGGCTCCTCATTGCCACGATTGCCGCGCACTTCTCCGGGTTTGCCTCAATTCCACGCTCCGTTAGAAGGAAACCCAAGAACTTCCCAGCCCCTACACCGAAGATGCACTTCTCAGGGTTGAGTTTCAACCCATACTTGGCGATGGTGGTGAAAAGTTCTTCCAGGTCAACTACATGGTGTGCCTTCTGGCGCGACGTGACCACCATGTCGTCTACGTACGCATGCGCGTTCCTCCCAAGCATGGGCGAGAGTACCCTATCCATAAGTCTCTGATAGGTAGCTCCTGCGTTTTTCAACCCAAATGGCATCACCTTGTAGCAGTAGCAAGATCGTTCCGTCATGAAGGCAGTCTTGCACTCGTCCATGGGGTGCATCCTTATCTGGTTGTAGCCTGAGAATGCGTCCAGAAAGCTGAGGAGCTTTCCCCCTGATGCGCTGTCTACCAGTGCATCTATACTAGGGAGAGGGTAGGAGTCCTTGGGGCAGGCCTTATTGAGATCAGTGAAGTCCACACACATCCTCCACTTGCCATTTGACTTCTGCACCAGTACCACGTTTGCCAGCCACTCGGGGTACTGGATTTCTCTGATATGTCCAGCAGCAAGGAGCTTCTGTGTTTCGTCGTGGATCACCTTCTTCTTCTCTTCATTGAAACTCCTTCGCCTTTGGCGCACCGGCCGTGCCTTGGGGTCCATTGACAGGCGATGGCAAAGGAAATCAGGGTCGATTCCTGGCATGTCAGAAGCTGACCATGCAAAAGCGTCCATGTGCTTCTCAATCACACAGGCGATCTGCGATTGATCTTCCGCAGTGAGCGATTCCCCCAACTTAAACCTTTTTCCCCTTATCTCCACCTCTTTCCATCTCTCAGTAGGATGGGACCTCCTTTCGTGGGCGACGACCGCCCTGGCGACGTCCAACTCGTGAGGATCGACCACGTTCCCTGCTTCTGCTTCAACTCGAGCTACCTGAGAGCCCCCCAGCGTAGCATCCTCCATTACTTGATCTGGCCATGCCCCTGGAACCACCGATCTTCCCTGGAGCGTGCCTGCTGGCGGTGTTGTAGTGACATGGCAGATGCTTCTCTTCTGCTTGAGGCTGTTCTCGTAACAGCGCCTAGCCTCAGCCTGATCTGACTTGATGGTAATGACAGCCCCTTCCACCGATGGCAGCTTCAGCTTCATGTGCCTCGTTGATGACACTGCACCCAACCTGTTGAGCGTGGGCCTTCCCAACAAGATATTGTATGCAGATGGGGCGTTCACCACCAAGAACTTTATCTTCTCTGTGCGGGACGCCACTCCATCGGTAAACGTCGTCCTCAGCTCTATGTAGCCCCGCACCTCGACCTGGTCTCCCGCGAAACCATACAGACACCCATCATATGGCCTCAACTGATCGGGGGACAGTTGTAACCTGTTGAACGTTACCCAGAACATGACGTCCGCTGAGCTTCCTTGGTCTACGAGCGCCCTGTGCACTCGTCTTCCCGCTGTCACCAGGGTGATGACCACCGGGTCGTTGTTGTGGGGTACTACGTCTTGCAAATCAGCCCTTGTGAAGGTAATGTCTACCTCGGGGAAATGGCCTTCCTCCACCGAGTCCACAGCCATCACTGACTGTGCATACCTTCTTCTCTGTGACCTGGAACACCCTCCACCGGAAAAACCTCCCGCAATGGTCATCACCTCCCCATGCACAGGGATTTCGTGTTGCTGATCACCTGCTTGAGACCCCGAAGCGTGATCGCCCTGTACTCCCTGTAGGTAATCGGTCAGGAGGCCCGCCTTTACCAACTCCGCGAGTTGACGTCCCAATGACAGACAGGTGCGGAGTGTGTGCCCATAAGCGTGATGGAACTCGCACCACTCATCCTTCTTCCTTCCAAGTACCTTGTCAGTCTTCTCTGGTACTCGGAGCCTCGCAGCCACGGCAGGGATGGCGATCAGCTCCGCCAACTCTACAACGAAATCGTACCTTGGGGGTGCGTCGCGCTTCCCTGCGCCCCCCTTGACCTGGTCCTTTCTGGGCATGTAAGGACGAGGCCTGACTTGCACCCTCTTTCCTTCCTTGGCCTCATACACCCGCGCCTGTTGTTGTTGCCTCCCATGACCCCCGCGTGGCTTAGATGGTGCAACACTGCTTCTCTTCTCGGAGACCTCCGTCTCCGCTACTATGTGCGCCACTGCTCGTCGCCGAATCTCAGCAAAGGTGGCAGGGTGGCTCCTGATGAGCGATTCGCCGAAAGGGCCAGGTAGCACGCCTTTCTTGAACGCATGTACCAGCATGCTCTCATCCTTGCAGGGCAGTTTCACCACCCGCGCACCAAAGCGGTTGAGGAAGTCCTTCAGCGATTCACCCTGGTTCTGGCGCACGTCGAACAGGTCGTAAGCTACCACCGGCGGCGCCCTGTTGACTATATACTGCTCCGTGAACAGCTTTGAGAACTGATGGAAGGAGGTGATGTGGCCCTCCGGCAGGCTCACGAACCACTCCATAGCCACTCCGCTCAGCGTGCTCATAAACATTTTGCAGTATACCGCGTCTGAACCTCCAGACAGCATCATTTGAGTGTGGAAAGCTGTCAAATGTGCCTCTGGGTCTTCCACCCCCGTGAACGACGCCTTCACTCCCACCAAGTTAGGGGGTACCGCCGTGTTCATGATCTCGGGGGAGAAGGGCATGGGAAATGCCCTAGGGGGCGACGGCGGCATCGACGTTCTGTCTTCGGATACGCGCTCATTCTGCGCCTGCAGCTCCCTACGCAACTCCTCGTTTACGCGGTCCAACTCTTCATTCCTGCTGTGTGATGCAGTCAGCTCTGCATGCATCTTCTCCTGCTCAGCTCTCGATGCCGCAACGTTCTCCTGCAGCGCGCGCATCATCTCCATGACCTGCGTCATGGTCACAGTTCCTTCACCAGCAGGTGGTGGAGGTGTCGTTTGTCTGGCTCTTCTACTCATCTGTGCGATTTCTTATTCTCGTTCTCGTGTATGGGGGCTTCGTTTTACTTCGGGCCCCACGGTGGGCGCCAAATGATCTCGCCGCGGACTCAAGCGTGGAGAGATTGCCTCGTCACTCCTTCGTTTGACTTCCTATCTGCTGCGCGTCCTGCAAGGAGGTTCCAGGGACCTTCGACGACTCCCAGCGGTACCTGCAAAACATGCGAAAGGCGCCTCTAGCGGCCGTTGTGGCTCCGACGCTCAAGTCAGGCAACGAGAACACCGAAAGGTCTCTCTCAGACTTCTCTGTGTGAGACCGTGTGTGTGTGTCCTCAGACCTCTTTTTCTTTATGTTGTGTATCTGAGGTCAAGAATGCATACCTGGTTTGGTGTTCTTCTTCCTCATATAAACCCTGCGTAGCCCCTACAGGCTACCTCTAGGTTCACTTAATTACTCTGCAGTGCCGTTTCCACTTCCCAGGGTGCTTTGCGTGCCAGCTTTTCCCACTTGAGTGCCAGGTCTGACAGGGGTGGCCGCGTGGGTTCCTCTCAACCCCTTCGACTTCTGTGCCTACCTGCCTTTCCTATTCTCTGGGAACATCTTTACCATCCACGTGGCAGACATGCAACCCTACTGGGAGATGATGGGCTCTCGTCCAGCAGGATTCTGCACTTAACTGCGTCTTCTCATCTTCCTGCGTGGTCGTCTCGCGACTAAGAACGCTCTCAGCCTCTGGGCACTTTGCTGATCATCGGTTGCGTTGTTCACATCGCGCGACTGACGTCACCTCAACACACACCGATGACCGATGTGATACTTCACGTCCTCGTGCTCTGCTTATGGGATCAGGCGAGGTCCTTGGGTAACGTTCTTGCTGGAAGCCTGGGTCCCAGTTTAACACGCGTTGACAAGGAACCCCCGACGACTGATCATTCTCCATGCACCGATGACTGATCACAATGCATGTACCGATGACAGATCACTCTGAACGCACCGATGACTGATCGGTGCTTCGTCCCTTCTCGCGCTCTATCCAGGCGCTCAAGTAGGAACTGATCTGCTGGTGGCGGTCGCTCGGTAGCTGACCACTGATCGCCGTTCTTGAACGATCTCCACCCTGATTCATCTGCCTTTACGTGCCACGCGTCACTCTGTGATTGGCCCACGTGGTCATCTGCTTCTGACGTCATCGCCTACCGATGACCGACCGGATCAATATATATATATATATATATATATATATATTAATTTTTAATTGTTTGAAAAATATGATATTATATACTTTTAAAGTTATTGTAAATCTTTATATTCTTTTACAAATTTATTTTCAACTGGTCTCGAAATAAAGGGGAAGTTCACCTAAAAAGGAATCTTCAATGCTTAAGTAGGTAAGAGCACAATGATCTGTGTACAAAGTATGCGAGTTAAAAGTATAAAATATGATAAATTGTACTTCTAGAAGAATTTGTATTTATAGATATTTTTTTATGACGACCCTTGAGTTGGTCATATGCTGACCATTTATGACTCATAAATAGCCGCTCAACAATAAAAGCTCTTTGAGTAGGTCGTTTTGTTCATAATGTTCATTGATACTAATGAGACCGTCGCCCCAAACGGTAAGTATTCCCAAGTTTATAATGAGTAAGTACACAAGCCCCCGCTTGGAAGCTGAGGTGACACTCTCATGGAAAATTATCGAGAAATGAACGAGTTGACAAATATTCGAATATTCGAGCTCGTGTTTGATGCTCGTGAACCTGGTGGTTATTGGGAGTTATGGTCCTCTTAATAAGTCGAGTAGGCCATTCCCGCCTAAACCACTTATTTTTTGAAATGTTGAATATAAGAGGTTTTGTCTGTTGTGACAATGCATCATTATTTTGGCAATTAATGTCATGTCTCTTTAATTTCTCCTTAATTATTTCCTTCTCGGATCATCTTTTGATACCCTTTGAGTTGACACTTTTTTGCACTCACAATTTTACTTTTTTTCCTTCGTCGTTTGCACTTCTACCTTACACGGTCTTTTCCTCTTGCGACCATTCTTCCATGAAGGTTTTGTTCCTTTGCAAGTTCTTTGCTTTCTCACATTAGGTACATTCTCATGGCCTCTTCATCTATACCTTCTACTTCCCCTGTTGTTGATAATCTCATTCCTTCCCCTCAAGATGTTGATCCCCTAAATAGTGAGTCTTCCTCAAGTCAAATTGTGTTTAACTGTTTGGAGGGAGTTTCTGTAAACCCTCCTTCAACCTCCATTTTTATACGGAAACCTAAAGAGAGTAAGTCTAAAAAAAATGGCCCAGAGTGAAACCTTTAGAAAACGCAAGGATGGGTTTTCCCCATTTCCTACGGTAACTCTCTGGATTTCCGATAAGGTGCACGCGTACCCTTATGATTTCACTTCTCTCCACCTTGTTGAAGAGTTAGTTAGTGTTTATGATTTTTGTATTGAAAAGATGAAAAAGTATGTCAGGGTAGAGGCGTGTGATTCAAAGGATAGGGTTTATCTAGGTCTTACCCGGGATGACCCAAGCTTCACTTATGTTTATGAGTACTTTTTCAAAGAACTGAGAGTCACCTTTCCCTTGACCCTTTACGAGTGTGGTATGTTGACCATCATGAACATAGCGCCGAGCCAGCTTCATCCTAACAGCTGAGCTTTTTTGAAGTCATTCCAACTGCTCTATGAATACATACACATCTGACCTACAGTAAATAAGTTTATGTACTTCTACCAATTAAAGCACGACCCCGAAGTTGGTTGGGTGTCTTTGAATGGTGCTCAACATGGCCCCTTTTCACTGTATACTCCTCCTCCTTTAAAGGTTTCAAGAGTCGTTTTCTCAAGGTTCTGAGTAACCAAGACCCTAGGAGGAGGATCTTCTACCACATCGACAGTTTTGCCAATTTTCCCTTGTTCTGACAAAAACATCGTAAGTTCAAGTCCAAAGTTGAGCACCTTCTCAACGATGAGGAGAGGCTGGACTTATCAGTTCTTAAGGGTTTACCCCGACCTATTAGTAGTCGGGGTCTCTTAAGAGTAACAATCATCCAGGACCTTGTTGTCTCTTTTCAGGGTAAGGTTCGTGTCTTGGGATACCATTTATTTCCCTTTCTAGTTTTCTAACTTAACTTTTCTGTATGCAGAACTCATGGGCAAGGGTTTCGATTTTAAGGCACTCCCACCTTGGACAAGGGTGCATTATTCAATTTCAACCCGCCCAAGAGGAGCAAAGTGACCGTTGAAGGGACCTCCTTGGGAGTTCTAGGCTCACCCTCATCGGCGAGGTTAACACGACTTTTAAGCTCGGTTGAGATACGAGAGTCTCCCGAGTCTTTCTAGGCTCCAGATTCTCCTCAAAGAATTCCACCTCCTCCTCTGCCACCAGCGTGGCCAGTGGTCCTCTGCCTTTTATGATGATAAAGAGCAAGGATGGTCCTTTCGCAAGGTTGGATCATGTTTTCACCTTAGCTTCTCATTCAAACTCGTTGTGACATGTCAATATGCAGGGTCATCATGTTCAAGGTGTCGGAGGTAACCAATTTCCAATTCCATTTTGATGTTGAGCTTTTGAGGAGTGTCGGGTCGGTAGGGAGTATTGACTCGGTCGTGATCATGATGGCAAGATGAGTAGCCATTATGTATCACTAGGAGGAAGTCGTGGTCAAGGCTGCATAGTCCTCTACTCGAATTAAGAAGCTAGAAGACCAAATGCAAAACCTCTCCAAGCAAAAATTGGATGTTGAAGAAGTTCTTTCTTCAACTAAGAACAAAATGGAGAGTTTAGAGGTGGATAATGACTTACTTCGGATGAAGTTGGCGGGCATTAGTGCCTCAAAGAAAGAGACTGAGGAAAGTCTTGGGCGCTTGCAAGGAAAGCTTGAGCAGAGTAAGGGTTGTGAGGAAGCCCTTAAGACCACTAATGTTGATCTAGTAGAGTCCTCATTGCTTGGCTATACTGAAGGCTTCAAGAAAGCTATGCGCCAAGTCTTGCACTTTAGTCCTTCTATAAACGTTGATAATTTTGATTTGAACAAGGACGTGGTGGACGGTGATCTTGTTGATGACTAGTCCTTATATTTGAACAATGTCTTTTTTGTATCTATGAACAAGGTTTCTAGCTTAGATATACGCTTGATTGCCTTCGTATCTTATGTTCTTATTAGAACTTAGTTTTATGTGTGATCGCATTCTGTTCGTGTTTGAACTTATTGGTATGCTTGGTAGAATTTGTTCGTGTTTAAACTTGTTCTTTTTTGGTACATGCCCTACTCATTTTTTTTCGCATACTAAGTGTACTGACCAGTCCTCGGACATCGAGAACAGGTAGTAAAGGGCGAACCACGTCAGCTGGGTCTCACAGCATGGGCCAAAGCCACGTGAGGAATGGACCCCATTAGAGGGTGATCAGTCATCGCTGTGTTCCCTTAGAGAAGGGTGATCAGTCATTCCCCTCAGAGTAGGGTGATCAGTCGTCGGTGTGTCCCCTGAGAGAAGGGTGATTAGTCATCAGCATTTTCCCGTAGGGAAGGGTGAGTAGTCGTCAGACCACCAGGATGGGCTGATGTGTCATCGTCACTCAGCAGGTCGAGGAGTCCTCGGCAACAGAGTATGGCGAGGTGACATCGGCCTTGGGTGGAGACGAGGTGACATCGGCCTTGGGGGAAGACCAGTTATCAGTAAACATGCCCAGAGGTAGGGAGAGGCCTGAATCACGAAGTGCCTATGCGGGTAGCAGGGAGAGCACAGTTGGGTGTAGAGTCCTGAGGGGACGAGTGCTCACCAGAGCTAGGGTTTTCCCAGTAAAGCTACATGCATGGCACGTGAACAGTGAAGGCACTCCTAGAACAGGTGGCCCCAGAGACTAGGTGCACAAGGAGGCATCCAGGTGGTACCCTGTGAGAGTTTGCACTCCAGAGAAGGAAACCTTATGTGCTAGATTACCCTAAGATTGGGTGATAGCGGTGCAAGGGTATTCCAGTAAACCCTAAATATGGCTAGTAGTGCAGTGAACCCTAATTAGGGCTAGCGGCGCAGTAAACCCTAGGCTATATAAGGGACAGTAAGATACTTCACAAAGGTACGCAGTTTCTAGACCTAAACACACAGAGAAACTCAATACACTTGGTGTCCGTGCCTTAGACTGACTTGAGCGTCGGAGTGCATACGGCCTCTAGGGCGCCCCCTTTCTCTTTTGCAGGTGCAGATTGCTTCGAAAGAACCAAACACGTATCAACGTGGGAAGGGAGGCGTGTGAGTGTCGTGAGTCAACCGACAGGCGAGTCAACCGGCAGGAACATTTGGCGCCCACCGTGGGGCACGGAGTAAAACGAAGGTCCCATACACAAGAACGAGAGCAGAAATCGCAGAGAATGAGGAATACCAGACATGGATCTGTTCCGCCGAATGGAGCCGACGGCGTAAACATGCAACAAATCATGGAAACGATGCGCGCCCTCCAAGAGACAGTGGCAGAGTCCAGGGCGCAACAGGCGCAGATGCAGGAGGACCTGGCTGCCTCTCAAGCCAGGAATGAGGAGTTGCGGAAGGCAAACGAGGAGATGCGCTCGAGTCTGCACCACATGCAGCAAGCTGGGGGTCGCGTGGGAGAGGATCAGACTCTACTGACGCCCCCAAGGGCTTTCCCTATGCCTTTCTCCCCAGAGATCATGAACACAGTGGTGCCTCCCAATCTGGTGGGAGTGAAGGCGTCGTTCACGGGGAAGGAAGATCCAGAAGCGCATCTGATAGCCTTCCACACCCAGATGATGTTGTCTGGAGGCTCAGACGCTGTGTACTGCAAGGTGTTTATGAGTACGCTGAGTGGAGTAGCTATGGAGTGGTTCGTGAGCCTGCCAGAGGGCCACGTCACCTCCTTCCAGCAGTTTTCGAAGCTGTTCACAGAGCAGTACATCGTCAACAGAGTGCTACCAATGGTGTCCTACGACCTGTTCGACGTGCGCCAGTACCCGGGGGAGTCGTTGAAGGACTACCTCAACCGTTTTGGTGCGCAAGTAGTGAGGTTGCCCAGCAAGGACGAGGACATGCTGGTGCATGCATTCAAGAAAGGTGTGCTGCCTGGTCTTTTCAGTGAATCGCTCATCAGAGACCACCCTGCCACCTTCGCTGAGATTCGGCGACGAGCGGTGGCGCATATTGTAGCAGAGACGCAGGTCTTTGAGAAGAAAAGCAGTGCTGCACCGCCCAAGCCGCGCGAAGGACAGGGGAAGCAGCAGCGACACGCATGGGTGCATGAGGCCAGAGAAGGGAAGAAAGCGCAGGGCAGGTCTCGCCCCTACACACCCAGGAAGGGTCAGGCCAGGGGGCGTGCAAGGGAGAGCAATGCACCCCCCAGATATGATTTCATGATAGAGTTGGCGGAGCTGATTGCAGTTCCCGTTGTAGCTGCAAGACTCCGAGTACCAGAGAAAACTGACAAGGTGCTTGGAAGAAGGAAGGATGACTGGTGTGAATTCCATCAGGCTTATGGACACACACTCTACACCTGCCTGGCGCTGGGGCATCAACTTGCTGAGTTGGTGGAAACAGGTTTCCTAACCGATTACCTTAGGGAGCCGCAAGGTGATCGCGCTTCGGGGTCCCAAGCAGGTGACCAGCAGCATGAGATCCCTGTGCACGGGGAAATCAGGTGATGGAGGGAGCTACGCTAAGGGAGCTACGCTAAGGGGGCTCCCATGTAGCTCGGGGGGAAGCTGAAGCAGAGGGCATGATCGCTACTCGTGAGATCGGTCATCGCCAATGAGAGGAGACCCAGCATATATACACCCAGTTAAGATGTAAAGTAGATGCGTTCTCGCGCTATACACTGTAAACAATTGAATACACCAGGGGGCACTCTTTTCCCTAAGGAGGGTATTTAACGAGGCCACCCAATAAAAAAGACTTTAGTACATAAAGTGTGTGTTTTCCAGTTTAAAGTTCCCCTTGCCCCAAGCGCAAGTGCAGGTGATAAGTGGTCAGTACCAAGTGACCACCACCTACAGATTAGCGCCTGGACAAGCACCTGGGAGCAGAGTGCGAGAAGTCATCAGTGGTTATTCATCGCACGATCAGTCATCGCCCCGTGCAAGCACGATCAGACATCGCCGCATGAGGACGCTATCTGTCGCTGCCACGTACAGAGCACGATCACTCATCGGCGCATGGTCATCGGGGGCTCGCCAACACGTGCTAAGCTGGGACCCAAGCTCCCAGCGAGAGCGTTACGCATGCACCTCGCATGATTCCAGAAGAAGAGCTCCTTGCCGGTGGGAACGTGCAGGAAACAGTGTGATGAGGCCATGCAGGCAGGATGGCCTGGCGAGTGCGCTCAGACCAGCCATGCCAGGTGCTCTCCTGGGAGCACGCACCCACTCAGAGAACATTGGAGAAAAGTCCTCTTCCTCTGCTTCTTACAGCAAGGTTGAGGCGAGAGAAAAGTCCTCTTCCTCTGCTTCTTACAGCAAGGTTGAGGCAAGAGATAAGTCCTTTTCCTCTGCTTCTTACAGCAAGGTTGAGGCGAGATAAAAAGTCCTCTTCCCTCGACTCTTACAGCGAGGCTGAGGCGAGATAGAACCTGTCACTTGGGGTTAGAGGTCTCGTGAGTGGAGAGGTAGGTTCGTAGAAGAACACCTCCACTTCGAGTGAGAACTTCCATGTGAAAGAAGGGTTCGCCCAGAGAAATCCTCCTCGCCTGTGAGCGATGTGAGGTCAGTTAGAATTTGTCACTTGGGGTTAGAGGTCTCGTGAGTGGAGAGGTAGGTTCGTAGAGAACACCTCCATTTCGAGTGAGAACTTCCAACGTGAACAGAAGGGTTCGCCCAGATAAATCCTCCTCGCCTATGAGCGATGTGAGGTCAGATAAATCCTCCTCGCCTATGAGCGATGTGAGGTCAGTTAAGTCCTCCCTCGCCGGTGAGCGATGCGAGGCAAGATTGAACCTGTCACTTGGGGTTAGAGGTCTCGTAAGCGGGAAGGTAGGTTCGTCGAGAACACCTCCCCTTCGAGTGAGAACACCCAACGTGAACAGCAAGATTCACCAGATAAGAAAGTCCTCACCTCGACTTTGTACAGCGAGGCTGGGGCGAGATAAGAAAGACCTCACCCTCGACTTTGTACAGCGAGGCTGAGGCGAGAGCAGAAAGACCTCACCTCGACTTTGTACAGCGAGGCTGGGGCGAAATAAGAAAGACCTCACCTCGACTTTGTACAGCGAGGCTGGGGCGAGATAAGAAAGACCTCACCCTCGACTTTGTACAGCGAGGCTGAGGCGAGAGCAGAAAGACCTCACCTCGACTTTGTACAGCGAGGCTGAGGCGAGATAAGAAAGTCCTCACCCTCGACTTTGTACAGCGAGGCTGAGGCGAGAGCAGAAAGTCCTCACCCTCGACTTTTTACAGCGAGGCTGAGGCCAGAGAAAAAGTCCTCACCTCGACTTTTTACAGTGAGGCTGAGGCGAGAGAAAAAGTCCTCACCTCGACTTTTTACAGCGAGGCTGAGGCGAGAGAAGAAAGTCCTCTCCCTCGACTTTTTACAGCGAGGCTGAGGTGAGAGAAGAAAGTCCTCTCCCTCGACTTTGTACAGCGAGGCAGAGGCAAGAGGAGAAAGAACTCACCTCGACTTCTTACAGCGAGGCTGAGGCAAGAAAGGTCATCGAGAAGCACTTTTCTTCCCCAAAACACAAGCATCATCTTTGGCGTTCAGGCCCTTTATGTGCTTAGCGCTTGAGTAACAGAGAAGTAAAGCAGAGCCTGAAGCACGATGACTGATCGGTGGTGCACCAACATGCTAGTTGGTGGTCGGTGGTAGAAGCAAGTTCTGCTGCGAGAAGCCGAAGCATTTAGGCCTTTCAAGTCAGTCGTCCAGCATGAATGCATAAAGTTGTTAAAGACAATGCTAAGTCACATGCAGAGAGTTAAAAATGGAAAGGGACATGCAGCTGGAGCAAAGATTTCATTCATATTGAACTCAATGCAGTAAGCCTTTATGAAGCAGAAAAAGAAATTACACAGAAAAGAAGTTGCAAAGGGAGAAGCTCAAGGAGGAGGAATGATCTTGCCATCGACCACTTAGTCTCTTCGCTGAGAACGAGTTCACAGCTCGAGACTGGGGGGCTTGTGATCCGGTCGGTCAGCGGTAGTCGATGACGTCAGCAGCAGATGACCACGTGGACTATTCACAGGGTGACACGTGGTAGAAGATAGCAGCTGAATCAGAGGGCAGATCACTCAGAACGATGATCGGTGGACAGTTGCTAAAGTAACCACCACCGGCAGATCAGTTCCTAGATGAGCGCCTGACAGCAGAGCGCGATAAGTAATGAAGCACCGATCAGTCATCGGTGCAAGGTCATCGGGGAGAAGGGTGATTAACACCTCTTTGTCGAGAAAGAAGTCCTCAATTCGAGCAGAGAGCTCACCAATGAAGTCCTCAGAGGGTAAGAAATGTGGGCGATGACAAGGTGGTGAGATGTCCCTTCAGCACGCTACTCATGTCCTTACGCGCAGAGCCACTTAGGTCGCCCGGGCCAATGACTTAGTCTCTTCGCTGAAACAAGTTAACAGCTTGAGACTGGGGGGCTTGTGTACTGACCAGTCCTCGGACATCGAGAACAGGTAGTAAAGGGCGAACCACGTCAGCTGGGTCTCACAGCATGGGCCAAAGCCACGTGAGGAATGGACCCCATTAGAGGGTGATCAGTCATCGCTGTGTTCCCTTAGAGAAGGGTGATCAGTCATTCCCCTCAGAGTAGGGTGATCAGTCGTCGGTGTGTCCCCTGAGAGAAGGGTGATTAGTCATCAGCATTTTCCCGTAGGGAAGGGTGAGTAGTCGTCAGACCACCAGGATGGGCTGATGTGTCATCGTCACTCAGCAGGTCGAGGAGTCCTCGGCAACAGAGTATGGCGAGGTGACATCGGCCTTGGGTGGAGACGAGGTGACATCGGCCTTGGGGGAAGACCAGTTATCAGTAAACATGCCCAGAGGTAGGGAGAGGCCTGAATCACGAAGTGCCTATGCGGGTAGCAGGGAGAGCACAGTTGGGTGTAGAGTCCTGAGGGGACGAGTGCTCACCAGAGCTAGGGTTTTCCCAGTAAAGCTACATGCATGGCACGTGAACAGTGAAGGCACTCCTAGAACAGGTGGCCCCAGAGACTAGGTGCACAAGGAGGCATCCAGGTGGTACCCTGTGAGAGTTTGCACTCCAGAGAAGGAAACCTTATGTGCTAGATTACCCTAAGATTGGGTGATAGCGGTGCAAGGGTATTCCAGTAAACCCTAAATATGGCTAGTAGTGCAGTGAACCCTAATTAGGGCTAGCGGCGCAGTAAACCCTAGGCTATATAAGGGACAGTAAGATACTTCACAAAGGTACGCAGTTTCTAGACCTAAACACACAGAGAAACTCAATACACTTGGTGTCCGTGCCTTAGACTGACTTGAGCGTCGGAGTGCATACGGCCTCTAGGGCGCCCCCTTTCTCTTTTGCAGGTGCAGATTGCTTCGAAAGAACCAAACACGTATCAACGTGGGAAGGGAGGCGTGTGAGTGTCGTGAGTCAACCGACAGGCGAGTCAACCGGCAGGAACACTAAGTAACACGAATTGGATTGTACCTTGCAATGAATAGTTTTATTTTGAGATATGCCTCATTAAAACCTCATTCGGTAAACCCTCCTTAGGAAAAAATATGAGTTTGAGGAAAAATAGTGAATCATCTTGTTTAACTATAATACATTTTCAAGTGGGTTATATTCCATGTCCTTGGAATTAACTTCCCACTTAGTTCCTCAAGCTTGTATGCCCCATTTTGCAGGGTATTTGTTATCCTGTAGGGGTCGTCCCAATTGGATGCGAGCTTCCCCTTAGATATTTCCTTTCTTGCCTCACCAACTTTCCTCCATACAAACTCTCCTTTGTGGAACGATTAGGCTCTTGCTTGGGTGTTATACCGACACGAGCTACCCTGTGTTTCGTGGCTTCTTCCCTAACTTGAGTTTCTTCCCTTACCTCATGTATGAGGTCTAGGTCGACCCTTAGCTTATCAGAATTGTGTTCCTCTTGGAAGTTTTGCTTTCTCCATGACATTTCGTCGAGCTCCATAGGTATCATGGCATATACCCTATATGTAAGGCGGAATGGGGTTGGGTGCAATGATATCTCCACAATATATTGGGAACCTCTGTAACATCCCGCCAAAAGCTTTTCATATTTATGTAATAAAATAAAGGTGAAACAATAATATCAAAATTGAACATAGATATATACATAATATAATTCATCCATTAGTACAAATGTGCCTCAAAATAATATCCCTTTTTGAGGAATTTTTAATACATCTCCATACAGGAGTTTCCAAAATAAAATAAAAACCACAGCATTCAAACCCGGCGATCCCCTAACAGAAAACAGAAAACGGGCGATCTCCTATTAGAAACAGAAAACAGGCGATCGCCTAACAGAAACAGAAATAGGCGATCTCCTTCCGGCGACCACTCACAGAGGAGCTCTACTACTTGCAACCTCGTCTGCTCCCGTGCAAATATACACGATCATCACAGGTTTAAGAAAAACAACCACGATACAAGATAAAAGGGTAAGCTAGATATTTTCAAAAACTTTAAATATGAAACTTTATATCAATAGAAAACATAAATCTTCACACCATTCATAATCTATATCAATTTCAACCATCAACATCCCCATATTCCACAAACTCGTCAAGTGTCTATTCACTACATTCAATATTCATGGTTCACACGTCAGACTTTCCACTGACTCGTAACATATAGACACATGACTCTACTTCTGGAAGACTCGTGCGTTGACTCAGACTCAGAGATCTGCACCTGTCATACCACACCACTGTGAAATCCACACAGGGTCGCTGTGAAATCCACACAGCCATGCGCATACATAATCTCAATATCATCACTCTCCCGGTATGACAGGGTTAATTCATATAACAGGTCAAGTCAGTTATCTTTCAAACAACTTACCCATACATATGAACCTCATTCGACTCTCCACAACTGAATAACTTCATCTATGTGATTCCATTATATCAGCAGAGTCAGGATATCTCCTTCTAGACAAGTCCCTAGTCAATACACATTACACCCGATCTTACACGGTATTTTCTTTCCTGAAAATACTATGCCTTGATCCCACATTCACAACATTCAATGCATCATACAACACGTAAAAGCACAATTCCATCATATAATATTTTGAATCTTTTCTTAAACAATCCCAATCACAGAAACAATAATTCCAAGGTTCAGATTTTCGAATATTACATGCATTTCACATTTCAATCTCAAACAGTTTCAAACGACACTAAAACAGGGGATTTCGAAAACAACATTAAAACCGGCGATCACGTCGCCCCACACATAAAAACAGAGCATTGTGAAAAGGAATATGAAAATCGGCAACCACGTCGCCCTCACTTCAGAACCTACTCGCCTAACGTTTTTTTATAAATGAAAATGCTAGCTTCCCTTACCTGGACTAGCGCAAAACACCAAGAGCTCCAAAACCCACCGAAGCTTAAAGATGCCTTAACTCTGTTCTAGCGTACTGACGGAAAACTCGCAGAGAACTCCCCAGGTGTCCAAGGGCAGTCGTCGCTCGTCGTACTGGTGCTTGAGGATACCTGAATCGCAGCGCGAAGGAGAGAAATGAGGAGGATGAAGGTAAACTCACTCTGTCACTCTTGAACCACAGCAACGTTCTCCCTCTCAGAAGTGAGTTTTTGAATCTAAACCAACTTGTCCACAAATGCCGCTGCCACCACCCACTCTGCAGGGAAGCTTGCGTGCACGCTTCCCTGAACAGTACGACCACGCGTGTCTCTGCGCATGCCAACTCTCTGATGTCACTATTCTGAACCACCCTTTTTGTCTACGTGTCGCGCGTGCAGGACGTCTCATGCTGGGAGCCTGGGTCCCACCTTACCTGTGTGAAACTCGACATCGTGCGATAACCTTCCATCGATGACCGCTCGCGCGATGACTATCCACCGATGTCTCATCCTGGCGGACGACCGATGTCTCTCCCTGGGAGACGACCGATGTCTTGCCCTGGCGATGCCCGCATGTCTCGCGCCCTGGCGATGCCCGCATGCCTCGCGCCCTGGCGATGCCCGACGACACATCGCCACGCCTTGCTGAAGGTTCTTCATCCCACTATGTTACGTTCAAGGTATCATCTCCACATGACTTGGTGACGTCGGTAGCTTCACATTTCCAAGAGTAGATCAGCACTACTCCTCGTGCGCCCATGCATGCAACACTAAGGACGATTTCTTATGCTCAAGCATAGAGCTTCGCATGCACAGCGTATCTAAGGCTTAACCCACACCTTGATACGCGTGGTTTTTGGAACCCACTATGGTTGATCCAGTATCCTGACCACATACTGAGTGCACTTTCGGCGATCATGTGCATCATAGGCGATTGGCGATCATGTACACTACAGGCGATTGGCGTTCATGTGTAATCTAGGCGACAGGCGATTATGTACTAACCAGGCGATCTCATAGTCTTCTAAGCTACACTTTCCTTCCTTTTTATTTTAAATAAAAACATACTTAGAATTCATTTAAAATATATTCCTTTTATTCCAATTTAATTTTACAGGTCCTTACAACCTCTTGATACAACCCAACTAGACAAGAAGATGACCAAGGACACAATAGATACTTCACAATTAGGTCAATCATCTTAGCATACAAGACCAGGCCCCACCAAACTTTAAGAGAGCCTCAGCAGAAGAAGAACTAGAAATAAACCAGAATATTAGATGTTCTTCCTTTTAGTCTTTTCACAAGACAAGTTATGTAAATAAATTGGGCTCACTTTAGGGTTTCAAATAGAAGAATAGGCTAGAGTAGGGTGCACTTAGTATAATTTGGATTTGTGCTAAAGCCCACTTTTCATGACAATGCACCTAAGATTAGGGTTTTTAAAGCTGGTTTCTAGAAATTAGGCCTAAGGGGCGACATTGACTATAGTCAACCCTAGGAGTCACCCCTCCTCCCTTCCCTTTCTACCCCTCTCTCATCTTGCTCTCCAAGTCACTCATTCCTATATAAAGGGTGTCTTGCCTAATGTAATCACACATTGAATTTTGGAATAGAAAAGAAACCCAGTCAGAGTGTTTAGTGAGCTGAATCTCCTAGAATTTGGGTCTTATCTTGAGTGCACTACACTTCAAGTGACGGCTCTCCACCACTTGTAAGGACCTGAAAAATTAAATTGGAATAAAAGAGTTATATTTTAAATGAATTCTATGCATGTTTTATTTAAAATAAAAAGGGAAGGAAGGGTAGTTTAGAAGATTATAAGATTTCCTTGTTAGTACATAATCGCCGGTCGCCTAGACTACACGTCATCGCCAGGGCGCGAGGCATGCAGACGTCGCCAGGGCGCGATGCATGCGGGCATCATCAAGGCGCGAGGCATGCGGGCATCTTCCAGGGGGGAGACATCGCTCGTCCACCAGGAAGATGTCATCGGTGGATAGTCTTCGCGCGAGAGGTCATCGGTGGATTATCTTCGCGCGAGAGGTCATGGGTGGATAGCCTTCGCGCGAGAGGTCATCGGTGGATAGCCTTCGCGCGAGAGGTCATCGGTGGATAGCCTTCGCGCGAGAGGTCATCGACGAAAGGTTATCGCGCGATGTCGAGTTGCACACAGAGAAGGTAAGACCCAGACTCCCAGCATGAAGCGTAGTGCACGCACGCCACGTAGACAAAAAGGGTGGTTCAGAATAGTGACATCAGAATGTTGGCATGCGCAGGAGACACTCGCGGTCGTACTGTTCAGAGCAGTGGTTGGCATGCACAAGCGACAACAGTGGTCGTACTGTTCAGAGCAGTGGTTGGCATGCACAAGCGACAACAGTGGTCGTACTGTTCAGGGCAGTGGTTCTCAGGCTTTCCTGCAGAAGGGGTGGCAGCAGCAGCATACGTGGACAAGTAAGCTGGGATTCAAAAGCCACTGCGGGAATGGCAAAGAGCGTTACAGACTCAAGAGTGTTAGAGTGAGTGCAAACTTCCTCCCTCCCTTCTCCTCTCCTTTGCGTTGTGACTAAGGCAACCTCAAGCATCAGTGCGACAAGCGACGTTTGCCCTTAGAGCACCTAAGAGGTTCTCTGCAAGTCCTTCAAACCAGACGCAAAAACAGAGCCAAGGCATTCTTTAAGCTTCGTTGGGTTTCGGAGCTCCTGGTGTTTTGCGCAAGTCCAGGTAAGGGAAGCTAGCCTTCATTTTCAATACAAGCCATAGATTTGCTTTTTCTGAAGTGAGGGCGACGTGGTCGCCGGTTTTCGTTTTCATCTTCGTGAATGCTCTGTTCTATGTGTTTGGGCGACGTGGTCGCCGGTTTTATATACAGACTTCGAAATACCCTGTTTTTGAACCAGATCGCCGGTTTTGGCGTTGTTTGCGAACTCCCTGTTTTTGGTGTTGTTTTGAAACTGTTTGAGGCTTAAATGCGATATTCGAAAATCTGAACCTTTGAAATGATTGTTGCTGTGATTGAATCATTTATTTGAGTGGGATGATGTCTTGAATGCTGTGAATGTGGGATCGAGGCATAGTATTTTCAGGAAAGGAAATACCGTGTAAGATCGTGTAGGATGTGCATTGATCGGTGATTCCTAATGAGATATCCTGACTCTGCTGAGATAATGGAATCCCATAGAGGAAGTTACTCAGTTGGTGAGAGTCGAAGGAGGTTCATAGGAATGGGTGAGTCGTGTGAAACAGAACGAGCTCGGCCTGTTCCATGGATTAACCCTATCATACTGTGAGAAATGATGAACTTGAGATTGAGATTGTGTTGATGCGCATAGCTGGGGAAACATTACAGCTGTTTAGTATGACAGGTGCAGATCTTTGAGTCTAATCAATGCACGAGTCTTCCGGAAGTAGTGTCAAGTGTCTTGTGTGCTGAGTCAGTGGAAGTCTGATGTGGGAAATGAGAAACATTGAATTGATAGACACTTGGTACATTATGTGAAATAGAACGACTCTTGAAAATATTGTGAAATGTGTGATTTCTTGGCGATCAGGTGAAGGGAATGAGAAACTCTATAGTTTTACGTGGGTATCTTGAATTTGTTTTATCTTGATTTTAATGTTCATATTTAAACTCTCTTTAAAATATCTAGCTTACCCTGCGTATTTTGGTTCTGTGGCTGTTTTCTTAAAACTGTGATGATCGTGTATAATTTACACGGGAGCAGATGATCTTCCAGGAAGTAGAGCTCCTTAGTGAGTGATCGCCGGGGAGGAGATCGCCTGTTTCTATCTCTTGGTGGTGATCGCCGGATTTATGTCCTGGTAGCAGATCGCCTGTTTAGGGGTCTTCTGTTAGGAGATCGCCGGTTTATGTATGGAGACCGCCGTTTTCGTGTATTTGTTTGATTTTGTTAAGTTTCGAAAAACATTTGACCAGTTATGTATTAAACTCCCTGTGAGGAGCAACTTCATTACTTATATATAATTATGTTCACTTCAATATTATTTGTTTACCTTTATTTTTATTATATACATATGCATAGTATTTTGGCGGGATGTTACATTAATGGTATCAGAGCAGTTCGTCCTTAGGATGACCTGAGGGCTGTGGATCCATTGTGTTTCTTCTGCTCATAAGATCTATTTGAGTTTTAAATAACAACTATAGTGAAAGGTTTTCAAAACGTTTTTGGTATTGAAATTTTGTGTGTGCCTTAGTGAATGTATGCCATAATTGAAAATCTTGGTATTAAGAATGAGAGGATCTTGATAAAGTAATGAGGGTGCACACTCATAACTGGATCGAGATGATTCTTAATCTTAATTCCAAAGGTTTGATGTTTAGCCTACATTGAATTCTGGTGTGATTTATTGAGTGCTCTTGTAATTGCCTGAAAGTGGTTGTTTGGATTGATGATTGTACACCAGTAACTGTTCGGGTGTTTTGTTTGAAGTTATAAGTATTATGATTCTGTTGATGAGCTCAAATTCTTAATGATTTTGAGATGCTGACCTTTGTAAGGTCTATATGTTACCTCCTGAATGAATTGATTTCTTATCGATATCATTCTTGTAGTTGTAGGGAACATAGAAAACCTGTAGTTTCAACTCTGAAACGAAGAGAGATGGCACGTAGACCTTCTACCCCTCCCCAATCTTCTTCGGAGATGAGCCAGATTGCTAAAGCTATCGAGATGATGGCAACTGCCATCCAACAGCAGAATGCAGCGATGGCTCAGAACCATCAAGCTACAATGCACCACTGGGAAACTGCTCGGTCGGCTGAGACAAACTCCCACGGCGGTCAGCCTCAAGAACAGATGGGACTGACCGAGTTCATGAGGCACAACCCACCCAAGTTCAGTGGGAATGCTACCCCTGATCAGGCAGATCAGTGGGTCAGAGAGTTGGAGAAAATCTTTAGGGCGACCTCCTGCCCTGAAGAGAAGAAACTGTTGTTTGCCACCTATCTGCTATCTGGAGAGGCTGAGTTCTGGTGGATGGGAGCTCAGCAGATGATGGAGGCCCGAGAGGATGTATTGGATTGGGAGAGCTTCAGGGTGAGGTTCCTGGAGAAATACTTCCCAGACAGCGCCAAGTTTGCGAGGGAAGCTGAGTTCCTAAAGTTGGAGCAGGGGGATATGTCAGTAAACGCCTATGCTGCTCGGTTTGAGTACCTCGCCCGATTCTATACCCAGGCGACCTCCGAGGCCTGGAGGTGTAGGAAGTTCGAAGAGGGGCTGAAGCATGGGCTGAAGAGGACCATAGCCCCGATGTGCATCAGGGAATTTCACGCCTTAGTAGAGAAGGCGAAGATGGTGGAGACCCTAGAAAAGGGTGATTTTCGGGTGATCAGGTCACACCCAGGAGGTTCTTCCAGTGGGAAAGCTAAGGCACAGCACCCACAAAGCAAGCCCTATGCGAGACCTCCACCACATCGGGCAGGAGCAGCGCCTCCCCAGTTTCAGCAGCAGCAACCTTGGAAACACAAGTGCCTCCATTGTGGTGGACCACACGCCTCCAATGCATGCTTCAAGAAGACTTCAGAGAGAAGATGTTTTGCCTGCCAAAAGACAGGACACGTTGCTAGAGAGTGCCCTAGCAGGAATGGGGCGACCCAACCCAGTGGCTCTCAGCAGATGAGGAACGAAGGGGGCAGACCTCAGGCAACAGGGAGAGTGTTTGCCATGTCAGGAGCAGAGGCGTCTCAATCAGGTAACCTCGTGCAGGGTATATGTTTTATAGCTGGTAGGGGTGTAAAAGCTTTGTTTGATTCTGGAGCGACACACTCCTTTGTGTCAAGCCTGTGTGTAGCCGAGTTGGGCCTTCTAGTGAAGGAGTTACCCTTCGAACTGTTGGTCTCTACACCTGCGTCAGGACAGGTGTCGACCTCTACAGTTTGCCCCGAATGCCCAGTGATAGTAGAGGGACGCAGATTCAAAGTGAACTTGATCTGCCTACCTCTTCAGGACCTGGATGTTATCCTGGGAATGGATTGGCTAGCTGCCAATCACGTTCTCATAGACTGCGGTAGTCAGAAGGTAGCGTTTCCAGACCCCCAAGAATCAGAGGTGATATCAGTTCAGCACGGGTGGTCAGAGTTGGAAGAAGGGGCGAGGTGCTTCGTGATGCTAGCTCGGTTGGAAGTGAAGAATGAAGGGGACGTAAGCAGAATACACGTGGTGAAAGATTTCACGGATGTATTTCCAGAAGAGGTACCTGGGTTACCCCCTAAGAGAGAGAAGTGGAATTCTCAATTGACTAGGTACCTGGAGCTGGACCAGTGTCAATGGCACCTTACAGGATGGCACCAGCCGAGTTAGTAGAGTTAAAGAAGCAAGTGGAGGAGTTACTGGAGAAACAATTCATCAGACCCAGTGTATCTCCATGGGGGGCTCTAGTGCTCCTAGTCAAGAAGAAGGATGGAGGGTCTCGGCTGTGTATAGTGTAAGGACCTGAAAAATTAAATTGGAATAAAAGAGTTATATTTTAAATGAATTCTATGCATGTTTTATTTAAAATAAAAAGCGAAGGAAGGTGTAGTTTAGAAGATTATAAGATTTCCTTGTTAGTACATAATCGCCGGTCGCCTAGACTACACGTCATCGCCAGGGCGCGAGGCATGCAGACGTCGCCAGGGCGCGATGCATGCGGGCATCATCAAGGCGCGAGGCATGCGGGCATCTTCCAGGGGGGAGACATCGGTCGTCCACCAGGAAGATGTCATCGGTGGATAGCCTTCGCGCGAGAGGTCATCGGTGGATAGCCTTCGCGCGAGAGGTCATCGGTAAATAGCCTTCGCGCGAGAGGTCATCGGTGGATAGCCTTCGCGCGAGAGGTCATCGGTGGATAGCCTTCGCGCGAGAGGTCATCGGTGGATAGCCTTCGCGCGAGATGTCATCGGTGGATTGCCTTCGCGCGAGAGGTCATCGACGAAAGGTTATCGCGCGATGTCGAGTTGCACACAGAGAAGGTAAGACCCAGACTCCCAGCATGAAACGTAGTGCACGCACGCCACGTAGACAAAAAGGGTGGTTCAGAATAGTGACATCAGAATGTTGGCATGCGCAGGAGACACTCGCGGTCGTACTGTTCAGAGCAGTGGTTGGCATGCACAAGCGACAACAGTGGTCGTACTGTTCAGAACAGTGGTTTGCATGCACAAGCGACAACAGTGGTCGTACTGTTCAGGGCAGTGGTTCTCAGGCTTTCCTGCAGAAGGGGTGGCAGCAGCAGCATACGTGGATAGGTAAGCTGGGATTCAAAAGCCACTGCGGGAATGGCAAAGAGCGTTACAGACTCAAGAGTGTTAGAGTGAGTGCAAACTTCCTTCCTCCCTTCTCCTCTCCTTTGCGTTGTGACTGAGGCAACCTCAAGCATCAGTGCGACAAGCGACATTTGCCCTTAGAGCACCTAAGAGGTTCTCTGCAAGTCCTTCAAACCAGACGCAAAAACAGAGCCAAGGCATTCTTTAAGCTTCGTTGGGTTTCGGAGCTCCTGGTGTTTTGCGCAAGTCCAGGTAAGGGAAGCTAGCCTTCATTTTCAATACAAGCCATAGATTAGCTGTTTCTGAAGTGAGGGCGACGTGGTCGCCGGTTTCGTTTTCATCTTCGTGAATGCTTTGTTCTATGTGTTTGGGCGACGTGGTCGCCGGTTTTATATACAAACTTCGAAATACCTTGTTTTTGAACCAGATCGCCGGTTTTGGCGTTGTTTGCGAACTCTCTGTTTTTGGTGTTGCTTTGAAAACTGTTTGAGATTTAAATGAGATATTCGAAAATAAGAACCTTGGATTGAGTTTTGCTGTGATTGAAATCATTCTTTTAAGTGTTATGTGATGTGTTGAATGTTGTGGATGTGGGATCGAGGCATAGTATTTTCAGGAAAGAAAATACCGTGTAAGATCGTGTAGGATGTGCATTGATCGGTGATTCCTAATGAGATATCCTGACTCTGCTGAGATAATGGAATCCCATAGAGGAAGTTACTCAGTTGGTGAGAGTCGAAGGAGGTTCACAGGAATGGGTGAGTCGTGTGAAACAGAACGAGCTCGGCCTGTTCCATGGATTAACCCTGTCATACTGTGAGAAATGATGAACTTGAGATTGAGATTGTGTTGATGCGCATAGCTGGGGAAACATTACAGCTGTTTAGTATGACAGGTGCAGATCTTTGAGTCTAATCAATGCACGAGTCTTCCGGAAGTAGTGTCAAGTGTCTTGTGTGCTGAGTCAGTGGAAGTCTGATGTGGGAAATGTGAAACATTGAATTGATAGACACTTGGTACATTATGTGAAATAGAACGACTCTTGAAAATATTGTGAAATGTGTGAGTTCTTGGCGATCAGGTGAAGTGAATGAGAAACTCTATAGTTTTACGTGGGTATCTTGAATTTGTTTTATCTTGATTTTAATGTTCATATTTAAACTCTCTTTAAAATATCTAGCTTACCCTGCGTATTTTGGTTCTGTGGCTGTTTTCTTAAAACTGTGATGATCGTGTATAATTTACACGGGAGCAGATGATCTTCCAGGAAGTAGAGCTCCTTAGTGAGTGATCGCCGGGGAGGAGATCGCCTGTTTCTATCTCTTGGTGGTGATCGCCGGATTTATGTCCTGGTAGCAGATCGCCTGTTTAGGGGTCTTCTGTTAGGAGATCGCCGGTTTATGTATGGAGACCGCCGTTTTTCGTGTATTTGTTTGATTTTGTTAAGTTTCGAAAAACATTTGACCAGTTATGTATTAAACTCCCTGTGAGGAGCAACTTCATTACTTATATACAATTATGTTCACTTCAATATTATTTGTTTACCTTTATTTTTATTATATACATATGCATAGTATTTTGGCGGGATGTTACATTAATGGTATCAGAGCAGTTCGTCCTTAGGATGACCTGAGGGTTGTGGATCCATTGTATTTCTTCTGCTCATAAAATCTATTTGAGTTTTAAATAACAACTATAGTGAAAGGTTTTCAAAACGTTTTTGGTATTGAAATTTTGTGTGTGCCTTAGTGAATGTATGCCATAATTGAAAATCTTGGTATTAAGAATGAGAGGATCTTGATAAAGTAATGAGGGTGCACACTCATAACTGGATCGAGATGATTCTTAATCTTAATTCCAAAGGTTTGATGTTTAGCCTACATTGAATTCTGGTGTGATTTATTGAGTGCTCTTGTAATTGCTTGAAAGTGGTTGTTTGGATTGATGATTGTACACCAGTAACTGTTCGGGTGTTTTGTTTGAAGTTATAAGTATTATGATTCTGTTGATGAGCTCAAATTCTTAATGATTTTGAGATGCTGACCTTTGTAAGGTCTATATGTTACCTCCTGAATGAATTGATTTCTTATCGATATCATTCTTGTAGTTGTAGGGAACATAGAAAACCTGTAGTTTCAACTCTGAAACGAAGAGAGATGGCACGTAGACCTTCTACCCCTCCCCAATCTTCTTCGGAGATGAGCCAGATTGCTAAAGCTATCGAGATGATGGCAACTGCCATCCAACAGCAGAATGCAGCGATGGCTCAGAACCATCAAGCTACAATGCACCACTGGGAAACTGCTCGGTCGGCTGAGACAAACTCCCACGGCGGTCAGCCTCAAGAACAGATGGGACTGACCGAGTTCATGAGGCACAACCCACCCAAGTTCAGTGGGAATGCTACCCCTGATCAGGCAGATCAGTGGGTCAGAGAGTTGGAGAAAATCTTTAGGGCGACCTCCTGCCCTGAAGAGAAGAAACTGTTGTTTGCCACCTATCTGCTATCTGGAGAGGCTGAGTTCTGGTGGATGGGAGCTCAGCAGATATGGAGGCCCGAGAGGATGTATTGGATTGGGAGAGCTTCAGGGTGAGGTTCCTGGAGAAATACTTCCCAGACAGCGCCAAGTTTGCGAGGGAAGCTGAGTTCCTAAAGTTGGAGCAGGGGGATATGTCAGTAAACGCCTATGCTGCTCGGTTTGAGTACCTCGCCCGATTCTATACCCAGGCGACCTCCGAGGCCTAGAGGTGTAGGAAGTTCGAAGAGGGGCTGAAGCATGGGCTGAAGAGGACCATAGCCCCGATGTGCATCAGGGAATTTCACGCCTTAGTAGAGAAGGCGAAGATGGTGGAGACCCTAGAAAAGGGTGATTTTCGGGTGATCAGGTCACACCCAGGAGGTTCTTCCAGTGGGAAAGCTAAGGCACCGCACCCACAAAGCAAGCCCTATACGAGACCTCCACCACATCGGGCAGGAGCAGCGCCTCCCCAGTTTCAGCAGCAGCAACCTTGGAAACACAAGTGTCTCCATTGTGGTGGACCACACGCCTCCAATGCATGCTTCAAGAAGACTTCAGAGAGAAGATGTTTTGCCTGCCAAAAGACAGGACACGTTGCTAGAGAGTGCCCTAGCAGGAATGGGGCGACCCAACCCAGTGGCTCTCAGCAGATGAGGAACGAAGGGGGCAGACCTCAGGCAACAGGGAGAGTGTTTGCCATGTCAGGAGCAGAGGCGTCTCAGTCCGGTAACCTCGTGCAGGGTATATGTTTTATAGCTGGTAGGGGTGTAAAAGCTTTGTTTGATTCTGGAGCGACACACTCCTTTGTGTCAAGCCTGTGTGTAGCCGAGTTGGGCCTTCTAGTGAAGGAGTTACCTTTCGAACTGTTGGTCTCTACACCTGCGTCAGGACAGGTGTCGACCTCTACAGTTTTCCCCGAGTGTCCAGTGATAATAGAGGGACGCAGATTCAAAGTGAACTTGATCTGCCTACCTCTTCAGGACCTGGATGTTATCCTGGGAATGGATTGGCTAGCTGCCAATCACGTTCTCATTGACTGCGGTAGTCAGAAGGTAGCGTTTCCAGACCCCCAAGAATCAGAGGTTATATCAGTTCAGCACGGGTGGTCAGAGTTGGAAGAAGGGGCGAGGTGTTTCGTGATGCTAGCTCGGTTGGAAGTGAAGAATGAAGGGGACGTAAGCAGAATACACGTGGTGAAAGATTTCACGGATGTATTTCCAGAAGAGGTACCTGGGTTACCCCCTAAGAGAGAAGTGGAATTCTCTATTGACTTGGTACCTGGAGCTGGACCAGTGTCAATGGCACCTTACAGGATGGCACCAGCCGAGTTAGTAGAGTTAAAGAAGCAAGTGGAAGAGTTGCTGGAGAAACAATTCATCAGACCCAGTGTATCTCCATGGGGGGCTCCAGTGCTCCTAGTCAAGAAGAAGGATGGAGGGTCTCGGCTGTGTATAGATTACAGGCAGTTGAACAAGTTGACCATCAAGAACAAGTACCCCCTACCCAGAATTGACGACTTGATGGACCAAATACATGGGGCCTCGGTGTTCTCCAAGATTGATCTGAGATCGGGGTACCACCAAATTTTGGTAAAAGCTGAAGATGTTCAAAAGACAGCTTTTAGGTCTCGGTATGGGCACTATGAGTATGTGGTGATGCCGTTTGGAGTAACCAATGCTCCAGCCCTGTTTATGGACTACATGAATAGGATTTTTCGCCCTTTCTTGGATAAGTTTGTGGTGGTCTTCATAGACGACATACTCATTTATTCTAGGACCGAGGAAGAGCATGAGGAACACCTGAGGACAGTATTGTAGATACTGAGGGAGAAGCAACTCTATGCCAAGTTCTCTAAGTGTGAGTTCTGGCTGAAGGAAGTCAACTTCTTAGGACACGTGATATCTGCCCAGGGGATCTCGGTGGATCCAGCCAAGGTAGAGGCAGTGCTGCAGTGGGAACGTCCTAAGACAGTCACCGAGATAAGGAGCTTTGTGGGGTTGGCGGGCTACTATCGGAGGTTTATTGAGGATTTTTCCAAGGTAGTGGCTCCTTTAACACAGCTGACCCGCAAGGATCAACCTTTTGCTTGGACCGACCGATGTGAGCAGAGCTTCATGGAATTAAAGGAGAGGTTGACCAATGCTCCAGTGCTGGTGATCCCAGAGGTAGGAAGACCTTTTGACGTCTACTGTGATGCTTCACATCAGGGTTTGGGATGTGTTTTGATGCAAGAGAAAAGAGTGGTTGCATACGCTTCAAGGCAACTCAAGGTTCATGAGAGAAATTACCCTACGCATGATTTGGAGTTGGCGGCTGTAGTATTTGCCTTGAAGATCTGGAGGCACTATTTATATGGAGCTCGGTTCCAGGTGTTCAGTGACCATAAGAGCCTGAAATACCTGTTCGATCAGAAGGAACTAAACATGAGGCAAAGAAGGTGGATGGAGTTTCTAAAGGACTACGATTTTCAACTCATGTATCATCCAGGGAAGGCCAATGTGGTGGCAGATGCTTTGAGTAGAAAATCAATACAAGTAGCCACCATGATGATGGAAGAACAGAAACTGATCGAGCAGTTCAGAGACTTAAACCTTGGGGTAGAATTTCACGTAAATCACATTAGTTGTAGTAAGCTGGCTATAACTAACGACTTCCTTGGGATGTTAAGGGATAGGCAATTGGAGGACCCTAGTCTGAAGCGTACTGTGGAGTCGCTAGGGACAGATCAGGCTAGAGACTTTGTGATGGGCGATGATGGGATCTTGAGATTTAATGGCAGAATTTGCATCCCTGCAAATGGAGAGTTGAAGAAAATGATCCTAGATGAAGGTCATAAGAGTCGCCTTAACCTCCATCCAGGCATGAACAAGATGTACCATGACTTGAAGGAGTCATTTTGGTGGTCGGGCATGAAGAGAGACATCGCCCAGTATGTTGCAACCTGCTTAACGCGTCAGAAGGCGAAGGTAGAGCATCAAAGACCTGGCGGGTTGTTACAGCCATTGGATATCCCTGAGTGGAAATGGGACAGCATTGCCATGGATTTTGTCACCCATTTACCCAGATCAGTAAAGGGCCATGATGCAATCTGGTTCATCACTGATCGGCTGACGAAGAGTGCTCACTTTCTCCCAGTGAACATGAGGATGCCTATGGCCAAGCTGGCACAGTTATACATCCAAGAAATAGTGAGGTTGCATGGAGTGCCTTCCAGCATCGTTTCAGATAGAGATCCCAGGTTCACTTCACGGTTTTGGCAAACCTTACAAGATTGCTTGGGAACTAAGTTGAGGATGAGCTCTGCATATCATCCTCAAACAGATGGGCAGTCAGAGAGAACGATCCAATCCTTGGAAGATCTGCTGAGGACATGTGTTTTGGATCAATTGGGGAATTGGGACGAGGTGTTGCCACTGGTGGAGTTTACCTATAATAACAGTTATCACGCCAGCATAGGGATAGCACCATATGAAGCCCTGTATGGGAGGAAATGCAGAACTCCCTTATGTTGGTACCAGGAGGGCGAAGCAGTCTTGGTTGGGCCAGAGTTGATTCAGCAGACGATCGAGAAGGTGCAGCAGATACAAAGCAGAATGAAGGCTTCTCAAAGTAGGCAGAAGTCATATGCAGACCAGAGGAGAAAGCCTTTAGAGTTTGCTGCTGGAGACCACGTGTTCATGAAAGTGACACCAACCAAGGGTGTAGGACGGGCGATCAGGTCAAAGAAGTTGTCCCCTAAGTTCGTGGGACCATATCAGATCTTAAGAAGGATTGGTCCAGTGGCTTATGAGATCGCCCTGCCTCCCCATTTAGCAAATCTGCACAACGTCTTTCACGTATCACAGCTGAGGAAGTACATGGCAGACCCTAGTCATGTGCTGGAAGTAGACGATGTGCAGATCAGGGATGACTTGTCCTTTGAAGCAAAACCAGTCAGGATTGACGATCGGCAAAGTAAACAGCTCAGAGGCAAGACCATCGACATGGTGAAAGTGGTGTGGGATGAGAGATCGGGGGATTCAACTTGGGAGTTAGAAGAACCCATGAGAGAAGCTTATCCATACCTCTTTTCCTTGTAATGCAATTTTCGGGGACGAAAATTTTTCTTGATGGGGAGAATGTAAGGACCTGAAAAATTAAATTGGAATAAAAGAGTTATATTTTAAATGAATTCTATGCATGTTTTATTTAAAATAAAAAGGGAAGGAAGGTGTAGTTTAGAAGATTATAAGATTTCCTTGTTAGTACATAATCGCCGGTCGCCTAGACTACACGTCATCGCCAGGGCGCGAGGCATGCAGATGTCGCCAGGGCGCGATGCATGCGGGCATCATCAAGGCGCGAGGCATGCGGGCATCTTCCAGGGGGGAGACATCGGTCGTCCACCAGGAAGATGTCATCGGTGGATAGCCTTCGCGCGAGAGGTCATCGGTGGATAGCCTTCGCGCGACATGTCATCGGTGGATTGCCTTCGCGCGAGAGGTCATCGACGAAAGGTTATCGCGCGATGTCGAGTTGCACACAGAGAAGGTAAGACCCAGACTCCCAGCATGAAGCGTAGTGCACGCACGCCACGTAGACAAAAAGGGTGGTTCAGAATAGTGACATCAGAATGTTGGCATGCGCAGGAGACACTCGCGGTCGTACTGTTCAGAGCAGTGGTTGGCATGCACAAGCGACAACAGTGGTCGTACTGTTCAGAACAGTGGTTGGCATGCACAAGCGACAACAGTGGTCGTACTGTTCAGGGCAGTGGTTCTCAGGCTTTCCTGCAGAAGGGGTGGCAGCAGCAGCATACGTGGATAGGTAAGCTGGGATTCAAAAGCCACTGCGGGAATGGCAAAGAGCGTTACAGACTCAAGAGTGTTAGAGTGAGTGCAAACTTCCTTCCTCCCTTCTCCTCTCCTTTGCGTTGTGACTGAGGCAACCTCAAGCATCAGTGCGACAAGCGACGTTTGCCCTTAGAGCACCTAAAAGGTTCTCTGCAAGTCCTTCAAACCAGACGCAAAAACAGAGCCAAGGCATTCTTTAAGCTTCGTTGGGTTTCGGAGCTCCTGGTGTTTTGCGCAAGTCCAGGTAAGGGAAGGTAGCCTTCATTTTCAATACAAGCCATAGATTAGCTGTTTCTGAAGTAAGGGCGACGTGGTCGCCGGTTTCGTTTTCATCTTCGTGAATGCTCTGTTCTATGTGTTTGGGCGACGTGGTCACCGGTTTTATATACAGACTTCGAAATACCTTGTTTTTGAACCAGATCGCCGGTTTTGGCGTTGTTTGCGAACTCTCTGTTTTTGGTGTTGCTTTGAAAACTGTTTGAGATTTAAATGAGATATTCGAAAATAAGAACCTTGGATTGAGTTTTGCTATGATTGAAATCATTCTTTTAAGTGTTATGTGATGTGTTGAATGTTGTGGATGTGGGATCGAGGCATAGTATTTTCAGGAAAGAAAATACCGTGTAAGATCGTGTAGGATGTGCATTGATCGGTGATTCCTAATGAGATATCCTGATTCTGCTGAGATAATGGAATCCCATAGAGGAAGTTACTCAGTTGGTGAGAGTCGAAGGAGGTTCACAGGAATGGGTGAGTCGTGTGAAACAGAACGAGCTCGGCCTGTTCCATGGATTAACCCTGTCATACTGTGAGAAATGATGAACTTGAGATTGAGATTGTGTTGATGCGCATAGCTGGGGAAACATTACAGCTGTTTAGTATGACAGGTGCAGATCTTTGAGTCTAATCAATGCACGAGTCTTCCGGAAGTAGTGTCAAGTGTCTTGTGTGCTGAGTCAGTGGAAGTCTGATGTGGGAAATGTGAAACATTGAATTGATAGACACTTGGTACATTATGTGAAATAGAACGACTCTTGAAAATATTGTGAAATGTGTGAGTTCTTGGCGATCAGGTGAAGGGAATGAGAAACTCTATAGTTTTACGTGGGTATCTTGAATTTGTTTTATCTTGATTTTAATGTTCATATTTAAACTCTCTTTAAAATATCTAGCTTACCCTGCGTATTTTGGTTCTGTGGCTGTTTTCTTAAAACTGTGATGATCGTGTATAATTTACACGGGAGCAGATGATCTTCCAGGAAGTAGAGCTCCTTAGTGAGTGATCGCCGGGGAGGAGATCGCCTGTTTCTATCTCTTGGTGGTGATCGCCGGATTTATGTCCTGGTAGCAGATCGCCTGTTTAGGGGTCTTCTGTTAGGAGATCGCCGGTTTATGTATGGAGACCGCCGTTTTTCGTGTATTTGTTTGATTTTGTTAAGTTTCGAAAAACATTTGACCAGTTATGTATTAAACTCCCTGTGAGGAGCAACTTCATTACTTATATATAATTATGTTCACTTCAATATTATTTGTTTACCTTTATTTTTATTATATACATATGCATAGTATTTTGGCGGGATGTTACATATAGATTACAGGCAGTTGAACAAGTTGACCATCAAGAACAAGTACCCCCTACCCAGAATTGACGATTTGATGGACCAAATACATGGGGCCTCGGTGTTCTCCAAGATTGATCTGAGATCGGGGTACCACCAAATTTTGGTAAAAGCTGAAGATGTTCAAAAGACAGCTTTTAGGTCTCGGTATTGGCACTATGAGTATGTGGTGATGCCGTTTGGAGTAACCAATGCTCCAGCCCTGTTTATGGACTACATGAATAGGATTTTTCGCCCTTTCTTGGATAAGTTTGTGGTGGTCTTCATAGACGACATACTCATTTATTCAAGGACCGAGGAAGAGCATGAGGAACACCTGAGGACAGTATTGGAGATACTGAGGGAGAAGCAACTCTACGCCAAGTTCTCTAAGTGTGAGTTCTGGCTGAAGGAAGTCAACTTCCTAGGACACGTGATATCTGCCCAGGGGATCTCGGTGGATCCAGCCAAGGTAGAGGAAGTGCTGCAGTGGGAACGTCCTAAGACAGTCACCGAGATAAGGAGCTTTGTGGGGTTGGCGGGCTACTATCGGAGGTTTATTGAGGATTTTTCCAAGGTGGTGGCTCCTTTAATGCAGCTGACCCGCAAGGATCAACCTTTTGCTTGGACCGACCGATGTGAGTAGAGCTTCATGGAATTAAAGGAGAGGTTGACCAGTGCTGCAGTGCTGGTGATCCCAGAGGTAGGAAGACCTTTTGACGTCTACTGTGATGCTTCACATCAGGGTTTGGGATGTGTTTTGATGCAAGAGAAAAGAGTGGTTGCATACGCTTCAAGGCAACTCAAGGTTCATGAGAGAAATTACCCTACGCATGATTTGGAGTTGGCGGCTGTAGTATTTGCCTTGAAGATCTGGAGGCACTATTTATATGGAGCTCGGTTCCAGGTGTTCAGTGACCATAAGAGCCTGAAATACCTGTTCGATCAGAAGGAACTAAACATGAGGCAAAGAAGGTGGATGGAGTTTCTAAAGGACTACAATTTTCAACTCATGTATCATCCAGGGAAGGCCAATGTGGTGGCAGATGCTTTGAGTAGAAAATCAATACAAGTAGCCACCATGATGATGGAAGAACAGAAACTGATCGAGCAGTTCAGAGACTTAAACCTTGGGGTAGAATTTCACGTAAATCACATTAGTTGTAGTAAGCTGGCTATAACTAACGACTTCCTTGAGATGTTAAGGGATAGGCAATTGGAGGACCCTAGTCTGAAGCGTACTGTGGAGTCGCTAGGGACAGATCAGGCTAGAGACTTTGTGATGGGCGATGATGGGATCTTGAGATTTAATGGCAGAATTTGCATCCCTGCAAATGGAGAGTTGAAGAAAATGATCCTAGATGAAGGTCATAAGAGTCGCCTTAACCTGCATCCAGGCATGAACAAGATGTACCATGACTTGAAGGAGTCATTTTGGTGGTCGGGCATGAAGAGAGACATCGCCCAGTATGTTGCAACCTGCTTAACGTGTCAGAAGGCGAAGGTAGAGCATCAAAGACCTGGCGGGTTGTTACAGCCATTGGATATCCCTGAGTGGAAATGGGACAGCATTGCCATGGATTTTGTCACCCATTTACCTAGATCAGTAAAGGGCCATGATGCAATCTGGGTCATCACTGATCGGCTGACGAAGAGTGCTCACTTTCTCCCAGTGAACATGAGGATGCCTATGGCCAAGCTGGCACAGTTATACATCCAAGAAATAGTGAGGTTGCATGGAGTGCCTTCCAGCATCGTTTCAGAGAGAGATCCCAGGTTCACTTCACGGTTTTGGCAAACCTTACAAGATTGCTTGGGAACTAAGTTGAGGATGAGCTCTGCATATCATCCTCAAACAGATGGGCAGTCAGAGAGAACGATCCAATCCTTGGAAGATCTGCTGAGGACATGTGTTTTGGATCAATTGGGGAATTGGGACGAGGTGTTGCCACTGGTGGAGTTTACCTATAATAACAGTTATCACGCCAGCATAGGGATAACACCATATGAAGCCCTGTATGGGAGGAAATGCAGAACTCCCTTATGTTGGTACCAGGAGGGCGAAGCAGTCTTGGTTGGGCCAGAGTTGATTCAGCAGACGACCGAGAAGGTGCAGCAGATACAAAGCAGAATGAAGGCTTCTCAAAGTAGGCAGAAGTCATATGCAGACCAGAGGAGAAAGCCTTTAGAGTTTGCTGCTGGAGACCACGTGTTCATGAAAGTGACACCAACCAAGGGTGTAGGACGGGCGATCAGGTCAAAGAAGTTGTCCCCTAAGTTCGTGGGACCATATCAGATCTTAAGAAGGATTGGTCCAGTGGCTTATGAGATCGCCCTGCCTCCCCATTTAGCAAATCTGCACAACGTCTTTCACGTATCACAGCTGAGGAAGTACATGGCAGACCCTAGTCATGTGCTGGAAGTAGACGATGTGCAGATCAGGGATGACTTGTCCTTTGAAGCAAAACCAGTCAGGATTGACGATCGGCAAAGTAAACAGCTCAGAGGCAAGACCATCGACATGGTGAAAGTGGTGTGGGATGAGAGATCGGGGGATTCAACTTGGGAGTTAGAAGAACCCATGAGAGAAGCTTATCCATACCTCTTTTCCTTGTAATTCAATTTTCGGGGACGAAAATTTTTCTTGATGGGGAGAATGTAAGGACCTGAAAAATTAAATTGGAATAAAAGAGTTATATTTTAAATGAATTCTATGCATGTTTTATTTAAAATAAAAAGGGAAGGAAGGGTAGTTTAGAAGATTATAAGATTTCCTTGTTAGTACATAATCACCGGTCGCCTAGACTACACGTCATCGCCAGGGCGCGAGGCATGCAGACGTCGCCAGGGCGCGATGCATGCGGGCATCATCAAGGCGCGAGGCATGCGGGCATCTTCCAGGGGGGAGACATCGGTCGTCCACCAGGAAGATGTCATCGGTGGATAGTCTTCGCGCGAGAGGTCATCGGTGGATTATCTTCGCGCGAGAGGTCATGGGTGGATAGCCTTCGCGCGAGAGGTCATCGGTGGATAGCCTTCGCGCGAGAGGTCATCGGTGGATAGCCTTCGCGCGAGAGGTCATCGACGAAAGGTTATCGCGCGATGTCGAGTTGCACACAGAGAAGGTAAGACCCAGACTCCCAGCATGAAGCGTAGTGCACGCACGCCACGTAGACAAAAAGGGTGGTTCAGAATAGTGACATCAGAATGTTGGCATGCGCAGGAGACACTCGCGGTCGTACTGTTCAGAGCAGTGGTTGGCATGCACAAGCGACAACAGTGGTCGTACTGTTCAGAGCAGTGGTTGGCATGCACAAGCGACAACAGTGGTCGTACTGTTCAGGGCAGTGGTTCTCAGGCTTTCCTGCAGAAGGGGTGGCAGCAGCAGCATACGTGGACAAGTAAGCTGGGATTCAAAAGCCACTGCGGGAATGGCAAAGAGCGTTACAGACTCAAGAGTGTTAGAGTGAGTGCAAACTTCCTCCCTCCCTTCTCCTCTCCTTTGCGTTGTGACTAAGGCAACCTCAAGCATCAGTGCGACAAGCGACGTTTGCCCTTAGAGCACCTAAGAGGTTCTCTGCAAGTCCTTCAAACCAGACGCAAAAACAGAGCCAAGGCATTCTTTAAGCTTCGTTGGGTTTCGGAGCTCCTGGTGTTTTGCGCAAGTCCAGGTAAGGGAAGCTAGCCTTCATTTTCAATACAAGCCATAGATTTGCTTTTTCTGAAGTGAGGGCGACGTGGTCGCCGGTTTTCGTTTTCATCTTCGTGAATGCTCTGTTCTATGTGTTTGGGCGACGTGGTCGCCGGTTTTATATACAGACTTCGAAATACCCTGTTTTTGAACCAGATCGCCGGTTTTGGCGTTGTTTGCGAACTCCCTGTTTTTGGTGTTGTTTTGAAACTGTTTGAGGCTTAAATGCGATATTTGAAAATCTGAACCTTTGAAATGATTGTTGCTGTGATTGAATCATTTATTTGAGTGGGATGATGTCTTGAATGCTGTGAATGTGGGATCGAGGCGTAGTATTTTCAGGAAAGGAAATACCATGTAAGATCGTATGTAATGTGTATTGACCTGGGGCTTGTCTAGAAGGAGATATCCTGACTCTGCTGATATAATGGAATCACGTAGATGAAGTTATTCAGTTGTGGAGAGTCGACGGAGGTTCATATGTATGGGTGAGTCGTGTGAAAAAGAACGAGCTCGGCCTGTTATATGAATTAACCTTGTCATACCGGGGGAGTTATTGCCATTGAGACTATATGCGCATGGCTGTGTGGATTTCACAGCGACCCTGTGTGGATTTCACAGTGGTATGGTATGACAGGTGCAGATCTCTGGGCCTGAGTCAATGCATGAGTCTTCCGGAAGTAGTGTCAAGTGTCTTGTGTGCTGAGTCAATGGAAGTCTGATGTGGGAAATGAGAAACATTGAATTGATAGACACTTGGTACATTATGTGAAATAGAACGACTCTTGAAAATATTGTGAAATGTGTGATTTCTTGGCGATTAGGTGAAGGGAATGAGAAACTCTATAGTTTTACGTGGGTATCTTGAATTTGTTTTATCTTGATTTTAATGTTCATATTTAAACTCTCTTTAAAATATCTAGCTTACCCTGCGTATTTTGGTTCTGTGGCTGTTTTCTTAAAACTGTGATGATCGTGTATAATTTACACGGGAGCAGATGATCTTCCAGGAAGTAGAGCTCCTTAGTGAGTGATCGCCGGGGAGGAGATCGCCTGTTTCTATCTCTTGGTGGTGATCGCCGGATTTATGTCCTGGTAGCAGATCGCCTGTTTAGGGGTCTTCTGTTAGGAGATCGCCGGTTTATGTATGGAGACCGCCGTTTTCGTGTATTTGTTTGATTTTGTTAAGTTTCGAAAAACATTTGACTAGTTATGTATTAAACTCCCTGTGAGGAGCAACTTCATTACTTATATATAATTATGTTCACTTCAATATTATTTGTTTACCTTTATTTTTATTATATACATATGCATAGTATTTTGGCGGGATGTTACACCACTCGTCTTGGAGTACCCCATCCTCCAAGTGGCATGACAACATTTCATCTCCATAATCTTTCTTCATCTCTTCACCTTTTTCCTTCCTTTTCTTTGCACCACTTTTCTTTCACTCTTTATGTTATTTTGTACCCCTGACTCTCCCTCCACAAGGACCTCAACGTGGTTGTTGTCCATGTTTCCTTCCATGATGATCTATGCATATAGGCATGAGAGGGTGTCCTCTCCCAGTAAACTGAGAACTCGAGAGAATTCTGCTGGGATTCAAGTCGTGTACTCGGTAAAGTCTTTATCGTCCTGGGTATGGTCATCATTCCTTTGGGCAATCTGATCTTGTAGTGCCTACATTTCTACCTTGTGTTTTTCGGATGCCATGTCCTTCTCCATCTTGTCTTGTATCTGGCCGAGGGCGATTTTCATTGTTTTTTATATGTTTGCCTCATTCTTTCGGAGGATGGTCTTAAGATGGGCATTCAAGTTGTGTTGTGAGGAGCTCATTTTGTGAGACATTCAATGTTATGATGGACCTAGGATAACGTTTTACCAAGGATTCACAGTGGACGTCAAATATTCTTACCAAAAACGTGCTTAGAGGATGTCTTGATCTCATCTTTATATTATTTGAATAGACCATTTTATTCATAATTGTCATTAATGATAATGAAAGCCCGATTATAAGATATGCAAAGTCATCCCAAATCGTAGGTATTCCCAATTTTATAACAGGTAATACAATACATATTTAAAAACAAAAAATGTACATTTAAAAAAAAGTGAACGTGTCAATATAATTTACTCAAGACATCATTATATTAACCTCGAAGTTAATGATAAGTGTACATGTGCCTTTTAATTTTGAAAATTATGTTAAATTCTCTTTCTACCAATCTAAAATTAACAACTTTTTAATAAATATAAATCATGAAACAATGTTTAATAGTTTACACGTATTTATATTTGTATAATTAAATAGTGATAGTTTTTAACTTTCATAAAAATATTTCGAGTTATATAAATAAAAACTTTTTTTTGAATAACTTTACAATTTTCTTATTTGAGACATTTTAATAAATATTTTGTTATTGTACATATTTAAATAAACTAATCAAAAATGAAATATTAAAATATATATGTGAGAATATAATAAATAGACAAAGTTAGACTTGATGAATGATATGGTGGTTAGATTTTAAAGAGGTTGAAGGTATTGGTGAATACACGTTCACTTTATAATATATCTTGAATATGATAACTAAATAAACTAATCAAAAATTAAATTTTAAAATACCTGTGAGAATAGAATAAATAGACTAAGTTAGACTCGGTGAATGATGTGGTGGTTAAATAAAGAGGTTGGAGGCATTAGTGAATACACCTATGTGAATGGGTTATATTACTTTTGAATGGAATAATCTATCTATGTTCAATATGATAAGAGACAATAAGGACACTACTAATGACCTAAATTTATTGGAAAAGTTTCTAAGTAATAAAAGGAAAATGTCGTATTAGTTGATGACTTACTTTACATTGGGTCATATACCATTTATAAACTTATGCATGTGGATTGTTATTTAAGTCACCCTGTCTTGCTCCATTTTAGAAACTCCATTTCTTAGTGATTTTAGATAATTCAAGAAAGTATATCTCCAATAATACTTCTTCAAAGTTGTTGTAAGATAGACAAATACTCCTCCATTAATATCCTCAATTATAAGCATGAAAGTGTCAAAGGTTGTATTTTGAGTGTTTGCATATATCATTACTTGAAAGGTTTTCTCAATCTCTCAAATACAACTTTGTGAATTCTTGAGATTATATCCCCTTTCAACGTAACTGAATTATTCTATTAGAAAAATAATATAATCTATCTTTAAAAGTAGGTGGATTGTGCCATTAAAAAGTAATATAACTCTAATTTGCACATAAGTGGATTATTTCATTCAAAAGTAATATAACCTTGCTTTGAAGGTAGATGTTTAGTTAGAAAATATTCAAGCCATGGAACTTAAAAATTCCATGTTCTATAGTACAATTATCCATGAAACAAATTGGCAATAGTTGCTCCTACCAACAACCGCTACTTTGAAAGTAATGATGTCATACTTAGATGATGTCATGTTATCTATATTATTTTTCACTTGGGAAATATAAACTCATTTAGAGACACTCCTTTCTCTCATTTAACATGAATAAACCTCACTTAATGAAAAGGTAAATGGTTTCTCCATTCACTCTGACTCTTTTTTAAATGAAATTTGTCTTCACTTGATAGATATTTGGGGGCGCTCAATGATTTATTTATACTAAAAAAAATTAGTTTCACTTGGTGAAACTTGTTTTTTCAGTCAACAATAATGAATCTTGTTAAGAAAATGAGCATCGAGGATGTTAATTAACTCTCATTTCATTTTTTCTCATCAAGACATCATTCTCGCTTAACAAATTAAGTCTAGAAGTTGTACTTATTTTTAAACCTATTTTATCAACAATATTTTATCCTCACTCAATGAGTGCTCTCTCACTTAAATACAAACTTAAATAGGTTTATCCTTGTATTTATACCTTATCTCACCCTGTTAGAGATTTTCTTGGTAAGTGAAAATCAATTCACATAATGACACAAATAGGCTTTGTACGGAAAGTGTTTTTTCTAAGGATACCCAGACATCCCAAATTATGCTTAAGGTTTTAAGGTCAATCACTAATCAATCTAACCAATGCAAACAAAAACACTTAACAAAGAGTATAATTTTGACTCTTTCAACCATCAATTAATGGAATCCAATGTCAATAATACGAGAGGAAAAAACATCAAGACAATTTGTTCATATTAAGTTACACCGATTCTTACATCATTTTATAATTTTTAAGAAAATAATTTTATACTAATATTAGAAAAACTTCTTTCATAGTAATGATTGCATTACATTATTAGTGTAGCATTTTTTAATCTAATTATGTGATATCCTTTATATTTTTAAGCTTTGTTTATGTTATTTTGATGGGGAAAAATGCGCACGCAGAAGCAATACACACATAATCACGAATCAATGCAAGAAAATAAATGACACAGGATTTAACGTGGTTCGGTCGCCAACTGCAACCTACATCCACACGGGCAACTATTAGGTTTTCATTCTGTCCTGTTGCACACAATTACAAGTACAATGATCTCTTTAAATAGAGATAAATAGAGATAATAAAGGGGACACAATGATAAAGCCCAATCACTAAAACATAGTGTCTACTCAGCCCAACCCAATTGATCCTGGCTTCATACCCAACAATCTCCCACTTGAAGTCACGGAACAATGTTCACCTGCGCTTCAACTGTGTACATGTACTTCTGTAATCTATCACCGGAACTCAATGTTCCACCACTAGTTGCCACCAGCCTTCTTAATCATTTTGAAGGCCACATCAGTCATGACTGAAACTGTCACTGACCCATTCTCTGTTCCTACCGGCTCTTACTTGCGAGAACTGCCAGATCCTGGAACAACCTGAGAACAAACACTCTCCATACTCAACAAGAAATTTTCTGAAGGTGTTTCAACAGCTGGAATACTGGTTCTCCTAACCCACTGTCTTCTAGGGACTTTAGCTGAAACACAACCCGTGCTCCCATTGCCATAAGTACCTCTGACTGGTCTACCTGAACCTTTCCATGCTCGTTCATCCTGAATCTGACCTGTGGCTCTGGGTTTCTCTCTTGTAAAGACAACCCTCTTCTGCCCACGAGATTCTGTGAACCGGACTTTGTTTATCTCTGAACTGGGACGGTCACTCCCTCAGACGGTAATTCGACCATATACAACGCACATCTCTTTCTTCCGCGGGCCATGACAAGATTTTCCTTGACAACCTTCCACAGCTGATTTCCGAACTTCACTTCATGTCCCTGTTCGTCCAACTGCCTAACAGAAATCAAACTTTTTGTCAAGCTTGGAACAAATCTGACATCCTTCAAAGTCCAAAAACCACCTGGCGTCTTCAACACTGTGTCACCCATGCCCGTAACATCAAGAGTTCTGTTGTCCGCTAGTCTTACCTTTCCAAAGTCCCCAATAACCAGATTCTGCAATGCTTCACTGCCATTGCACTGCACCTCCGTGCCGTCTCGCTCATCGCAAGCACCTGCACCTATTTGCCGTGAAAACGCGACCCGCCGCTGCCACCGCGAAACCCTAGCTTTGGGATGCCGCTGCCGCCCCTACAAAACCCTAGCTTTGGGACGCCGCTACAGCCTATGCAAAAACCTAGCTTTGGGACGCCACTGCAGCCCTTGCAAAACCCTAGCTTTGGGACACCGCTGCAGCCCCTGCAAAACCCTAGCTTTGGGATGCCACTACAGCCCCTGCAAAACCCTAGCTTTGGGATGCCACTACCGTCCCTGCAAAACCCTAGCTTTGGGACTCCGCTACAGCCCCTGCAAAATCCTAGCTTTGGGACGCCGCTGCAGCCCCTGCAAAACCCTAGCTTTGGGACACCGCTGCAGCCCCTGCAAAACCTTAGCTTTGGGATGCTGCTATCGCTTCTGCAAAACCCTAGCTTTGGGATGCCACTGTAGCCCCTGCAAAACCCTAGCTTTGGGATGCCGCTACCGCCTCTGCGAAATCCTAACTTTGGGACGCTGCTGTAGTCCTGCGAAACCCTAGTCGTTATTTTCACGTCTCGTCGATTAATTTCTGCTGATCGGATCTCTAGTGTGTAAATGAACCAAGCTCTGATACCACTTGATGGGGAAAAATGCGCACGCGGAAATAACACACACATAATCACGAATCAATGCAAGAAAATAAACGACACAGGATTTAACGTGGTTCGGTCGCCAACTGCAACCTACATCCACACGGGCAACTATTAGGTTTTCATTCTGTCCTGTTGCACACAATTACAAGTACAATGATCTCTTTAAATAGAGATAAATAGAGATAATAAAGGGGACATAATGATAAAGCCCAATCACTAAAACATAGTGTCTACTCAGCTCAGCCCAATTGATCCTAGCTTCATACCCAACACATTTTAGTTGAGAATTCACAAAAGTTTGATTAAGTTAAGATTTAATAGAATATGACTTCTACGTTGAACAATGAAGATGTTTCTTGGGTGAATTAAATTTATGTATTATCCATCTGGTTTGAAATGTGTAGCTTGAAAGTCATGCAGAGAAAACAAAAATTTAATTCAAGGTTTTTGCACATGTGTAGTGAGTCCAACATATTATTATTGATTTGGAAAAAAAATTATTATCAATTTGAGTTAAGTCATGGGCCAAATAACCAATTTTTAGAGAGAAGTCGTGGAAGTAACAAACGAGTTTTGTGTGAAAATGCATACAAAGACAAAGTCGTGGTCATGATAAACGATTTTTTACAGATTGTGTTGAAGCCGTGTAGCATTTGCACAACTTTACTTAATTATGTTAATTAAAGTCGTGACAACGTAGCACATCTTCAGTGTAGAATAATACAACTGAATTTGTAGCACCCATGCACAAATTCAATTGTATTATTTTACACTAAAGTTATGCCACCCATGAACAATTTAAGTTTTGATTACTTTTTTTATTTCTTTAAAAAAATGAAAGAATTAGGTTAAACTTTAAAAAAAATCAAGAATTAGTTTTAAGTTATTGGTTTATGAAGTTTATGGTTAAATGATTTGATGACACAAAGTAGTTACGTTTTTTGAAATATATATTTATTTGTGAAATTATGTTGTCTTTCTTATTGTTTGAATTAGAGAAATTTGTATGATTAAATTTAGCTAAACAAGAATAATAAAATAACATAAAACAATGAAAACTTATACAATTAGTGAGATTGCTTCCACAATCTCCACAACTTTTATAGGGCATATGAGGACCAATTTCACCTAGTGCAAAATCAAGATTATTAGTTTGTTTACACTAGATCCAAATTTATTCCAGACCCTCACATGAGACGTAAAGAATCTGGAAGACCAAAGACTAGATGCATCCATAACGAAATGGATGGCCCGGATCGGAAGAAACCAAAAAAGTGCTCTTACATTAGAAATGAAGGGCACAATAGGAGCAATTAATAGTGTGTCATCATTTGTAAATAAACTTTACTATTATGAAAAAATATCTTTCGCTTTCTTATATTCTCAAATTTACATAATATTGTAATCTGCAAATAATTACAATTAACACATTATTACGAATCTAAATTTACCACTCTCTTTAAAATAATATAAACACACTCGAGCACTTAAGAGTGATAGCTCGGTGAGACATGCCCAGTTGGGAAGTACCTAACTCGGCTAGGGATGAATAAGAGGCCCAATGAATAATAGGCCCAATGATTTGTCATGAGATCAGCCCAGATAATTTGCAGTCCATACTGAAAAGATAATTAAAACAAAGTAATATAGAGAATATCGGAATTGGTTAAAGCATATATATATATATATATATTTTACGTAAATAAAAACCATTAGAGATAATGATGAACAAAAATCATTGGAGATAATGTTGAATGTACTCGCAAGATAAAGGCATATGTTAACAAAATATTCTTGGGCTTGAGACCCTAAGCAAAGGTAAGTTTTTGTGAGAACACTACACTTAGATATTTCATTTAGATATTCATAGTTGAATGCTCTCACTAACTTGATCGTCGGAGTCTTGTCAACAGGTGAAGCCTCCCTCGTTGTGGAGTACTAGCATCTTGGAGCAGTAACAGCAAGCAAAGGCAATTCAACTCGAAACCCACTACCAAAGTTCGACCTAAGTCAGCCGGTGAGAACAAATATAAAAACAAAACAAAAATTTATAAAATTGATAAATATACCATAGTGTAAAAAACATTGAAGCCTTGAATAAAACTTTCACATATCAAACATAATTTTTTTCATAACCAAACTGAAGTTGTGCATGGGTGACACAACTTCAGTGTAAAATAATACAACTAAAGTAGATTATTTTACAGTGAAGTTATACATAGGTGATACAATTTCAATTATATTATTTTACATCGAAGTTTTTATATTAACACAACTTTAATTAACATAATTAAGTAAAGTTGTGCAAATGTCATACAAATCCAATCCAACATAACCTGTAAAAGAAATTGTATATCATGAGCATGATTCATCTTTGTATGCAAAATTGTTTGTCATCTCCATGACTTCTCTCTTAAAATTGTCCTCTGGTGCACAACTTAACCCAAATTGGTAATACATTTATTGTTTATCCAAACTGATGGAAGAGGGCCCAACAACACCTCAATTAAAAGCCCACCAACATGTCAAAATGGGTCGATCACTAGAGCCATGACTAGGAAGCAACAAGAAGATTGGGACACTGCTACTGATGGCAGAGAGTGTAAGGACCTGTAAAATTAAATTGGAATAAAAGGAATATATTTTAAATGAATTCTAAGTATGTTTTTATTTAAAATAAAAAGGAAGGAAAGTGTAGCTTAGAAGACTATGAGATCGCTTGGTTAGTACATAATCGCCTGTCGCCAGGGCGCGAGGCATGCGGGCATCGCCGGGGCGTGAGGCATGGGGGCATCGCCAGGGCGCGAGAGACATGCGGGCATCGCCAGGGCGCGAGAGACATGCGGGCATCGCCAGGGATAGACATCGATCGTCTTCCAGAGGGAGACATCGGTCGTCTTCCAGGGAAAGACATCGGTCGTTCGCCAGGATGAGTCAGCGGTGGAAAGTTACCGTGCGACGTCGAGTTTCACACAGATAAGGTGGGACCCAGGCTCCCAGCATGAGACGTCCTGCACGCGCGACACGTAGACAAAAAGGGTGGTTCAGAATAGTGACATCAGAGAGTTGGCATGCGCAGAGACACACGTGGCCGTACTGTTCAGGGAAGCGTGCACGCAAGCCTTCCTGCAGAGTGGGTGGTGGCAGCGGAAATTGTGGACAAGTTGGTTTAGATTCAAAAAACTCACTTCGGAGAGGCAAAGAACGCTGCTGTGGTTCAAGAGTGACAGAGTGAGTTCATCCTTCATCCTTCTCTTTTCTCTCCTTCGCGCTGCATTTCAGACATCCCCAAGCACCAATACGACGAGCGACGACTGCACTTGGATACCTGGGGAGTTCTCTGCAAGTTCTACAAACCAGACGCTAAAACAGAGCTAAGGCATCTTTAAGCTTCGGTGGGTTTTGGAGCTCTTGGTGTTTTGCGCAAGTCCAGGTAAGGGAAGCTAGCCTTATTTCCAACGAAAACCTTATATTAGATGATTGAGATGATGGGGCGACGTGGTCGCCGGTTTTCAACTGTTATTGCATAATCCCCTGTTTTTGGACGAGATCGCCGGTTTTGGCGTTGTTTTTCGAACTCCCCTGTTTTTGTGTTGTTTTGAAACTGTTTGAGTTTTAAATGTGAAATGCATGTGATATTCGAAAATCTGAACCGTGGAATGAATGTTGCTGTGACTGGAATCGTTCATTAAGTGTTGTATGATATGTTGAATGTTGTGAATGTGGGATCAAGGCATAGTATTTTCAGGAAAGAAAATACCGTGTAAGATCGTGTGTAATGTGCATTGACTAGGGACTTGTCTAGAAGGAGATATCCTGACTCTGCTGATATAATGGAATCACATAGATGAAGTTATTAAGTGGTGGAGAGTCGAAGGAGGTTCATATGTATGGGTAAGTTGTTTGAAAGAGAACGAGCTTGACCTGTTATATGGATTAACCCTGTCATACCGGGAGAGTGATGATATTGAGATTATGTATGCGCATAGCTGTGTGGATTTCACAGCGACCCTGTGTGGATTTCACAGTGGTGTGGTATGACAGGTGCAGATCTCTGGGTCTGAGTCAACGCACGAGTCTTCCGGAAGTAGAGTCATGTGTCTATATGTTATGAGTCAGTGGAAAGTCTGACGTGTGAACCATGAATATTGAAAGTAGCGAATAGACACTTGACGAGTTTGTGGAATATGGGAATGTTGATGGTTGAAATTGATATGGATTATGAATGGTGTGAAGATTTATGTTTTCTATTGATTTAAAGTTTCATATTTAAAGTTCTTAAAACATCTAGCTTACCCTTTTATCTGGTATTGTGATTGCTTTCTTAAACCTGTGATGATCGTGTATTTTTGCACGGGAGCAGACGAGGTTGCAGGTAGTAGAGCTCCTCAGTGAGTGGTCGCCGGAAGGAGATCGCCCGTTTCTGTTTCTGTTAGGCGATCACCCTTTTTCTGTTGTCTGATAGGAGATCGCCCTTTTCTGATAAGAGATCGCCTTTTTTTTCTGATAGGAGATCGCCTGTTTGTCTTTTTGCTGTATTTTGTTTAAGTTTTGGAAATTGACCGATCATGTATTAAACTCCCTGTGAGGAGAAACTTCATTACCTATATATAATTATGTTCACTTCAATATATTTGTTTACCTTTATTTTATTATATAAATATGAAAAGAATTTGGCGGGATGTTACATTAATGGTATCAGAGCAGTTCGTCCTTAGGATGACCTGAGGGCTGTGGATCCATTGTGTTTTTTCTGCTCATAAAATTTATTTGAGTTTTAAATAACAACTATAGTGAAAGGTTTTCAAACGTTTTTGTATTGAAATTTTGTGTGTGCTTTAGTGAATGTATGCCCTAACTGAAAAGCTTAGTATTAAGAATGAGAGGATCTTGATAAAGTAGTGAGGGTGCACACTCATAATTGGATCGAGATGATTCTCAATCTTAATTCCAAAGGTTTGATGTTTAGCATACATTGAATTCTGGTGTGATTTATTTCATTTTATTGAGTGTTTTTGTAATTGACTGAAAGTGGTTGTTTGGATTGATGGTTGTATACCAGTAGCTGTTCTGGTGTTTTGCTTGAAGTTATAAGTATTATGATTCTGTTGATGAACTCAAATTTCTTAATGACTTTGAGATGCTGACCTTTGTAAGGTCTAGATGTTACCTCCTGAATGAATTGATTTCTTATCGATCTCATTCTTGTAGTTGTAGGGAATATAGAAACCCATAGTTTCAAAATCTGAAACGAAGAAGATGGCACGTAGACCTCCTACCCCTCCCCAACCTTCTTCGGAAATGAGCCAGATTGCCAAGGCTATTGAGATGATGGCAACTGCCATCCAACAACAGAATGCAGCAATGGCTCAGAATCATCAAGCTGCTATGCACCATTGGGAAACTGCTCGGTCGGCTGAAACAAATTCCCACGTCGGTCAGCCTCAGGAACAGATGGGACTGACCGAGTTCATGAGGCACAACCCACCCAAGTTCAGTGGGAATGCTACCCCTGATCAACCAGATCAGTGGGTCAGGGAGTTGGAGAAAATCTTTAGGGCGACCTCCTGCCCTGAAGAGAAGAAATTGGTGTTCGCCACCTATCTGCTATCAGGAGAGGCCGAGTTCTGGTGGATGGGAGCTCAGCAGATGATGGAAGACAGAGCTGAAGTATTAGACTGGGAGAGCTTTAGGGTGAAATTTCTGGAAAAATACTTCCCAGATAGTGCAAGATTTGCGAGGGAAGCAGAATTCCTCAGATTTGAGCAGGGGGAGATGTCAGTAAATGTTTATGCTGCTCGATTTGAGTATCTCGCCCGATTCTATACCCAGGCGACCTCCGAGGCTTGGAGGTGCAGGAAGTTTGAAGAGGGACTGAAGCATGGGCTGAAGAGGACCATAGCCCCGATGTGCATCAGGGAATTTCACGCCTTAGTAGAGAAGGCGAAGATGGTAGAGACTCTGGAAAAGGGTGATTCCCGGGTGATCAGGTCACACCCAGGGGGTTCTTTCAGTGAGAAGGCCAAGGTGCAGCACCCACAAAGCAAGCCCTATGCGAGACCTCCACCACATCGGGCAGGAACAACGTCATCCCAGTTGCAGCAGCAACAACCTTGGAAACCCAAATGTTTCCATTGTGGTGGACCACACACATCCAATGTGTGCTTCAAGAAGAATTCAGAGAGAAAGTGTTACACCTGCCAAAAGACGGGGCACGTTGCTAGAGAGTGCCCTAACAGGAATGGGGCGGCTCAACCCAGTGGTTCTCAGCAGTTGAGAAACGAAGGCAGCAGACCTCAGGCAACAGGGAGAGTGTTTGCCATGTCGGGAGCAGAAGCGTCTCAGTCAGGTAACCTCGTGCAAGGTGTTTGTTTTATAGCTGGTAGAGGTGTAAAAGCCTTGTTTGATTCTGGAGCGACACACTCCTTTGTGTCAAGCCTGTGTGTAGCCGAGTTGGGCCTTCTAATGAAGGAGTTACCGTTTGAACTGTTGGTCTCTACACCTGCGTCAGGACAGGTGTTGACCTCTACAGTTTGCCCCGAATGTCCAGTGATAGTAGAGGGACGCAGATTCAAAGTGAACTTGATCTGCCTACCTCTTCAGGACCTGGATGTTATCCTGGGAATGGATTGGCTAGCTGCCAATCATGTTCTCATAGACTGCGGTAGTCAGAAGATAACGTTTCCAGACCTCCAAGAGTCAGATGTGATATCTGTTCAGCATGGGTGGTCGGAGTTGGAAAAAGGGGCGAGGTGCTTCGTGATTCTAGCTCGGTTGGAAGTGAAGAATGAAGGGGACGTAAGCAGGATACATGTGGTGAAAGATTTCATGGATGTATTTCCAGAAGAAGTACCTGGATTACCTCCTAAGAGAGAAGTGGAATTCTCTATTGATTTGGTACCTGGAGCTGGACCAGTGTCAATGGCACCTTACAGGATGGCTCCAGCCGAGTTGGTAGAATTAAAGAAGCAAGTGGAAGAGTTGTTGGAGAAACAATTCATCAGACCCAGTGTATCTCCATGGGGGGCTCCAGTGCTCCTAGTTAAGAAGAAGGATGGAGGGTCTCGGTTGTGTATAGATTACAGGCAGTTGAACAACTTGACCATCAAGAACAAGTACCCCCTACCAAGAATTGACGATTTGATGGATCAAATACATGGGGCCTCGGTGTTCTCAAAGATTGATCTGAGATCGGGGTACCACCAAATTTTGGTAAAAGCTGAAGATGTTCAAAAGACAGCTTTTAGGTCTCGTTATGGGCACTATGAGTATGTGGTGATGCCGTTTGGAGTAACCAATGCTCCAGCTCTGTTCATGGACTACATGAATAGGATTTTTCGCCCTTTCTTGGATAAGTTTGTGGTAGTCTTCATAGACGACATACTCATTTATTCAAGGACCGAGGAAGAACATGAAGAACATCTGAGGACAGTGTTGGAGATTCTGAGGGAGAAGCAACTCTATGCCAAGTTCTCTAAGTGTGAGTTCTGGCTGAAGGAAGTCAACTTCTTAGGACACGTGATATCTGCTCGGGGGATCTCGGTGGATCCAGCCAAAGTGGAGGCAATGCTTCAGTGGGAACGTCCTAAGACAGTTACTGAGATAAGGAGTTTTGTGGGCTTAGCAGGCTACTATCGGAGGTTCATTGAGGACTTTTCCAAGGTAGTGACTCCTTTAACACAGCTGACCCGCAAGGATCAACCTTTTGCTTGGACCGACCGATGTGAGCAGAGCTTCATGGAACTAAAGGAAAGGTTGACTAGTGCTCCAGTGCTGGTGATCCCAGAGGTAGGAAGACCTTTTGATGTCTACTGTGATGCTTCACATCAGGGTTTGGGATGTGTTTTGATGCAAGAGAAAAGAGTGGTTGCATATGCTTCAAGGCAACTCAAGGTTCATGAGAGGAACTATCCTACTCATGATTTGGAGTTGGCGTTTGTGGTGTTTGCCTTGAAGATTTGGAGGCACTATTTATATGGAGCTCAGTTCTAGGTGTTCAGTGACCATAAGAGCCTGAAATACCTGTTCCATCAGAAGGAACTAAACATGAGACAAAGAAGGTGGATGGAGTTTCTAAAGGACTACGATTTTCAACTCATGTATCATCCAGGGAAGGCCAATGTAGTGGCAGATGCTTTGAGTAGAAAATCAATACAAGTAGCCACCATGATGATGGAAGAGCAGAAACTGATCGAGCAGTTCAGAGACTTAAACCTGGGGGTAGAATTTCACGTAAATCACATTAGTTGTAGTAAGCTGGCTATAACTAATGACTTCCTTGAAATGATAAGGGATAAGCAGTTGGAGGACCCTAGTCTGAAGCGTACTGTGGAGTCACTAGGGACCGACCAGGCTAAAGACTTTGTGATGGGCGATGATGGGATCTTGAGATTTAATGGCAGAATTTGCATACCTGCAAATGAAGAGTTGAAGAAGATGATCCTAGAGGAAGGTCACAAGAGTCGCCTTAGCCTACACCCAGGCATGAACAAGATGTACCATGACTTGAAGGAGTCATTTTGGTGGTCGGGCATGAAGAGAGACATCGCCCAGTATGTTACAACCTGCTTAACATGTCAGAAGGCGAAGATAGAGCATCAAAGACCTGTTGGGTTATTACAGCCACTAGATATCCCTGAGTGGAAATGGGACAGCATTGCCATGGATTTTGTTACCCATTTACCCAGATCGGTGAAGGGTCATGATGCAATATGGGTCATCACTGATCGGCTGACGAAGAGTGCCCACTTTCTCCCAGTGAATATGAGGATGCCTATGGCCAAGTTGGCACAGTTGTACATCCAAGAAATAGTGAGGTTGCATGGAGTGCCTTCCAGCATTGTTTCAGATAGAGATCCCAGGTTCACTTCACGGTTTTGGCAGACTTTACAAGATTGCTTGGGAACTAAGTTGAGAATGAGCTCGGCATATCATCCTCAAACGGATGGGCAGTCAGAGAGAACGATCCAGTCCTTGGAAGATCTACTGAGGACGTGTGTCTTGGATCAATTGGGAAGTTGGGATGAGGTGTTACCGCTGGTGGAGTTTACCTATAATAACAGTTATCACGCCAGCATAGGGATAGCGCCATACGAAGCCTTATATGGAAGGAAATGCAGGACTCCCTTATGTTGGTACCAGGAGGGCGAAGCAGTATTGGTTGGACCAGAGTTGATTCAGCAGATGACCGAGAAGGTGCAACAGATACAAGACAGAATGAAAGCTTCTCAAAGTAGGCAGAAATCCTATGCAGATCAGAGGAGAAAATGATGGAAGAGGCCTAAGCTCAGGCCCAACAACTAGGTCCATGGCAAAGAGGATTCAAGAAGAGTGGGACTCTGCTACTGATGGCAGAGAAACTTTTCTCTACATATTCAAAGACCCTTCAGAGGACTACAAGGAGTAAAGCCCAAGCCATGGGAGCTGAGCATAAATTAATTTTAGTTTATTTATAATTTCAGTAGAGTAGGGTTCATTTAGCACAATCGGGGGTGTATTTAACAATTTAGCTTGTACCTAGGCCTTTTAGGGTAGGAATGTAGCCCTACCTTCTAGAAGCATGCTAAGGGGCTGCATTGACCTTTAGTCAACACCCTAGCAGCCCCCTCTTTTATGTATTCCCCATCCTACCCTTGTTCCTTACTCTCCAAGGCACCATCTCCTATAAATAGGGTGCTTTGGCTCATGTTTTTTTAAGATCAATTTATATGAGTAAATGCTGCCAAAATTATGCTAGCTTCTACTCTTTGTCTAGTCTCTCTAGGTTAGACACTTTGATCTTCATCTTCACCTTCCTCCAAGTGATTTGGCCTAACCTATCACTCTCCATACCTTTCATGCACCTACAAGGAACCCATAGCTCTATATGAGTCATCCTTGACCCATATCATCCATAGCTTCCACCACCTTTTTACCTCATATTTTAAGAAGAACAAATGGTCATGAAGAACAACCTATCATTTGGTATCTAGAGCTTTGGTTCTTCAAGAGATAAGTGTTCTCTTCATTTTATTTTTTGAGTCTTCTTTATTCCATGTTGTTCATCATATCCTTAAATGTCTTGCTGTTTTTAATTTCTTTTTAAGTTGGTGTTGCTGTTTTTTAAATTTCTATTTGGTATTTTTGGTTCAACTTGATCTTGAACTTCCTTTTTTCAAACTGTTTTAGGTTCCTTTTGTGTTGGCTGTTCTGTTTTTATTTTATTTGAGTCTTATTGATGTTTTTAATCGGTGCAAAGTGTTTGTGGTTGAGTCATTTTGATTTTTGAATCCATACAAGTTTTGTCAAAGTCATGTTCATCCTACAATGTCATAAATTCCAAGTGGTGCCTTTTATTGTTGATTTGGTTGCTTGATTTTGTTTTGAGTGCAGTTTATATTTCTGGTTTTGAAGCTTTGGTGCCTTTTATATTTTCATATTTGAGTTCATACTTGTGTGTTAGTTCCATACAAGTTCGTTTCCAATCATTTCCATTGTGTTTTTGAAGTTTCTTTACCGTTTTCTAATTCCAAGTTAGGATTTCTCTGTTTTCACTGCTACTGTGCTGGCTGGAATCATTCCCAGAAATTACATTTGTTGGTAAAAAATTCTGAAATTTTGGATTTGAGTAGTTTCATGTGTTAAGAAAAAGTGAAAAAAAGAAGCACATCAAAATTCAAAATACAAAAAAAATGATAAATGAAATACGAACAGAGTGCAAAAATCCTGACTCTGAAAAAACGCTGACGCGGCAGTGATTTCGGAAAAATTATTACAATTATTTGGCTCACTGTTTTGGTGAAATTCGAACGCCTATATTGAGCTAAAACATTGAAGTTTCTGTGGTTAAAATTTCAAGCTCAAATTTGAAGTATTCTGTCCAGCATAAAATTGGAAAGTTGTGAAAAATTTTACACAAAAAATTCTGTAGTGCTGTTTTGGTTTTATTCATCTATTCTAGTTCCATTCACTAGGATTCCACTTCGTGTGCTACCTTTTTCTTGTGTGCCTTAATTTTTTGCTTGTCAAATTTTATTGAATACTCTTTCAAGTCTTGTCAAATATCAACTCCATTTGCAGTAGTCCTTGATTTTAAATTTGAGTTTTGTTGCTTTAAAACTTGCTTGACCTCTCTTTGGTGGATTTGACCTAAAAAGTGCTTTGGTGAGTGTGGAGCTAAAATTTTGTTTTGGTGAAAGCCATATCACTAAAGAGGAGCTGGATTAAAGATTTAAGGTTTAATAACCTAAGGAGACAAAGCAAGGGACAGCAGCAACCTCATTGAAAAATACACAAATATACACAAAGGAGCTACAAGTGAAGGAGTGCATAGAATAGGACTTTAAATTTTTGTGCATCAAAATTTGTTAACCTAATTTCTTTGTATTTCTTTGAGTTGTAATTTGCAAGGACATTGATTAATTAGTGGATTAATACGTCTTAGACGGTGAGTGTGTCTTCAAGGTTCCAAAGTGCCAAGAAGCCTCACCTTAGGATTCGACTAGTTTTAAAAGCTTTCTAGATAGCAATTTTCATTTGTGTTTTATTGCTTTACATATAGTTTTTCTTGCATAAAAATTTTGTTTTTATCTTTGATTGTGCTCTAAGTAAATTGCTTAGAGAAAGGTTTTTGAAAGTGATGTGGGATAGTATCTGGCTAAGGCTTGGTACTTAAGAGATCCTAGTGATCCACCTCCCTTTCCTGGGAAATTATCTACTTCACTCCACTTATCTTTCTTTTTGAAAATTACTTTTATCACAAACCCTAAACATGTCTACTCATTCTTCAAGTCATAGTGAAAGTGATAGAAAATCCACAAAATCTCTTTTGAAACAATTGGCTAGAGATTTTCAATCACTATCACTAAGACAATTGCAACATGAGGCTCAACTTTTGGAAGATAAAAAAGAAAGAGATGCCCATCTTGCACTTTTGGAAGAGGAGTTGAGGGATGCCTTAGCTCTGTTTTCAGTGCCTGGTTGGTAGAACTTGCAGAGAAACTCCCAGGTGCTCTAAGGGCTGTCGTCGCTCGTCGCACAGGTGCTGGAGTTTGCCTGAGTTACAGCGCAAAGGAGAGAAGAAGGGGGGAGGGAGTTTGCACTCACCCTCACACTCTTGAGTCTGTAATGCTCTTTGCCTTCACGCAGTGGCTTTTGAATCTCAACTTACCTGTCCACGCATGCTGCTGCTGCCACCACCCACTCTGCAGAGAAGTCTGAGAACCACTGCCCGGAACAGTACGACCACTGTTGTCGCTTGTGCATGCCAACCACTGCTCTGAACAGTACGACTTCTGTTGTCGCTTGTGCATGCCAACCACTGCTCTGAACAGTACGACCGCGAGTGTCTCCTGCGCATGCCAACATTCTGATGTCACCACTCTAAACCACCCTTTTTGTCTACGTGGCGCGTGTGCAGGACGTTTCATGCTGGGAGTCTGGGTCCCACTTTACTCTGTGTGAAACTCGACGTCGCGCGATAACTTTTCACTGCTGACTCATCCTGGCGAACGACCGATGTCTCCTTCGCCCTGGAAGACGACCGATGTCTCCTTCGCCCTGGAAGACGACCGATGTCTCCTTCGCCCTGGAAGACGACCGATGTCTCCTTCGCCCTGGAAGACGACCGATGTCTCCTTCGCCTTGGAAGACGACCGATGTCTCCTTCGCCCTGGAAGACGACCGATGTCTCCCCTGGCGACGCCCTCATAACTCTCGCGCCCTGGCTACGTCCACATGCATCGCGCCCTGGCGATGCCCGCATGCCTCTCGCGCCTTGGCCACGTCCACATGCCTCGCGCCCTGGCAATGCCCGCATGCCTCGCGCCCTGACAATGCCCGCATGCCTCGCGCCCGCGCGATGCCTGCATGCCTCTCGCGCCCGCACGATGCCTGCATGCCTCGCGCCCTGGCGACGTCCACCTGGCGCTCATGTTTAGCAGGCGACCGGCGATCCCATAGCCTTCTAAACTTAACTTTTCTTCCTTTACTCTTCTTGATCCACACATCATCCGACCGACCTCTACCAGCTGACCCCAGATCTTGGGCGACGTCCGAGGTCCGACTACTACGAAACTTCATTTACCAGCTCTTTGTATTTTAAATAATAACATCTTCTGGAATTATTTAAATATACCACTTTCATTCCAATTCAATTTTACAGGTCCTTACATTCTCCCCAACAAGAATAATTTTCGTCCTCGAAAATTGAATCACAAGGAAAAGAGGTAGGGATAGGCTTCTCTCATGGTTCCTTCTAATTCCCAAGTTGTATCACCCGATCTCTCATTCCACACCACTTTCACCATACTGATGGTCTTGCCTCTGAGCTGCCTAGGACATCTGTCGACTTTGAGAAGCTTTCATTCTGCCTTGCATCAGTTTCACCTTCTTGGTTGTCGGTTGAACCAACTCTTACTACTCCAATACTTCATTAAATTCCATTCTCCATCCCTGCATATGGAGTATGCTGCTCCATTAAGCGCCAACTCCACTACTCACACTCTACTTCCAACCCTGAAGACTTGGTCGAGCAAGTCCAGAACTAAGCCCTTAACAGAACCAGGACTAGCCCCCTGTAGAGAAAAAGTGAGCAAGATCCCTTCATCGGAAGGAAAGAGGACCGTTGACTACTGCTCATGTCCCCTAGCCAATTCAAACTAGGATCCGAAATATCCTTCTAGGAATCAACTTCCGCATCTTGATCAAACCCATCCATCGACTTCCCCACTGCTGATCTAATTCTCACGCTCCCTAAAGGAACACCTTTGGTTCACCACTATACCACATAATTCTGCACCTTATAAAGACAAAGTTCTTGTTGCTGTTACTTTCTAAATCATCATCATGACTTCTTTTGCCAACTCGGCTTCCTGTTCCCATCATTTCCTCCTTGTTCAATGTATACATTGGATGCATTGATTTGGGTTCAGGTGCCTATCTGAAAAGGTATACAAGAACGAACGCACCATATATCTCAACCACAACCATGCAAGTAGTGGAGCCGATTGGAAAAATTTCCTCTGCATCCAGGATTTTCTTTCTTAAGGACAACTCTATTCCTCTTCTCCAAGATACAACAGACTATTGCCACCCACATTCCCTTCCACACCTGATTCTACTTGGGTGACATACGTATAAGATAAAAGTTCTCAAGGTGGGACCTCAAATCCTTATGTCGAACAAATAGAACACTTATCCACTTGAAGCACATAGACCAGCCACGTTGCTTTAAAGTTAGAGTTAGTGGCCCACGCATCCTCCTGAAATCTCACATCCCCTCCGCCTCCAACTTTCCAAACAATGACTTTTTGGAACTAACCATCATCTTCACCCTCCTCGCACATCCTACGTACGTCTCTCCACCACCACGATTGGTATTTCGAATGAGCTCGGCTTCTCCCAAGTTCCGAGTCATATTTGGATACAAGAATATCTTTCCCTTTCCCTTTCTCATCACTCCTCCTCCACCATTTCCATACTCATCTTCCAATTCACGATCCACAAAACAGCATCCATTCTGCGTGAAGCTTTCTCTCTTCTCCCAGTAACTTCTCTACTTGGTATTTTTCAGCAAATTTCTCTGTCTAATTGAACTTTAGACATAAATACAATATCTCCTCTTTCCTTTTAAGCTTGTGGTTAAGCTAGAGTCATCTCATGTTGTTTCATCGACATAAACATCTCCCAAGCTTCAAATAAAAGAAAATTCATTCTTTCATTCTTGGAACTTAACCCCGGTACTTCCTATGGATACACATGCTTAAGTCTTTAAACCCTCAACATTCTGCTTATATACTCTCCATAACTTATATGTAGCTGAAACTAAACCTTGGTACACCAAATCTAAATTACACTTCCTTCTTTAATTCCATCAACTCAGCTGGAGCCATTGCCACCGGTCCAGCTCCAGGCACCCAAAACAATAGAGAGTTCCACCTCTCTCTTAGGGGGTAATTCAGGTATCTCTTCTGGAAATACATCCATGAAATCTTTCACCAAGGTATCTTGCTTACGTCCTCTTCATTCTTCACTTCTAACCGAGCTAGCATCACGAAGCACCTCGCCATCTGGCTTTTGGAGATCTGGAAACGCTAACTTCTGATTACCGCAGACTACGAGAACGTGATTGGCAGCTAGCCAATCCATTCCCAGGATAACATCCAGATCCTGAAGAGGTAGGCAGATCAAGTTTACTTTGAATCTGTGTCCCTCTACCATCACTGGACATTCAGGGCAAACTGTAGAGGTCAACACCTGTCCTGACGCAGGTGTAGAGACCAACAGTTCGAAAGGCAACCCCTTCACTAGAAGGTCCAACTCGGCTACACACAAGCTTGACACAAAAGAGTGTGTCGCTCCGGAATCAAACAAAACTCTAACGTATCTACCGGCTATAAAGCAACACTCTGTACTAAGTTACCTGACTGAGATGCCTCCGCTCCAGACATGGCAAACACTCTCCCTGTTGCCTGAGGTCTGCTGCCTTCGCTCCTCAACTGCTGAGAGCCACTAGGTTGAGTCGCCCCATTCCTGCTTGGGCAATCTCTAGCAACGTGCCCCGTCCTTTGGCAGACAAAACACCTTCTCTCAAAAGCCTTCTTGGGGCACACACGGGACGTGTGAGGTCCACCACAATGGAAACACTTGGGTTTCCAAGGTTGTTGCTGCTGAAACTGGGATGGCGCTGCTTCCGCCCGACGTGGTGGAGGTCTCGTATAAGGCTTGCCTTGTGGGTGCTGCACCTTAGCCTTCCCACTGAAAGAACTCCCTGGGTGTGACCTGATCACCCGAGAATCACCCTTTTCCAGGGTCTCAACCATCTTCGCCTTCTCTACCAAGGCGTGAAATTCCCTGATGCACATCGGGGCTATGGTCCTCTTCAGCCCATGCTTCAGTCCCTCTTCAAACTTCCTACACCTCCAAGCCTCAGAGGTCGCCTGGGTGTAGAATCTGGCGAGATACTCAAACCGAGCAGCATAGGCGTTCACAGACATATCCCCCTGCTCCAACTTTAGGAATTCAGCTTCCCTCGCAAACCTTGCGCTGTCTGGGAAGTATTTCTCTAGGAACTTCACCCTGAAGCTCTCCCAGTCCAACACATCCCCTCGGGCATCCATCATCTGCTGAGCTCCCATCCACCAGAACTCAGCTTCTCCTGATAGCAGATAAGTGGCGAACAGCAATTTCTTGTCTTCAGGGCAGGAGGTCGCCCTAAAGATTTTCTCCAACTCTCTGACCCACTGATCTGCCTGATCAGGGGTAGCATTCCCACTAAACTTGGGTGGGTTGTGCCTCATGAACTCAGTCAGTCCCATCTGTTCTTGAGGCTGACCGCCGTGGGAGTTTGTCTCAGCCGACCGAGCAGTTTCCCAGTGGTGCATTGTAGCTTGATGGTTCTGAGCCATCGCTGCATTCTGTTGTTGGATGGCAGTTGCCATCATCTCGATAGCTTTAGCAATCTGGCTCATCTCCGAAGAAGATTGGGGAGGGGTAGAAGGTCTACGTGCCATCTCTCTTCATTTCAGATTTGAAACTACAGGTTCCTATATTCCCTACAACTACAAGAATGAGATCGATAAGAAATCAATTCATTCAGGAGGTAACATATAGACCTTACAAAGGTCAGCATCTCAAAATCATTAAGAATTTGAGCTCATCAACAGGATCATAATGCTTATAACATCAAGCATAACACCAGAACAACTACTGGTATGCAGTCATCAATCCAATCAACCATTTTCAATCAATTACAAAGACACTCAAGAGAATGAAATAGCTCACACCAGAATTCAATATATGTTAAACATCAAACCTTTGGAATTAAGATTAAGAATCATCTCGATCCAGTCATGAGTGTGCACCCTCACTACTTTATCAAGACCTTCTCATTCTTAATACTAAGATTTTCAGTTATAACATATATTCACCAAAGCACACACAAAATCTCAATACAAAAACGTTTGAAAACTTTTCACTATAGTTGTTATTTTAAACTCAAATAAATTTCATGAGCAGAAGAAACACAATGGATCCACAGCCCTCAGGTCATCCTAAGGACGAACTGCTCTGATACCATTAATGTAACATCCCGCCAAAATACTATACAAATGTATATAATGAAAATAAAGGTAACAAATAGATTGAAGTGAACAAAATATTATATATATGAAATGTAGTTTCTCCTCACAGGGAGTTTAATACAAATTCGGTCAAATTTTCCAGAAACATAAACAAAATTCAATACAATAGAAAGACAGGCGATCTCCTGACAGAAAGGGCGATCTCCTGCTAGGAGGGCGATCTCCTATCAGAAAGGTGATCTCCTATCAGAAAGCAGCAAAAGGGTGATCGCCTATCGGGAATAGGAAACAGGCGATCTCCTTCCAGCGACAATTCACTAAGGAGCTCTACAACCTGCAACATCATCTGCTCCCGTGTAAATTATACACGATCATTACAGGTTTAAGAAGAGGCCACAACACAAAAGAAAACACAGGGTAAGCTAGACATTTAAGAAGAGTTGGATATGAACTTTAAAAATCAAGGTAAAACAAATTCAAGATACCCACGTGAACCATCAACTAAACACATATTACACGATTCCTCAAAGGTCATTAAAATCTCAACATTCATCAAGTGTCTATCAATTCAAAGTTTCTCATTCTTACGTCAGACTTCCACTGACTCATCACACAAGACACTTGACACTACTTCCGGATTGACTCGTGCGTTGACTCAGGCCCAGAGATTTGCACCTGTCATACCATACCACTGTGAAATCCACACAGGGTGGCTGTGAAATCCACACAGCCATGCGCATATAGTCTCAATGTCAATAACTCCCCCGGTATGACAAGGTTAATTCATATAACAGGCCGAGCTCGTTCCCTTTTGAACAACTCACCCATACGTATGAACCTCCTTCGACTCTCCACAACTGAATAACTTCATCTACGTGATTCCATTATATCAGCAGAGTCAGGATATCTCCTTCTAGACAAGCCCCAGGTCAATACACATTACATACGATCTTACACGGTATTTCCTTTCCTGAAAATACTATGCCTCGATCCCACATTCACCACATCCAACACATCACATAACACTAAAAAGAATGATTTCAATCACAGCGAAACTCAATCCAAGATTCTTATTTTCGAATATCTCATTTAAATCTCAAACAGTTTCAAAGCAACATCAAAAACAGGGAGTTCGCAAATAACGCCAAAACCGGCGATCTGGTTCAAAAACAAGGTATTTCGAAGTCTGTATTTAAAAATCGGCGACCACGTCGCCCAAACACATGGAACAGAGCATTCACGCAGATGCAAACGAAACCGGCGACCACGTCGCCCTCATTTCAGAAATAGCTAAACTATGGCTTGTATGGAAAAAGAAGTCTAGCTTCCCTTACCTGGACTTGCGCAAAACACCGAGAGCTCCAACCCACCGAGCTTGAAGGATGCCTTAGCTCTGTTTTCAGTGCCTGGTTGGTAGAACTTGCAGAGAAACTCCCAGGTGCTCTAAGGGCTGTCGTCGCTCGTCGCACAGGTGCTGGAGTTTGCCTGAGTTACAGCGCAAAGGAGAGAAGAAGGGGGGAGGGAGTTTGCACTCACCCTCACACTCTTGAGTCTGTAATGCTCTTTGCCTTCACGCAGTGGCTTTTGAATCTCAACTTACCTGTCCACGCATGCTGCTGCTGCCACCACCCACTCTGCAGAGAAGTCTGAGAACCACTGCCCGGAACAGTACGACCACTGTTGTCGCTTGTGCATGCCAACCACTGCTCTGAACAGTACGACTTCTGTTGTCGCTTGTGCATGCCAACCACTGCTCTGAACAGTACGACCGCGAGTGTCTCCTGCGCATGCCAACATTCTGATGTCACCACTCTAAACCACCCTTTTTGTCTACGTGGCGCGTGTGCAGGACGTTTCATGCTGGGAGTCTGGGTCCCACTTTACTCTGTGTGAAACTCGACGTCGCGCGATAACTTTTCACTGCTGACTCATCCTGGCGAACGACCGATGTCTCCTTCGCCCTGGAAGACGACCGATGTCTCCTTCGCCCTGGAAGACGACCGATGTCTCCCCTGGCGATGCCCTCATAACTCTCGCGCCCTGGCTACGTTCACATGCATCGCGCCCTGGCGATGCCCGCATGCCTCTCGCGCCTTGGCCACGTCCACATGCCTCGCGCCCTGGCAATGCCCGCATGCCTCGCGCCCTGGCAATGCCCGCATGCCTCGCGCCCGCGCGATGCCTGCATGCCTCTCGCGCCCGCACGATGCCTGCATGCCTCGCGCCCTGGCGACGTCCACCTGGAGCTCATGTTTAGCAGGCGACCGGCGATCCCATAGCCTTCTAAACTTAACTTTTCTTCCTTTACTCTTCTTGATCCACACATCATCCGACCGACCTCTACCAGCTGACCCCAGATCTTGGGCGACGTCCGAGGTCCGACTACTACGAAACTTCATTTACCAGCTCTTTGTATTTTAAATAATAACATCTTCTGGAATTATTTAAATATACCACTTTCATTCCAATTCAATTTTACAGGTCCTTACATAGAGGAGTATAGGCAAAAGATGGAGCTCTACATGATGAGAGCCTCTATTAGGGAAGAAGCCACCACCACCATAGCTAGGTTCCTAAGTGGTCTCAATCTTGAGATAAGGGATAAAGTAGAACTTTTGCCCTACAGGGACTTGAATGATTTGATCCAACTTTGTATAAAAGTTGAACAACAAAATTTGAGAAAGGGATCAAGTCGCAAGGAGAGTTCTTACTCTAACTCTTATCCCAAGAGAAAGTATAGAAGAGAAAAGGAGGATAGTCTTTCAAAGGATAAATCCAAAGAAACTCCCAAGAGTGTAGGAAAAGATGTGTCTACCTCACAACCCCGCAGTAGAGACATCCAGTGCTTCAAGTGTCTTGGTAGAGGCCATATAGCATCCCAATGCCCAAATAGGAGAACCATGATCTTAAGAGGGAGGGATGAGTATAGCAGCCAAGATGAAGAGTGATGGAGGAGGGCCAAGCACATCTAGCCAAGGAAGCCAAGGCCCAAACCAAGAAGACCGTCTAGACCAAGAGGAGCGTCTAGCTCCAGGAAGTGAGCGTCTAGAACGTGAAGGAGGGAGGCTATCCATGGAGCTAGACCATCTAGGACCTCTCACAAGATCCATGGTTAAACATATCCAAGCACACATAGAAGAAGCCACGGATGGAAGAGAGAGATCCTTGTACATGTTTCATAAAGGCCCAAAGGGGGAGGGGGTGCTTAGTAGATTAGTGTAGTGTAGAAAGCAAAACTTGCTCACTTAGGGGTGTGCTATCAAAAAGGTGCCCTTAGCAATAGAAGGAGGGGTGTGCTAGCAAATAGGTGCCTTTAGCAAAAGAAGGAGGGGTGTACTATCAAATGTTGCATTTTTGACCTATCTTCTAGAATATTAGGATGATGGTGTGGTTTGACTAAAGTCAATACCCTAGGCAGCCCCACTTTTTGTATTTCCATCCCTACCCTTTAAGCTTGCTCACCAAGGCTCCTAAATCTATAAATAAGGAGGCCTACCTCATGTATTTTCAAGTTTATTTGAGTAATGTTATGCTGCCATTTTTTGTGCACAAGCTTTACTCCTCCTAGAAATCTAGGCTATAAACTTCAATCCTTTCACCTTCTCCCTTGAGCTGGCCGAACCACTCAACCCATACTCACCATGCACCTTCAAGACCAACACAACTCCTAGGAGGGTCTTGTTTCACTCATCCATTGCTTCCGCTCCATCTATTTCTACTTTGATTCAAGAAGAACACATGAAAATGCCATCATTTGGTATCATGAGCTTTTGGTTCTTCAAGATGAGTAGCTTGTCTTTTTAAATTTTCAGTTCTTCTTTATTTTCATCTTGTCATTTCAATTCCATAATTGTCTTGCTGTTTTTTACATTTTAAATTGTTCTTGGTGTGCTTATGGAAGATCCAACCGAAGCACATGTGTTCAATTGATCTTGAACATTTTCTTGTGCAATTGTGATAGGATTCCTTACACATTGAGTGGCTGTTTTCTTTTAGGAATTTGAGTCTTTATTGCTTTCTTATAATTGCTTCATTTTATGCTTTGAGTCTTTATTTTTCTGAATCTATAAATGTTGTGTCAAGTCATGTGAATCCATAATTGTCATCAATTCTTAGTAGTCCTTTTTTTTGGCTTGATTGTTTCTTGTTTTTGGGTCTCTTTAAGTTGCCTTAATCTGCTGTTTTTTTTTTATCCTTTGCTGCCTTTTTAATTTTAGTTTGAGTTCATAATTGTGTCTTAGTTCTTACACAATTTCCTTCTTACATTTTCCTTTGTGTTAAATTTTGGTATCTTGCTGTTTTTTTTTCCAGTTTTCCAGATTTCCCCTGTTTCTCTCTCTGTCTGGCTGTTTTTTTGTTTCAAAAATTATTTCCACTCATAGGAAATTTGTGATTCTCTGGAAAATGCAAGTTTGAAGTGTTACAAAAAGGACAAAAAAAGAATCAGATCAAAAAAGGCAACAGAAAAGATATGATAAATCTTACAAAATCAGAGTGCAAACCTTGAGCGCTCCAGCTGGCCTAACTGCACACCAAATTTGCAAAAATTATTAAAAAAAAATGGTGCATGCGTTTTAGGAGATTCCAAAGCCATTGTTTAGATAAGATCCTGAATTTTTCTTGCATATAAATTTCAGAGACAAATTTTAAAAATAAAGCTCAGCATAAATCGGGGAACAAACACGTTTTTTGGCCCACAACAATTTTCAGTGGTGTTGTTTTTTTTATTTGGTCATCTAATCTAGTGCTTTTCTTTAGGTATTCCTTTTGTGTGCCAACTTTTATTGAGTACCTTTAATTGTTTGCTTTAATTTCTTGACTCTCTTTCTAAGTTGTCATATTATAAATCCTTTTGGTGGTACTGTTTTTATTCAATTAAATTTGTTTCTTGCTTTTGTTTCTTGACCTCTCTTTTGGGTGCTGGAATTTAATTCTCCTTGGTGCATATGTGCATGGAACTTGACTTGGTTTAGGTTTAGCTCTTGTGAATAGGTGCTGGAAATTGGAGAATTAAAGCCATCATTTTAAGGAGGAGACAAAGCTAAAGACGAAACAAGGTTGCTTGAAACAAACAATACAAACACCTAAAAGATCAAAAATTCAAGACAACAAGGAAGTGCACTAACCCAAAAGAGGATCAACAAAGGGAGTCTTCTTTTCCTTTGCAACTTGGTTTATTGTTAATTACCTTTTTAATTACGTTTAGACGGTGAGTGTGTCTTCAAGGGCTCAAAGTGTCCAAGAAGCCTCACCTAGGGCCGAGTAGCATAGTAAATTTTTTTACTTAGTAATTTGTTGCTTGTTTGAACTTGTTTTCTATTGTTTTGGTAGAAACGTTTTGCATGATTAGTTTAGTTTAATTTTGTGCTAAAACCGACTAGTTTGTTGCATATTTTTTTTTTTAGCTTACATAGTTTTATTGCTTTTTGATTTCTCAACTTCTTGTGTTTTAAGTGTTTCACTAAGAGAAATTTTTGGTGTGAAGGCATTGGAGACTAGTTTTTGGCAAGGAAAAGGCTTGGTACTTAAGTAGTCCTTTGAGACTCACCTCCCTTACCTGGAAAACTACCTTCTTTATCTTCCCTAATCTTTCTCAAAGTAAAAACGCCTAAATACACAAAGGTATAGCCATGTCTTCTTCTTCTAATTCTCCAAAGTCTATAGAATGTGAAGTAAAATCTTTGAAATCCCTTTTGAAAGAGGTATCCCAAGCGGTACAATTAATCTCTTTTAGGCAAGTGGAGAATGAAAACAAGATTAATGAGTTGGCTAGAGCTCAAGAAGAGAAATCCCAAAAATCTCAAAAATAAAAAAAACAAATACTCATGCATCACAAAGCATTGCAACTCTAGGGGAGGGAAGCCTTAGAATTAATGACTACTACCAACCACCCCCTAGAAGAACTAGGCAAAGGGAACAAGAGGTGCCAAGGGAAACTAGAGTAGACCTACCTCATTTTCATGGAAAGGAAAATGTAGAAATATATCTAGATTGGGAGATGAAGGTAGAGCAACTCTTTGCTTGCCATAGGGTAAGTGAGGAACGAAAAGTACCCTTAGCCACCCTTAGTTTCCAAGGAAATGCCATGTATTGGTGGACCTCTTTAGAAAGAGACCGACGTCTTCATAGGGAACCTCCCATAGAATATTGGAATGACCTTAGGGGAGCCCTAAGACGTCGACATATACCTTCTTACTACCATAGGGAGTTGATGGACAAGCTCCAAAGACTCCAACAAAAGAATATGAGTGTAGAAGAGTATAGGCAAAAGATGGAGCTCTATATGATGAGAGCCTCTATTAGAGAGGAAGAGGAAACCACCATATCTAGGTTCCTTAGTGGCCTATCACTTGAGATAAGAGATAGAGTAGAGCTCTTACCTTATCAAGACTTGAATGATTTGGTTCAACTTTGCATTAAAGTTGAGCAACAAAATTTGCGCAAAACATCAAGTCAAAAGGTGAGCCCCTATTCTAACTTTTATCCCAAGAGAGAGTTTAAAAGGGAGGGTAGTACATCTAAGGAAAAACCAAAAGAACCTACCAAACCCTTCACCAAAGAAACCTCAACCCCACCCATCCGAGCTAGAGATGTTAAATGTTTTAAGTGCTATGGTAGGGGGCATGTGCAAGCACAATGTCCAAACCAAAGGACTTTGTTTCTTAAAGGTGTAGACGAATACACTAGTGGCGAGGATGAGCTTAGTGAGAAAGAGGAAGGGGGAGAGGATGAGAGGGTAACTCCATTAGAGGGAGAATTGCTTATGATTAGGAGAACCCTCAACAATCACCCTAGCACATCCATTGAAACACAAAGGGAGAACATATTTCATACAAGATGCAATGTTTTAGAAAATATATGTTCCCTCATTGTGGATAGTGGATCTAGTTGTAATTGTTGTAGTGCTAGGATGGTTGAAAAGCTTAAGCTACAAGTGGTTCCTCACCCAAAACCTTACAAACTTCAATGGCTTAATGAAAATGGGGAACTACATGTAGATAAGCAAGTGGAAATCAAGTTTTCCATAGGGAACTACAAAGATAAAGTTTTATGTGATGTAGTGCCTATGGAAGCTTGCCATATCTTATTAGGGAGGCCATGGCAATTTGACAAGAAAACCTTGCATGATGGTCTCACTAATGAGATTTCCTTCACCCATAAATATAAGAAGTTTGTACTTAGTCCTTTACCACATTCTCAAGTGGTGAAAGACCAAATACAAATGAAACAAAAGAGGGATGAGGAAAACAAAAAAAAAAAAGATTGCTAGAAAAAGAGAAAATCCTTAGGGATAGGAAGGCGTGGGAGAAGAGTGTTCCTTCCCACAAGGTTGGTCTACAAGAAAAGCCTTTTGAAAATGTTTTAGAAAACTTGCTTCTTGTTGAACAACCAAGCCTTATCTTTTGTAAAGGAGCACTTACATGCACTGCCACAAGTAATGAACTCATGGTTTTACCTCCTCAAATAGAAAACCTTTTGAGTGAATTTGACAATCTATTCTCACAAGAAGGACCCAATGGGCTTCCTCCTCTTAGGGGGATAGAACATCAAATTGACTTCATTCCGGGGGCAAGCCTACCAAATAGGCCTGCTTATAGAACCAACCCCGAGGAAACAAAGGAGATAGAATCACAAGTTCAAGACTTGTTAGAGAAGGGTTGGGTTCAAAAGAGTCTAAGCCCTTGTGCTGTACCTGTCTTGTTGGTGCCCAAAAAAGATGGAAAATGGCGCATGTGTTGTGATTGTAGAGCAATCAACAACATCACCATCAAGTATAGGCATCCAATCCCAAGGCTTGATGATATGCTTGATGAATTGCATGGGTCAACTCTATTCTCCAAAATTGACCTTAAAAGTGGATATCACCAAATTCGAATCAAGGAGGGTGATGAGTGGAAAACCGCTTTTAAGACCAAATTTGGATTATATGAGTGGTTGGTGATGCCCTTTGGACTCACTAACGCTCCAAGTGTAACATCCCGCCAAATACCTTTTCATAAATATAAAATGAAATAAAGGTAAAACAAAAATATTTAAATGAACATACGTATTTATATAAAATGAAGTTGCTCCTCACAGGGAGTTTAATACATAACCGGTATAATTTTCCAAAACTTAAACAAAATACAGCCAAGAAAAAAAATTGAAACCGGCGGTCTCCCTACATAAACCGGCGATCTACTAACAGAAGACCCAAAACAGCCGATCTGCCATCAGAACAGAAATCAGGCGATCACCACAAAGAGACAGAAACAGGCGATCTCCTTCCGGCGACCACTCACTAAGGAGCTCTACTTCCTGGAAAATCATCTGCTCCCGTGTAAAATACACGATCATCACAGTTTTAAGAGAAAACAGCCAGAGAACAATACAAAGGGTAAGCTAGATATATTTATTTTTAACTTTAAATTATAAACTGGACAACCAACGTAGATCAGCCTTTTTAAACATTCACAAGAGTCCATCACTTTCTCATTCATATCACACAACCGTCAAGTGTCTATCAACAATTTCTCAACATTACTCACGTCAGACTTCCACTGACCAATCACACATAGACACTTGACACTACTTCCGGAAGACTCGTGCGTTGACTCAGGCTCAGAGATCTGCACCTGTCATACCACACCACTGTGAAATCCACACAGGGTCGCTGTGAAATCCACACAGCCATGCGCATACATAATCTCAATATCATCACTCTCCCGGTATGACAGGGTTAATTCATATAACAGGCCGAGCTCGTTCTTTTTCACACGACTCACCCATTCATATGAACCTCCTCCGACTCTCCACAACTGAATAACTTCGTCTATGTGATTCCATTATATCAGCAGAGTCAGGATATCTCCTTCTAGACAAGCCCCTAGTCAATACACATTACACACGATCTTACACGGTATTTTCTTTCCTGAAAATACTATGCCTTGATCCCACATTCACAACAATCAACACATCATACAACACTGAATGAACGACTCAGTCATAGCAACATTCATTCCACGGTTCAGATTTTCAAATATCACATGTATTTAAATCTCAAACAGTTTTCAAACAGCACTAAAACAGGGGAGTTCGAAAAACAACGCCAAAACCGGCGATCACGTCCAAAACAGGGGATTTCGAAATCTGTATTTAAAACCGGCGATCACGTCGCCCAAACACATAAGAATAGAACATCATGAAAAAGAATATGAAACTGGCGACCACGTCGCCCTCACTTCAGAAACAGCAAATCTACGGCTTTTATTGAAAAATAAAGCTAGCTTCCCTTACCTGGACTTGCGCAAAACACCAAGAGCTCCAAGACCCACCGAGCTTAAAGGATGCCTTAGCTCTGTTTTAGCGTCTGGTTTGTAGGACTTGCAGAGAAACTCCCAGGTGCTCCAAGGGCAGTCGTCGATAGCTAAGCAGGAACGTGATAAGGCCTGAATGGCAGAGTGAAGGAGAGAAAAGAGAAGGATGAAGGTAACTCACTCACTCACTCTTGAACCACCGCACCTTCTTTGCCTCTCAGAAGTGAGTTTTTAAATCTAAGCCTACTAGTCCACGCATGCTGCTGCCACCACCTTCTGCAGGAAAGCCTGAGTGTACTATTTCACTGAACAGTACGGCCACGGTTGTCTCTTGCGCCTGCCAACCACTGCCCTGAACAGTACGACCACTGTTGTCTCTTGTGCATGCCAACCACTGCCCTGAACAGTACGACCACTGTTGTCTCTTGCGCATGCCAACATTCTGATGTCACTATTCTGAACCACCCTTTTTGTCCACGTGGCACGCGTGCAGGACGTGCCATGCTGGGAGTCTGGACCCCACCTTATCTGTGTGAAGCTCGACATCGCGCGATAACCTTCCACCGATGACTATCCACTGAGGTCTCATACTGGCAAACGACCGATGTCTCTCCCTGGAAGACGACCGATGTCTCTCCCTGGGAGACGACCGATGCCTCTCGCGACCCGGCGATGCCTGCATGCCTCGCGCCCCAACGATGCCCGCATGCCTCTCGCGCCCCAGCGTTGCCCGCATGCCTCGCGCCCCGGCGTTGCCCGCATGCCTCGCGCGCCCTGGCGACGTCCACATGCCTCGCGCCCTGGCGATGCCCGCATGCCTCTTGCGCCCTGGCGACGTCCACATGCCTCGCGCCCTGGCGATGCCCGCATGCCTCTCGCGCCCTGGCGACGTCCACATGCCTCGCGCCCTGGCGATGCCCGCATGCCTCTCGCGCCCTGGCGACGTCCACATGCCTCGCGCCCTGGCGATCATGTGTAGTAGACGACCGGCGATCTCATAGTCTTCTAAACTACACTTTCCTTTCTTTTTATTTTAAATAAAAGCATACTTAGAATTCATTTAAAATATATCCCTTTTTATTCCAATTCAATTTTACAGGTCCTTACATTCTCCCCAACAAGAAAAATTTTCGTCCTCGAAAATTGAATTATAAGGAAAAGAGGTATGGATAGGCTCCTCTCATGGGTTCTTCTAACTCCCAAGTTGAATCACCCGATCTGCCATCCCACACCACCTTCACCATGTTGATGGTCTTACCTCTGAGCTGCTTACTCTGCTGATCATCAATCCTGACTGGTTTCGCTTCAAAGGACAAGTCATCCCTGATCTGCACATCGTCCACTTCAAGCACGTGACTAGGGTCTGCAAGATACTTCCTTAACTGTGACACGTGAAAGACATTATGCAGATTTGCTAATTGGGGAGGTAGGGCGATTTCATAAGCCACTAGACCGATCCTCCTTAAGATCTGATATGGCCCGACTAACTTAGGAGGCAGCTCCTTTGATCTGATAGCTCGTCCTACACCCTTGGTCGGTGTCACTTTCATAAATGCATGATCCCCAGCAGCAAACTCCAAAGGTCTTCTCCTCTGATCTGCATAGGACATCTGCCGACTTTGAGCAGCTTTCATTCTGCCTTGCATCAGTTTCACCTTCTCGGTTGTCTGTTGAACCAACTCTTACTACTCCAATACTTCATCAAATTCCATTCTCCATCCCTGCATATGGAGTATGCTGCTCCATTGAGCGCCAACTCCAGTACTCACACTCTACTTCCAACCCTGAAGACTTGGTCGAGCAAGTCCAGAACTAGGCCCTTAACAGAACCAGGACTAGCCCCTTTAGAGAAAAAGTGAGCAAAATCCCTTCATCGGAAGGAAAGAGGACAGCTGACTACTGCTCATGCCCCCTAGCCAATTCAACTAGGATCCGAAATATCCTTCTAGGAATCAACTTCCGCATCTTGATCAAAACCATCCATCGACTTCCCAACTGCTGATCTAATTCTCACGCTCCCTAAAGGAACACCTTTGGTTCACCACAATGCTACATAATTCTGCACCTTATAAGGACAAAGTTCCTGTTGCTGTTACTTTCTAAATCATCATTATGACTTCCTTTGCCAACTCGGCTTCCTGTTCCCATCATTTCCTCCTTGTTCAATGTATACATTGGATGCATTGATTTGGGTTCAGGTGCCTATCTGAAAAGGTATACGAGAACGAACGCACCATATATCTCAACCACAACCATGTAAGTAGTGGAGCCGATTGGAAAATTTCCTCTGCATTCAGAATTTCTTGCTTAAGGACAACTCTATTCCTCTTCTCCAAGATACAACAGACTATTGCCACCCACATTCCCTTCCACACCTGATTCTACTTGGATGACATACGTATAAGATAAAAGTTCTCAAGGTGGGACCTCAAATCCTTATGTCGAACAAATAGAACACTTATCCACTTGAAGCACATAGACCAGCCACGTTGCTTTAAAGTTAAAGTTAGTGGCCCACGCATCCTCCTGAAATCTCACATCCCCTCCGCCTCCAACTTTCCAAACAATGACTTTTTGGAACTAACCATCATCTTCACCCTCCTCGCACACCTTACGTACATCTCTCCACCACCACGATTGATATTTCAAATGAGCTCGGCTTCTCCCAAGTTCCGAGTCATATTTGGATACAAGAATATCTTTCCATTTCCCTTTCTCATCACTCCTCATCCACCATTTCCATTTCGCCAGAAGAGCAAAGTTAAAATTTCTGGTATCTCTTAAATTCTCCATCTGCTGGTATGCAAATTCTGCCATTAATCTCAATATTCCATCTTTACCCGTTACAAAGCCTTTAGCCTGATCGGTGCCTAGCAATTCCACAATACGTTTCAGACTAGGATCCTCTAATTGTTCAATCAAAACTGGTTCGCCCTCCTGGTTCCAACAATAAGGGAATTCTGCATTTCCTCCCATACAAAGCTTCATACAATTACTGTCTTCAAATCTCCATAACAATACTACCACTGCCGATTCTAAATCATAAGTAGAATAATTTCTCTCATGAAATTTGAGTTGCATTGAACATATGCAACTCCCGTCTTCTCTTGTATTCAGACACAATTCGAACTTTGATGTGAGGCATCATACTAAACCTCAAAAGGCTTGTCTTCTGCACATCTTCTGTCTTAGCAAAATCTGGTTTTATCCAGATTTCAGATAAAACTTTGAGAACACTGAAGTTCCATCTAACTGATCCCTCAAATCATCAATTACGGGTAGAGGATAGTTGTCCTGGATGGTCAACTTATTCAACTTCCTGCAGTCCCTACACAGTTGAGGTCCTTCCTCTTCCTTTTTAACCAACAACGCTGGAAACTCCCAGGAGATATATTGGGCTTGACTAACTGCGTCTCTAACAACTCTTCCACTTATTTTCTTCAATTTAATCAACTCGGCTGAACTTTGGAAACACTATCTTTCGTTGAGCTTAACCTTTGGAAACGTGATTGACAGATCACTAATCCCTTTTCTGGAATAACATCCAATTCATCTCCTACATACTCAACATAAACTAGTGTCCAAATTTCGAATCACATACTGCTTTCAAATCCAAATCAATTAAACAACATCCATCCCACGTGAGACTTTCTCTCTCATCCAAGTAATTTCTCCGCCTGTTGCTTTTCAACAATTTTCTTTGCCTAACTGTAACTTTAAACACAATTAAGATACTTCATCTTTCCTCTTTCCCAAAATCATTGATACATCTCAAGATGATATAATCATCTTGTAAACTTATTCTCTACCAAATCTCAAATTTCCATTTTAAGCCTTGTGTCCAGCTAGAGCCATCTTATGTTGTGTTACTGACACTAACACCTTCCAAGCTCCAGATCAAAGAAAATTCCTACTTTCATCTTGGAACTTAACTCCAGTACTCCCTATAGAAGCAAGTGCTTAAATCTTAAAACCCTCAATATACTGTTGATTTACTCTACATGTCTTATATCTATCTGAAATTAAATCATGGTGCAACTAAATCTATCTTGCACTTGCTTTACACTTATTGGGTAACTATCCATTCACCAATTTCTTCTCTTCAGGGCGGGAGGTCGCCTTAAAGATTTTCTCGAACTCTCCGACCCACTGATCTGCTTGATCAGGGTTAACATTCCCACTGAACTTGGGTGGATTGTGCCTCATGAACTCGGTCAGTCCCATCTGTTCCTGAGGCTGACCGACGTGGGAAGCTGTTTTCAGTCGACCGAGCAGTTTCCCCGTGGTGCATTGCAGCTTGATGATTCTGAGCCATTGCTGCATTCTGTTGTTGGATGGCAGTTGCCATCATCTCAATGGTCCTGGCGATGTGGCCCATTTCCGAAGAAGATTGGGGAGAGGTAGGAGGTCTACGAGTCATCTTCCTTCGTTCTCAGATTTTGAAACCACTAGTTTCTATATTCCCTACTACTATAAGAATGAAATCGATAAGAAATCAATTCATTCCAGGGGTAACAGCTAGACCTTACGAAGGTCAGCCCCTCAAAGTCATTTAGAATTTGAGTTCATCAACAGGATCATAATGCTTATAACATCAAGCATAACACCAGAACAGCTACTGGTATGCAGTCATCAATCCAATCAACCATTTTCAATCAATTACAAAGACACTCAAGAGAATGAAATAGCTCACACCAGAATTCAATATATGCTAAACATCAAACCTTTAGAATTAAGATTGAGAATCATCTCGATCCAGTTATGAGTGTGCACCCTCACTACTTTATCAAGATCCTTTCATTCTTAATACTAAAATTTTCAGTTAGAGCATATATTCACTAAAGCACACACAAAATTTCAATAAAAAAACGTTTGAAACCTTTCACTATAGTTTTCATTTAAAACTCAAATAAATTTTATGAGCAGAAGAAACACAATGGATCCACAGCCCTCAGGTCATCCTAAGGACGAACTGCTCTGATACCATTAATGTAACATCCCGCCAAATACCTTTTCGTAAATATAAAATGAAATAAAGGTAAAACAAAAATATTTAAATGAACATACGTATTTATATAAAATGAAGTTGCTCCTCACAGGGAGTTTAATACATAACCGGTATAATTTTCCAAAACTTAAACAAAATACAGCCAAGAAAAAAAATTGAAACCGGCGGTCTCCCTACATAAACCGGCGATCTACTAACAGAAGGCCCAAAACAGCCGATCTGCCATCAGAACAGAAATCAGGCGATCACCACAAAGAGACAGAAACAGGCGATCTCCTTCCGGCGACCACTCACTAAGGAGCTCTACTTCCTGGAAAATCATCTGCTCCCGTGTAAAATACACGATCATCACAGTTTTAAGAGAAAACAGCCAAAGAACAATACAAAGGGTAAGCTAGATATATTTATTTTTAACTTTAAATTATAAACTGGACAACCAACGTAGATCAGCCTTTTTAAACATTCACAAGAGTCCATCACTTTCTCATTCATATCACACAACCGTCAAGTGTCTATCAACAATTTCTCAACATTACTCACGTCAGACTTCCACTGACCAATCACACATAGACACTTGACACTACTTCTGGAAGACTCGTGCGTTGACTCAGGCTCAGAGATCTGCACCTGTCATACCACACCACTGTGAAATCCACACAAGGTCGCTGTGAAATCCACACAGCCATGCGCATACATAATCTCAATATCATCACTCTCCCGGTATGACAGGGTTAATTCATATAACAGGCCGAGCTCGTTCTTTTTCACACGACTCACCCATTCATATGAACCTCCTCCGACTCTCCACAACTGAATAACTTCGTCTATGTGATTCCATTATATCAGCAGAGTCAGGATATCTCCTTCTAGACAAGCCCCTAGTCAATACACATTACACACGATCTTACACGGTATTTTCTTTCCTGAAAATACTATGCCTTGATCCCACATTCACAACAATCAACACATCATACAACACTGAATGAACGACTCAGTCATAGCAACATTCATTCCACGATTCAGATTTTCAAATATCACATGTATTTAAGTCTCAAACAGTTTTCAAACAGCACTAAAACAGGGGAGTTCGAAAAACAACGCCAAAACCGGCGATCACGTCCAAAACAGGGGATTTCGAAATCTGTATTTAAAACCGACGATCACGTCGCCCAAACACATAAGAACAGAACATCATGAAAAAGAATATGAAACCGGCGACCACGTCGCCCTCACTTCAGAAACAACAAATCTACGGCTTTTATTGAAAAATAAAGCTAGCTTCCCTTACCTGGACTTGCGCAAAACACCAAGAGCTCCAAGACCCACCGAGCTTAAAGGATGCCTTAGCTCTGTTTTAGCGTCTGGTTTGTAGGACTTGCAGAGAAACTCCCAGGTGCTCCAAGGGCAGTCGTCGATAGCTAAGCAGGAACGTGATAAGGCCTGAATGGCAGAGTGAAGGAGAGAAAAGAGAAGGATGAAGGTAACTCACTCACTCACTCTTGAACCACCGCACCTTCTTTGCCTCTCAGAAGTGAGTTTTTAAATCTAAGCCTACTAGTCCACGCATGCTGCTGCCACCACCTTCTGCAGGAAAGCCTGAGTGTACTATTTCACTGAACAGTACGGCCACGGTTGTCTCTTGCGCCTGCCAACCACTGCCCTGAACAGTACGACCACTGTTGTCTCTTGTGCATGCCAACCACTGCCCTGAACAGTACGACCACTGTTGTCTCTTGCGCATGCCAACATTCTGATGTCACTATTCTGAACCACCCTTTTTGTCCACGTGGCACGCGTGCAGGACGTGCCATGCTGGGAGTCTGGACCCCACCTTATCTGTGTGAAGCTCGACATCGCGCGATAACCTTCCACCGATGACTATCCACTGAGGTCTCATACTGGCAAACGACCGATGTCTCTCCCTGGAAGACGACCGATGTCTCTCCCTGGGAGACGACCGATGCCTCTCGCGACCCGGCGATGCCTGCATGCCTCGCGCCCCGACGACGCCCGCATGCCTCTCGCGCCCCAGCGTTGCCCGCATGCCTCGCGCCCCGGCGTTGCCCGCATGCCTCGCGCGCCCTGGCGACGTCCACATGCCTCGCGCCCTGGCGATGCCCGAATGCCTCTCGCGCCCTGGCGACGTCCACATGCCTCGCGCCCTGGCGATGCCCGCATGCCTCTCGCGCCCTGGCGACGTCCACATGCCTCGCGCCCTGGCGATGCCCGCATGCCTCTCGCGCCCTGGCGACGTCCACATGCCTCGCGCCCTGGCGATCATGTGTAGTAGACGACCGGCGATCTCATAGTCTTCTAAACTACACTTTCCTTCCTTTTTATTTTAAATAAAAGCATACTTAGAATTCATTTAAAATATATCCCTTTTTATTCCAATTCAATTTTACAGGTCCTTACACCAAGCACATTCATGAGGCTTATGAATCACACCTTGAGGGATTGTATAGGTAAATATGTAGTAGTTTACTTTGATGATATCTTAGTATATAGTAAAACCCTAGAAGACCATCTAAGTCACCTTAGGGAAGTCTTTCTAGTTCTTAGGAAAAATAGTCTTTTTGCAAATAGGGATAAGTGTACCTTTGGTGTAGATAGTGTAGTCTTTTTAGGCTTTATAGTAAACAAAAAGGGGGTGCATGTAGATCCCGAGAAAATCAAAGCCATCCAAGAGTGGCCAACTCCACAAAATGTAAGTGATGTAAGAAGTTTTCATGGGTTAGCTAGCTTCTATAGAAGGTTTGTGCCTAATTTTTCTAGCCTAGCTTCGCCTTTGAATGAACTTGTTAAAAAAGATGTTGCCTTTTGTTGGAATGAAAAGCATGAGCAAGCCTTTCAAAGGCTAAAAGCTCAACTCACCAATGCACCCATCCTATCTCTCCCAAAATTTTCCAAAACTTTTGAGATAGAGTGTGATGCATCGGGAGTAGGCATAGGCGCGGTATTGTTGCAAGGTGGACACCCCATTGCTTATTTTAGTGAAAAACTCCATGGTGCCACCCTCAACTACCCCACTTATGACAAAGAGCTCTATGCTCTTGTGAGAGCCCTAAAGACTTGGGAACACTATCTTGTGTCCAAAGAATTTGTTATCCATAGTGATCACGAGTCTTTAAAATATTTAAAGGGCCAACACAAGCTCAATAAGAGACATGCAAAATGGATGGAATTTCTTGAACAATTTCCTTATGTAATCAAATACAAGAAAGGAAGCACCAATATAGTGGCCGATACTCTTTCAAGATGCCACACACTCTTTTCAAAATTGGGTGCCCAAATTCTTGGATTTGACCACATAAGAGAGCTTTACAAAGAAGATCAAGAACTTTCATCCATCTATGCCCTGTAACATCCCGCCAAAATAAAGCCATACATACATGTATAATGAAAATAAAGGTGAACAAATAATATTGAAGAATGATAATATATATATAAGTAATGAAGTTGCTCCTCTTAGGGAGTTTAATACATAACCAGTCAAATGTTTTCAAAATTTAACGAATTCAATCAAATACAACAAGACCGGCGGTCTCCACACATGAACCGGCGATCTGGTAACAGAAGGCCCAAACAGGCGATCTGCTAGCAGGACATAAATCCGGCAATCACCACCAAGAGATAGAAAACCGGCGATCTCTTCCTCGGCGACCACTCACTAAGGAGCTCTACATCCTGGAAGATCATCTGCTCCCGTGTAAGTTATACACGATCATCACAGTTTAAAGAGAAAAACAACCAACGAGCAAAACACGCAGGGTAAGCTAGATATTTTAAAGAGAGTTTAAATAAGAACATTAAAATCAGGGTAAGCAATTTTCAAGATATTCTCGTAAAGCTATAGATTTTCTCAATACCCTTCACCTGATCGCCCAGAAATCACACATTTCACAATATTCTCAAGAGTCATTCTATTTCACAAAACTGCATCAAGTGTCTATAAATTTCAAGTTCCTCATTTCACATGTCAGACCACCACTGACCCAGCACACAAGACACTTGACACTACTTCCGGAAGACTCGTGCATTGACTAGACTCAGAGATTCTGCACCTGTCATACAAAGCTGTTGTAATGTTTCCACAGCTATGCGCATCAACACATTCTCGATCTCAAGTTCACCATTCTCACAGTATGACAGGGTTAATCCATATAACAGGCCGAGCTCGTTCTGTTTCACACGACTCACCCATACATATGAACCTCCTTCGACTCTCAACGCCTGAATAACTTCATCTATATGAATCCATTATCTCAGGAGAGTCAGGATAATCTCATTATAGACATCATCGATCAATGCACATCCTACATGATCTTACACGGTATTTTCTTTCCTGAAAATACTATGCCTCGATCCCACATTCACCACATGCAACACATCTCATAACACTTAAAGGAAAGATTTCAATCACAGCAAAAGCTCACTCCAAGGTTCTTATTTTCGAATGTCTCATTTAAATCTCATACCGTTTCAAAGCAACATAAAAAAAAAACAGGGAGTTCGTAAACAACGCCAAAACCGGCGATCTAGTTCAAAACGGGGTATTTCGAAGTCTGCATTTAAAACCGGCGACCACGTCGCCCTCACTTCAGAAATAGCTAAACTATGGCTTGTATTGAAAATGAAGTCTAGCTTCCCTTACCTGGACTTGCGCAAAACACCAGGAGCTCCGAAACCCAACGAAGCTTGAACAACGCCTTGGCTCTATTTTTGCGTCTGGTTGAAGGACTTGCAGAGAACCTCCCAGGTGCTCTAATGGTGTTGCCTCTCGTCGTACTCTTGTGTGAAGATGCTAGAATTGCAGCGCGAAGGAGATATCTGGAGGAGAAGGGAGGTAACTCACTCTTTCTCTCTTTGAATGCTGCAACGTTTTTGTTCTCTCAGCAGTGGGTCTCGGCATCTTAAACCAACTTATCCACCAAAAGCAGCTGCCACACCCACTCTGCAGAGAAGTCTGAGTGTACGTTTCCCTGAACAGTACGACTACAGTTGTCTCTTGTGCAGGCCAACCACTCCCTGAACAGTACTACTGAGCGTGCCTCTGCGCAGGCTAACACTCTGAGGTCACTATTCTGAACCACTCTTTTTGTCTACGTGGCGTGCGTGCAGGACGTTCCATGCTGGAAGTCTGGGTCCCACCTTCTCTGTGTGTAACTCGACGTCGCGCGATGACCTTTCACCGATGACCACAGGCGCGAAGTCTACCCACCGATGACCTCTCCCGCGAAGGCTATCCACCGATGACCTCTCGTGCGAAGGCCATCCACCGATGACCTCTCGCGCGAAGGCTATCCACCGATGACCTCTCGTGCGAAGACAATCCACCGATGACCTCTCGCGCGAAGACAATCCACCGATGACCTCTCGCGCGAAGACTTTCCACTGAGGACCTCTCCCTGGCGAACGACCGATGTCTCCCCCTGATGATGCCCGCATGCATCTTGCCCTGGCGACGCCTGCATGCCTCGCGCCCTGGTGACAACATGCAGTCTAGGCGACCGGCGATTATGTATTAACAAAGAACTCTTATCGTTTTCTAGACTGCACTTTCCTTCCTTTTTAATTTAAATAAAACATATTTAGAATTTATTTAAAATATACTCTTTTATTCCAATAAATTTTTCAGGTCCTTACATGCCCAATGTCTACATAGAGCGCAAGGAGGTTACTATGTGTCCGAGGGATATCTTTTTAAAGAAGGAAAACTTTGCATTCCTCAAGGAACACATAGAAAACTCCTTGTCAAAGAATCACATGAAGGGGGACTCATGGGCCATTTTGGAGTTGATAAGACTCTAGATCTTTTGAAAGCAAAATTTTGTTGGCCACACATGAGGAAAGATGTCCAACGCCATTACTCTAGATGTATCTCATGTTTAAAAGCAAAGTCTAGAACAATGCCGCATGGACTCTACACCCCTTTGCCGATTGCAAATGCTCCTTGGGAAGACATTAGCATGGATTTCATTTTAGGAATTCCTAGGACTGCAAGAGGCCATGACTCTATCTTTGTGGTAGTGGACCGTTTTAGCAAAATGTCTCACTTTATTCCATGCCACAAAGTAGATGATGCTCAAAATATTTCTAAACTCTTCTTTAGAGAAGTGGTGAGACTCCATGGTCTCCCTAGAAGTATAGTGTCCGATAGAGATCCCAAGTTTATAAGTCACTTTTGGAAAACTCTTTGGGGTAAACTTGGAACAAGACTACAATTTTCAACTTCTTGTCATCCTCAAACGGATGGGCAAACCGAAGTAGTCAATAGATCTCTTGGAACTATGCTTAGGGCTATCATGAAGGGCAGCCACAAATCTTGGGATGAGTACCTTCCCCACATTGAATTTGCTTACAATAGAGTAGTTCACAAGACTACTAATGCTTCTCCTTTTGAGGTAGTATATGGTTTTAATCCTCTCACGCCCATGGATTTAATTCCCCTTCCTAATCCACAAGATTTTGTGCATAAGGAAGGAGTAATCAAGGCTGATTTTGTCAAGAAAATGCATGAGAAGATTAAAATTCAAATACAACAACAAAATGAGAAGTACACAAAACACAACAACAAAGGGAAGAGAGAAATAATTTTTGAGGAAGGAGACTTAGTTTGGCTTCATCTTCGAAAAGATAGATTTCCAAATCAAAGGAAGTCCAAACTAAGTCCCCGAGGTGATGGACCCTTCCAAGTCCTTAAGCGAGTCAACAACAATGTGTAACATCCCGCCAAAATACCATACATATTCATATAATGAAAATAAAAGTAACAAATAGATTGAAATGAACAAAATCATATATATGTAAATAAAGTTTCTCCTCACAGGGAGTTTAATACATAACCGGTATATTTTTCCAAAATTTAAACAAAATACAGCCATAGGGCAATACAAAAGAAAAGGGGTAAGCTAGATGGTTTAAAAACTTTTAAATCAATAGTAAACATAAAACTTCACACCATTCATGATCCATATCAATTACAACCATCAACATATCCATATTCCACATACGGTCAAGTGTCCATTTGCTACTTTCAGTATTCAAGATTCACACGTCAGACTTTCCACTGACTCACAATGCATAGACACATGACACTACTTCCGGATTGACTCGTGCGTTGACTCAGGCTCAGAGATCTACACCTGTCATACCATACCACTGTGAAATCCACACAGGGTCGCTGTGAAATCCACACAGCCATGCGCATATATAATCTCATTATCATCACTCTCCCGGTATGACAAGGTTAACTCATATAACAGGCCGAGATCGTTCTTTTTCACACGACTCACCCATACATATGAACCTCCTTCGACTCTCACCAACTGAATAACTTCCTCTACGTGATTCCATTATCTCAGCAGAGTCAGGATATCTCCTTCTAGACAAGCCCCTAGTCAATACACATTACATACGATCTTACACGGTATTTCCTTTCCTGAAAATACTATGCCTCGATCCCACATTCACAGCATTCATGACATCATACCACTCAAATAAATGATTCAATCACAGCAGAAATCATTTCAAAGGTTCAGATTTTCGAATATCACATGTATATTGTATTTAAATCCCAAACAGCTTCAAACAACATCAAACACAGGGGAGTTCGAAATCCGTATTTAAAACCGGCGACCACGTCGCCCAACCACATAGAACAGAGCATTTCGAAAAGAAACAGAAAACCGGCGACCACGTCGCCCTCACTTCAGAAACAGCAAAACTATGGCTTGTATTGAAAATGAAGGCTAGCTTCCCTTACCTGGACTTGCGCAAAACACCAGGAGCTCTGAAACCCAACGAAGCTTAAAGAATGACTTGGCTCTGTTTTTACGTCTGGATTGAAGGACTTGCAGAGAACCTCCCAGGTGCTCTAATGGTGGTCGTCGCTCGTCGTACTCTTGTGTGAAGGTGCCAGAATCGCAGTGCGAAGGAGAGAATGGAGGAGAAGGGAGGTAAGCTCACTCTTTCGCTCTTGAACCACTGCGACGTTTCCTTCTTTCTCTCTCAGAAATGGGTTTTTGCATCTTAAGCTGACTTCTCCACAAAAACCGCTGCCACCACCCACTCTGCAGGGAAGTTTGCGTGTACGTTTCACTGAACAGTACGACTAAGCGTGCCTCTGCGCAGGCTAACACTCTGAGGTCACTAGCCTGAACCACTCTTTTTGCCTACGTGTCGCGCATGCAGGACGTTTCATGCTGGGAGCCTGGGTCCCACCTTACTCTGTGTGAAACTCGACGTCGCGCGATAACTTTCCACTGCTGACTCATCCTGGCGAACGACCGATGTCTCCCTCACCCTGGAAGACGACCGATGTCTCTCTCTGGGCGACGACCGATGCCTATCCCTGGCGACGCCCTCATGCCTCGCGCCCTGGCGATGCCTGCATGCCTCTCGCGCCCTGGCAAAGCCCGCATGCCTCGCGCCCTGGCGATGCCCGCATGCCTCTCGCGCCCTGGCAATGCCCGCATGCCTCGCGCCCTGGCGATGCCCGCATGCCTCTCGCGCCCGCGCGATGCCTGCATGCCTCGCGCCCTGGCGACCATGTGTAGCAGGCGACCGGCGATCTCATAGCCTTCTAAACTTAACTTTCCTTCCTTTTTATTTTAAATAAAACATACATAGAATTCATTTAAAATATAACCCATTTTATTCCAATACAATTTTACAGGTCCTTACACAATGCGTATAAATTGGACCTACCTCTTGAATATGGAGTACATGACACATTTAATGTAATTGATCTTTCTCCATTTGTAGGTACCAATGACGATGACGAACTGGATTTGAGGACAAATCCTTTCCAAGGGGGAGGGGATGATGGAGGAGGGCCAAACACATCTAGCCAAGGAAGCCAAGGCCCAAACCAAGAAGACCGTCTAGACCAAGAGGAGCGTCTAGCTCCAGGAAGTGAGCGTCTAGAACGTGAAGGAGGGAGGCTATCCATGGAGCTAGACCGTCTAGGACCTCTCACAAGATCCATGGCTAAACATATCCAAGCACACATAGAAGAAGCCACGGATGGAAGAGAGAGATCCTTGTACATGTTTCATAAAGGCCCAAAGGGGGAGGGGGTGCTTAGTAGATTAGTGTAGTGTAGAAAGCAAAACTTGCTCACTTAGGGGTGTGCTATCAAAAAGGTGCCCTTAGCAATAGAAGGAGGGGTGTGCTAGCAAATAGGTGCCTTTAGCAAAAGAAGGAGGGGTGTACTATCAAATGTTGCATTTTTGACCTATCTTCTAGAATATTAGGATGATGGTGTGGTTTGACTAAAGTCAATACCCTAGGCAGCCCCACTTTTTGTATTTCCATCCCTAACCTTTAAGCTTGCTCACCAAGGCTCCTAAATCTATAAATAAGGAGGCCTACCTCATGTATTTTCAAGTTTATTTGAGTAATGTTATGCTGCCATTTTTTGTGCACAAGCTTTACTCCTCCTAGAAATCTAGGCTATAAACTTCAATCCTTTCACCTTCTCCCTTGAGCTGGCCGAACCACTCAACCCATACTCACCATGCACCTTCAAGACCAACACAACTCCTAGGAGGGTCTTGTTTCACTCATCCATTGCTTCCGCTCCATCTATTTATCTTTTTTTTTCTATTTCTTCTTTTCAGATGGTTCTTTTTTTGTCCTTTTTCTAACACCTCAAATTTGTGAAATCCAGAGGCTCAGAAATTTTTGATGATGTATGTGATTTTCATAAATCAAAACAGTCAGCACAGAAAAGTGAAAAACAAGGGGTTCTGAAAACTGGAATGAAAAACAGAATGATATACCTTAAAAACACAATGGAGTTAATATGATGGAATTTGTGTGGATCTAACACACAAATAAGAACTCAAACTAAAATTAAAAATGCACCAAAGGATCAACACAAAACAGATTTCAGATCAAACATTCAGACCAAAAACAAGAAACAAATAAATCAAAAAGAGTACTACTAGGATTTGATGACAAATATGGAAACACATGACTTAGACAAAACTTATGGATTCATAAAATGAAAAGACACAAAAACATCATATGACCCAAATGAAATTTCAAGCAAGACTCAAATACCTAAAAATAAAAACAGCAACACAAATATATCAAGAATCCTACACAAAATTGAAAATAGATGTTCAAGCACAAGTTTGAACAAACCCACCAAATGAAATGAATAAACAAGCATTCAAATCATATTAAAACACAAAAAACAGCAAGACAACTTGGAATAAAGATGAACAACTTGGAGAAAAGAAGAACTCAAAAAGAAAATGAAAAGAGATACTCATCTTTGAAGAACCATAGCTCTGATACCAAATGATAGCATTCCTATGAGCTCTTCTTTGGATTTTGGAGTTCCTTGGTGATGATGGATGCGGAAGCTTATGGAGGAGGTGAGCAAGGCCTTCCTAGGAAGCATGGGTGCCTTGAAGGTGCATGAAGAGTGAGGAAATGGGGAGGTTTGGCCAGCCCCTTTGGTAGTGATGAATTGAAGACTAAAACCTAAGTGTTAGGCAAGGAGTAGTGTATGGCACAATTTGGGCAGCATAACAATACTCTATTTAATCTTGAAAATACATGAGGTAGGCCTCCTTATTTATAGATTTAGGAGCCTTGGTGAGCAAGCTTAAAGGTTAGGGATGGAAATACAAAAAGTGGGGCTGCCTAGGGTATTGACTTTAGTCAAACCACACCATCATCCTAATATTCTAGAAGATAGGTCAAAAATGCAACATTTGATAGTACACCCCTCCTTCTTTTGCTAAAGGCACCTATTTGCTAGCACACCCCTCCTCTATTGCTAAGGGCACCTTTTTGATAGCACACCCCTAAGTGGGCAAGTTTTGCTTTCTACACTACACTAATCTACTAAGCTACCCCTAATGGGCCTCCAAGTAGCATGTACAAGGTCTTCTCCCTCCCATCCGTGGCTTGACTCATGGGCATGAATGTGCTTGGCCATGGACCTTGTGTTGGGCCTGAACTTGGGTTGGAGCTTGGGCCTCTTCCATCACAAGGAGTATGTTATGTGCAACAGATATATACACGTAACAGGAAAATCTTGTGTGATATTAACAAACATATCTATATGCAGTTCTAACAAACATGTGAGTAATTATATATATATATATATATATATATTTATATTTAAGCATCATTATATTTAAGCGCATGCCATTGATTATTAGTGCATAACAGATTGGTTACGTGCTTTAAGCCCATTAAGTAGATTGGGCCAGCCTCGTAATCTTGGTGCAAGGTCTCGCCCCTAAGCATTCTTTCACGTGTTTCACACTTATACACACTCATTCCTTCGCTATTTCGTGCCATGCATATAGCCTTACCTTGATTGCCTTAGTGTTACTGGGCTCGGGCCTTAATACTTTGCTTATCATGGATCTGGGTATGCTAGATGCACCCCTAAGCCTATTACGTTTCTTTACTTTGTTGATCAGTCTTATTCGTGGAGGATTATGCTATCCACATGCATGAGTGTTAATATATACGTATACCTGGAGCCTAGCTACATGGCACACAAACAAGGTCCACGTGCCGAGCTGACCTGTCTGAGGAGATTTCCAAGGTCCGACCAGCGAGCTCTAAGCACTATGAGTTCTGGTCCAATACATGTTCAAACTCAAGAAAGCACTCTATGGACTCAAACAAGCTCCTAGAGTGTGGAATAAACTGATAGATTTGTTTCTACTCAAGTTAGGCTTCACAAAGTGTTCAGTAGAATATGGAGTGTATGTAAAAGAGTCACAAAGTCTAAGCCTAATTTATGTATGTCTATATGTGGATGATCTGCTAATCACAAGGAGCTCAATGACAGAGATTAAGTAGTTCAAAAATAGATTGAAGGTTGCTTTTGAAATGACAGATTTGGGAATGCTTAACTATTTTCTAGGAATGGAATTTGTATACATAGATCGAGGTATTATCCTGCATCAAAGGAGATACATTAATGAAGTGCTCAATAGATTCAGTATGGATCAATGCAATGGAGCTTAGGTTCCCGCTGCTGGAAATTTGAAATTGACAGAAGCCTTGGAGGAGAATGCAGCAGATAGTACTTTGTTTAATCAGATTGTTGGTAGTTTGAGGTTCATCTGTAACAGCAGGCCTGACATAAGCTATGTAGTTGGACTAATAAGCAGATTCATGTGTAATCCAAGAGCATCTCATATGGCAGCAACAAAGCACATATTGAGGTATCTTAAGGAGATAGCAAGGTATTGCTTACTGTTTCTAGTAAGCTTGAATGAATTTGAAGACTGTTTGGAGGCTTGGAGTGATTCAGATTGGTGTGGTGATAAAGAGGGAAGGAAGAGCACCTATGGATATTTTTTCAAATATCTGAAAGCACCAATTTCTTGGTGTTCTAAGAAGCAAACTTTAGTTACTCTCTCATCTTGTGAGGCAGAGTATATAGTTGTAGCAGAGGCAACTTGTCAATGTGTTTGGCTTGAATCTATGCTTGATGATTTGAAGTTGGATCATGTGAAACTTGTGCAACTTTGTTTGGACAAGCAATCAACCATCAACCTTGCAAAGAATCCAATCTCACATGGGAGGAGTAAACACATAGAGACCAAGTTCCATTTCTTAAGGGAACAAGTTGGAAAAAGAAAACTAGAAGTGAAGCATTGCAACGCCAAGGAGCAAGTGATTGATTTTTTCACCAAACCACTAAGACTAGACAAATTTGAAGAACTAAGAGAGTGGTTAGGAGTTAGATGTGTTGTAGAATTTAGCTTAAGAAAAAATGTTTGATTAAGTTAAATTTAGAGTTAGTTTGTTAACTCTTAAAACAATTAAAATTCTAAACTAATTATTTTTTGTTATTAGAATGTTTCACTTTTCATTCTAGTTTGACAGTATGAATAGTTGTATACTTTTGTTCAATATTGTGCATGAATAATACACTTTACAATTTCAATTCACCCAACGTAGGTCTATGGACTTATTTAAGTTTATAGACAAAACAATAATATTCATGTTGACTAGGTTTAAAAAATCCGGTGAGCTGGGTTATTTTGGAACCTACTTGTAATGAATTTTTATTCTTTTTTGGCTGTTTCGATTGATAAGCTCTCAAATTTATTAGAACTAATTATATAGTCTTATTGGTGTATTTGTATGTCTTATTATGAAAACAAAATCTTTAAAAAAAATTCAAGTCAAGTCAAGTAAGGTGTAATAGGAAATCTTATAATATGTATGCAAATTAGACTCAAATCTTGAAAAGTGTAATTTGACTTAATCTACTTTTATTACTTAGTTTGAGTTATACTAGTGAAAAAAAAAAAATCTAAATCCGTTGATTCCACTAATAATTTTGAAAATTAGTGTAATCAATATACTTACATTAAAAATATCTTAGAAATGAATATTTTATATATTTATTTTTGACATAAAAATAATTATTTGTCTAGTAATCCAAAAGAATTTGAGTTACAATTAAAACTATAGGTAATGCAACTAATTGTTTATACTGAACAAAGATTAAATATAGAAAGAAAACAATAATAATCTTAATTGAATAAAGTTAAACATGGCAACTAATGTTTGATCCAGATGCACCTTACAATAATGGTTAGAAATCAAATTTGTTACATTGACTCTTATACCAATTTTTAAATTTAGTATTTATTATTTGGCCCAAAATTATAATTCCTAATCAGGATTAATTTTAGGATTATTAAGTGTGTAATAACTCAATCACCACTATTTTACTATAACTTTAACTCACCTTTTACCGGACAATTAATATACGTTGCGACAATAAAATTAAAGTAGATTCAAATACATTAAAAGCCAACTAAAGTAGAACCTAATTACTCCTAATCATGGGAAAGAAGCAATGGTGGAGTTATAGTGGAAATAGGTCCAAGTCTTAACACACGTCTTAGATTTCTTGTATCTTGATGTACACTTTTCTATTTTGTATAGGTTAAAACAAAAAGTATCAATATTTGAAGTGATGGGTCTATAAGAAATCAAACAAAAAATAATAAAATAATAAATCTAACATTTTATTTTCATATACCTAATGTAAATGTGTGCTAAAGTACAAAATTGGTATAATTTAAAACCATTATTACTGTTTGTGATGGAAGAGTGCCTTCATGCTTGGAGAAATTGTTGGTGAGCGGAAGTAATTGTGGATTGAAAACAGACAAGGTCCTCCTAAGAGGTATGGTGATCTTGGAGGTGCATGCTAGGTAGGAAATGAGAGTGGTGAGGCCATCGCTCTTTGGTAAGGTGAGAATTGAAGATCAATAGCCTAACCTTGAGAGGTTTTTGGGTAAGAAGTGAAATTGGCTCAAACTTGACAGCAATTCACTAAGTATATTAATTTTGTAAAAACATGAGTCAAGACACTCCTTATTTGTAAAAACATGAGTCAAAACAATAGCCTAATATTTGTAGTCTTGTGAACTACTCTATTGTATGCAAACTCAATATGGGGAAGATACTCATCCCAAGATTTGTGGTTACCCCTCATGACCGCCCTAAGCATAGTAGAAAGAGATCTATTAACTACTTTTGTTTGCCCATCCGTTTGAGGATGACAAGATGTGGAAAATTGAAGCTTTGTGCCAAGTTTTCCCCAAAGATTTTTCCAAAAATGGCTTATGAACTTGGGATCTCTATCAGATACTATGCTTCTAGGTAATCCATGAAGTCTTATCACTTCTCTAAAGAAGAGTTTGGAAACATTTTGAGCATCATCCACTTTGTGGCATGGAATAAAATGTGCCATTTTACTAAAATGGTCCACAACCACAAAAATGGAATCAAAACCTCTTGCGGTCCTAGGAAGCCCTAGAATAAAATCCATGCTAATGTCTTCCCATGGAGCACTTGCAATCGGTAAAGGACTATATAGTCCATGAGGCATTATCTTAGATTTAGCTTTTAAACATGAAATGCATCTAAAACAATGTCTTTGAACATCTCGTCTCATGTGAAGCCAAAAGAATTTTTCTTTTAAAAGATCAAGAATTTTATCAACTCCAAAGTGGCCCATGAGACCTCCTTCATGAGATTCCTTTACAAGAAGTTTTGTATGTGTGCCGTGGGGTATGCAAAGTTTTCCTTCTTTAAAAAGATAACCCTCGGACACATAAAATCCTTCTTGTGCTCTATGTTCAGATTTAGCAAAAAGGGATGCAAAATCTTGATCTTCTTTGTAAAGTTCTGTTATGTTGTCAAATCCAAGAATTTGGGCCCCAAGTTTTGAAAATAGCACATGTCTCCTTGAGAGAGCATCGGCCACTATATTTGTACTACCCTTCTTGTACTTGATGACATAAGGAAATTGTTCAAGAAATTTCATCCATTTTGCAGGCGTTTGTTTAACTTATGTTGACCTTTCAAATATTTCAAAGACTCATAATCACTATGAATAACAAATTCTTTAGAGACTAAATAGTGTTCCCAAGTCTTTAAGGTCCTCACAAGTGCATAGAGCTCTTTATCATAGGTGGGATAGTTAAGGGTGGCTCCTTGAATTTTTTCACTAAAATAAGCAATAGGATGCCCTCCTTGTAACAAAACCGCACCTATGCCCACCCCCGATGCATCACACTCTAGCTCAAAAGTTTGTGCAAAATTTGGTAAGGCTAGAATAGGTGCATTACTGAGTTGAGCTTTTAGCCTCTGGAAAGTTTGTTCATGCTTCTCATTCCAACAAAATGTAGTGTCTTTCTTCACTAACTCATTGAGTGGTGAAGCTAGACTTGAGAAGTTAGGCACAAAACGTCTATAGAAACTTGCTAAACCATGGAAACTCCTAACATCTCTTACATTTTGTGGTGTTGGCCATTCTTGGATGACTTTAATTTTCTCGGGGTCAACATGTACCTCATTTTTGTTAACTACAAAACCCAAAAATACTATACTATCAACACAAAAAGTACATTTGTCATTATTAGCAAACAAACTATTAACTCTAAGCACTAAGAAAACTTCCCTAAGGTGTCTTAGGTGGTCTTCGAGGCTTTGACTATAGACTAAGATATCATCAAAATAAACTACTTCATATTTACCTCTACAATCCCTTAAGACATGATTCATGAGCCTCATGAAGGTACTAGGTGCATTAGTGAGGCCAAAAGGCATCACCAACCACTCATATAGTCCAAATTTGGTTTTAAAAGCAGTTTTCCACTCATCACCTTCTTTGATTATAATTTGGTGATATCCACTTTTAAGATCAATTTTGGAAAATATGATGGACCCATGCAATTTATCAAGCATATCGTCTAGTCTTGGAATTTGATGCCTATACTTGATGGTGATGTTATTGATGGCTCTACAATCACAACACATTCTCCGCTTAACATCTGTTTTTGGCACCAACAAGATAGGTACAACACAAGGGCTTAAGCTCTTTTGAACCCAACCCTTCTCCAACAAATCTTGTACTTGCGATTCTATCTCCTTTGTTTCCTCTAGATTAGTTCTATAGGCTGGTCTATTAGGTAGACTAGCCCCCGGAACTAAATCAATTTGATGTTCTATACCTCTAAAAGGGGGAAGTCCTATGGGGCCTTCCTTAGAGAATATATCATCAAACTCTTTTAAAAGTTCTTTGACTTGAGGAGGTAGAACCAAAGTTTCCAGATTAGTGGCAGTGCATGTAAGTGTTCCTTTACAAAAGATAAGGCTTGGAGGTTGTTCAACAAGAAGCATATTTCCAAAGGTGTTTTCAATTTTTTTATCTTTTTAAATGACCTTGTGGGAAGGAACACTCTTCTCCCACGCCTTTTGCTCCCTAAGGGCTTTTTGTTTTTCTAATTTGATTTTTTTTCTCTTCATCCCTCTTTTGTTTCATTTGTACTTGATCTTTTACCACTTGTGAATGTGATAAAGGATTGAATATAAACTTCTTTCCATTATGGGTGAAGGTAATCTCGTTGGTTAGACCATTGTGCATGATTTTCTTGTCAAATTGCCAAGGTCTACCCAATAAGATGTGACAAGCTTCCAAGGAACTACATCACATAAAACGTTATCTTTGTACTTACCCACAGAAAACTCGACTTTCACTTGCTTGTCTACAGTTAGTTCGCCATCTTCATTGATCCATTGAAGTTTGTAAGGTTTTGGATGAGGGACTAATTGTAGATTTAGCTTGTCAACCATTCTAGCACTACAACAATTGCAGCAAGAGCCACTATCCACAATGAGAGAACAAACATTTTCTAAAACCTTGCATCTTGTATGAAAGATGTTCTCTCTTTGTGTTTCTAGGTTCACGCTGGTTTGGTTGTTGAGGGTTCTTCTAATCATCATTAATTACCCCTCACATGGATATACTCTCTCATTGTTCTCCTCTTCTTTCTCACTAGGTTCTTCATCACAACTACTGCACTCATCTACCCCTCTTAAAAACAAGGTTCGTTGGTTTGGGCATTGAGCTTGTACATAACCTCTTCCATAACATTTAAAGCACTTGACATCCCTAGCGCGGATAGGTGGAGTGAGCATATCTTTTCCTACACTTTTGGAAGTTTCTTTTGGTTTTTCCTTAGGTACACTTTCCCCCCTTTTAATCTCTCTTCTTGGATAAGAATAGGGTATGAACCTTCCCTTGGACTTGAAGTTTTCCTCAAATTTTGTTGTTCCACTTTTATACATAGTTGAACTAAATCATTCAAGTCTTGGTAGGGTAAGAGTTCAACTCTATCTCTAATCTCAAGATTAAGCCCACTTAAAAATCTTGCTATGGTGGTGGATTCAGATTCCCTAATGGATGCTCTCATCATGTATAGTTCCATTTTCTGCCTATATTCCTCAATACTCATGGTCTTTTGTTGGAGTCTTTGGAGCTTGTCCATTAACTCCCTATTATAATAGGAGGGAATATGTTGGCGTCTTAAGGCTCCCCTAAGATCATTCCAATATTCTATGGGAGGATCCTTATGAAGACGCTTGTCTCTCTCTAAGGCAGTCCACCAATACATAGCATTTCCTTGAAAGCTAAGGGTAGCTAGGGGTACTTTTCGTTCCTCACTTACTCCATGGCAAGAAAACAATTGTTCCACCTTCATTTCCCAATATAGATAGGCTTCGAAATTCTCTTTCCCATGGAAATAAGGCAGATCTACCCTAACCTCCTTAACACTTTCTTTTTCTTTTCTTTCTCTTCTAGTTCTCCTAGGGGGTGGTTGATAATACTCATTTATCCTAAGACTTTCTTCCCCATAGGATTTGTAAGGACCTATAAATTATTTGGAATAGAAGTGATAGATTTTAAATAATTTCTGGGTATGTTATTATTTAAAATAAAAAGGACACAAAAATAGAAAATACCATAGTGGTCAGACCTCGGACGTCGCCCAAGGTCTGGGGTCAGCTGGTAGAGGGCGGTCGGTTGACCATTGTACTAACCAAGTAGTCAGGTGCGATGACTTCATCATGAGGTAATCACGTGGGCGTGCTTGAAGGGGGGGAGGCACGTGAATCAAGAAGGGTAAGAGAAAGGAAGGTGTAGCTTAGAAGTCAAGGAGATCGCCGTTTTTGAAGAAGGCGGTGGCCTCCAACTTCCCCTGTATGAAATCGCCAATCGCCTATGGTGTACATGATGGCCGAAAAGAGCACATCGCCGTGTATTCGAGAAGACTTGGTAAGCACTTAGTATGTGGTCTAAATACAGAACATGAGTGATATAGAAGATAGGTGGCATGTCTGCCACCATGAGTAGTGTGAACCGTGATAACACAGACTTAGAGGAATGGGAGGATGAACCTTCAGCAAGGTGTGATGATGTGACATCAGTGACCAAGAGTGAGGCGATGTGTCCTCGTCACACACAAGGGCGATAAGAGATCGCCAACAGGATGAGAGGAACATCGGTCATCAACCAGGATGGGACACACATCGGTTGTCTGCCAGGGTGAGACATCGGTGGTCTGCCAGGGTGAGACATCGGTTGTCTGCCAGGGTGAGACATCGGTTGTCTGCCAGGGTGAGACATCGGTTGTCCGCCAGGGTGAGGAATCGATCGTCCGGCAGGAAGAGGAATCGGTCATCGCCGGTATGAGAGGCATAGTCATCGCGCGAGCAGTCATCGGTGGAAGGTTATCGCGCGATGTCGTGTTTCACACAGATAAGGTGGGACCCAGGCTCCCAGCATGAGCGTTCTGCATGCGCGACACGTAGACAGAAAGGGTGTTTCAGAATAGTTAGCATCAGAGGGTTGGTATGCGCAGAAACCCACGTGGTCATACTGTTCAAGGAAGTGTGCACGCAAGCTTTCCTGCAGAGTGGGAGGTAGCAGCGGCATTTCTGGGCAAGTTGGTTTAGATTCAAAACTCACTCCTGAGAGGCAGTGGACGTTGCTGTGGTTCGAGAGTGAGTGAGTGAGTTAGCTTTGGTTCCCTGTTTCTTTCCTCTCCTTCTCCCTGCGCTTAGACGTTCTAGCGAACCAGTTGAAGATCGGCGACTGCCCCTGGATTCCTGACATTGTGCCCTGCAAGTTTTCTGCTCAAGGCCCTAAAACAGAGTTAAGGCATCCTTGAGTTCTCGGTGGGTTTGGAACTCTTAGTGAGATCGGCTCAAGTCCAGGTAAGGGAAGCTAGCTTTATTTTCAAGAAAACCTTAAGCTAGAAGATTTTGATGTTGGGGCGACGAGGTCGCCGGTTTTAAATGTTATTCCATAATCCCCTGTTTTTGGACGTGATCGCCGGTTTTAATGTTGATTTCGAACTCCCCTGTTTTAGTGTTGTTTGAAACTGTTTGAGATTGAAATGTGAAATGCATGTGATATTCGAAAATCTGAACCTTGGAATGATTGTTGCTGTGATTGGAATCGTTCATTTAAGTGTTATATGATGTGTTGAATGTTGTGAATGTGGAATCAAGACATAGTATTTTCAGGAAAGAAAATACCGTGTAAGATTTTGTAGAATGTGCATTGATCGGTGATTTCTATAATGAGATATCCTGACTCTCCTGATATAATGGAATCATATAGATGAAGTTATTCAGGCGTTGAGAGTCGATGGAGGTTCATATGTATGGGTAAGCGGTTTGAAAGATAACTACTTGACCTGTTGTATGGATTAACCCTGTCATACTAGGAGAGTGATGAGATTGAGATTGAGATTATGTTTATGCGCATAGCTGTGGGAACTTTACAGCAATGTAGTATGACAGGTGCAGATCTCTGAGTCTAGTCAATTCACGAGTCTTCCGGAAGTAGAGTCAAGTGTCTATATTGTTGTGAGTCAGTGGATTTCTGACATGAGTAAAGTGGAACATTGAATATGATAGACACTTGATGGGTATGTGAAATGAATGAGAAAGTGATGGATTTATGTGGGTGTTTAAATCTGGTTTATGTTTGTTTTTTTTTTGTTTTATACTTAAAGTTTTAAAATAGCTAGCTTACCCTGTGTTTTTGTGTTGTGTTTCTTGTTCTTAAAACTGTGATGATCGTGTATTTTTACACGGGAGCAGATGATGTTGCAGGTAGTAGAGCTCCTCAGTGAGCGTGTTGGAGGAAGGGACAAATTTAGTTTAATGTTTTCCTTCATGTATTTTGGAACATTTGATGGAGATGTATTAAAACCCCTATAAGAGGGATGTTTTCTTTTGAGACACAATGTCTGGGATGAATGTATTTTATTATATATACATATGTTAAATTTGATATCTCTTATTTTAATGTATTTCATATTATATACGTATGAGTGGAAAATGAGGGGCGTTACACTTAATGGTATCAGAGCAGTTCGTCCTTAGGATGACCCGAGGGCAGTGGATCCATTGTGTTTCTTCTGCTTACAAAAGTTATTGGAGTTTTAAATAAAAGCTATAGTGAAAAGTTTTCAAATGTTTTCTTATGGAAATCTTGTTTGTGCTCTAGTAAATATATGCCCTAACTGAAAATTTTAGTATTAAGAATGAAAGGATCTTGATAAAGTAGTGAGGGTGCACACTCATAACTAGATCAAGATGATACTCAATCTTAATTCTGAAAGTTTGATGTTTAGTATATATTGAATTCTGGTGTGATTTATTTCATTTTATTGAGTGTTTTTGTAATTGATTGAAAGTGGTTGTTTGGATTGATGGTTTTACACCAATAACTGTTTTGGTGTTACGCTTTATATTATAAGCATTATGATCTTGTTGATAAACTCAAATTCTAGATGAATTTGAGATGCTGGCCCTTGTAAGATCTAGATGTTGCCTTCTAAATGAATTGATTCTTTATCAAGTTCATTTTATAGGAATATGATTAGTGAATGATAGTTTCCTAATCTCAAACGGAAAATGGCTCCTAGACCGCCTACCCCTCCCCATCCTTCTTCGGAAATGAGCCAGATTGCCAGGGCTATAGAGATGATGGCAAGTGCTATCCAACAACAGAATACGGTAATGGCTCAGATTCATCAGGCTGTAATGCATCATTGGGAAACTGCTGGATCGGCTGTAACAGCTTCCCATGTCAGTCAGCCTCAGGAGCAGATGGGGCTGACCGAGTTCATGAGGCACAACCCACCCCAGTTCCGTGGGAATGCTTCTCCGGACCAAACAGATCAGTGGATCAGGGAGTTTCATGCCTTAGTGGAGAAGGCAAAGATGGTGGAGACCCTAGAGAGGAGTGATTCCAGGGTAATCAGATCACACCCAGGGGGTTCCTCCAGTGGGAAGGCCAAGGTGCAGCAGCAGCAGAATAAGCCTTATTCGAGACCTCCACAATATAGGGCAGGAGCAGTTCCGCCCCAACTTCAGCAGCAACAACCATGGAAACCAAGATGTTTCCGTTGTGGTGGGCCACATAACGTCAATGTGTTCTCCAAGGGGAATTCAGAGAAAAGATGCTACAAATGCCAAAAGATGGGACATGTTGCTAGAGAGTGTCCTAACAAGAATAGGATGACTCAACCCGGTGGTTCTCGGCAGTTTAGGAATGAAGATCGTAGACCTCAGACAGCAGGGAGAGTGTTTGCTATGTCGGGAGCTGAGGCATCTCAGTCAGGTAACTTAGTACAAAGTGTTTGCTCTATAGCTGGTAGATGCGTTAGAATTTTGTTTGATTCCGGAGCGACACACTCTTTTGTGTCAAGTCTGTGTGTAGCCGAGTTGGGCCTTCTAGTGAAGGAGCTGCCGTTTGAACTGTTGGTCTCTACACCTGCATCAGGACAGGTTGCGACCTCCACAGTTTTCTCTGAATGTCTAGTGATGGTAGAGGGACGCAGGTTCAAAGTAAATTTGATCTGCCTACCTCTTCAGGATCTGGATGTTATCCTAGGAATGGATTGGCTATCTGCCAATCACATTCTCATAGATTGCGGTAGGCAGAAAGTGGTGTTTCCAGATCTCGAAGTGTCAGATGTAATGTCTGCTCAGCATGTGTGGTCGGAGTTTAAAGAAGGGGCGAGGTGCTTTGTAATCCTAGCTCAAGGGGGAGTGAAGAATGAAGAAGATATGGGCAGTATACCTGTGGTGAAGGATTTCATGGATGTATTTCCAGAAGAAATACCTGGACTACCTCCTAAGAGAGAAGGTTTCACGCAGAATGGGTGTTGTTTTGTTGATCGGGATTTGACAGATGAGTGTGAGAATGGTGGGTTGAAGTTAAAGGCTCTTGATGCCGAAAGTCTCCTGAACTTGGCAAATGAGGATGCAGCTCTGTCTATGAATGTAGAAGGGAAGGAGGTAATGGCTACAGATAAGAATAAGGATAAGCCATGTTATGATGGTGTTGATTCACTTCCGTTGAGTTCTTCTGGTGATGTTAGTGAATTGAAAAAAGTTGGATGTGGAAGCAAAACTTTCTGTGCCTTGTGTTTCTGATGGGATGGGATTTGCAGCTCATCCATTTAGGTGGCAGTTGTGGTGATCAGCATTTCGTTTCTGATCCTAGAAACAATGCTGCATCGTCAGCTGTAGCAACAAGTCCTCACCCTGAACACAGTGAGGGATTTCTGATCTGTGTGTTGAATACTGAGCACCCTGAGATCCCATGCAATGCTAATATGGATGTATCCATTGGAATTCCTAAGTTAGCAGCTCTGAAATCCCAACCAGTTGCTAAAGAGGTGGGTTTTTCATAAGCTATTAGTAATCAAAGAAGAAATGAACCAGATGGGCGCCTGAAGGAAAGAAGCCGTTCTCTTTCAGTCTTTTGCTGCTTCACAATCGGTTCGACAAGAAACGGTGCCTAATGTGAATTTGAGCTACAAACCTGTCGTTTTTGAACTAAAAAGTGAAAATCCTGGAAGAAACTCTATCTCTGCAGTTTCTAGACAGAATAACAATGTTGATGCCAACCCAAGTCATGGAAAATCAGTTCGTGCCAATGATGGACATCTGAAACAAGAGGAATTAGAAGTTTAAGGATCAAATTTTGAGAGGGGTTTTCTGGTCTGCAAGTCTCTACTCCTACCAATGAAATGACAAAATGTGGACCAAAGCCTAAACTGTTCTTTCAGGTCGGTGCTAGGATAGAGGTACTTTGGCAAGATAGTGGCATTAGAGAATGCTGGCTTAGATGAAAAATCTGGAGTGTGTCTCCAAGGCTGCTGAAGGTCCAGTACGATGATTTACTTGATAAAGAGGGACCACAGAAACTGGAGGAATGGGTCCCTTCATCTAGAGGGGCAGCTACTGATTAATTGGGTATGCGATGTTCAGGCCGCTTAACAGTCAAGCCATGCTCTCCTGAACGCCATTCAGGTTGCACTCTTGAGTTTGAATCAGCAGTGGATGCCTGGTGGTGTGATGGATGGTGGGAAGGTGTTGTAACTGCAGCTAATGTCAGTGGTAGATGGATCTTCGTCAAATTGCTCTGCCTTAGAAAGTGAATCATCATCCATCCCCAAAGTTGAAGTTGCTAAGAAGGTTGAGCAAGAATCGTTTGGTTTGGAAACCCCTATGGATCTGGAAAATATGAAGGGAATAACTTTGAGGGAGCCACTCTATGTCGTTCATGAGGACAAGGGTAACAACTCTGGTGGTGGCTGTGATGATGAAGCTGACAAGGCTGTGAAGACACTTCTGGCCTTAAATGAACACAAGGATAATAACTCTTGTAGAGGCAGTGATGATGTTGACAATGAGGAGAAAACCTTTGGAGTTTGTAGTTGGAGATCATGTATTTATGAAAGTGACACTGACCAAGGGTGTAGGACGAGCTATCAGAACAAAGAAGTTGTCTCCTAAGTTCGTTGGGCCATATCAGATCTTAAGGAGGATCGGTCCAGTGGCTTATGAAATCGCCCTACCTCCCCAATTAGCGAATCTGCATAATGTCTTTCATGTATCACAGCTGAGGAAGTACAGGGTAGACCCTAGTCACGTGCTGGAAGTGGACGATGTGCAGATCAAGGATGACTTGTCTTTTGAAGCAAAACCAGTAAGGATTGACGCTCAGCAGAGTAAACAGCTCAGAGGCAAGACCATCAACATGGTGAAAGTAGTGTGGGATGACAGATCGGGTGATTCAACTTGGGAATTAGAAAAAAAATCATGAGAGAAGCCTATCCCTACCTCTTTTCCTAGTAGTTCAATTTTCGAGGACGAAAATTTTTCTTGTTGGGGAGAATGTAAGGACCTATAAATTATTTGGAATAGAAGTGATAGATTTAAAATAATTTCTGGGTATGTTATTATTTAAAATAAAAAGGACATAAAAATAGAAAATACCATAGTGGTCAGACCTCGGACGTCGCCCAAGGTCTGGGGTCAGCTGGTAGAGGGCGGTCGGTTGACCATTGTACTAACCAAGTAGTCAGGTGCGATGACTTCATCGTGAGGTAATCACGTGGGCGTGCTTGAAGGGGGGAGGCACGTGAATCAAGAAGGGTAAGAGAAAGGAAGGTGTAGCTTAGAAGTCAAGGAGATCGCCGTTTTTGAAGAAGGCGGCGGCCTCCGACTTCCCCCGTATGAAATCGCCAATCGCCTATGGTGTACATGATTGCCGAAAAGAGCACATCGCCGTGTATTCGAGAAGACTTGGTAAGCACTTAGTATGTGGTCTAAATACAGAAGATGAGTGATATAGAAGATAGGTGGCATGTCTACCACCATGAGTAGTGTGAACCGTGATAACACAGACTTAGAGGAATGGGAGGATGAACCTTCAGCAAGGTGTGATGATGTGACATCGGTGACCAAGAGTGGGGCGATGTGTCCTCGTCACACACAAGGGCGATAAGAGATCGCCAACAGGATGAGAGGAACATCGGTCATCAACCAGGATGGGACACACATCGGTTGTCTGCCAGGGTGAGACATCGGTGGTCTGCCAGGGTGAGACATCGGTTGTCTGCCAGGGTGAGACATCGGTTGTCTGCCAGGGTGAGACATCGGTTGTCCGCCAGGGTGAGGAATCGATCGTCCGGCAGGAAGAGGAATCGGTCATCGCCGGTATGAGAGGCATAGTCATCGCGCGAGCAGTCATCGGTGGAAGGTTATCGCGCGATGTCGTGTTTCACACAGATAAGGTGGGACCCAGGCTCCCAGCATGAGCATTCTGCATGCGCGACACGTAGACAGAAAGGGTGTTTCAGAATAGTTAGCATCAGAGGGTTGGTATGCGCAGAAACCCACGTGGTCATACTGTTCAAGGAAGTGTGCACGCAAGCTTTCCTGCAGAGTGGGAGGTAGCAGCGGCATTTCTGGGCAAGTTGGTTTAGATTCAAAACTCACTCCTGAGAGGCAGTGGACGTTGCTGTGGTTCGAGAGTGAGTGAGTGAGTTAGCTTTGGTTCCCTGTTTCTTTCCTCTCCTTCTCCCTGCGTTTAGACGTTCTAGCGAACCAGTTGAAGATCGGCGACTGCCCCTGGATTCCTGACGTTGTGCCCTGCAAGTTTTCTGCTCAAGGCCCTAAAACAGAGTTAAGGCATCCTTGAGTTCTCGGTGGGTTTGGAACTCTTAGTGAGATCGGCTCAAGTCCAGGTAAGGGAAGCTAGCTTTATTTTCAAGAAAACCTTAAGCTAGAAGATTTTGATGTTGGGGCGACGAGGTCGCCGGTTTTAAATGTTATTACATAATCCCCTGTTTTTGGACGTGATCGCCGGTTTTAATGTTGATTTCGAACTCCCCTGTTTTAGTGTTGTTGGAAACTGTTTGAGATTGAAATGTGAAATGCATGTGATATTCGAAAATCTGAACCTTGGAATGATTGTTGCTGTGATTGGAATCTTTCATTTAAGTGTTATATGATGTGTTGAATGTTGTGAATGTGGAATCAAGACATAGTATTTTCAGGAAAGAAAATACCGTGTAAGATTTTGTAGAATGTGCATTGATCGGTGATTTCTATAATGAGATATCCTGACTCTCCTGATATAATGGAATCATATAGATGAAGTTATTCAGGCGTTGAGAGTCGATGGAGGTTCATATGTATGGGTAAGCGGTTTGAAAGATAACTACTTGACCTGTTGTATGGATTAACCCTGTCATACTAGGAGAGTGATGAGATTGAGATTGAGATTATGTTTATGCGCATAGCTGTGGGAACTTTACAGCAATGTAGTATGACAGGTGCAGATCTCTGAGTCTAGTCAATTCACGAGTCTTCCGGAAATAGAGTCAAGTGTCTATATTGTTGTGAGTCAGTGGATTTCTGACATGAGTAAAGTGGAACATTGAATATGATAGACACTTGATGGGTATGTGAAATGAATGAGAAAGTGATGGATTTATGTGGGTGTTTAAATCTGGTTTATGTTTGTTTTTTTTTTGTTTTATACTTAAAGTTTTAAAATAGCTAGCTTACCCTGTGTTTTTGTGTTGTGTTTCTTGTTCTTAAAACTGTGATGATCGTGTATTTTTACACGGGAGCAGATGATGTTGCAGGTAGTAGAGCTCCTCAGTGAGCGTGTTGGAGGAAGGGACAGATTTAGTTTAATGTTTTCCTTCATGTATTTTGGAACATTTGATGGAGATGTATTAAAACCCCTATAAGAGGGATGTTTTCTTTTGAGACACAATGTCTGGGATGAATGTATTTTATTATATATACATATGTTAAATTTGATATCTCTTATTTTAATGTATTTCATATTATATACGTATGAGTGGAAAATGAGGGGCGTTACAAGATTCATGATCTTTAGAACTAGATGCATGTAAACTCTTTTTAGTTTTATTAGAGTAGTCACTCTTTTCTTTAGCCATTTTCAGCTCTTTAATTTGTTCCGCATGTTCCAAATGTCTATATGAGAGTGATTGAAAGTCTTTTGCTAGTTGTTTTAAAAGAGTGTTAATGGACTTTAGATCACTTTCATTAGAAGAATGAGCTGACATGATTAAAGTTTTGTGTTAAAAGTAATTTACCTCAAAAAAAGACAAGGAGAGTAATGAAGGTAGCTTTCCTGGAAAGAGAGGTGGATCACTAGGATCTCTTAAGTACCAAGTCTTTCCTTGCCAAAATCTATCCCTCTTTTCACAAATCTTTTTCTAAGTATTTTACTTAGATCACAAGTAAGAATGAAAACACTATTTTATGCAAGAAGAATGCAAAGCAATTAAACAATACAAAATAAGTAATTAAAGCAAAGCAATTATCTAAGCACAATTAAAGATTCACTAACTAAAAAGCTTTAAAACTAGGCGACTCCTAAGGTGAGGCTTTTAGACACTTAGAGCCATTGAAGACACACTCACCATCTCATCCTCCAATTGGTTTCTTCATGATATCCATAAGAACTTTGAGAAGACCTTGAGGTATGTGTATGATGATGATGGTGTCTTCTCTCATGGTTGTGATGATGATCTTCACGGTCCAACTCCAATCTTTGGAGCCTTGCCTCCATTTGTCTTAATGCCTCATCTTTTTGTGCAATTGTTAGTTTAGCATCCTTTAATTCACCAATTAGGTATGATTTTTTAGGTGAGTGAGGCTTAGATGATTCTCCACTAGAAATATTAGCCATGATAAAATGAAACACAAAAACACAAAGAAGAAACTATTATAGAAAACAAAGTTAGAAAATCAAGGTGAAAAGCAAATATAGCTTGCGGTAATGATGTAAAATCTCTCAAACCACTCCAAGAAAAATATATCCTTCCTTTACCAAGCCTCTCTTGTGGATTGGATGAGCCTCAAGTGAAAGATGCTAAAGCAAACCACACTTACTTAAAGAACAATTCACCACAAAACTAGAGGAAACAAGAAAGACAAGCAAGAAAAGGTATTAGCAAGAAAAGCTAAACCAAAGTGGAAGTAAAGATATGAAAAAACTTTGGAAAAGAATATTGAATGAAAATGACAAGCAAAGAAAATAAGGCACTCAATAAAAGGTAGTACACAAAGAGAACCTAGAGAATGGTACTAGAATTGGATTAACAAAACCAAAACAGTACTACATAATATTAAGGTGTCAAAATGCGTGACTTAAACAAATTATGTTGAGCTGGATAATTCAAATTTGAATTTGAAATTTAAACCACAGAAATTTCAAGATCTTAGCTCAAATTTGGCGCTAGAATCACACCAAAATGATGCACCAATTAATTGTGATAAATTTTTCAAATCTGATGCCACTTCACCATTTTTTTTGTGCCTGAATTGCACACTGATTGTATTTGATTTATCATTTTTTTTCTATTTTGAATTTTTCTTCACTTTTTTTTTCTAACACATCAATCTGTTCAGATCCGAAATTTCACAATTTTTCATAAACGGAATTAAATTCTGTAAACAAAAACAGCCAGCATAGTTTCAACAAAAACAGAGGAAGCCTAATTTGGAATTAAAACAATATTAAGAAACTTCAAAGACACAATAGAATTGATGTATGTGAACTTGTATGGATCTATCACACAAGCATGAACTCAAATCTAAAATTAAAAAGCACCAAAGGCTCAACAAAATAGATTAGAAACTGCACTCAAAATTAAAAGCAATCAACCAAAAATTATCAAGAAAACTACTACATAGAAGTGATGACAATTTAGGAGAAACATGACTTGACAAAACTTGTATGGATTCAAAAAGCAAAATGACTCAAACACAATTAATTTGCACCAATGAAAACAGCAAGAAAGACTCAAATTAAAACAAAAAACATAATAGCTAACACAAATAGGAACCTAAAAAAAAATTCTGCAAAAAAAATAAAGTGCTGGAAAATGGAAATTGTTTGAATAGAAAGTGTCAATTCAACTCATCAACAACAAAACATCACTGATCCGGTCGGTCATCGGTAGTCAGTGACGTCAGCAGCAAATGACCAGGTGGACCAGTCATAGGGTGATACGTGGCATGAGATGGCAGGCGAATCAGGGAGGAGACCACTAAGAATGGTGATCGGTGGTCAGTTACCAAGTGGCCACCACCCCCAGAGCGGTGCCTAGATAAGCGCCTGGAAGCACCGCACGGACGTCGGTGGAAGGCCATGACAGACGTCGGTGGAAGGCCATGAGGCACCGCACGATCATCGGTGGATAGTAATGGGGCACCGCTCGGTCGTTAGTGCATGCAGAGCTAGATCGGTCATCGGTGTTCTTGCAAACACGTGTTAAGCTGGGACCTAGGTTCCCAGCGAGAGCGTTACGCATGCACCTCGCATGATGCCAGAATAGAAGAAGAAGAGCTGCTCGCCGGTGGGGTTGTGCATGAGCATGGCGTAAGGGAGCTAGTTAAGCTGGACAGTGATCAGTGTTTCTCTTAGCCCATTACATGCATAGCACCGCGCGATGAGGCCATGCAGGCAGGATGCGCCTGGCGTGTGCGCTCAGACCAGCCACGCCAGGGACTCTCCTGGGAGCATGCACTCAGTCAGAGAGAAGAAAGGCGCTAAGTTACTCCGCCAAAGGATAACTTAGCCGCACAGAGAAAGCCCAGGAGCCCTTCAGGTGTGACACGTGTACGGTAGATGTCAGTTGCATGCCTCCACGTGTCACCATCTGAGAGAGAGGCGCGGCCTAGGTATAAAGGTACTCCACCTCATGTAAGGTAGGGGGATTCGGACACAGTCTTACACAGAATTACACTGCTTTCTGATAGCATTCCTATGAGCTCTTCTTTGGATTTTGGAGTTCCTTGGTGATGATGGATGCGGAAGCTTATGGAGGAGGTGAGCAAGGCCTTCCTAGGAAGCATGGGTGCCTTGAAGGTGCATGAAGAGTGAGGAAATGGGGAGGTTTGGCCAGGCCCTTTGGTAGTGATGAATTGAAGACTAAAACCTAAGTGTTAGGCAAGGAGTAGTGTATGGCACAATTTGGGCAGCATAACAATACTCTATTTAATCTTGAAAATACATGAGGTAGGCCTCCTTATTTATAGATTTAGGAGCCTTGGTGAGCAAGCTTAAAGGGTAGGGATGGAAATACAAAAAGTGGGGCTGCCTAGGGTATTGACTTTAGTCAAACCACACCATCATCCTAATATTCTAGAAGATAGGTAAAAAATGCAACATTTGATAGTACACCCCTCCTTCTTTTGCTAAAGGCACCTATTTGCTAGCACACCCCTCCTTCTATTGCTAAGGGCACCTTTTTGATAGCACACCCCTAAGTGAGCAAGTTTTGCTTTCTACACTACACTAATCTACTAAGCTACCCCTAATGGGCCTCCAAGTAGCATGTACAAGGTCTTCTCCCTCCCATCCGTGGCTTGACTCATTTGGGCGTGAATGTGCTTGGCCATGGACCTTGTGAGAGGTCCTAGACGGTCTAGGCTACCTCCTAGACGCTCCTCATGTAGCTCCCCCTTGTCTTGTGCTAGACGCTCTCCATGTGGTTCTAGACAGTCTAGTCTTGGCCCTTGGCTTTCATGGTGGGGTGAGCTTGGCCTCCCTCCATCATCCCCTCCCCCTTGGAAAGGATTTGTCCTCAAATCCAAGTCTTCATTGGTACCTACAAATGGAGATAGGTCAATTACATTAAATGTGTCATGCACTCCATATTCAAGAGGTAGGTCCAACTTGTATGCATTGTTGTTGACTCTCTTGAGGACTTGAAAGGGTCCATCTCCTCGGGGACTTAGTTTGGACTTCCTTTGAGTGGGAAATCTATCTTTTCGAAGATGAAGCCAAACTAAGTCTCCTTCCTCAAAAATCATTTCTCTCTTCCCCTTATTGTGGTATTTTGCATACTTCTCATTTTGTTGTTATATTTGAAGTTTAGCCTTCTCATGAATTTTCTTAACAAAATCGGCCTTGATGGCTCCTTCCTTATGCACAAAATCTTGTGGATTAGGAAGGGGTAACAAGTCCATAGGTGTGAGAGGATTAAATCCATATACTACTTCAAAAGGAGAAGCATTAGTAGTCTTGTGGACTACTCTATTATAAGCAAACTCAATGTGGGGAAGGTGCTCATCCCAAGACTTGTGGTTTCCCTTCATGATAGCCCTAAGCATAGTTCCTAGAGATCTATTGACTACTTCGGTTTGACCATCCGTTTGAGGATGACAAGAAGTGGAAAATTGTAGTATTGTTCCAAGTTTACTCCAAAGAGTTTTCCAAAAGTGACTTATAAACTTGGGATCTCTATCGGAGACAATACTTCTAGGTATACCATGGAGTCTCACCACTTCTCTAAAGAAGAGCCTAGAAATATTTTGAGCATCATCTACCTTGTGGCATGGAATAAAATGGGACATTTTGCTAAAACGGTCCACTACCACAAAGATAGAGTCATGGCCTCTTGCAGTCCTAGGGAGTCCTAAAATGAAATCCATGCTAATGTCTTCCCAAGGAGCATTTGCAATCGGCAAGGGAGTGTAGAGTCCATGAGGCATTGCTCTAGATTTTGTTTTCAAACATGCTATGCATCTAGAACAATGTCTTTGGACATCTTTCCTCATGTGTGGCCAATAAAATTTTACTTTCAAAATGTCTAGAGTCTTATCAACTCCAAAATGGCCCATGAGTCCCCCCTCATGTGATCCTTTGACAAGGAGTTTCCTATGTGTGCCTTGGGGAAAGCAAAGTTTTCCTTCTTTAAAAAGATATCCCTCAGACACATAGTAACCTCCTTGCGCTCTATGTTGACATTGGGCATAGATGGATGAAAATTCTTGATCATCTTGATAAAGCTCTCTTATGTGATCAAATCCAAGAATTTGAGCACCCAATTTTGAAAAGAGTGTGTGTCGTCTTGAAAGAGCATCGGCCACTATATTGGTGCTTCCTTTCTTGTACTTGATTACATAAGGAAATTGTTCAAGAAATTCCATCCATTTAGCATGTCTCTTATTGAGCTTGTGTTGGCCCTTTAGATATTTTAAAGACTCGTGATCACTATGGATTACAAATTCTTTGGTCACAAGGTAGTGTTCCCAAGTCTTTAGGGCTCTCACAAGAGCATAAAGCTCTTTGTCATAGGTGGGGTAATTGAGGGTGGCACCATGGAGTTTTTCACTAAAATATGCAATGGGACCACCTTGCAATAATACCGCACCTATGCCTACTCCCGATGCATCACATTCTATCTCAAAAGTTTTGGAAAAATTTGGGAGAGCTAGAATTTGTGCATTGGTGAGTTGAGCTTTTAGCCTTTGGAAGGCTTGCTCATGTTTATCATTCCAACAAAATGCAACATCTTTTTTCACAAGTTCATTCAAAGGAGAAGCTAGACTTGAAAAATTAGGCACAAACCTTCTATAAAAGCTAGCTAACCCATGGAAACTTCTTACATCACTTACATTTTGTGGAGTGGGCCACTCTTGGATGGCTTTGATTTTCTCGGGGTAAACATGCACCCCCTTTTGGTTGACTATGAAACCTAAGAAAACTATACTATCTACACAAAAGGTACACTTATCCCTATTGGCAAACAAACTATTTTTCCTAAGCACTAGAAGGACCTCCCTAAGGTGACTTAGATGGTCTTCTAGGGTTTTACTATATACTAATATATCATCAAAATACACTACTACGTATTTACCTATACAATCCCTTAAGGTGTGATTCATGAGCCTCATGAATGTGCTAGGGGCATTCGTGAGTCCAAAAGGCATCACTAACCACTCATATAGTCCAAATTTGGTCTTAAAAGCAGTTTTCCACTCATCACCTTCTTTAATTCTAATTTGGTGATATCCACTTTTAATGTCAATTTTGGAAAACATGGTGGACCCATGCAATTCATCAAGCATGTCATCAATGTAACGCCCCTCAAAATATTGTTCATTTTTATACAATAAAATAAAGGTGAAACAATAATATCAAAATTTAACATAGATATATACATAATATAATTCATCCATTAATACAAATGTGCCTCAAAATAATATCCTTTTCGAGGAAGTTTTAATACATCTCCATACAGGAGTTTTCAAAATAAAACAAAACAACAGCATTCAAAAACCGGCGATCTCCTCCTCCAGAAATGCTCACTGAGGAGCTCTACTACCTGCAACCTCATCTGCTCCCGTGCAAATATACACGATCATCACAGGTTTAAGAAAAACAACCACGATACAAAACAAAAGGGTAAGCTAGATATTTTTAAAAATTTCAAATATGAAACTTTATATCAATAGAAAGCATAAATCTTCACACCATTCATAATCTATATCAATTTCAACCATCAACATCCCCATATTCCACAAACTCGTCAAGTGTCTATTCAATACATTCAATACTCATGGTTCACATGTCAGACTTTCCACTGACTCATAACACATAGACACATGACTCTACTTCCGGAAGACTCGTGCGTTGAACTTAGCATCCAGAGACCTGCACCTGTCATACTACACCACTGTGAATCCACACAGGGTCGCTGTGAATCCATACAGCCATGCGCATAAACCATCTCAATATCATCACTCTCTCAGTATGACAGGGTTAATCCATATAACAGGTCAAGTCAGTTATCTTTCAAACAACTTACCCATACATATGGACCTCCTTCGACTCTCACCAACTGAATGACTTCATCTATGTGATTCCATCATATCAGCAGAGTCAGGATCGCCTCATTCACAGGATACTCACAGATCAATACACCCTCATAAAATCTCCACACGGTATTTTCTTTCCTGAAAATACTATGCTTTGATCACTCTTTCACATTCATCCAGTACATCATACCACACGTAAAAGCACAATTCCATCATATAATATTTTGAATCCCTTTTTTAAACAATCCCAATCACAGGAACAATCATACCAAAGTTCAGATTTTCGAATATCATATGCATTTCACCTTTCAATCTCAAACAATTTCAAAACGACACTAAAACAGGGGATTTCGAAATTTGCATTAAAATCGGCGATCACGTCGCCCCACACATAAAAACAGAGCATCGTGAAATAGATTATGAAACCGGCGACCACGTCGCCCTCACTTCAGAACCTACTCGCCTAACGTTTTTATAAACGAAAATGCTAGCTTCCCTTACCTGGACTTGCGTAAAATCTCACTAAGAGCTCCAAACCCACCGAGAACTCAAGGATGCCTTAACTCTGTTTTAGGGCTTTGAGCAGAAAACTTGCAGAGTGACTTCCCAGGAGGACAATGGCAGTCGCCGATCGTAGCACTGGTACGTGAGGATAGCCGCGTCTTCGAGTGAAGGAGAAAGGAAAAAGGGGAACTAAATGAGCTGATTCCCTCAGCTCTTAAGGTCGAACGGCTCTTTAGCCTTCACTGCCATTACCCACTCTCTGAGCAACCTTGCGTGCACACTTCCTTGAACAGTATGACCACGTGGGTTTTCTACGCATACCAACTCTCTGATGCTAACTATTCTGAAACACCCTTTTTGTCTACGTGTCGCGCATGTAGAACGTTCATGCTGGGAGCCTGGGTCCCACCTTATCTGTGTGAAACACGACATCGCGCGATAACCATCCACCGATGACTGCTCGTGCGATGACCATGCCTCTCATACCGGCGATGACCGATGCCTCTCATACTGGCGATGACTGATTCCTCTTCCTGACAGACGACTGATTCCTCACCCTGGCAGACAACCGATGTCTCACCCTGGCAGACCACCGATGTCTCACCCTGGCAGACCACCAATGTCTCACCCTGACAGACCACCGATGTGTCTCCCATCCTGGTTGATGACCGATGTTCCTCTCATCCTGTTGGCGATCTCTTATCGCCCTTGTGTGTGACGAGAACACATCGCCTTACTCTGGTCACCGATGTCACATCGTCACACCTTGCTGAAGGTTCATCCTCTCATTATGTTACGTCCAAGGTATCACCTCCACATGGCTTGGTGACGTCGGTAGCTTCACATTTCCAAGAATAGATCAGCACTACTCCTCGTTCACCCATGCATGCAACACTAAGGACGATTTCTTATGCTCAAGCATAGAGCTTCGCATGCACAGCGTATCTAAGGCTCAACCCACACCTTGATACGCGTGGTTTTTGGAACCCACTATGGTTGATCCAGCATCTTGACCACATGCTAAGTGCACTTTCGGCGATCATGTACACCATAGGCGATTGGCGATCATGTGTACTCTAAGCGACAGGCGATTATGTACCAGAGAAGTCGGAGATCGCCTCCGTCTTCAACAACGGCGATCTCGTAGACTTCTAAGCTACACTTTCCTTCCTTTATATTTTAAATAAAAACATACTTAGAATTCACTTAAAATATATCACTTTCATTCCAATAAAATTTATAGGTCCTTACATTCTCCCCAACAAGAAAAATTTTCATCCTCGAAAATTGAATTACTAAGGAAAGAGGTAGGGATAGGCTTCTCTCATGGTTTCCTCTAATTCCCAAGTTGAATCACCCGATCTGTCATCCCACACCACTTTCACCATGTTGATGGTCTTGCCTCTGAGCTGTTTACTCTGCCGATCGTCAATCCTAACTGGTTTTGCTTCAAAAGACAAGTCATCCTTGATCTGCACCTCATCCACTTCCAGCACGTGACTTGGGTCTGCCATGTACTTCCTCAGCTGTGATACATGAAAGACATTATGCAGGTTCGCTAATTGGGGAGGTAGGGCGATCTCATAAGCCACTGGACCGATCCTCCTTAGGATCTGATATGGCCCAATAAACTTAGGGGACATCTTCTTTGATCTGATAGCTCGTCCTACACCATTGGTCGGTGTCACTCTCATAAATACATGATCTCCAACTACAAACTCCAAAGGTTTTCTCCTCTGATCTGCATAAGATTTCTGCCGACTTTGAGAAGCTTTCATCCTGTCTTTTATCTGTTTCACCTTCTCGGTCGTCTGCTGAATCAACTCTGGCCCAACCAAGACTGCTTCGCCCTCCTGGTACCAACATAAGGGAGTTCTGCATTTCCTCCCATACAGGGCTTCATATGGTGCCATCCCAATACTGGCGTGGTAACTGTTATTATAAGTAAACTCCACCAGCGGCAACACCTCATCCCAACTTCCCAATTGATCCAAGACACACGTCCTCAGCAGATCTTCCAAGGACTGGATCGTTCTCTCTGACTGTCCATCTGTTTGAGGATGATATGCCGAGCTCATTCTCAACTTAGTTCCCAAGCAATCTTGTAAGGTCTGCCAAAACCGTGAAGTGAACCTGGGATCTCTATCCGAAATAATGCTGGAAGGCACTCCATGCAACCTCACAATTTCTCTGATGTACAGCTGTGCCAACTTAGCCATAGGCATCCTCATATTCACTGGAAGAAAGTGAGCACTCTTCGTCAGCCAATCAATGATGACCCAGATCGCATCATGACCCCTTACCGATCTGGGTAAATGGGTAACAAAATCCATGGCGATGCTGTCCCATTTCCATTCAAGGATATCCAATTGCTGCAACAAACCGCCAGGCCTTTGATGTTCTACCTTCGCCTTCTGGCATGTCAAGCAGGTGGCAACATACTGAGCTATCTCCTTCTTCATGCCCGACCACCAAAATGACTCTTTTAAATCCTGGTACATCTTATTCATACCTGGGTGCAGACTAAGGTAACTCTCGTGGCCTTCTTCTAGGATCATCTTCTTCAACTCTTCATTTGCAGGTATGCAAATTCTGCCATTAAATCTCAAGATTCCATCATCGCCCATCGCAAAGCCTTTAGCCTGATCGGTGCCTAGTAATTCTACAATACGCTTCAGGCTAGGATCCTCTAATTGCTTATCCTTTATCATTCCAATGAAATCATTAGTTATAGTTAACTTACTACAACTAATATGATTTACATGAAATTCCACTCCAAAGTTTAAATCTCTAAACTGCTCAATCAATTTCTGCTCTTCAATCATCATGGTTGATACTTGTATTGATTTCCTACTCAAGGCATATGCCACTACATTGGCCTTCCCTGGATGATATATCAGTTGGAAGTCATAATCTTTTAGGAACTCCATCCATCTTCTTTGTCTCATATTTAACTCCTTCTGATCAAACAGATATTTCAGGCTTTTATGGTCACTAAACACCTGAAACCGAGCTCCATACAAATAATGCCTCCAAATCTTCAAGGCAAACACCACAGCCGCCAACTCTAAGTCATGGGTAGGATAGTTCCTCTCGTGAACTTTGAGTTGCCTTGAAGCATATGCAACCACTCTTTTCTCTTGCATCAACATACATCCCAAACCTTGATGTGAAGCATCATAGTAAACATCAAAAGGATTTCCCACATCCGGGATCACTAACACTGGGGCGCTAGTCAACCTCTTCTTCAGCCCCATGAAACTCTGCTCACACTTTTCAGTCCAAGCAAAAGGTTGATCTTTGCGAGTTAACTGAGTCAAAGGAGCTACTACCTTGTTAAAATCTTCAATGAACCTCCGATAGTAGCCTGCTAAACCCACAAAACTCCTTATCTCAGTAACTGTCTTAGGACGTTCCCACTGAAGCACTGCCTCCACTTTGGCTGGATCCACCGAGATCCCCTAGGCAGATATTACATGTCCTAAGAAGTTGACTTCCTTCAACCAGAACTCACACTTAGAGAACTTGGCATATAATTGTTTCTCCCTCAGAATCTCCAATACTGTCTTCAGATGTTCTTCATGTTTTTCCTCGGTCCTTGAATAAATGAGTATGTCGTCTATGAAGACTACCACAAACTTATCCAAGAAAGGACGAAAAAATCTATTTATGAAATCCATGAACAGAGCTGGAGCATTTGTTACTCCAAACGGCATAACCACATACTCATAGTGCCCATAACGAGACCTAAATGCTGTCTTTTGAACATCTTCAGCTTTTACCAAAATTTGGTGGTACCCCGATCTCAGATCAATCTTTGAGAACACCGAGGCCCCATGTAATTGATCCATCAAATCATCAATTCTAGGTAGAGGATACTTGTTCTTGATGGTCAACTTGTTCAACTGCCTGTAATCTATACACAGCCGAGACCCTCCATCCTTTTTCTTAACTAGAAGCACTGGAGCCCCCCATGGAGATACACTGGGTCTGATGAATTGTTTCTCCAACAACTCTTCCACTTGCTTCTTTAATTCTACCAACTCGGCTGGAGCCATCCTGTAAGGTGCCATTGACACTGGTCCAGCTCCAGGTACCAAATCAATAGAGAATTCCACTTCTCTCTTAGGAGGTAATCCAGGTATTTCTTCTGGAAATACATCCATGAAATCTTTCACCACATGTATCCTGCTTACATTCTCTTCATTCTTCACTTCCAACCGAGCTAGGATCACGAAGCACCTCGCCCCTCTACTCTAACCTCCCTTGGGGCTTCTTCCTCTCTTCTCCTATTTCTCCTAGGGGGTGGTTGGTAGTAATCATTGATTCTAAGGCTTCCATCCCCTAGAGACTCTTGGATTTGTGATTGAGATGCATGGGTATGTGTTTTTTTTTAATTTTGAGATTTTTCTTCCTTTGCTCTAGTTAATTCATTGATTTTAGACTCATTTTCCAATTGTCTATATGAAATGTGTTGTACGTCCTTGGAGAGTTGTTTCAAAAGATATTTTATGGACCTTACATCACTTTCAATGGACTTGGAAGAGTGAGTTGACATGACTAGAACTTTGTGTATAGAAATGTTTTACTTTTAAGAAAGAAGAGGAAAGTTAATGAAGGTAGCTTTCCAGGTAAGAGAGGTGAGTCACAATGGACTACTTAAATACCAAGTCTTGCCTTAGCCAAAAACTATCCCTCCAAAACCTTTACACAAGTCCTTCTTTAGGTAAAACACTTAGAACACAATGAGGATGAAGAAATCAAATTTTTAATGCAAGAAAAAAATGCAAGCTATCAAAGCATTAAACAAGATTAAACAAGAAATTAACGAAGTGATTAAAGCAAGTTGGTTCAATTAAAGCAATTAATAAAAACAAAATTAAGCTAGACGGCCTTAGGTGAGGCTTCTTGGACACTTGGAGCCCTTGAAGACACACTCACCGACTAATTGCGTGATTAAAAAGTAATTAACACAAGCAAGATTGCAAAGAAATTAAATGACACTCCCTTTGTTGCTTTTACTATTTGCACCCCTTTTGTTGTTCTTCTAGTTGCACCCCTTTTGTTGCTTTTCTACTTGTTGGGCCTTCCAAAGTGTGTGGTGTATTTGTAGTATGGTGTTTGTTGCTGCCCTTTGCCTTAGTTCCTCTTGGAATTAGGTCAATAAAATCTTCAATCCAGCACCTATTAAGCAAGCTAGACTCCCCTCAAGTCAAATTCTCACTCAACAAGTACCAAATGATATTTAATCCACCAACAAGCTTAGAGGCCAAAGAAAGAAAGCAAGAAACAAATTAATTTGAAAAACAGTACCACACAAATGGAATTTAAATGTGACACAACTAGAAAGAGTTCAAATGAAATTAGACAAGCAAATGAAAGGTACTCAAATAATGGATGGCACACAAAAAGGAACCTAGGAATAGCACTAGATTTGATTTAAAAACCAAAAAACAGCACCACAGAAAAGCACAAATTGTAGTAGTCCAGAAAGCGTATCTTTAAAAGATTTATGCTGAGCTGAACCTTTTGTATTTGCTTCTGAAAATTGAGACACAATCAGAACAAGATCTTAACAAACTTTTGGCGTTGGTTTCACTCCAAACGCATGTACCAATTAATTTTGGTAAATTTTATAAAATCAGTGCTCAGAGCTGCCAGCTGGAACGTCAGGATTGCACACTTTTTTTGTAATATTTATCTTTTTTTTTCTATTTCTTCTTTTCAGATGGTTCTTTTTTTGTCCTTTTTATAACACCTCAAATTTGTGAAATCCAGAGGCTCAGAAATTTTTGATGATGTATGTGATTTTCATAAATCAAAACAGTCAGCACAGAAAAGTGAAAAACAAGGGGTTCTGAAAACTGGAATGAAAAACAGAATGATATACCTTAAAAACACAATGGAGTTAATATGATGGAATTTGTGTGGATCTAACACACAAATAAGAACTCAAACTAAAATTAAAAATGCACCAAAGGATCAACACAAAACAGATTTCAGATCAAACATTCAGACCAAAAACAAGAAACAAATAAATCAAAAAGAGTACTACTAGAATTTGATGACAAATATGGAAACACATGACTTAGACAAAACTTATGGATTCATAAAATGAAAAGACACAAGAACATCATATGACCCAAATGAAATTTCAAGCAAGACTCAAATACCTAAAAATAAAAACAGCAACACAAATATATCAAGAATCCTACACAAAATTGAAAATAGATGTTCAAGCACAAGTTTGAACAAACCCACCAAATGAAATGAATAAACAAGCATTCAAATCATATTAAAACACAAAAAACAGCAAGACAACTTGGAATAAAGATGAACAACTTGGAGAAAAGAAGAACTCAAAAAGAAAATGAAAAGAGATACTCATCTTTGAAGAACCATAGCTCTAGATACCAAATGATAGCATTCCTATGAGCTCTTCTTTGGATTTTGGAGTTCCTTGGCGATGATGGATGCGGAAGCTTATGGAGGAGGTGAGCAAGGCCTTCCTAGGAAGCATGGGTGCCTTGAAGGTGCATGAAGAGTGAGGAAATGGGGAGGTTTGGCCAGGCCCTTTGGTAGTGATGAATTGAAGACTAAAACCTAAGTGTTAGGCAAGGAGTAGTGTATGACACAATTTGGGCAGCATAACAATACTCTATTTAATCTTGAAAATACATGAGGTAGGCCTCCTTATTTATAGATTTAGGAGCCTTGGTGAGCAAGCTTAAAGGGTAGGGATGGAAATACAAAAAGTGGGGCTGCCTAGGGTATTGACTTTAGTCAAACCACACCATCATCCTAATATTCTAGAAGATAGGTCAAAAATGCAACATTTGATAGTACACCCCTCCTTCTTTTGCTAAAGGCACCTATTTGCTAGCACACCCCTCCTTCTATTGCTAAGGGCACCTTTTTGATAGCACACCCCTAAGTGAGCAAGTTTTGCTTTCTACACTACACTAATCTACTAAGCTACCCCTAATGGGCCTCCAAGTAGCATGTACAAGGTCTTCTCCCTCCCATCCGTGGCTTGACTCATTTGGGCGTGAATGTGCTTGGCCATGGACCTTGTGAGAGGTCCTAGACGGTCTAGGCTCCCTCCTAGACGCTCCTCATGTAGCTCCCCCTTGTCTTGTGCTAGACGCTCTCCATGTGGTTCTAGACAGTCTAGTCTTGGCCCTTGGCTTTCATGGTGGGGTGAGCTTGGCCTCCCTCCATCACTTACAGTTTTGACAATTAGACACAGTTTTCTCTGAGTCACTGTGGGAGCGTTTCTACACGTTGCACAGTGATAACAGAGGGTGGATTTGAGCACACACGAGTCTCACAGAGAGATTCAGTGACAGTTTTTGGTGTTCTTGTTGCCTGACTTGAGCGTTGGAGTGCACACGGCCGCTAGAGGCGCCGTCTGTGTTATTTTACAGGCATTGTTTGGAGTTCCGGTGGAGGTTCTTGGAGCGTTCTTGCAGAACGTGCAGTTGCAGAAGGCAAGACGAAGGAGTGACGAGGCTCATCCTCCACGTTCAAGTCCGCGGCAGGATCATTTGGCGCCCACCGTGGGGCCCGTGTGAAACTTGTTCCCATCCGCATCACAGTTCTCACAGTTCTCGCAGTTCTTGAAGTTTCTTGAGGTTTCTTGAAGTTTCTTGGAGCTTCTTGATCTTTTCGTTGAAGTTTCTTAGAGTTTTCTTGAAGTTACGTCGAAGTGTTGAGAAGATGAGTAGAAGAATCAGGCAAATCTCACCTGCGCCATCTGCTGAAGAAGGAGCTGTTACCATGGCGCAGGTAGTGGAGATGATGCGCGCGCTGCAAGATAGTGTTGCGGAATCGAGAGCTGAGCAAGAGAAAATGCATGCAGAGCTGACTGCATCGCAGAGAAGAAACAAAGAGTTGAACCATATGAATGAAGAGCTGCGTAGGGAATTGCAGGCGCAGAAGGAGCGCGCAGTTGAAGAGAGGACGTCAACGCCACCGTCGCCTCCGAGAGCATTCCTTATGCCTTTCTCCCCCGAAATCATGAACACGGTGGTGCCTCCCAATCTGGTGGGACTGAAAGCGTCGTTCACGGGGGTGGAAGATCCAGAAGCACACCTGACAGCTTTCCACACTCAGATGATGCTGACTGGAGGTTCAGATGCTGTGTATTGCAAGATGTTCATGAGCATGCTGAGCGGGGTAGCCATGGAGTGGTTCGTGAGCCTGCCAGAGGGCCACGTCACCTCTTTCCATCAATTTGCGAAGCTGTTCGCAGAGCAGTATGTCATCAACAAAGCTCCACCGGTGGTGTCCTACGATCTGTTCGATGTGCGCCAGGACCAGGGGGAGTTGCTGAAGGACTTCCTCAACCGTTTCAGTGCGCAGGTGGTGAGGTTGCCCAGCAAGGACGAGGGCATGCTGGTGCACGCATTCAAGAAAGGGGTCCTCCCTGGTCCTTCAGTGAATCGCTCATCAGGAGCCACCCTGTCACCTTCACTGAGATTCGGCGACGCGCGGTGGTACACATAGTAGCAGAGACAGAGGTCTCTGAGAAGAGAGGAAATGCTGCACCGTCAAGGCCACGCGGAGGTCAGGGGATGCATCAGCAATAGGCACGAGTGCATGAGACCAAGGAAGGAATGAAGGCGCAGGGAAGGCCTCGTCCTTATGCACCAGGGAAGGACCAGACCAGGGGGCGTGCAAGTGCACCCCCCTGGTATGATTTCGTGATAGAGTTGGCGGAGCTGATCGCCATCCCTGCAGTGGCTGCAAAACTCCGAGTACCAGAGAAAACTAACAAGGTACTTGGAGGGAGGAAGGATGAGTGGTGTGAATTCCATCAGGCTTATGGACACACACTCCGCACCTGCCTGGCGTTGGGGCATCAACTTGCTGAGTTGGTGAAGACAGGATTCCTGACCAATTACCTGCAGAAGGCGCAAGGTGATCGCGCTTCGGGGTCTCAGGCAGGCGACCAGCAACATGAAATTCCTGTGCATGGGGACCTGATGTGATGGAAGATGCTACGCTGGGGGGCTCCCAAGTAGCTCAAGTGGAAGCTGAAGCGGAGGGCATGATTGCCCCTCGTGAGTCAGGCATCGCCAGGGCAGTCATCGCCGGTTAAAGGAGACCCCATCCAGAGTGGTTGAGACGTTGGAGAATGGAGCTTGTCGGCTGGAGACTCTGGATGGAACGGCTATCCCCAGGACGTAGAACGCTACACACTTGTGTTTCTATTTCAGTTAAGTTGTAAAGTAGATGCATTTTCGCGCTGTACACACACTTAGTTGGTATACTGCAAACAGTTGAGCAGATCAGGGGGCACTCTTTTTAACGATGCCACCCAATAAAAGATTTTCAGTACATAAAGTGTGCAAGTAATTCCTAGTTCAAAGCTCTCCTTGCCCCAGGCGCAAGTGCAGGCAATCGGTGGTCAGTTACTGAGTGGCCACCACCCGCAGACCAATACTTAGACGAGCGCCTTGGTATAGCGTGATCAACCGTCGGGGCATGCAGAGCCCCCATCGGCACATGGTCATCGGGGTTTCTTGCCAACACGTGTTAAGCTGGCACCCAAGTTCCCAGCGAGAGCGTTACGCATGCACCTCGCATGATTCCAGAAGCAGATCGGTCATCGGTGCTTGCTATAACGTGTTAAGCTGGCACCCAAGTTCCCAGCGAGAGCGTTACGCATGCACCTCGCATGATTCCAGAAGAAGAGCTCCTCGCCGGTGGGGACGTGCATGGAACCGCACGATGAGGCCATGCAGGTAGGATGCGCCTGGCGAGTGCGCTCAGACTAGCCACGCCAGGTGCTCTCCTGGGAGCATGCACTCACACGGAGGACGCGCGATGAGACCATGCAGGCAGGATGTGCCTGGCGAGTGCGCTCAGACCAGCCACGTCAGGTGCTCTCCTGGGAGCATGCACTCACTCAGAGAACGTGCGATGAGACCATGCAGGCAGGGTGCGCCTGGTGAGTGCGCTTAGACAGCCACGCCTGGCGCTCCCCTGGGAGCGTGCACCCACGAGAAATTCCTCTCCCTCGACTTTGTACAGTGAGGCATGGGCCAGAGAAGAAAGTCCTCCCTTGACTTTGTACAGCGAGGTGCAGGCGAGAGAAAGTCCTCTCCCTCGTCTTTGTACAGCGAGGTGCAGGCGAGTGAAAGCCCTCTTCCTCTGCTTTATACAGCAGGGTTGAGGCAAGAGGAAAAGTCCTCTTCCTTCGCTTCTTACAGCAAGGTTGAGGCAACAGAGAAAAGTCCTCACCTCGACTTTGTACAGCGAGGCTGAGGCGAGAGAGAAAAAAGTCCTCACCTCGACTTTGTACAGCGAGGCTGAGGCATGAGGAAAAGTCCTCACCTTGGCTTTTTAGAGCAAGGTTGAGGCAACAGAGAAAGTCCTTCTCCTCTGCTTTTTACAGCAAGGTTGAGGCGAGTGAACAAGACCTCTCCCTCGACTTCTTACAGCGAGGCTGGGGCGAGAAAGAGTAGTACTGTCCGCATCAATGTAGCGCACGAGGCCAACTCGCCAGGGGGGCTTTCCTTGGCTTGTCGATCAAGGTCGACGCAGGTAGAATCTCCCATCGCCAAAGGATAAGGAGGAGGTCTTCTGGGGCTTATCAGCCGAGAGTGGGATCATCAGTCATCCAGTATGAAGTTATGCATAAGAGTTGTTGAAGACAATGCTAAAGTAACAGACAATCATGATCGAGTCAGAAACCCAGTCTGAAGGGGCAATCGCGTGAATGCCTAAGCTAGCTAACAGTTAGTCACATGCAGAGAGAGTTAAGGATGGAGAGAAAAACAAGCAGCTGAAGCAGATAGATTTCATCCAATTGAAGTCAGTAACAGAAAGCCTTTACAGCTGAGAAGTTTATACACAAGTTATGTCGCAGAAAAAAGAGATTACACAGGAGAAGAAGTTGCAAGGGAAGAAGCTTAAGGAGGAGGAATGAGCTTGCCATCGACCACTGAATGGTGGAGACTGAGTTGGGCAAAGTCCAAGTCTGGTGGGACGCAGAGAATCTGCTCCAAGGCCATCCTGAACCCATCTGTCAAAGCCTCAGCACCAGAAGAAGAGGCAACAAGGCGTGCCGTTTGCTTTACACGAGCCATTGCCAAAAGCTGCAATGGAGGAAAGGAAGGAGCAAGATCAGATGAATGAAGCGGGAAGGAAGGTTCAGGTGAAGAAGAGGAAGAAGGAGAAGCGGAGAGTGAGAGAGAAATGCAGTGAAACCTAGTGCGGTTGAGAAGAAGAAAACGGAAAAGATGAACCTCTAGATGATCAGAGAAGAGTTGAAGGTCAAATGATCAAGAAGAATGCGCGCGCCTCTTTTGTCCACATGTCGAGAGAGCAGAGACATGGGCAGCACGTGGTGTGGCCCCACCTGCCACATGGACCGAGGGCATGACCACTTAGTCTCTTCGCTGAGAACAAGTTCACAGCTCGAGACTGGGGAGCTTGTGATCTGGTCGGTCATCGGTAGTCAGTGACGTCAGCAGTAGATGACCAGGTGGACCAGTCATAGGGTGACACGTGGCATGAGATGGCAGGCGAATCAGGGAGGAGACCACTAAGAATGGTGATCGGTGGTCAGTTACCAAGTGGCCACCACCCCCAGAGCGGTGCCTAGATAAGCGCCTGGAAGCACCGCACGGACGTCGGTGGGAGGTTATGAGGCACCGCACGGACGTCGGTGGAAGGCCATGAGGCACCGCACGGACGTCGGTGGAAGGTTATCAGGCACCGCACGGACATCGGTGGAAGGTCTTGACGGACGTTGGTGGAAAGTAATGAGGCACTGCACGGTCATCGGTGGAAGGCCATGAGGCACCGCACGGTCATCGGTGGATAGTAATGGGGCACCGCTCGGTCGTTAGTGCATGCAGAGCTAGATCGATCATCGGTGTTCTTGCAAACACGTGTTAAGCTGGGACCCAGGTTCCCAGCGAGAGCGTTACGCATGCACCTCGCATGATGCCAGAATAGAAGAAGAAGAGCTGCTCGCCGGTGGGGTCGTGCATGAGGATGGCGTAAGGGAGCTAGTTAAGATGGACAGTGATCAGTGTTTCTCTTAGCCCATTACATGCATAGCACCGCGCGATGAGGCGATGCAGGCAGGATGCACCTGCCGTGTGCGCTCAGACCAGCCACGCCAGGGGCTCTCCTGGGAGCATGCACTCAGTCAGAGAGAAGAAAGGCGCTAAGTTACTCCGCCAAAGGATAACTTAGCCGCACAGAGAAAGCCCAGGAGCCCTTCAGGTGTGACACGTGTACGGTAGATGTCAGTTGCATGCCTCCACGTGTCACCATCTGAGAGAGAGGCGCGGCCCAGGTATAAAGGTACTCCACCTCATGTAAGGTAGGGGGATTCGGACACAGTCTTACACAGAATTACACTGCTTACAGTTTTGACAGTTACACACAGTTTTCTCTGAGTCACTGTGGGAGCGTTTCTACACGTTGCACAGTGATAACAGAGGGTGGATTTGAGCACACACGAGTCTCACAGAGAGATTCAGTGACAGTTTTTGGTGTTCTTGTTGCCTGACTTGAGCGTTGGAGTGCACACGGCCGCTAGAGGCGCCGTCTGTGTTGTTTTGCAGGCATTGTTTGGAGTTCTGGTGGAGGTTCTTGGAGCGTTCTTGCAGAACGTGCAGTTGCAGAAGGCTAGACGAAGGATCAATCACCATTGCTCTGATACCACATGATGTGAGTTGATTTTAGGTTCATTATATTTGTGACACTTTCTTAGAATTAGGATCAAGATTCTTAGCAATTTAGAGTGAGTCACCCAAGGAAAATCCCCACTAGACATTAATTTAACAAGTGTTAAGTAGATGTGAAGGTTCGTTTCTAAAGGTCCAAGGTTAAAACACAATTAATGGTGATGAATGAATGAAGAACAAGGTGTTGAACTCAAAAAAGAATAGGTGCAGAATTTAAACACAAAAAATAGAATGGAAACACAAATTGAAACAAAAGAATCGATTGAAATTCAAGAACAAGACATAGAATCAAAACTACCGATTGATATGACTATGGAAGATGAAAGAAGATGAAACTTATGTGGTTGTAGCCATGGATTGGGAATGGACACGCCACTTGGAGGTGATGATCCAAGATAAGTGCAGATTTGCCGCCACTTGAGAGCTCCCAAAGCTTCACAAGATGAGACAAGGAAGAGGAGAACAAGTCTCACAAAATTCACTCACAATTTGAGTATAGTAACTTTTCTTCTAATTTCAATGTTCAATTTACAATGACCAAGCACCTCTATTTATAGGTTTAGAGGGCTGAAATGAAAGTGAAACAAATTCAAAATTCCCTCCTAATTTTAATTCAAATTTGGAGCCAATCTTGAGTCACATGGGAGGTGTGACCTTTTTTCTACTTTGGCACCTCCTAAAAACTACAACTACACCTACTCTTTATGTCACAGGGAAGGTGTTACATATCTTTATTGGCACCCCTTATTTTAATATCTACACCTTCCTTTAAAGTTCTACTAAAAACTATACACAAGTAATTACAAAAAGAGACATCCATTGATGCTCTTCTCCCAAAGCTTTATCCTTTCTCCTAGTCATCCTTTGAGGCATGAAGGATGTTGAGCTATTTGGTTGGGCTTGGGCCTCAAGCGCCTCCTTTACTTGGTCTTCATCATCAGGTCCCAGATGAAGGTACGCAATAACGCAGTCCTAAATACACTCGTGAATACTGAGATTACTTGTTTTTCTTATTCGTTCATAAAGTCCTTACTAACTTGAGCGTCGGAGCATGACTGGCCGTGAGGGCGCCCTTTATCTCTACGAGTGAAGCATTCAGTAACCAGAGAAGTGCAGATTCCAGGGAGACAGACGGAGCCTGAACCAAGCACCAGAGTCAACCGGCAAGAACAGAACACTTTGTGGTTGGCATCATTTGCTTCAAAACCTGGTGGCTGAGTCACATAGACCTCCTCTTTTAAAATGTCATTCAAGAATGCAGATTTAACATCCATTTGATCGATTTTCCAATTTCTAGAACTAGCCACAACAATCACCAATCTAATGGTTTCCAATCTAGCCACTGGTGCATAAACTTCAGTTTAGTTTATTCCATGTTTCTGCAGAAAACCTTTAGCAACTAATCTTGCTTTATGCTTGGCTATGTTGCCATCACACTTGAGTTTTATCTTGAAAACCCATTTGACATCAATTGGTCTTTTTGCTTTCGGCAAAGCCACTAATTCCCAGGTTTCATTTCTCTCCAGTGTTCCAATTCTTCAATCATTGCACTCTTTCACTCCCTGTCAACAATCGCCTCCTTCCAAGTGATTGGCTCAATGTCTACCACAAATGCTTAGTGAACCAGCTCTCCCTCATCAATGATCAAATTATCACTATAAACTTCATGACCTGTTAATCTAGAAAAGGGAAATCTTTGCCTTTGTGATCTTTTAGATTTTGGCTCAACTGTATTTTCATGCTCTTCACCTTACTGTTGCCCACTGTCTTCTAAAACACAATGAATATGGTTTACAGATTTGCTCCATATCTAGGATGCATTCTCATCTACAACAATATCCCTGCTGATGAGAATTTATTGGTTGACTGGGTTGAACAACCTGTATGCACCTGTTGGATGATATCCAATTAGGATAAGAGTTTCACTCTTATCTTCCAACTTCTTTCTTTTCTCATATGGAATATGCCTATAGCACAAAGAACAAAATATTTTCAAGTGACTAACAATTGGTTTAAGTCCAAACCAAACTATTTCTGGTACAGCTACCTCCAATCTTTTTGTAGGACTCCTATTGAGAATATAGGTTGCAGTGGTGACAGCCTCTCCCTAAAAGCTATGAGGCAGCCCCTTTCCTTTGAGCATGCACCTTTCCATATCAAGAAAAGTTCTATTTCTTCTCTCTTCAATTCCATTATGTTGTGGAGTGTAAGAAGTTTTAACTTCATGTTCAATTCCTTTTGCAGCACAAAATTCTTCCAGCTCTTTGGAATTGAATTCTCCACCTCCATCAGTTCTGAAAATTGTTAAGGCATAGCCTGATTGCCTTTCAACCTTGGCACAGAATTTTACAAATCTTCCAAACACCTCACCTTTCTCCTTTAATAGGTAAATTCATATTTTTCTGGTGAATTCATCCACAAAAGTAAGAAAATACCTATTTCCTCCAAGTGAGTTGCTGTTTAGAGGACCACATACATTTGAATATACAACCTCCAAAGACTTCTTTGCTCTTTGCAGTCCAAAATTCTATAAATTCTTTCTTGATTGCTTCCAAAATAGGCAGCCTTAACATGTCTTATGAGATAGGTTGATTGGTGGCAGCCCTGTGACCATTTGTTTACTGCTTAGCCGGTTCAAACTCTTGAAATTCAAATGGCCAAATTTGTAGTGCAAATTTATTTCCTCCTTATCCCCTATTGAAGACAAACATTGTACACTTGGTGTATTAAGGTTAGTCTTAAAAGTCCTATTTTTAGACAAAGGTGCCTTAAGAACTAACCTTGATTTTTTATCATAGATCTTGATGGAATTCTACTCCATTGACATTTTGATCCCTTTTCTAGTAGTTGGCCTAAGCTGAGAAGATTATTCTTCATTGATGGCACATATAAGACATCATTCATGTAGCCAACTCTTTGATCTTTACAAGTGAATCTGACCTTGCCAATTCCTTCAGCAGAGATCATACTATTATTTGCAAATCTCACACTATTTTTGACATTAGATTCAAAATCAATAATCCACTCCCTGTTGCCAATCATATGATTGGAATAGCCTGTGTCTAAGTACCAACTTGAAGCATCTTCATCCTAATTTGTAGTGGCCACCAATAACACTTGATCTGAATCAAAATCTTCATCTTCTTGAGCTAGATGTGCTTCATCTTTCTTGGATAATTTTCCAGTGTTGTTACTGTTATCAACTCCCTAACATTCCGCTGCAAAATGACTATACTTACCACAATTATAACACTACAATTTTCTTTTATCATGGAATTTCTTAGATCCATGATCTTGACTCCCTCTACCACCAGCCAATTTCAGCCTATGCACATTGTTTTGACTCTGGGTCTGATTGCTTGAAGCAGTCCAATCACTTGATTGACCTCCTCTTCCTTTCTTTTTCCAGCCATTTCTTCCTCTGCCTCTGCCAGCGGTTTGAGCCTGGAAAACTTTCTCTACTACCTTTTCTTGAAAGTAACTGTTACAAAAGATGGCTTTAAACTAGAGGGGGGTGAATTGTTTAAAGGGGTTTTCGCAATCTTCTCCCAGCTAGAATGAATTTATTTCAGAAACCAATTGATTCAGCAATTCAGTTAGCCAAAACAACACGCAAAACTGTAATACTAGAAAAACAATCAGTTGTTTCTTTGAAACAATCGGTTGTTTATACCAGCAAATAACAAACAAACTGAATTTAAAGAGTTAAGGATAGAAAGATTGTACATAGTTGTTTACACTGGTTCACTCCAATCCAGAGCTACATCCAGTCTTCTCAGAAACCCTGAGGAAATCCACTAAGTAATCACACCTTGATTACTTACACAACAACCAAGAGAATGACCTTGAAAACCTCAAGAAACACACTCTCCTTGGCCAATACTAAGATTGTTGATCTTGAACACCTCAAGAACACACAACCAATCTCAGCAAAAACACACAAACGAATTGTTTTAGCAGTTTACAAAGATTACACTTGTTACAGATGAATATCTAAAATCAATACAAGTAGAATCCTATTCCAGCACCTTGATCAATCACAAAACTCTTAAGCAATCTCAACACTTTGAAAAACTCTCTTAGAAAAACTTTGTCAAAAGATTCTTTTTTCTTAAATCAGTTTTTCTGAATTTATACAAAGATATAGTTTGTTATCAAATCTTAACAAACTCTTAATTGATTTAAAAAGATTGACCAAAGCATTTAATGACTGGAGCATATTCAGTTAAAGCATTTAAAGCTCAGTCAAAGAAAACAGTTTTTCTATTATTGTTTCAAAACAAACAATCGATTGTTTCCTCGAATCAATCGATTGTTTTGTTACTTAACAAATTTCACCTTTCAAAAACAATTTTCAAACTTTCTCAAAACACCTAAGTGTAAACAATCGGTTGTTTCGACAAAACAATTTTGAAAAACATTTTGCTTTGTTAAAGATTGAGATGCTAATTGCTTTGAGATTTAATCTAAGGGTGGATTACAACATTAAACTACCCTAGAACAAAGCTTTAAACCAGCACAGCAGCATCAAGCAAAGCAGAGGCTTCAACATCCTTCAAAGGATTTGGATTCTTCAAAACATTGAACATCGCTTGGTTCAACAATCTCCCCCTATTTGATGAAGACAAATCCCTGATGCTTGTGTTGTACCTGATTAAAACTGAAGCAATTCCTACAATAGAACTTTGAACAATATATTGAACTTCTGATATTCTGTTAGCGTATAGATAAACAGTTTAAAGCTTAAAACAATTAATATCAGAGACAAAATACATATCACCCAAACTGTTTTTAACAACTTGAAAAACAGAAACTTAAAACAAACTTGGAACACAACATATATCTCCCCCTATTTGTCTTCACAAATAGACAAAGATAAGAGATAAAACAAGATATTGTTTCCATTAGATTAGAATAGAACAGCAACAGCAGAAGGAAAGAAATTTTAAAACCAGAAAAGAACAACACAAAACAATCGATTGTTTCGATGACCAATCAGTTGTTTTTCCTTCATTCTTCTTCATCAGCAAACTGAAGATCAAAGATTTGATTTTGGACAACTTCAATCTGTTCATCCAGAGTCATAAACCTTGCATCCATGTTGTCAAACCTGGTGTCAATCCTCTGGAAATTACTAACACAGAGATCATGAAGGTTCCTTTGATTTTCAGCAAAGTTATCTAGCCTATTCACCATGAGTCTTTCAAAAGGAGACATGGTTTGTATTCTTTCTCCTTGATGTCCATCATCAGCACTAGGTCCTGCATCTTGAAAATCTCCAGTTGGATCTTCATGTTGAACATCCATATCAGCAGGTTCTTCTTGTTCAAGATGAGCAGCACCACTAGATGAGGCACCATGATCACCATCCTTACTTATCCATTTTCTATCTACTTTTGTAAAGCCCATCTTGCTGAGTGATCCATTGTTCAACTCTTGAGTTGACTTGACCAGCTCAGAAGTTTCATCTTCAAGATTAACTTCAAAAAAGAGTAGAAACTTAGATATTAAAACAGCATAGGGATAATGATAATCACCTAACCTCATGGCTTTTTGCATGTGTTCTTTGATTATATGAATCCAATTGATCTTGACTTTCTTGGTGATGCAGAAGATGTAAACTAGATCTTCTTCAGTTAACACAGAGTGGTTACTCCCCCTTGGAGTTAGAATCCAAGTTACAATGAGAGCAAGCAACCTCTCATCAAGCTTCAAACCTCCAATCGAGCATGTGCTAACTTGAGATTGATTATTCTTCAAGCAACTTTTGTAGAACTGGATTTTGTTAAAATCCTCCACCACACCAAGGTTTCCTTTGTTGATTCGTAGACCAGAGAACTTAAGCCCAGCAACAGCAGCCCAAACTTCATGAGTTATCTCCATTTCCACACCTTTCACATGAGAAACTAGATTTTTTCCCTCAAACTTCAAGTTAGTGTAGAAAACCCTCACCAAATCTGGATAGATGTTTCCTTTCATCTCTAGGAATTTTCTAAGAGATTAATCCTTGAGCAGCCTTCTCACATTATCAAGCTTTTGACTTTTCAGCCAATCAAAGCATACAACCTTGGGGTTGTTTATCTTCTTGATATTTGTCTCATACCTATACTTCTCAATGAGATCATTATCTCCAGAAAACCAGCCTTCTAACCTTCCTCCAAACCTTACAACCCTGGTTTTGACTCTTTTGGAGGTGGGAAGGGTTGATTCCATGACAGCAGAGACGAAAACAGAGGAGAGCACACTTCCCAGATTTTTCAAGAGATGGTGCAAGAGATATTGCAAGAGATGTAGCAATTGGTTGTTCTTGTGGAAGAAATCTGCACTTGATTTTATAGCAATAAGAAAATCAATTTGAATTTAATTTCATTCAATGGGTACTTGATTTTCAGAGAGAGAGGACTTGACTCTGTTCTGCACAAAAAATGTCAGAAAAAAAACTGAAAATCACATGGTCTTCACATGTGATCTTTGACTAGTCATCAAGGCTCTTGAATTTCCAAGATTTTGGAATATATTCCGTTATGATTGTAGTAACTTCTTTCTGAGCATGTTCAGCTTTCAACACAGATCTTTTGACCAGGATTCTCCCTTTTGAAATTGATCTGCAACGGATAAGAAAAAACAATTAAATCAATTTCTTCACAGTGTTGTCAGACTCAAAACAATCGATTGTTTCGAAGAAACAATCGGTTGTTTCGAAGAAACAATCGGTTGTTTTCCTGCAGCAGTTAAAAACTTGATTTTGAAAAAAATAGCCATTAACAGAAACAGATTAAAACAGATGACATTGATTAAAAGAAAATTAATCACAAGAAAGAACTTTGAAACAAAGATTGAGAACAATTAAAGGAAAGTCTTATCCTTGTGTTGTTTCTTCAATGATCCAATTGCTTGTTGATCAAGAAAACTTCTTATCACTGTTTTGATCTTTTGCATAGCATTGATTCAGCTTCAATGACTGCCTTTTTCTTCAACAGCTGGATCAGATGGCTCAGTTCTTCTCTTTCTCTTTATTTTTCCTGCATAAACGAATTCAAGTAGCAAGATTTGGTCCCCTTACAAATTTGGGTCCATTTGACTTTACTTTGCTGTTAGAAACATCATATCCCTTAGGAATCCATTTCATAAGACCTTTAGGAACATAATACTTTCTAATTTTACAGAATCTAACAGAGTGGCCTTTCTTCATGCAGTAAAAGCATGTAACAACCGGTTGTTTTGTCTTAACAATCGGTTTTTTTTTCTGATTTTCTTAAAAAAAACTTTGAAAACCTATCTTGCTTGTTTTGTGGATTGAAGCCTAAACCAGCCTTTCCAAAAACACAACTTTGAGATGCCAAGACATTCTCAAAATTTGACTTCCCCTTTGAAAGCTTGTCCACAGTTTCAATAAGATAGTGAACCTTTTTCTCAAGATTTTCACAATTTGTGCAAATGAGAGTATCACACTTGCAAGAGGCATTTTTGAAATGATTTTCCAATTTTTCAAAATCATTTTTTGCTTTTCTCAGATCCTCTTCAAGTGATTTAACTTTCTTCTCAAGCCCACTGTTAAGATCTTTCAATCGGTTGTTTGAAAGAACTAATCTATTGGCTTCATCATGTGTTTCTTGAAAAGCTTCAAGCAATTCACTATAATTTTGTTCATTTAAGGAAGCACATGAACTTACCTCACTTGAACTGCAAGAATCATCATCATCCTCAGCTACTAAACATATGTTGGCTTTTTCATCTTCACTTGATGAAGAACTTGATGATGACACCTCATTTTCATCCCAAGCTATGTAGGCTCTTTTTGTCTTGCCTTTCTTCTCCTTGTAGCTTGTCTTTTTCTCTTTGCTCTTGTTGGGACAATCTGCCTTTATGTGACCTTGCTCACCACAACCAAAACTAGTTATTTGAATTAAATTCATTGGGTTTCTTGTTTCCATACCTATCCTTATTGCTGTCTTTGTTGCGGTTTCTCTTTAGGAATTTGCTGAATTTTCTTGACAGCAAACTAAGATTTTCCTCATCACTATCATCACTTGAATCTTGCTTTCCCTTATGTTTGGATGCTTTCAAGGCTATGCTCCTTGTGTGTTTATCTTCACTCTCTTGAACATTGAGTCTATTCATCTCTAACTCATGTTCCCTAAGCTTTCCAAACAAAGAGGCAACACTTAAAGATGTTAGATCTTTAGATTCGGAAATAGCAGTTACCTTTGGTTGCCATGCTCTATCAATACATTTCAATATCTTGATGTTTAGCTCTTCTTTGTCAAACGTCTTGTCTAGGCTCATAAGGTGATTGATGATGTGTGTAAACCTTTTTTGCACCTCAGCTATTGTTTCACCTTTAAGCATTCTAAACATCTCATACTCTTGGATGAGAGCATGCTTTCTAGCTCTTTTAACCTCATTTGTTCCTTCATGAGTGACTTCCAAAGTATCCCACATTTCTTTTAATGATTTGCATTGTGAGACCCTGAAAAGCTCATCAGAATTTAAAGCAGAGGTTATAATATTTTTGGCAATGCAATCGAATTTGGCCTTTTTGCTTTCTGCATCAATCCATTGAGACCATGGCTTCTCAATGACAGAACCATCTTTTTCAAACTTTGGGATAAAAGGACCATTTTCAATTGCATCCCAAATTCCTTTGTCAAGAGATTCCATAAATATTTTCATTCTAACTTTTCAAAACTGGTAATTCAAACCACAAAACAAGGGTGGTCTGTTTATTGAGGCACCTTCCCCAAATGGTAGTCTATCAGCCATTTTAAAAAGATTTTAGGATTAACTTGAATGACTTTCAGGAACCAAGCTCTTGATGCCAATTGTTAGAAAAGATGGCTTTAAACTAGAGGGGGGTGAATTGTTTAAAGGGGTTTTCGCAATCTTTTCCCAGCTAGAATGAATTGATTCAACAATTCAGTTAGCCAAAAACAGCAAGCAAAACTGTAATACTAGAAAAACAATCGGTTGTTTCTTCGAAACAATCGGTTGTTTATACCAGCAAACAACAAACAAACTGAATTTAAAGAGTTAAGGATAGAAAGATTGTACACAGTTGTTTATATTGGTTCACTCCAATCCAGGGCTACATCCAGTCTTCTCAAAAACCCTGAGGAAATCCACTAAGTAATCACACCTTGATCACTTACACAACAACCAAGAGAATGACCTTGAAAACCTCAAGAAACACACTCTCCTTGGCCAACACTAAGATTGCTGATCTTGAACACCTCAAGAACACACAGCCAATCCCAGCAAAAACACACAAACGAATTGTTTCAGCAGTTTACAAAGATTACACTTGTTACAAATGAATATCTAAAATCAATACAAGTAGAATCCTATTCCAGCACCTTGATCAATCACAAAACTCTTAAGCAATCTCAACACTTTGAAAAACTCTCTTAGAAAAACTTTGTCAAAAGATTCTTTTTTCTTAAATCAGTTTTTCTGAATTTATACAAAGATATAGTTTGTTATCAAATCTTAACAAACTCTTAATTGCTTTAAAAAGATTGATCAAAGCATTTAATAACTGGAGCGTATTCAGTTAAAGCATTTAAAGCTCAGTCAAAGAAAACAGTTTTTCTGTTATTGTTTGAAAACAAAAAATCAATTGTTTCCTCGAATCAATCGGTTGTTTTGTTACTTAACAGATTTCACCATTCAAAAACAGTGTTCAAACTTTCTCAAAACACCTAAGTGTAAACAATCGGTTGTTTCGATAAAACAATCGGTTGTTTCAACTTAGCTTGAAAAACATTTTGCTTTGTTAAAGATTGAGATGCTAATTGCTTTGAGATTTAATCTAAGGGTGGATTACAACATTAAACTACCCCATAACAAAGCTTTAAACCCTTCAACATCCTTCAAAGGATTTGGATTCTTCAAAACATTGAACATCACTTGGTTCAACAGTAACCACTGCTCATGTGCTTCAAGGGAATTCTGGAGTTCTTCTACTGTCATTGCATCCAGATCCTTGAATTCCTCAATTGCCACAACAATGTGATCAAAGGCTAAAATCTCACATATAGTGACTAGAATCAACTCTATCGAGAAATCAACCTCAACTTGCACATTTTTCATCGGTCAAACCAACCAACACCATTATAATCACATTGAGTGATCGGTATAACATAAATATCGCATCGTGCGACCAGTGTAAATTAAATATCATAAACCTTCTCGCATCGGGCGACCAACATATCGTGCAAACACGATCGGTATAAATTAAAATGTCTTATCGGTCTGATTCCTACTACATCATTATTTCTAAGTTGACAGCTATTTTACCATTTCGGTCGATCAGATTCCTATTTAATTGCCAAGGCATTTAAACTATATTTAAAGGATAAAGACGCGAATAATGTATGTATTACAGTCATGCGCATTCAAAATATGTACAAAGGTAAAAACAAATTGTTCAAAGCCCACAACCCGGGTCCAAGTTAAATCAAAGGTTCTATTATATCCTCAAATGATGGCGCTGGCCCGGTTGTCTTGACACAGTTTGCTTCATCCTCTTTATCTTCCATGATAGCATCGGCATCCTCGTCAAGTGGCACAAGTCTTCCATTCACCACATCTTTATATAAGTCATAACGAGGATCGTTCGCGGGTACACCATGGAAGAAGGCCATTTGCAGCACGCCCTGCTAAAAGCTTTCTTCATTTATTCGCAGAATAAAATCATGGCATTTTTCCATTTCTATAGAAAGAGCTTTCTCCTTTGCTTCAGCATCAGCCTTCTCCTTCAGCAGTCACTGGTGCAGAAACGTAAAAGAAATGCGGTTATTTTCATTTTACAAATGCGGCTAAACAACCGCATTTGATCAACACGCATTTGTAAATCTGATTTACAAATGCGGTTAAACAACCGCATCTGTAAATACTATTTACAAATGCGGTTGTTTCCCGTAACTGCATCTGTAAATGCTCCAGAGGTGTGCCCAGGTTTCATGAATGGCAATGATTTACAGATGCGGTTTTTTACCTTAACCGTATTTGTAAATCAAGGGAATGATTTACAAATGCGGTTGCTTACTACAACCGCATCTGTAAATCAAGGGAATGATTTACAGATGCGGTTGTAGTAAACAACCGCCTCTGTAAATCACATTTACAGATGCGGTTGTAGTAAGCAACCGCATTTGTAAATCATTCCCTTGATTTACAAATGCGGTTGTAGTAAGCAACTGCATCTGTAAATCAGGTTTTTTTTTTAGAATGATTTGGTTAGTTGTTTTCCCATACGAATTATCTTATGCAGTTTCATTATACCCATCCCAGCCAGCCAGACAGATAAACAGATTCAGAGAAACAAAGTCAATTTATAGTAATTGATCAAAATGTATACAAAAATAGTAATAATCTCTATCTATTCTTACACTATTGATCAAATCGTAGGGTTATAAAAGTTTAGGAAATATGTGGACCAAGATTGTCTCACATATGTCATGGCTTCCGAACTCATGGGTTCCTCATCCGTGAAGAACTGCATTTCAAAATGGTTGACACATAAATTAGTTTTAAGATAGATAAATTAGTTTGAAGTTATAAAAATAATTTAAGAAATCTTACCTCTTGCCAATTACTTGTAAGACCTAGTCTTACAATGGTACTCATCCATTGCATGACGTAATAGCCACACTCATAGCTTCCTGGTTGTTTATTACACTATAATTCAATAAATTGTAAAAGTTAGTATAATTAAACAATGAAAAAAAAAAGAAAAATCTTACATACCTTTAATCTTATCCAGTTCAAATTTTAAAAATTTGAATTCGATCTCCCTTTTAGAATGTTATATCCACGCCATGAACTGGTTGAGACAAAAAACCTTGTTAGTGGATTACTTATAGTTTCAACCATAGTTAAGTTTATAGTGTACTTACTTATCAATGATATTCTTAAAACTTGTGGATATCTTCTTGTGTAGGGAACAGAACCACAAAGCCGTCCTATCCTTCACTGATAAGACAAGTAATTGCCAATGACCCCTATATCATCCATGAAAATAGTTGAGTAAATTTATAAAACATGAATATAATAAACTTTTAACATATATATATTTAAACTTACTCGTTAATATAAGGGCACAAATAAACCTCTTTTCCCTCTTTTTCCAGGGTGTTAGTGATGTATGATTGGGTCTCATTTGTCTTTGCTCCAGTGGGATTAGTATATGCAGGATCTAAGAATCCATACACATTTTCCTTCCCCTCAGTGACAGAGACACCATTCAAAAACCTACAAGTAATTAGTTAAATCATAATGAATGCTAATTTAACATAAATGAAAATGAAATGTAGGTAACAATACTTACATCATAAAAAATTGAATGATATTTATATTCAGCTCCTGATCCCCAGCTACAAATTCTAGCAGATCTGACATGTATATGTACAATGGTAGCTCAGGGTTTGTTTCAAAGAAGGTATCATCCCATGGAACTTCCAGAGGATCTCGTCCAAGTTGTCTAGCAACTATAGCTAAGGAAGCTATAGGATCGTCAAGCGGAACCTCTTGTTTCTTTTTTGGACTTGGTTTCCGACGAGGTTTCTACAAAAAGAAAAAAGATTTGTTATAAATTACATGTAATATATAAATATAAATTAGCACATGAAATGAAATTATTACCAGTGGTTGTGGCATATATCGAATCAGGTGTCTGGGCCAGGCTACAAAGGACTGAAATGCTTCGGCCACAGTTGTTACCTCTTCTGAAGGTAGTGGAAGACAAGCATCAGGTACTCGTACTCTTTCAACCGTGACCTTTGCTGCATCAGGGGAGAGAGGAACATTCTGTAAGGTGGTGGCGTCTTCATAGACTTTTCCAATGGCCACCACCTGAGGAATGATGCCACCTTCTACCAGTAGCTCACATTGCCTCGTCTGGCCAATAATATCATCCCCTGATGCTGTAGGAGCTGCACAACTCCCCTTTGTGCTCTTGGGAGCGGGACTAAGAAGCGTCTGAATCGGCTGCTCAGCACAAAGTTGTTGCGATATCTCTTGTCGCAACTCTAGCCTCATCTTTTCCGTCTCCCTTCTCATCTCATCCATTAGTTCTTGACGTAGCCTTTGCTCCATTTCTTTTTTGCTCTCTTTGGAGGAGGAGGATGAGTGTCGTGGTGCAGCTCCAAAATAAAGTCTAATCCCAACTCCTTGTCCAGTTGCACGAACACGACCAGAGTGCTCAGGTTGTCCAATTGTTTCAACAAGGATATCGCGACGACCATCAGCAACAAAATTACCTTGGGAGTCCAAGGCATCCTGCAAGAGACAAAAATCATGAGGTTTTATTATAAGTAATGCATCATAATAGATGAAAAAAGGCTTAAATAACTTACAATTTTTTCAATGATAAGCCCTGATTGCTCTGAACTTGGTGCACCCGACTTCTTAATTCGGGCCCTCTTCCATTTGTCATGGCGCGTAGGTGGTGATGGAGGAGAAGTGACCCCTGTTTCCACATCTTGAGATGCACTCCCCTGTCTGGATTGCTCCTTTTCAACCATCAGTGCTTGCTCAAGCTTTCGATACCCCGCACGAGACATTACGTGCGGGGTAAGATTCTTTAAAGCTATTTCTTGAGCTTTCTTCCGCCGATGCTGTCATAATTGAAATAAACAAAGTGAATTCAATAATATTAACTCATTAATGTTATATAAGTCAAAATAGGTAAGTAGCTTCACTTACAGTCCATTCTTCAGTTAGACGGCTTTCTTTAAAAGCAAGCCATGTCTCTTCATCAATAAAATTGTATCTTTCACAAGGACTTTCATCCTTAAGCTCACCAAAAATGTATCTCGTCGTGAGTCTTGACTTAAAGGCGCGAAACTTTAGTCCGATATTGGATAGAATCCTTGATCGAAGCGGTTCCACATTAGGAATTTCAAAATTTGCCTGCAAAATAAAATCACCAAAGTAAAGTTAGTCAATGAATATTAAATAGCTTTATATGATAACAATAATTATGTAAAGCTTACCAGAACATCCTCCCACAGCATGTTTCGGTCGACCTCTGACACCTCGTCCCATGAATTAATCAAAACGGAGACTCTCTCACGAGAAAGAACTCCAAGATAGCTATTAAACTCATCTGCATTAGGACCTGATGCCATTCCAGTGTTGACGTCAATGTCAACAGCTGTCTTCTCACCAGCGGCACGTTTCTTTGCCAGACGCTTCATCCTAGTAGGTCCTCTGTTGCCTCGTCCGGATCAGGGTCTAATTGGAGTTTGATCGTCACCCATATCTCTGTTAAAAAAAATTATTTAACAAACATTAGTTCATCTGCATGGAAAGAAAATCATATAAAACAAAAACATAATATAGTAAATGCATATTATAAAAAATATTTCTAAATTTATTACCATAATGGGTTACAAGTTCATATGTAAATTCCTTCACTGTGGTCTTTACGGGTTGCATGTACATGATCAAGTACATCGTCATCTTTATTAGTTATCATTGGTGTGAATGAATGGGGTTCACCATTTTCAATATCATCTATCGCCTCCCCTTGTTTTTTCCCGTGTAAAACAACATATCAATGTTCTGACGTAGGATCTTTCACGTAGAAAACTTGAGATGCTTGTTGAACCATTATAAATGGCTCATCTCGATACCCTATCTTTCGAAAGTCCACTAGTGTGTATCCTAATTCATCAATTTTAACCCCACTTTTATTGTCAACCCATATACACTTGAAAACTGGAACTGAAAACTTAGTATAGTCAAGCTCCCATATCTCTTCTATAAATTCATAATATGCCATTGATCCAATTATAGGATTTGTATCTTTCGAGGTGGAAAACTGCATTGACTCGGCTTCAAGAGTAACACCAGAATTTTGAACTGTACTCTTTTCATCCATAGACTTAGTGTAAAATATACAATTATTCACTTCGTACGCTTTACAAGAAATGACATCAAACTTCAATCCAGCAGCCAACCAGGTCAAGGTCTCCGATGCCGTTGAATCCTTTAACACCTCCTCTTTAAACCAAGGCATGAATGTTCTATTATGTTCCATCAAGACCCATTTGTCTGCTTGTCTTGGATTATTTGCCTTCACAATGGCTTTATGAGCTTCTATGTAAGGTATAACTTCATCTGTATTATTCAATATATACAAATGTGCTTGCAAGACTTCTGACCGAGATTTTCTTACAATATTCACACCGCGTAAACATTTACTTGTAGAACGCCTATGGTGCCATGAATTAGCTGGAAGACCTATTGGATTTGCTTTTGACATGTAATCTGAACAAAATTCAATACTTTCTTCAGCTATGTACCTTTCAATCATTGAAGCTTCTGGACGATAATGATTTTTCACATAACCTTTCAAAATTTTCATATACACCGCTCAACAAGATACATCCATCTTAAGTACACTGGTCCACACAATCTAACCTCTCTAACCAGATGCACAAGTAGATGAACCATGATGTCAAAAAAAGATGGAGGAAAAAACATCTCCAATTCACATAAGATAACAATAATTTCATCTTGAAGTTCATTTAGTTTTAATGGATCAATGACTTTACAACAGATGGAAGAGAAGAATGAGCACAAACGGGTTATGGTATGTCTAACATTTTTTGGTAAGATCCCACGAATAGCTACAGGCAGAAGTTGTTGCATCAAGATGTGGCAATCATGAGACTTCAACCCAATTAGCTTCAAATCTTGCATTGACACTAGGCTCTTCACATTTGAGGAATGTCCTTGTGGCACTTTTACACCCTTTAGACATTGACAGAAACTTACTTTTTCATTTTTTGACATGGTATAACAGGCTGGGGGCAAATATGTACGCTTACCCATTTCTATCGGTGCCAACTCCCCTCGTATGTTCATCTCAACCAAATCTAAACGAGCATTTAGACCATCCTTCGTCTTCCCGTTAATGTTAAGAAGTGTACCAATTAAGCTATCACACACATTCTTCTCAACATGCATTACATCTATACAATGTCTGATTTCTAACCTCGACCAGTACGGAAGATCAAAGAAGATTGATTTTTTCTTCCAAATGTTAGTCACAACTGACTTTTTTTTTGACTTACCGAAGGTGTGGTCTATGTTATTTACCTTTTCGTAAACCTCAGCAGCAGTTAGTGGAGTTGGTGGACCACTAGTCTCTTGGTGTCCATTAAAGGCTTTTTTCAACCTCTGGTAAGGATGATGACTTCTAAGAAACCTCCGATGGCGAAGATATATTGTCTTCCTTCCATGTTTCAATTGTTGAGAAGCAGTGTCTTCTTCGCATATTGGACATGCTTTATGACCCTTAACACTATAATCTGATAAGTTACCATATGCCGGAAAGTCATTGATGGTGCAAAATAACATGGCATGAAGCTTGAAAGTTTCATTAGCAAATCCGTCAAATACTTGAACACCCTCATCCCACATTAACTTCAAATCTTCGATTAGGGGACTTAGATAAACATCTATGTCATTCCCTGGCTGTTTCGGACCAGATATCATCATAGACAACATCATGTACTTTCGCTTCATGCACAATCCAGGAGGTAAGTTGTAAATAACTAGTAAAACAGGCCATGAACTGTGATTTGTACTCATATTACCAAACGGATTCATTCCATCTGTAGCTAGACCAAGTCGGATATTTCTTGATTCTTTACCAAACTCTGGAAACTCATCATCAAATTTCTTCCACTGAACAGAATCAGTTGGATGTCGGTACATGCCATCACATTTCCTCACATCTGCATGCCATCTAAGATTCTTAGCATCGTCTGGGTTTGCAAACAAACGCTTCATCCTTGGAATGATGGGAAGATACCACATAACCTTCATTGGGGGTCCATGCTTTTCCATCTCTTCAATAGTATCATCATCTGTTTGTTTCAATTTATAACGTGATAACCCACACCTCGGACAACTTTTCAACAATTCAAAATCTTTTCGGTATAATATACAATCATTAGGACATGCATGTATCTTTTTATACTCCATACCCATTGGACAAAGAATCTTTTTGGCCTCGTAATTATGATTAGGTAGAGTATTTCCCTCTGGAAGCATATCCTTCAACAGCTGGAGCAATTCCGTGAAACTTTTATCGGTCCATCCATTTAGTGCCTTCAAATTCATCAATCTTAACACCGCCGACAACCGTGTGAAGTTATTAGTTGATCCAGGATACAATGGAGTCTCTGCATCGCTTGACATACTTCCATATCCATGCGCTTTTGCAAAAGACTCAGCTCCCACATCACGAATCATGTCCTCCAATCGATCATCAACTACATCATCGTGTTCTGCTTCATCCGTGGTGGATCCCACATATTCTTCAGTTACGGAAACACGTGGTAAATTTAATAATTCACCATGCCATGTCCAAGTTGTATAAGATCGAAGAAACCCATCACATAGCAGGTGTTCCCTCATGATATTCACATCCAGTATCCTTCCATTCAAACAGTTAATGCACGGACACCTAATCTTTCCTCCATCACGACCACTATTAATCGCGTTACGCTGCGCAAATTGTATAAATTCTTCTACTCCTCTTTCGTACTCATCACTTATACGAGCACAATGAATCCAACTTCGATCCATTATATATTCTGCAATATAGTTACCTAGGATTTTCTAATAAGTGTTCTATCTCATGCATTTGCCGAGGGTCGAACACCCCCGGACTCAATACCAGCACGTATTATTGTCGGAGGTCCAAATACAAACACGATATTCTATTCTAATGTAACAACTAACATAACATAAATTCTACTATAAACTAACAAATAATTACTAAATAATTTAAATTTTAGAAAATAGAAATTATATAATACAAATTATATAAATTAATACAAATTTATATTAAATAATATACAAATTATAATACATAAAAAAAATATTCAAAGTACAGCAAAAAAAAATTAAGAAAATCTAAAACAAAACTAACATAAAAACTACCAACTAAATAATATAAATTTTAAAAATTATATAATACAAATTTATATTAAATAATATACAAATTATAATAAATAAAGTAAAAAATTCAAAATAAACAAAGTAAAATTCAAAAAATCTAAAAATGAACTAACCTTGTGTGCGAAAATGATGATTCAAGTGATAGAAAACCAGAGGTGGAAGCGGAAGACTGGCGCGACAGTGGCGGAGCAATGCAACAGTAACTTCAAGCACTACAAGGAAAAAACCATATATAAAAACAACATTCCTAAAGCGAACTGAAAAGAATGAAATGGCATACGAAACTCACAATGGAAGCAATAGCACTGAAGATGCACAGAAGCAAGGAACACAGCGCAGCGCAGCAACAACGACAAGCAAGAGCAGAGAAGAAAGAGTGAAAGTGCAGTGGCGCGCTTCAAATTTTAGGTTAAAAACATTTTACAAATGCGGTTATTAGTTAAAACCGCATTTGTAAATGAAAGTTTTTCATTTACAAATGCGGTCATACACATGACCGCATCTGTAAATGAAAGACATTTCATTTACAAATGCGGTTATACACATGACCGCATCTGTAAATGAAAGGCATTTCATTTACAGATGTGGTCATACACATGACCGCATCTGTAAATGAAAGGCATTTCATTTACAAATGCAGTCATACACATGACCGCATCTGTAAATGAAAGGCACTTCATTTACAAATGCGGTCATACACATGACCGCATCTGTAAATGAAAGGCATTTCATTTACAAATGCGGTTATACACATGACCGCATTTGTAAATGAAATGCCTTTCATTTACAAATGCGGTTTTAACTAATAACCGCATTTGTAAAACAAACTAATTTCAAAAATGCCACCGCGTTTTTAACAAATGCATTTCAGCGCAAAACCACACTTGGAAAGGAGTATTCCTTTCATCATTTTGCACTAGTGAGTTGATCTCTTTCCGCCTCAACCCTTGCTACATCAGCTTTTAAAACCTCTTGAATTTCTTGGGCAGCTACTTGATCTTGCCGCATCTTCTCTCTACACACCTCCACAGTCACCAAGGCCTCTTTCAACGAGTTGGCAGACTCCGCCAACTCGACCTTCAATTTAGAAACTAACACAAGTTAGTCCTCTTAAGCTGTTCACCGATAGTCTTGCCGACCACTGTGGCTCGGCATTGCAATTCAACAAGTTCTTCTATTAGGTCACTTATTGGGACGGTCGCCAAAATGCTCTCCTCTTCGGACGACAGAACGAACTACAACGCTTGCGCCATTTTCAGATTTAGGCTTAGCATTGAAGGATGCAAAGTAGATGAAGATCCTACTTCCACACCCGCTTGGACCTTAGGTGGACGACCTCTCTTCCAGCTCACTACCAACTGAACCGGAACACTGACCAAAACCACGTCAACTGGGGCAACAACTGGTTTGCCCTTCCCTATCGCTTTCAAACTTCCAACCTTTCGGTTGGCCACCTATCTCTTCAGGTTACCCATGAAACTACTCAGAGCTGATCCATCCGCGTAATAATAGTTGCAAAGTACATACAAAATTAAACCATATCAACATAACGAATACACAGTCAGATGCAAGAAATCTACGTACCATTGAAATTCACCCACTTCTTGGACGACCCATAAAAAGCTATCAGCTCTCGGGTGGGCAATTTATAATAATGTAGTTGATAAAAAACCACCAAGATCGACTTATCCAACGGTGACATAGACAACCACAACCAATTACCGAGCTGAGTTGGATTTTCTGTCCAATGAAAAGGGAATTTTGTTTATCCCTCCGCATTATAGAAGAAGTCACGGTCGTCTGGTTCCACGAAAATTTTAAAATATTTTTCCTTAAAGTTTTTATACGATGTTGTATAGGCAGCAAATCAAACATTCCCCGGTTGGCTTGATAAAGAAAACCAACTCATGGGAGTACTTGCACGTGTATTGTAGTAAAACAAAAAATCTTGGGGGTGGGAATAAGCTTGAAAAGGTCACAAAGCACTCGGAACACCTGAAGGGCCGCCCACGAGTTAGGGTGTAGTTGTGTAGGAGCCACATTGAGGATCCGAAGGACCCCCATGGTAAAATCATCAAAGGGTAAGATTATATGCAAATCTACGAAAAAGGTGTTATATACAAAGAAGAAATCTTGCGGTGCATTTTCCCGACCGTGACACACTCGGTTGGTATGACCACAAATGTCAACTATTACCGCATTAGTTGGACAATCGGGTCTCGCGAAAGAATTATTAGACAAAAAATGGTCTAAACTATCTGAATCCCTCAACTTAGTGGGGATTTTCAAAACAAATGGATCAACCCAATCATAATTGGGACCATCCAAAGATTGACTTGACCCACTCTCATCTCCTGCACTAACTGAGGTAGTCCGAGTTATAGAGGACTTGATGTGTACAACATTAACAGAAGAATCAACAGAAGAAGACATTGTTAGAATTGATGGCTAAAACAAGAGGGGGGATGAATTGTTTTTGAAAGCTTTTCCAAATGTTTGGTTAAGAATGAATTCCTTTATCAATTCACAAAGACAAAGAGCTAAAAGAAATCAAGCTTTCAAGATACGCAGCAGAATATTAACCAGTTGATATTACGGTATAACCGATTATTCTTAACACTCAAGCAAAGTCAAGCTGTAAGCAATGTACGAGACTAAAATTTTAACCAATAATCGATTGATATTATTACAGAGTTAACAAGAATGCTATATATCAGAATTATAACCGATTGCTAGAACAATATAATCGGTTGTTTATATCAGATACATAAACATTAACAAGATAAAACAAGACAGAAAGAGAGATTTATACAAAGCAATTATACTGGTTCACTCAACCCCTGAGCTATATCCAGTTCTTCAGAAAAACCTTCTGAGTTCCACTATGTAATACACAACAGATTACATACACACAACAATACAAAGAGAGGATCTTTTACACCTAAGATCACACACACACTCTTTGTCAAACACACACACCTCAAATCAAAACAACCTCTGATTTTACAGGATTTTTACACACTTACAAGATTTACAAGATTCTAATCTCAAGAACAAAGAAAGGAATAGAAAACACCTAGTTTAAACGTTTCTAGATTCGTGTAATGATCAGAACATCAGCTATTGAGCAATCTTGAAACTTTCAACAAAAACTATTCTCAAAACTGATTTCACAAAACTTTCTTAGATCACTGTAAAGCTCTCTTTTCAAAAACTTTCTGTATCACAAAGTGTATTTTCTCTATTCGAAAAAGATAAGAGAGACCCATTTTATAAACCTCACAAAAAGCCATTTGATCTGCCAGCTGTAATTGGACCAAAACAGTTTTTCAAAAGCTGTAACAGAAATTCAAATTTCAATCGATTGAAACTTCGAAATAACTGGTTGATTCTGTTAAGCCAGTTATAAACCAGTTGAAAAACCCATCAGACAGGCCATGTGAGGATCAATTGGTTAACTCGTGGAAATAACCGGTTGTTTATCAGTTAGCTTTTCAAAAACCATTTTCTCTTTAAGAATCAAGTTGCTCAAGCTAAGGTTATGAATAAAAAACAAAATATACAAATTCTAAAACATAAAACAAAGATCTAAACCCAACTTCATCACAACAACCAAGCTCAGCACAGATACTTCACATATTTGGTTCATCAAAGCCTTGGTTCAAACATTCTCCCCCTATTTGATGAAGACAAATCCCTTGTTGCTTTGGAAGGGATGTTTTAGAATTTAATCATCACCTGCAGTCACAGATAGAAGTAGAAAACACAAAATATTTTATGTGAGTTGATTTTATGATTTAGCATTTTATGGTGGCCCTTTAATTAGGATTGAGATTTTAGGATGATTAAGGTGAGAACCTAAGGAAAATCCCCACTGGACATTAACTTAACCAAGTGGTTAAGTAGATGTGAAGGTTCATTTCACAAAGGCAAAAGGAAAACACAAATATGGTGAATATGATGACAAGTAAAGGTGCTGAAATTAAAATAGGAAACTAAACATAATGAAGGAAACCGAATAGGAAACAAAGCATTAAAATAAGAACAAGACATAGATTTCGGAATTGAAATTTGGAATGGAAATGGAATGGAAAAAGATGAGTGAAAGTAAACTTAGGAGAATGAAGCTAGAGAAGTGATCATGCCACTTGGATGGTGGTTTACTCCAAGATGAGTGAAGGATGCCGCCACTTGAGAGCTCTCTAAATCTCACAAGATAAGACAATGGTGTAAGGAGACAATGCTCACAAACTCTAACACAAATTGTGTATAGTAACTTTACTCTAATTTTCAACTTGTGAATACATGAGGTAGGCCTCCCTATTTATAGATTTAGGAGCCTTGGAAAGCAAGCTTAAAGGGTAGAATGGGAAAAAGTAAAAAAGTGGGCAACCATAGGGTTTGACTAAGTCAATCCCGTATTCTAGGCTTATCCTTCTAGAAATTAGGTCAAAATGCCTTCAAATGGGCTAGGCACAAGCAAGAATGCTACCCACACCCCCTACTATGCTAAAGGCACTTTATTCTACCTTATTTCTACTATTTGGACCCCTCATTTGAGCCCAATTTATTTACAACATTTTTCTAAATATTAAAGAAGACTAATAGGAAGAACTTCAAATGTTTTGGCCCCTGTCCATTCCTCCTATGAATGAAGTCCTTATTTGCTTGTTGAGATGACCCTTTATAGTTGGCATTCTTGGTCATGTTCTTGTGGACTTGGTTTTGGAGTCTTTGTGGGTTTGTATCAATATTCTTTGCCAAAAGGTTAGAGCACCTTAAAACAATTTTCACAATCAAACCAGAGTGAAAAATAAACCAAAGGTGCAATAGCAGAAGAACAACCGATTAAACCGCAGGATTAACCGGTTAAAATTATCAGAGCAGTAAAAAGATTCTATCTAATGCAATGATTAAAAGCAATGCAGATTATAAATGATTACAGTCCAAAGCACCAACAAATTCTCCCCCTATTTGTCTTATCAAATAGACAACATGAAGGATTAAAACCAGCAACATAAAAAATGAAATGTTCATGAAGGAAAGGTTAATACACTTTTAAAAAGAAGGACTATTGTCCCTGCCAAACTGTAGGTCTGATATATGGTTTTGTAGGGCTTCAATCTGCTCATCCAAATTTCCAAAACGTGCATCCATTCCTTGGAAGTTCTGATCTAACTACTGAAAATGATTTTGGCACAACACATAAAGATTATTTTATGTTTCAGCAAAGCTATCTAACCGGTTGACCACAAGCCTTTCAAAAGGTGTCATGGAGGTGATTCTTTCTCCTCCCATATCAGTGCTAGGTCCAGCATGATCAGGTGTAGCAGGTTCAATGGCTTCATATTCATCATCTTCATTTATTCCACTTGGGCCAGCTTCATCACCATCTTTGCTAGTCCACCTCCCACCAATTTTGGTAAATCCCATTTTTCTTAGGGATCCATTGTTGATCTCACTTGAGGGCTTGATAATCTCAGATAGTTCTGCCTCAACATCTACTTCAAAATAGTGCAGAAACTTAGATACCAAAAATTGCATAAGGGTAGTGGAAATCACTTAACCTCTTTGCTTTTTTGCATATGCTCCTTAATTGTGTGAATCCAATTTATCTTCACTTTATGCATGATGCAGTAGATAAGCAGCAGATCTTCCTCAGAGAGAGTGGAGTGATTGCTCCCCCTAGGTGTGAGAATCCAGGACACAATGAAGGCTGTGAGCCTTTCTTCAAGCTTTAACCCTCCAACAGAAAAAATTTTGACTTTGGAGAGGGGATTCTTGAGGCAACTCTTGTAAAATTGTATTTTGTTGAACTCTTTAACTATCCCCAAATTTCCTCTGTTGATTCTAATTCCAAAATACTTTAACCCAGCCACAGTAGTCCATACATCATTTGTGTTCCGGTCGGTCATCAGTAGTTGACGACGTCAGCAGCAGGTGACCACGTGGACCATGCACAGAGTGGCACGTGGTAGAAAGAGCAAGTGAATCAGGGAGGATATTACCCACAACGGTGATTGGTAGTCGGGTACCTAGTGGCCGCCACCCCCAGAACGGTGCCTAGATAAGCGCCTGGAGACACCGCCCGGTCATCGGGGGGAAGTTATGAGGCACCGCACGGTCATCGGTGGATAGGCATAAGACACTGCACGGTCATCGGGGGGAAGTTATGAGGCACCGGTCGGTCGTAAGCACATGTAGAGGGCGATCGGTCATCGGGGTTCTTGCCAACGCATGTTAAGTTGAGACCAAGGTTCCCAGCGAGAGCTGATCCGGTCGGTCATCGGTAGTCGGCGACTTCAGCAGTAGATTGCCACGCGGACCAATCACAGGGTGCCACGTGGAACGACATGGCGGGAGAATGCATGGATCAAGAAGAGCAAGAGAAAAGAGAATGTAGCTTAGAAGTTGAGGGAATCGCCGTTTGTTGAAGAAGGCGGCGGTCTCCTACTTCTCTCGTATGAGATCAGTAAACGCCTAGATTGCACGTGATCGCCGAAAGATGACATCGCCGGGTATTGGAGAAGACTTGGTAAACGTTTATTACATGGTCTAAATACAAGAGATAAGTGGTATATTTGCCCGTGTGCTCTGAGAACCGTGATAACCAGTGTTAACCAGCTTTAAGGCTGTGCCCAAAGTAGCCTGCATGCTAAGTTACTCCCTATGTGGATAACTTAATTGCAGAAGTAAAGGGAAAGTAACGTTTCAGTTGCAGGTACTCCAGATGGTGACACGTGTACGACCAGATGCAGTCCACGTGTCGAGAGGAATAACCGTCAGGAGAGAGAAAAACACAGGTATATATATAGAATTCCTAACGGTATTCAAGGGAGATTCATTTTTAGTAACAACTCACTTGCACGGTTCCTAGTTTTCTCTGAGAGAATTTGTTGATTTGTCCACTGACTTGAGCGTCGGAGCTACACTGGCCACAGAGGCGCCTTTCTGTTCTTTCAGGTTTCTTGGAAGGTTTGGAGCTGGAGAGGAGGAGTGCTGACGTTCGAGTCAAGCGGCTGGATCATCAGGCGCCCACCGTGGGGCCGTGTAAACTGTGATTCCCATCCACTGTTGAGTTTGTGAGGTTTTCGGTGGTTTCTGTTCGATTGCTTGCTGTCGCAATCGGTTTTTGGAGTTTTTAACCATTTGAGTTGCGTTTAATCGGTGAAGAATTGTTTCTGGAGGTTTCTACCGATTGATTACTGAATCGATCGTTGTGCGAAGGAAGTTGAAGCGTTTCTTGAGCGCTGTTGAGAGATAACTTTTGCGTTCTGAAAGGTAGCTGTGTGAAGGTAGTAGAAGTTTCATGAGGAAGATGAGGACAACCAGATCAAGTTCAGTCGCGGCGCAGTCTGGAGAGAACACCGTGACGATGGCGCAAATGCTGGAGATGATGCGTACTTTGCAAGAAAATGTGGCAGCGTCGCGTGTCGAGCAAACGAAGATGCACGATGACCTGGTCGCTTCTCAGGCCAGAAATGAAGAGCTGAGCAAGGTTAATGAAGAGTTACGCAAGGCTCTTCGCAAGCAAAGGGAGAGTGCTGCGACTAGTGGAGGCGCGCCACCGTCTCCACCGCGAGTTTTTCCAATGCCGTTTTCGCAGGCGATCATGGACGTTGCGATTCCTGCAAATGTCGCGGCGGTGAAGGCCTCTTTTACTGGAGTGGAAGATCCAGAGGCTCACCTTACTGCGTTCCATACGCAGATGATGCTGTCGGGAGGATCAGATGCAGCCTATTGTAAGATGTTCATGAGCACCCTCCACAGCACCGCGTTGGATTGGTTTGTGAGCCTACCTACTGGATACATTTCCAGTTTCCAACAATTCTCCAAGCTGTTCGTCGATCAGTACATTGTGAATAAGGCGTCGCCTATGGTGTCGTATGACCTGTTCGATGTGAGGCAGTTTCAGGGGGAATCTTTGAAGGACTACTTGAATAGATTTGGAGCTCAGATAGTCCGACTGCCAGGTAAAGATGAGGAGATGTTTGTGCACGCCTTTAAGAAGGGCGTGCTGCCTGGACCCTTCAGCGAGTCATTGATCAGGAGCCACCCTGCAACGTTTGCAGAGAGTCGGCGACGTGTTGTGGCTCACATCGCCGCCGAGAATGAAGTAATAGAGAAGAGAGGGAATACGGCTCCTGCGAAACCACGCGCCCAAACCAAACCTCAGCCTCAGAGTGTATTGGAGACGGCGGCAGTGAAGAAGGATGAAAGGACATACCGTCCTTATGACCTAAAGAAAAACAAAGGCGATGGCAATAGTAGAGGAAGAGCGCCAGGTCGCCAGAGGGATTTCAAGCGCCCTCCAAGGCATGAGTTCGTGATGGGATTGGCGGACCTGATCGCCATTCCCAATATAGCTGCCAAGCTGAAGGTGCCTGAGAAGGTGTCGGATAAGGTGTTGGGGCCAAAGCCAGACGCGTGGTGTGAATTCCACAAAAGTTTTGGTCATGCCCTTGACTCCTGCCTGTTGTTGGGATACCAACTGGACGAGCTGGTGAAAAGTAGATTTCTGAAAGACTATTTGCTGGAGAAGAAGGCAGCCAGTGCGTTGATCTCCCATCCGGCGAGCAGTGAGAGCCAACAACACGAAGTGCCCATTCACGGGGAAATCCACACTATGGCTGGGGATTTCTCAGGAGGTGGGTGCACCGCATCACAGCGCAAGAAATATGCTCGGTCCGTGATGGCAGTGGAAGCGTTTGAGGATCACTCGCCCGATGTGGACATCACTTTTACCAAAGAAGACCGAAGGGATGTTGTACCGCATGACAACGATCCTATAGTGGTTTCTCTTGTCACGGCAAGAAGGAAGATCCATCGGGTGCTGGTTGATCAGGGAAGTTCGGCCGATGTAATGTTCTGGCCAACTTTCAACAAGTTGCAGCTACCCCTTGATCAGTTGAGACCTTATGGAGGATGCTTGTATGGTTTCACCGGCGATCAAGTGGAGGTCAGGGGGTATATTGAGTTGAGAACCACCTTCACGGATGAGGCGGCTTCAAGAACAGAGAAAATCAAATACCTTGTCGTGAATGCCCCCTTAGCATACAACATCCTGTTAGGGAGGCCAACTCTCAACCAGATAGGGGCGGTGCCTTCAACAAGGCACATGAAGGTTAAGCTCCCTTCAATGGAAGGTGTTGTAATAACCCTGCGGTCTGATCAAAAGGAGGCAAAGAAGTGTTATGAAAACAGCCTCAAGAATAAGCGATCAATAAGCTACATCTCAACCACACCACCTCCCGGCGTGGAGTCTAGGCGACAAGGGGGGGAAGCAGTTGATGTTGCGATGGAGGTGATCGCCGAGGGGAATGCACACGTGGCAGATGTTGGGAAAGGAGTTAGTAATGCCGATCGCCCAGAAGAGGCTAAGGCTACAGGGATCGCCAAAGCGGTGATCGCCAGTGAAAGGAGGCCTCAACCAGTGGAGGAGTGGGTTGAGCGGAAAATACAAGGCAAGGTCTTCAAGCTGGGAAAATCTCTGGATCATGAAGCACAAGACCAGATCACCGGGGTGATAGAAAGGCATTTGGATGTGTTTGCATGGTCTGCTTTGGATATGCCTGGAATCGACCCTGACTTCTTGTGCCACCACCTGGCGATGGACCCCCAGATTAGACCAGTGCGACAAAGGAGAAGAAAGTTCAACGAGGAGAAGAGGCAGGCGATTAGAGATGAAACGCAGAAGCTCCTCGCCGCAGGTCACATTCGGGAAATCCAGTACCCCAAGTGGCTCGCTAACGTTGTACTGGTTAAGAAGAGCAGCGGGAAATGGCGCATGTGTGTCGATTTCACAGATTTGAACAAGGCTTATCCGAAGGACTCATATCCTTTGCCAAGTATAGACGCCCTGGTTGACAGTGCAGCAGGGTGCAAGTTGTTGAGCTTTCTGGATGCCTTCTCGGGGTATAATCAGATCAAGATGCATCCTATGGATGAAGAAAAGACTGCCTTCATGACAGAGAGGTCGTGTTTTTGCTATAAAGTAATGTCGTTTGGGCTGAAGAATGCTGGGGCCACGTACCAAAGGTAAATGGATAAGGTACTTGCACCGATGCTGGGAAGGAATGTGCAGGCCTATGTGGATGATATGGTGGTGACCTCCCTGGAGAGGAGCAGGCACGTCTTGGACTTGGAAGAGTTGTTTGTAACGATAGCCAAGTATAAGCTGAAACTGAACCCAGAGAAGTGCATTTTTGGCGTGGAAGCAGGAAAATTTTTAGGTTTTCTTTTGACGGAGAGAGGAATAGAGGCAAATCCTGACAAGTGTGCTGCTATTATAGCGATGAGAAGCCCAGCTACGGTGAAGGAGGTGCAGCAGCTGACAGGTCGGATGGCTGCTCTTTCACACTTTGTGTCAGCTAGCGGCGAGAAGGGCCACCCATATTTTCAATGTTTAAAGAGAAACAATAGGTTTGTCTGGACCCAGGAGTGTGAAGAAGCTTTCGTGAAGCTTAAGATATATTTAGCAAGCCCGCCGGTTCTGTGCAAACCGTTAGTAGGGGTGCCTCTCAGGTTGTATTATGCTGTAACTGAGAGAGTGGTGAGTGCGGTGCTTGTTCAAGACCAAAACCAGGTCCAGAAGCCTATTTATTTTGTGAGTAAAGTGCTACAAGGTCCCGAAGTGAGGTATCAGGCCTTGGAGAAAGCTGCTCTAGCGGTGGTATTTTCGGCGAGGAGGTTGCATCATTACTTTCAGAGCTTCACCGTCCTGATAATGACCGATTTGCCAATTCAGAAGGTCCTGAAGAAACCTAATGTCGCTGGAAGAATGGTGAAGTGGGCGGTAGAGCTGTCAGAGTTCGACATTAACTTTGAACCCCGAGGGCCAATTAAGGGGCAGGTTTTCGCTGATTTTCTTGTCGAGCTCTCGTCAGAGGCAACTCACGTTGAAGAAAATGGCTTTCGTTGGGTCCTTTCGGTAGATGGATCGTCGAACCAGCAGGGTAGCGGTGCTGGAGTCATTCTAGAGGGGCCCAACGGCGTGCTGATAGAACAGTCCCTGAGGTTTGCTTTCAAAGCCAGCAACAATCAAGCAGAGTATGAGGCATTGATTGCAGGTATCCTGTTGGCAAAGGAGATGGGAGCTAAAGTGTTGGTGGCCAAAAGTGACTCGATGCTGGTCACAGGGCAAGTAGTTGTCGAGTTCCAGGCCAAGGACCCGCAGATGGCGGCTTACTTGGCATATGTGCAGGAGTTGAAGAGTTCTTTTACCTCATTTGAGGTAGTGCACGTACCAAGGGAGCAAAATGCCCGAGCTGACTTGCTTGCCAAGCTCGCCAGTTCAGGCAAGGGGGGTAGGCAGAGGACTGTTATTCAAGAAACATTGAAGACACCAAGGGCGTTCGTGGCAGATCACCAGGTGTTTCAGGTGACCAAGTCGACGGGGGGAACGGCGAGGAGTCACAGGTCTTTGACTCAGGAGACCTTGAGAACGCCAAGGATAAGGGCATTCCTTGTGATGGGAGTGAACGTCGCACAGGTCTGTACCACACATAAGCCAGATACGTGGATTACGCAATACCAGCGTTACTTAGCCGATGGCGTGCTTCCAATGGATCCAGTAGAGTCCAGGAAGATCAAGAAGAACTCCACCAGGTTCACCCTGGTAGATGGTGAGTTGTACAGGTTCGGGTTCACACACCCACTCCTGGTATGTATACACGGGGAGAAATGCACAAGGATTATGGCTGAGCTCCATGAAGGTATATGCGGAAGTCACATCGGGGGTCGAGCTCTAGCCACTAGAACTCTTCGTGCAGGATATTATTGGTCGTCGATAAGAGAGGATTGCAAGAAGCACGCCCAGTGCTGCAAGCAGTGCCAACAGCACGCCGATTGGCACAAGTCGCCCCCAGAAGAGCTTAAGTCGATTTATAGCCCTTGGCCATTTCATACATGGGGAATTGATATTCTGGGGCCTTTCCCGATGGCGATCAGGCAGAGGAAGTACTTGGTGGTGGCGATTGAGTACTTCACTAAGTGGATTGAAGCGGAGCCAGTTGCCCAAATCACGGCACCCAAGATCAAAAACTTTGTGTGGAAGAACATTGTGTGCCGATTTGGGGTGCCTAAGCGTCTAGTATCGGATAATGGGACTCAGTTTGCAAGCCACCTGTTGAAGAAGCTGTGTGAGGATGTGGGAATTCAACAAGTGTTTGCATCCGTGGAGCACCCACAGACGAATGGCTAGGTAGAATCTGCTAATCGGGTTCTGTTGAGAGGTTTGAAGAAGAGGTTAGAGAAAGCTAAAGGATCGTGGGCTGATGAGGTACCTCGCATAATTTGGGCATACCACACCACTGAGCAGTCAGGTACCCACGAAACTCCTTTTAGTTTAGTGTATGGCTGTGACGCAATGATTCCAGTTGAGATCCAGGAGAGCTCGTCGAGATTTCAACACTTTGTAGCAGAAGAATCAAATGAAGAGAGAAGAATGAACCTGGATTTACTAGATGAGGTCAGAGAGGAAGCAAGAGTGAAAGCTGAAGCGGTGAAAAGAAGAATTGAACGAAGATACAATTCTAGGGTAATACAGAGGCAGTTTAAAACCGGCGATCTGGTGATGAGGAAAGCCCACCAGTACGAGATGGAGAATAAGTTGTCGCCCAAGTGGACAGGACCGTTTAGAATAACCGAAGCACTCGGGAACGGCGCCTACCGCTTGGACACACTAGAAGGAGGGCCGCTTCCTCGTACTTGGAACGCCACTCACCTCAAGTTTTATTTCAGTTAAAGCTTTGTAAGTAGTACAAACTCAGAGGAATCATTAACAGTTTTGTAAAAACAGATGCAAAGGGGACACTCTTTTTTCCCTAAGGAGGGTTTTTAACGAGGCCACCCAAGAAATAAGAAAGTCAAGTGAAAAAGTTTTAAAGTCCTCATCGCCCTCAGGCGATCAGAGGCACAAGTGAAAAAGTTTTAAAGTCCTCATCGCCCTCAGGCGATCAGAGGCACAAGTGAAAAAGTTTTAAAGTCTTCATCGCCCTTAGGCGATCAGGGGCACAAGTGAAAGGTTTTCAAAGTCCTCATCGTCCTTTGGCGATCGGAGGCATTCAGCGAAGTTCAAAGTCCTCCTTGCCTTTGAACAAGTGTAGGCACCAGAGGAAGTCCTCCTTGCCTTTGAGCAAGTGTAGGCACCAGAGGAAGTCCTCCTTGCCTTTGAGCAAGTGTAGGCACCAGAGGAAGCCCTCCTTGCCTTTGAGCAAGTGCAGGCGAGAACAGAGGAAAACCTCCTTGCCTTTGAGCAAGTGTAGGCAACAGAGGAAGTCCTCCTTGCCTTTGAGCAAGTGTAGGCAACAGAGGAAGACCTCCTTGCCTTTGAGCAAGTGTAGGCAACAGAGGAAGACCTCCTTGCCTTTGAGCAAGTGCAGGCGAGAAAGAAGAAGTCCTCCTTGCCTTCGAGCAGGTGCAGGCAAGGGGAGTTCATATAAAGATATGACAGGTGAAAAAGTGAATAGAAGGTTGCAAAAGGTGATCCTACAGAGGACGTCTTATTTGGGTAAAGAAGGCAACATCGCCCGAATTTAATTCGGCAGGTACCAGATCAGAGGAATTTCCGGCGATGATGCAGAACACTTGGCATGTCAGTCAAATGCACAAAGAAACAAGGCTAAGTGAAGAGAGCGGACGATGACCTTTACAAACAACCCACACAAGGTGAAAGTTGAGTTGAAAAGGAGAAAGAGTACTTCGAATTGTAAAAATAAGATTTATAATTCATTTGTTACATGACCTCGGTCATCGGCAAAAAGGTGAGAGCCCGTCAGCCCGGTAGGTCCGATAGCGATCAGGCGAGTTGTAAGGCTCTTCGTTGAGACAAGTTACAACTCGGGCCTGGGGGGCTTGTGTAGTGGCCAGACCTCGGTCGTCGAGAACAGATAGCAAAGGGTGATCCATGTCAGCTGGGTCCCGCAGCATGGACCAAAGCCACGTGGAGTGGACCTCGCAGGCAGCTTGGATTAGCGGGTGATCAGTCATCAGTAGAAGAGATAAGAGGTTACCTTTGGGTGATCAGAAAAGCGTCACGAAGGTTGGAGGTTGAAGAAGTCGAAAGGTCTCACAGAGAGATGCTTTGAATGTCTGAAGGCGAAGAAGAAGGAATGAAGCAGTGTTATTGCCAGAGTGTACGCTCCTGTAGACCGCCAGAAGACGACTTCTTAGTCTCTTTGCTGTGAACAGGTTCACAGCTCGAGACTGGGGGGCTTGTGTTTCGGTCGGTCATCAGTAGTTGACGACGTCAGCAGCAGGTGACCACGTGGACCATGCACAGAGTGGCACGTGGTAGAAAGAGCAAGTGAATCAGGGAGGATATTACCCACAACGGTGATCGGTAGTCGGGTACCTAGTGGCCGCCACCCCCAGAACGGTGCCTAGATAAGCGCCTGAAGACACTGCCCGGTCATCGGGGGGAAGTTATGAGGCACCGCACGGTCATCGGTGGATAGGCATAAGACACCGCACGGTCATCGGGGGGAAGTTATGAGGAACCGGTCGGTCGTAAGCACATGCAGAGGGTGATCAGTCATCGGGGTTCTTGCCAACGCGTGTTAAGTTGAGACCAAGGTTCCCAGTGAGAGCTGATCCGGTCGATCATCGGTAGTCGGCGACTTCAGCAGTAGATTGCCACGCGGACCAATCACAGGGTGCCACGTGGAACGACATGGCGGGAGAATGCATGGATCAAGAAGAGCAAGAGAAAAGAGAATGTAGCTTAGAAGTTGAGGGAATCGTCGTTTGTTGAAGAAGGCGGCAGTCTCCTACTTGTCTCGTATGAGATCAGTAAACGCCTAGATTGCACGTGATCGCCGAAAGATGACATCGCCGGGTATTGGAGAAGACTTGGTAAACGTTTATTACATGGTCTAAATACAATAGATAAGTGGTATATTTGCCCGTGTGCTCTGAGAACCGTGATAACCAGTGTTAACCAGCTTTAAGGCTGTGCCCAGAGTAGCCTGCATGCTAAGTTACTCCCTGTGTGGATAACTTAGTTGCAGGAGTAAAGGGAAAGTAACGTTTCAGTTGCAGGTACTCCAGATGGTGACACGTGTACGACCAGATGCGGTCCACGTGTCGAGAGGAATAACCGTCAGGAGAGAGAAAAACATAGGTATATATATAGAATTCCTAACGGTATTCAAGGGAGATTCATTTTTAGTAACAACTCACTTGCACGGTTCCTAGTTTTCTCTGAGAGAATTTGTTGATTTGTCCACTAACTTGAGCATCGGAGCTACACTGGCCGCAGAGGCGCCTTTCTGTTCTTTCAGGTTTCTTGGAAGGTTTGGAGCTGGAGAGGAGGAGTGTTGACGTTCGAGCCAAGCGGCTGGATCAATTTGTAATCTCCATGTCTACACCCTTCACATGAGACATAAGTGAGTCACCACTAAATTGAAGGTTAGTGTAAGATACCTTCACCAAATCTGGATATATGTTCCTAGTGAGCTCAAGGAATTTCTTCAATTTTTGCTCCTTGAGGAGGCTTCTCAAGGTGGACAGATTCTGTTGTTTCATCCAGGTGAAGGAGACAAGCTTGGGGGTGTTGATAGTTTTCCTACTTGTTTCAAGTAGAAATTTGTTGATTTGTTCTGATTCTCCAGTGAACCACCCTTCAATCTTTCCACCACTCCTAACAGTCCTGGTTTTCAGCCTTTTCGCAAATGGAGGAGTACCAGCCATTGCTCAAATCAGTGAAGGACTTGGCACACTGCAGAAAGCACTTTGAGCAGAGAAAAGGAAGAACAACAGGTTGTTTGTGAAAAAAAATAGGTTAAAATTTCTATTAATAGAGCCAAAACCCTTGGTCAAAGATGACATAATGTGAGTTGTTTCCAACACAGAAAATTGAATCAAATCAGAGTCATAAAGCAGATTGTGTCAGTCAACACAGAAGGTACAGAGATTCACATGTTGATTTGACCAAACTTTAAAAGCAGTTTTGATTTCCAAGATTTGAAGGAATCTGAATTGTAAAGAGCAGTTATAGCAAAGGCAAATAGTATTCAAACATGCAATTAATATGATTTTGACCACAAATATCAATGGGTTTGAATAGAATCACAAAACAGATCTTAGAAATTAAAATCAGATATTCCCAGTGCTGACAGAGAGCAAATAATCGGTTGTTTTGAGGAAATAACCAGTTAAATTTTTTGGGACAGCAAGAAACAGCTAATCACCTTTCAAATTGATGGGAAATGCTTAAAGTATTCATACCTTTGTCTTACCTTAACATGTCCAGAGGCTCATGAGGCCAAAAGAATCCAAACCATAAGATGAACATGTACAACTTATTTTTCAAAGGACATGAGCTCGAGTAGGGTGAATGTTTTTGAACCATAGTCATTTCTTTGATTAGTTTTTCAACATTGCACCTCTTATTGAAAGGATATTACAAATAGAGAGTGTGCATATACATGACAAGTATAGCAGCAGAATAACAAGGTACATAAACAAACCAGTAAAAGCAGTGTTGTAAACCAATGCATATTTGAAGCAACAGTGTGTGCACATGCTTATGACAGCAGCAGATTAAATCAAAGAAAAGCATTACTTTTAATGCTATTAAGACAACCAAAACACACATAGAATTCTCCCTCTATATGGTCAAAAGCATGATTTAGAAGAAAACATGTTTAATCATGCATAATCAAACTTGGCAGCACAATACAGGTATGCCAGAGAAAGAACAATCAGTTGTTTCAAGAAAACTGATCCAGCCTCTTGACCAAAGCGTTAGAGTTTCTCCTTCCCGAACCTCGTCCTCACCAGCTTCACGCCAAGTACACCGATGACCTTCACCTGAAAATCCTCCAAGAAACCTGAAAGAACAGTATGGCGCCTCTGTGGCCGGTTGCGCTCCGACGCTCAAGTCAGTGATTGAATCAACAAAGAATTTCAAAGAAAACTCATAACCGTGTACAAGTGAATCACCACCAAAATGAATCCTCTCCTTAATTCCGTTAAGAATTTTATATATATACCTGAGTCTTTCTCTCTCCTGACGGTTATTCCTCTTGACACGTGGATAACATCTCGTCATACACGTGTCACCATCTAGAGTACCTGCAGCTGAAACGTTACTTCCACTTTGCTCCTACGACTAAGTTATCCACACAGGGAGTAGCTTAGTGCACAGGCTACTCTGGGCGCAACCTTAACATGATGAGCTGGTTAACACTGGGTATCACGGCTCACACTACTCATGGTGGCAGATATGCCACTTATCTTTCCTACTTTGGCGGCAGACATGCCACTTACCTTCTGTATTTAGACCATATATCAAGTGTTTACCAAGTCTTCTCAAATACCCGGCGATGTGCTCCTTTCGACGTCTTGTTGACCACCTGATCTCCTAATCTTCACACACGGCGATCATGTGTAATCTAGGCGATTACTGATCTTCACACACGGCGATCATGTGCAATCTAGGCGATTACTGATCTGTGCTTCTTGCGTAACGCTCTCGCTGGGAGCCTGGGTCCCAGCTTAACTGCGGGTTAACAGGAAACCCCCGATGACTGATCAGTGCTTCTTTACTTCTCGCGCTCTGCTTCCAGGCGCTCATCGCGCTCTGCCTCCAGGCGCTCACCTGGCACTGATCTGCGGGTGGTGGTCCCTTAGCAACTGATCACCATTCCGAGTGATCTCCTCCCTGATTCACCTGCTATCTTCTACCACGTGTCACCTTGTGAATGGTCCACGTGGTCAACTGCTGCTGACGTCATCGACTACCGATGACCGACCGGATAAAAAACAATCGGTTGTTTTAACTGTGACAGCAAAGGAAACATTTTCACATATGAAATTACCTTTTAAAATGATGAAAGATGCAGTACAATGTTTGTTCATACCTTTGCACAGAGAACCCCAATAGATTCATCCAAAAGAGAAGATAATAAGATGTTGATATGATGATTACAAGGCACACTTACAAAAATTGAGTGATGCACATACTCTCTTTATTCTTGAAGATTCTCCTTTTGCCAACCATTCCAGCCTTTGTCAGGATGTCTCTTGTCATTCAAAGATCCCTGCTAGACATATACAATTGAAAAGTGTAGATAGAAAGATTGACTTTGCTCTTGATGTTCTTCCCTTTAGCAGTCGTTCTTCAAGCCCAACAGTTATTCTTGGCTGCCAAAGATTCCTACAAGAAGAGGTTAAGAAGCAAGATTTGACCCCCTTATAAATTTGGGTCCAATGATGTTAGTAGGAGCCTTAGGAATCTTAGAAACCTTAGGAACCCATTTCAAAATACCTTAAGGAATAGAAAACCTCCTTACTCTGCAGAATCTAATAATGTGGCCCCTTTTCATGCAATAATGGCAACTTTTAACCGGTTCTTTAGACAAAACAACAGGTTGTTTTTCAAAGAAACTTGCAAAAGGTTTTGAAAACGGTTTGTTCTCGTTTTTTGGATTAAACCCCAATCCAGCCTTGCCAAAAACACAGTTTTGAGAAGCAAGAACAGTTTTAAGGTTGGATTGATCTTTGGAAAACTTGTCCACAGTTTTTATAAGATAATAAACTTTCTCTTGAAGAGATTTGCAGTTTTCACAAAAGCTAGAATCAACATACTTGCAAGAAGAGTTTTGATAAATCATTTCCAATGCTTCAAAATCAATTTTTGAATTGTTCAACTCTTCTTCTAAGATCTTGACTCTATTTTTCAACAAGTTGTTTGACTCTTTCAACCGATTATTCAAAAGGACCAACCTATTAGCTTCTTCATAACTTTCATTGAAAGCTTCAAGTAATTGGTGATAATTGTTACCTTTGATTGAAGAGGATGAACTTACTTGATTTGATCAAGATTCTTCTTTTTCCATAAGACAGACCTCAATCTTGGTTTCTGCAGAAGATGATCCAGTGGAGGATTCTTCCTTGTCCAACAAGCCACCTTTTGTATTATTGTGATAGTCTTCAAGGATGTTCCACATTTCTCTTGCTGATACACACTCTGAAACTTTAAGCAAATTATTAGAATCAATTGCAGACACAATGATGTTCATAGCAACACAGTCTAGATGCTTTCTTTAATTTTCAGATTCAAAAACAGATTTTTCAGATAAAGGCATGAAAATGACATTCCAGATTTTCTTATCTATGGATTCAACAAAGAATTTCATTCTTATACACCAAAGCTTATAATTTTCACCACAAAACAGAGGTGGTTTATTCAAAGCAGCACCTTCCCCGAAAGAAATCTTGTCAACCATGTTTTCAAAAGATTTTTCAGAAACTTGAATATTTTTCAAGAACCTAGTTCTTGATGCCAATTGTTAGAATTGATGGCTAAAACAAGAGGGGGGTGAATTGTTTTTGAAAGCTTTTCCAAATGTTTGGTTAAGAATGAATTCCTTTATCAATTCACAAAGACAAAGAGCTAAAAGAAATCAAGCTTTCAAAATACGCAGCAGAATATTAACCGGTTGATATTACGATATAACCGATTGTTCTTAGCACTCAAGCAAAGTCAAGCTGTAAGCAATGTACAAGACGGAAATTTTAACCGATTATAATATCGAAATAACCGATTGATATTATTACAGAGTTAACAAAAATGCTATATATTAGAATTATTACCGATTGTTTGTATCAAATACATAAACATTAACAAGATAAACCAAGACAGAGAAAGAGAGATTTACACAAAGCAATTATACATCTCCCTGATATCTAGGAGCCGTTATGCATGTCAGTTGAACAACTAATATTTAGTCCTCGAACCAACAATATAAATAGAGCAATGTACGTTTTTCATATCTCACAAAAATATACTCATAACAGCAACACTGACTTGAGCATCGGAGTGACATTGCAAGTACTCTTGATCGCCCAAACATCAACAACGAAGAAAGAAATCTTGAAAAAACTCATAAGATACCTACACGTTATCAATTGTACAATCTGCAGGAAGTATTATCTGAGCCCTTAGTCCACACATGTACATTTCAAAAAAGTAAAACAAATCAACATAAATAAGTCACAAAATAGGTTAATTTGTGTAGCATAAACATGTTTCGTAATAGGTTAAACTATCCATATTATATACAAGTATGTATAAAAGTTTTAAAAAAAAAAACACTTTAAAAATGGGAGTAACCTCATTCAATGTTTTTGTCTTTAACGAAATTTCTTCCTTGTGAATTACAACACATCCACACACATCGTTTACTTTCTTTATATATTAATTTAGTTGGTAATTTTAGACATTAATCATACCCTATTTGACACATAGCACAGAAAGCCACGTGCCTGGACACGTTGAGGCAGATAAAGAATTAAGATGCAAAATAGAGAAAGATGCCTCCTCTTCCCACTATATATATTCATGTTGTCATAGTATATAATACCAATCAACAATTTCTTCACACAAAGGTTTAGAAAGAAAGAGCAAGTGTCAATTGCATGCTTAGCTTCAACGATATAAGCACCATATTACATCATCGTTTGAAAGCTTCACTTCACAGCTGAAGAAATATTTGGATATTAATATATTTACACGCCTTTTTTTAATATTATTCAACCTTGAGAGGTATGTTTTTCTCCCTCTTTTTCTTTCTTTCTTTTCATTGTTCATATAATTGTATGATATTAGGATATTATTAGAGGTCATTTTAAGCTTAATTTATCTTAATTGTTTGTAAGGTAAGGATTATTCTTATAATAATTATCTATTATTTTTATTTAGTTATATAGAATCTTCAATCCATCTTAATCTTAAATATATAAGAGTATATATGAGATTATATATTTTTGGTCTTAATCTTAAATATATAAGAGTATATATGAGATTATATATTTTTGGTGTTCCAATAGTCATCTAATAGCAAATATTACTATAATAACATATTCTACTATTACACTGGATATCATCATAATTACTTGTTGACATATAAATTTAGATACCATATTAAAAAATAAATTTAAACTTAACATATAAATTACAGATATATTCAAGTGGTGGTAAAGTCTCTATAAATAATAGGGTTAGTACTTAGATAACTAAAATAAGATTGTTTCGTTTGGTTAAATTTCTTAAAATTATAAGGCGAGAGGAAGAAAATACGATTCTTTTAACTTGCTTTTTCAAATGGTTTTTAAATGGAAAATAGAAATGTATAAATTGATTTTTATTAATAGAGAAATTTGATTTATTTAATGTTAACATATTTTGAAAATTTTAATAAAAAGGAGTAGAAAATATACTTCTTTAAGCATTTAATTACATCAATCAAAATTTAAATATTTTTTGTAAAGTTACTTTTTTTAGGGGAAATTGAGAAATACAAATTACTATAAAGGGGAATTCCTTAAAAGAAAAAGAAAGAGAGAAGAAAAGGTGAGAATGTGTGTTGTTGATCATAGTTATCAGAACTAAATCTATACATAAAAATATAAAATAAAAACTAATTTTAAAAGTAAAAATAATTAATTATTATATTGAGTAAAATAGATATTATTTTATAAACTAAAATAATTATTAGTATTTAAATAATAAAAATTTTTTAGATAAAAAATTATTAATATCTAAAATAGCTTTTATTATTTAAATATTAATAATTATTTTAATTTATAAAATAATATCTAATTTAATCAATATAATAATTAATTATTTTTATCTATAAAATTAGTTTATATTTAATTATTATATTATAATGATAATTTTCTTTAATAAATTAGTAATTTGTTTAATTTTCTTCTAACAGTACAAAGTACTCATTAATCCTTAACTTTTATTCAAGAAAATTATTTTATAGAATCCAGAAATAAAAATAATTAATTTTTATATTGAGTAAATTAGATATTATTTTAAAAACTAAAAATATATTTAAATTAGTTTATATTATTGTTAAATAATTTTTAATTTAATATCTAATTAGTTATCAAGATTTTAATTACCAACTTTATTATCAAGATTTTAAACCCTAAAATCTTAATAATTAAAATTTTGGTAATTGATTCAATATGAATTTAAAATTATTTATTATAAATATTAATAATTTTTTAATTTAAAAATAATATTTAATTTATTTAATATAATAATTAATTATTTTTTGTTTTAAAATTAGTTTTTATTTTTTTAAAAAAATTAATATAACAATTAATTATTTTTTAAAATTAGTTTCTATTTAAAAAAAAGTTAGTAGTTTTTGTCAATATTCTAAGTATTTCGGAAAAATTCTGATTATGTTGAGGAACTTAGAAATTTATTATTTGAGAGTTTTAGTTTTAAAATTTAATCACTATTCTGAATATATATATATATATATATATATATATATATATATATATATTTGTTGTATGTTGCTGGTTTAAAAGAACTTTTATCATTCTTAAGAAGTTAAAATACTTTTTGACACCAAAAAAGGAAATTAAAATACATTTAAACCTAATTACATGAATACATGGCTGTGTACCAATCCTATTCTTACTTTTAGTTTTGGTGGGTAAAAGTAAAATGTAGAAATTAAGTTTTTTATCAAAAAACATTGAGATGTACTTCTACAATGGTTATTAATACATTTGTAATGTAACTTTAATAAATAAAAAATTGACCTAAAATTGTAATTAAGGTCCAATATAGAATCCTCCTTCTAAATTGGTCAAAGAAACAATGCTATTTTTTTTTCAAAATCATTAAAAATAATAACTTCTTTCTCTTAATTCATTATAATATCATGGATATATATATCAGATCTGGTGGAGCAATTGAAAAAATCAACTTTTCCATTTGTTGGGTATGTTATTGTTATCATTAAATATTCATCTTTTTTGTCTATATAATATTATATTAATTAGGTACACCATAACAAATAAAATTTTCCTTCACACCAAACGAGGACCATATCTTGAATGGTCCATCGTATGTATCTAAATGTTAGATCTTTATCCACTTTTTGGTCCATATCCTAAGAAGGATGTCTTTTATATATCATACCATATTAACTATGCTATCAAATTAAGAAAGTGGGAACCTTGAACAAGATCTCACCCACATGTACATGAAATTTCTGGGTAGACTTTTTCAACACTTTTTTTAATATCTTTTTTGGGCGAAATATAATAAATTGATTCTTTTTCCAAACTTTTGATGATAAAAAAAGGTTGAAAAAGAAGAAGCCTATGGCAGTTGGGAAAATGGAAAATTCCATGGATGTGACAAAGGAAGGCAACATGTATATAACTTGCTTCTCTCATGCATGTGCTGCGACAAACAATTAAAGGAAACACACTTAACATTGTTTCCTATTCATTACATTCCAATCAGAAACATTCTGTGAATCATCATCTATATAATCATGCATGCTTCTGAGTTGTTGGCTTGCTAGAAACCCTCCATTAAGTGGCCCCATGCTGCATGTGATGCACATAATTTCCCCACAAACTATGAAACTAAGAAACACATTATAATGCTCTTCTTTTAAATGGTAGATGTTGGAATTCGAATCATACCCATTTAAAAGGGTATTAGAATATGTACTAATGGTCTGTGAATAGATATTTTTGTTCTAACTCTTGTATGAAAAAAATAAAATCCATCAGGAAACATCTTTTGAGATATATATATATATATATATATATATATATATATATATATATATATTATAAGAAAATTGTATGTAAGAAGATGGTAAGGAGAAAGAAATGTTTTTATTCTCTTGTGTGTATTTACATCACTCAATGTATAGCAAATATATAGAAGTGTATGGAGACATTCTCTCTCAAAATTACAAGCTAATTAGGTAGGGATCCACTAATCATGGGATTCTATCATTATTAAATTAATTGCATATAATTGCGTATAATATTGCACAATATCATACAATAATTGTGTATAATTTGATAATTATTATTTTCTTAATACTCCCCCTCAAGTTGGTAGGTGAAGATCATGAACCCCCAACTTGTGTCACAGCGTCAAAAACTGTTTCTTACCCAATGCCTTTGTAAAAATATCTGCGAGCTGATACTGTGTCGGTACATATGAAGGACTGATTATCCCGGCTTGTAATTTTTCTTGCACAATGTGACAGTCTATCTCAATGTGTTTTGTACGTTCATGAAATACTGGGTTTGCTGCTATATGTAATGCAGCTTGATTATCACAGAAAAGTTGAGCTGGCAAGTTACATGGCACCTTTAAATCCTGCAACAAATATCGCAACCAAACTATCTCCAAACAAGTATTGGCCATCGCGCGGTACTCTGCTTCCGCAGATGATCTTGATACGTTTGTCTATTTTTTTTATTTCCATGAGATAATAGAGGAACCAATAAAAATGCAATAGCCAGATACTGATTTCCGAGTTGTTTGACAACCCCCCAGTGTGAGTTGCAATAAGCTGTCAATGTCAAATTGTTCTCAGATGGCAATAACAATCCTCGTCCTGGTGATCTTTTGATGTACTTTATAACTCGAATTGCAGCATCCCAATGAGGTTTCCGTGGAGCCTGTATATATTGACTTAGGGTCCGAACTGAAAATGCTATGTCAGGTCGAGTAACTGTGAGGTATATCAGTCATCCCACAAGTTGCCTGTATTTGACTGGATCCTTTAATAACTCTCCATCGTCTGGTGTGAGTTTTAGGTATTGCTCCATTGGAAATTTTTCTGGACGAGCACCTGTGAGTCCTGTATCCTGTAAAATATCAAGTGCATATTTTCTTTGTGACATGTAAATACCAGCTTTGGAACGGGAAAATTCAATCCCTAGAAAATATTTTAAGTCTCCAAGATCTTTAATGCGAAATTGTTGTAATAGACAGTCTTTAACATGCTGAATTTCTGTCAAATCATTTCCTGTCAAAAGAATATCGTCCACATAAATCAAAAGGGCAATAAATGATGAGTTATTCTGTCTTGTGAATAGAGAGTAGTCTGTCTTGGACTGTTGAAATCCTACAGATTTAATCACATGAGAAAATGTTGAAAACCATGTTCGGGATGCCTGTTTGAGACCATAAAGGGATTTGTTGAGTCGACATACAATGTTCTCCCCCTGTCGATGATGCCCGGGTGGCAAATCCATGTAAATAATTTCATGCAGTGTGCCATGTAAGAAGGCATTTTGCACATCTAGCTGGTGAGTAAACCAATTTCTGGCTGCTGCAATAGTGAGGAGACACCTCAAAGTTGTTAATTTTGTTGTTGGTGAAAAAGTTTCAGAATAGTCGACACCTTCAATCTGAGTGTACCCCTTTGCGACAAGGCGCGCCTTATATCTGTTGACGTTGTCATCTGAGTTGTACTTTATTTTATAGACCCATTTGCATCCGATTGGTTTTTTGCCCAATGGGTAACGGTGTCAAGGTCCACGTTTGATTTAGCTGCAAGGCAGAAAGCTCTTTGTCCATTGCTTTTTGCCAATTTGGATCAAGGATAGCTTGAGCATAAGTGTGAGGTTCTTTGGTAGTTGTGATGTTAGCAAGATATGCACTATGTGTAGAAGAAAATCGTGAATTAGAAAGAAAATGATGCATAGGATACCTGGTTCCATTCGGCTGGTCTTGGGCAGTGGTCGAATGATTGGCTTGGGATCCCGTTACGTAGTCTTGTAGCCAGGAAGGTGGGTTTGATGTGCGACTGGATCGTCGAACAGGAAGGTCAGTTGCAGAAGGTTCGATAATGGGTGCTAGACTTCTTGGCATGGGAGAAGAAGGTTGGTCTACTAAAGGTTCAGGTGCATTATGATTAGTAGGAGAAGAAGGTTGGTTTGGTGGAGGTTCAGGTGCATTGTGATGAGTAGGAGAAGAAGGTTGATTTAATGGAGGTTCAGGTGTATCATGACAAGTAGGAGAAGAATGTTGGTTGAGTGAATGTTGGACAGGAGTGGGTAAGTCAATGTCAATAGTAGGCAAAATACCTTGTAATGGAGGTGAGGATTGCGTCTGGGACTGTTGGCAAAATGGAAAAACACCTTCATGGAAGATGACATCCCGACTTGTAAAAAAAGTTCCTGTATCTATATCAAATAATTTGTATGCTTTTTGATTGAGAGGATAACCAATGAAGATGCATTGTCGAGCGCGCGGATCAAATTTTTGCTTAGGTGAAACAACAGTTGCATAACAGAGACAACCAAAAGTTTTTAAGTGAGAAAGTGAAGGTGGACGATTATATAACATCTCAAAAGGTGATTTATTTTTGAGTAAAGGTGTTGGCAAGCGATTAATGATATATGTGACGGTTAAAACGCATTCCCCCCAAAATTCTAATGGTAAATGAGACTGAAATAGGAGGGCTCGTGCTGTGTTTAAAATGTGTCTATGTTTGCGTTCTACTACTCCATTTTGTTGAGGAGTATAGACACAAGTGCGTTGACATTGAATACCTTTTTTGAGAAAAAAATTATGCATAGAAATAAATTTCAATCCGTTGTCAACGCGAATGCTTTTAATAGATGCCTGAAATTGATTTTGTGCAAAAGTAATGAATGATTCTAAGAGATGTTGGGTTTTAGACTTGTGATTCATAAGAAATAACCAAGTACATCTAGTATAGTCATCGACTGAAAAAAAACGTTTTCCAAAATGAGTTGGGGTTTTATGAGGACCCCAAATGTCACAATGCAATAGATTAAATGGAGAATGAGATTTTATTGTGCTTAAAGGAAAGGGTAGCCTTGTCTGTTTAGCTTTGGGACAAATACTACAATTATTATGAATGGGAATGAGATTTTTACTGTTAGGTAGTAAGGAAGATGCAAGTTGTAGATAAGCCGGAGAAGGATGTCTGAGGCGCTTGTGCCATAAATCAGGGTCGGTCGAAATTTGAGATGCGTGGGCTTGGTTTGGAAGAGGGGACATGTAGTATAAGCCTGCATGTTGTTTACCCGAGCCAATCATCCTCCCCGTAGCCAAGTCCTGCAAAACGCAACCATGTGGAGTAAAAACGACACAACAATTTAGTGAACTGGTTATCTTACTAACGGACATGAGATTTAAATTAAAAGAAGGAACGCAAAGCACATATTTGAGAGTGATATTGTCATGGAATTTAATTGTGCCCGTAGATGAGATGCGCGTAGTTGAGCCTGTAGGCAGATTAACATTTGGAATAAATGATGATGAATTGTGTGTGAAAAATTGTGAATCAGATGCAATGAGATCGGTTGCTCCGCTATCCAAAATCCATGGTTTTGTAGAAGCAGAATTAATAGATGAGTTATGGGCAAGCAAACCTGTAGAGCTAACAAACATGTCACTTTTACCGTTATTGTTGAGCGAGTAAATAGCCTTTGCCAATTGTTGAATTTGCTCGGCAGTGAAGCCTTGTACGAGGTTTCTATCGGACTCGTTATTGGTGCCTTCTTTGCAAGACATGATTTCTTATTTATGGGATAAAAATGGAGAGGCTGTCAGAGCACCAAGATCGGTGCTCTGATACCATATAAGAAAATTGTATGTAAGAAGATGGTAAGGAGAAAGAAATGTTTTTATTCTCTTGTGTGTATTTACATCACTCAATGTATAGCAAATATATAGAAGTGTATGGAGACCTTCTCTCTCAAAATTACAAGCTAATTTAGGTAGGGATCCACTAATCATGAGATTTTATCATTATTAAATTAATTGCATATAATTGCGTATAATATTGCAAATATCATACAATAATTATATACAATAATTATGTATAATTTGATAATTGTTATTTTCTTAATATATATATATATATATATATATAATTTCTATTATTAATAAATAGTTTATTGGTAGTTAAAATTTTAATTTTAAATATCAATTTAAAAATTATTATTAAGAATAGAAATTATTAATGATGTCAATAATTTTTTTTTAATTTCTAAAATAATATATAATTCGGTTAATATAGTGATTAATTATTTTATATTTCTAAAATTAGTTTCTATTTAATGATTTTATTATAATATATATATATATATATATATATATTATTTCTAATTTAATATTTGAATGAAACACGTTTAAATATGAATGTACTTGTCACTAGGATAAAAATGACATAAATGTTTATCGGTTAGATAGTAGTATAATATGTTTTTACTTCAGAAATTAAAATGAATATTCTGACCCTCTTTCATCCTGAGGTGATTAGATTTTTTTACTTTATTTTTTGGTAAAGGGTATTATTATTAAACTGAAAAATATATATGATAAAAAAAAGAAAGAAAGAGCACATGATGAAGCAATATGCAAACATGAATGGTGAAATGAATTTTCTAGTTGAATTTGAAATTATATGATAACATAATAAAGTTAAATTGGATCATATATATACCCATAATTTTAGAGCTGATAAACAAATCCCATTTAATTTTAATTATAGGTAGCTCATTAACAGGAGTATTAAAATATTATGAATAGTAAATGCAGGATAGATAAAACCACTAGTCTTTGTTTTACATGAATGATTAGTGTGTTTTATTTTTATTTATTCACAAATGATCTGAACAAAACTCAAATGCATAATATTGTGTACCATATATACTATTGAAAAAATATTAAATAAAAAATAATTAATTATTAAATTAATTAAATAAATAATAGTTAAAATCTTGATAACTAATTAAATATTAATTTTAAATTATTTATTAATAATAAAAATTATTTTAAATACTAATAATTTTCTTTTATCTAAAATAATATCTAATTTAATCAATTTTTAGTAATTACTTATTTTTTATTTTTAAAATTAATTTTTATTTAATGATTTTTTTATATGTTTTCAATTTACATAATATTACCAACACATTGAATCTCAGAGTTCTGTTTTTGTATATATGTGTTTTATTTAATTTCTGCTCAGTATTTTGTTACTTTTTTTTCTCACATCTTCTAATTATCTATGAAAAGTCATAGATAGCTTTCATTTCATGATTTATGAGCCTATGAAACTAACTTTGTTTAGCTTTGTTAAACAATATTGCTTTTGTGGCAATGATTGTGAAGAACAAACATTCACATAATCACATGCATGCATCTCTGTTGGTGGTCTAATTCATTGCCACCTTTTGAGATTAATCATGCATAGATTGAATATATCATATGTTTTGTCGGCAATTATATGATATTTGTCAAAATATTAGATATGAAGAACTAATGAAGACACTAAAGACAGATTTAATCATGATGATAATAAATTTCATCAAACTTTTTCTTGTTATTTTATAATGATCATATATATTTTTAATTGCAAATATCATTATTGGGTTAGGGCTAGTTGAGAAAAAAAAAATTGGATTGTAAATGATGATTCTAAAATCATAAACTCATAATATATTTTGAGCAAGCTAAAATGTAAAAGTTTGTCCAAGATTGCAACTTGATTAATAAATGAACCTTAAAAATTGTTTATTCAAATTTAAAAATAAATTATTTAAATATTTAACTAGAATATCCATACACCCACTATATAGTTTCATTGATAAATCATTATAATAAGTTTTTAATTTATACTATAAAGATTAGTTTTTGACGATTTATTACCAATGCGAAATTGTTATCATTTAAATGTATAACCATTGTAGCTAACAATTTTGTCAATTTTTTTTATATAAATTTGCAATAAACTTTTTTAGTTTACATGTCACTATAAAAAGAAAATAAAGATGGAATAAAAATAAAAGATAAATAATTTTCAGTTAATGTAAAATGAAAAAAGATTACTTAATATAATAAAAAATAATGATTTTACCACTTCTCCTTTGCATACTCGTGTCTAACCAATTAGATTCTAAAAACAATTTAGCAATGCATTGTTAGTTCCTTCTTCTCCCTTAAGCCTATTCATTATATTACTAATTTGCCTTTTGTTTAAGCTGATTTTGTTCTTATTACTTTTGAAAAGATGATAGTTTATATATTCTTTAAAATGGGAACCAATAATAATGAGCCTAGGTGCTACTTGCAGACAGAGTAATTCTCACTTTTTTTTTTTTAATGTAATTGCTTTGTTTTAGTACTAGAATGATGTTGAAAAGATGGGTTCAACACTGTCCAAATCCCCATTATTTGTTTTGTTCTTATATTGTAATAACCTATGTTAATGTTAGTGGTGTTTTGATGCATCTATGCAACACAGAACTTTAGAACTGGTAAAAGGACAAATATTTAGAGACTATATATTTTAGCAGAGTTTAAAACAATACTAATTTGTTGCTTCTCTTCTACACACACACGTCACTTATATGTCATCACAGAAAGTAAATAAATGAAAAATAAACATATAATGAATAAATAAAGTTAAGCTTTGAGGGTGCCTTTTTCTTCCCTCTACTGGGATTAAAAAAACATATTGGTTGATGGTGTTTACCACCACAAGTTTACTAATTTAGAAATAACCTATTTTCAATCCTTATAAGGGATTAAAAATATTACAAAATAGCCATAAAAAATAACTATTTTCAAATAAAAAGCTACAAATTATTTTTAAATTTGAGGAAAAACAAGATATTTAAATTTACTATTCTTATATACTTTTTTTCCTCTGACTCAATTTTGTATCTAAACATTATTTCCTAGAAATACTATGGTGGTTTAAGTTAGACTTTTTGGTTGCTACAAGTGCAAATATAAAAATGATAGGTAAAAAAATAATCTTTGAATGTAATTGTACATAACAAGTTAAATAAAGTGATTAATGTGCTGATGTGCTGAACTTAGATCCAATCGTTTGAACATTAGTTGTTTACACTTTACTTTCTCTCTATTCTGATTAATTTAAGACTAAGTATTGAGACATGACACTGATGTAAAATGAATAGATAAACATAACAGTATAAAAAGATAAAAGAATTTTGTTGTTGTAGAAGTATAATGTCCAATGATGAATATTGAATAATCTAACCGTCCATGGTGACTTCGGATTATTATGGACCAGTAGTTGCCGTCTTATAAAACCATGTCAAATGTTGTTGATACCCATGTTTTTGCTAAAAATTATTTTTAAACTCCATAGCCCTTTTGTTTATTTATTTGATGAAAGTTGTAAATTGTAATCTTTCTCCTACAAACCCCGAAAAATTCTCTGATTAACCCAACTAAATTGTAGAGTCAAAGCCCCATAATCTTTCAGCAAAAAAGGAGCACTTTTTTTTTTCAGCTCCAACTGCATTTCCTCTGTTACATAACTGTGTATGATGTGTATAGGCACAACTCAACAATCTTCTCTCTTACGCATCTTCATTTTTCTTATTCTGGTTAATTGTATTCCAGTACCCATTTTCAACAGTGATGAAGCATCATCATAGGTCACCACACCACCAACAGGTACGGTTTTTCCCCCCTTTCTCTCGCTCTCTCCCTTGTGATGATTTCTTTGTTTGTGTGTGTGGTGGTTGTGGTTGTTGGAGTTGTGGGGTTTTGTTGATTTTGGGAAACTGAGGCAAATTGCAGAGGACTTGGGCTGAAATATGTTGTTTCGGTTGGTCCTGCATACAGCTCTTCTGGGCAAAGGTGGTCATGCGTAAGTGGCTTAACATGGGGAGTTATGAGTCTGATTACAGTGCTGACCCTGATGATGATGAAGATGATTCTGAAAGTGCTTCAGACAACGAAGGTGAGTTTATGAAACATTGGTTTTGTTGCCATTTTGAGTGTGTTTTTCTGGATGTTGGGGTGGTGGTTACTGTGGATTTTGTTGATTTAATTAGAATCAAGAAAGTTGAGCATTGCGATCAATGGGGTTGGTGTGTTCATTGTCGAATAATCTAGAAAAATGTCTGAATTGAGGTTGTTTCTGGGTGTTGTAGGCAGTGTTTGATGGTTTTTTTGTCTTTTGATCGTTGAGGTCTCACTTTGAGTTTGGTGTGTCATGTAGAGTGGGGAAGCAGTCTGAATTTTGTGTTGTTTCAGAGTGTTAACGGTCGTGTTTGATGATCTCTCTCTTTCTCGCTCTCTGTCTTTTGGCTGTTGAAGTCTCACTTTGAGTTTGGTGTATTATGTAGAGTGGGGAAGACAGTCGCGGTTTGCAGACAACACAGGTGATGAAGATGAAACTCCTTCTGAATCTACAGGTGATTTTGTGTGTGTACAAGAAGCTCTTATATATCCGCTGTGAATTGCAAATATTTTTTTTTTCTAACACTCTTTTGGCTGATAAAATTATCCTTGTCGTGAAGACTTTCTCCTCCTTTTGCTAAAGCTACGTTTCACTAAAAATTTCTAGCATGCCACAGTAATCAGTAGCTCCTTCAACATCCAGTTCTAATTTCTTATTTTAGTAGTTTCTGAGTTTTCACCTCTTCCGTGAATGTTTAGTATATTGCATTTCTTTATTGCCATTGCATTAGCCTAATTTTTTTCTATTATATTGCAGAATTTCTTCCAAAGTTAAGGAGGCAAAAGTCATCAACTTTTAGATCTCAGTATATAAACAAAAAGGAGTTGAAGTGAGACACTATTCTCATGTTTATTTGGCAATAAAAAATGCACAATAGGTGCAATAGTTTGAAAGTGTGAAAAACACAATTTATTTGGTGTTATTGCTGAAGCCACTTATATCTGAATTCTGGTGTATATTTACCTCCTAGGATATGTGTTGGAACATGGAATGTTGGAGGAAAACTTCCACCTGATTACCTTGATATTGATGATTGGCTTGGTGTCAATGAACCAGCTGACATCTATGTACTTGGGTAAGTTCTTCACCGATTGTTACTGAAAGTACTTCTTGAAGTACATAATGATGGGTGTCACGTCAAATACTGTTACTTATTCCGTGTTAAGCTAGTCTGGGTATATTTTTTAATGAATTTTTGGTGATTCTTAAACATAGTTTCTCTTTTCTCCAATTCCAATATTGTGTGTATTCCTGAATATATCTGATAACATTTTGTAATAACTTTTAGAATACTTTCTACTTAATTGCTTCTATTTGTTTTACTAAAATAAATCTTCACACTTGCAGTCTTCAAGAGATTGTACCCTTAAACCCTGGTAATATTTTTGGTGCTGAAGATACTCGTCCTGTTCCAAAATGGGAGAATATTATTCGAGAAACACTGAATAGGGTTCGACCTGAAATACCAAAGATAAAGTCCTTTAGTGACCCTCCCTCTCCATCAAAGTTTAAGCCATCAGATGATGTTCCTGATATAGAAGAAGAAATATTACTTGAAAGTGATAGTGACATTGGTGAGGAAGTACATCCTTTGGATGAACACAGCAATTTTTATGATGAAGGTGCGGATGGAACAATCATGGGTGAAAGTGAGAGTACAAATTTATTAGCTTCTGCTGCTGGTGATATTGTAAACTCCAGTTTGCCAGTTAAAACTGATTTACAGAGACAGTTTTCTTTTCCAAAGATGTTTGATAGGCATCAGGGTTTGTCGGAAAACATGGACACATCATTTTCCCAACAGGCCACTAAACTAAGCCGAATGCTTAGTGGGTCTGAAAGGATTGGTTTGAGCTGGCCAGAGCCTCCACTGCATCTGCTTTCTCAGAGAGTTTTGGATAGACCAACTTCTTTTAAATCATTGAAATCCTTTAAATCATCTAAGTCGTTCAAAACTTTTAACTCTTTCAAGTCAATTATGGATGAAATTCCAGGGACAGTATTGTTTCCTGAAATTGACCTTGAAGCTTTGATAAAGCGAAAAAGAAGATCTTCATATGTAAGGATTGTTAGCAAGCAAATGGTTGGGATATTCATCACTGTATGGGTTCGTCGGAGCTTGCGTAAACATATTCAAAATTTAAAGGTTTCAACTGTTGGTGTTGGTGTTATGGGCTATATTGGTAACAAGGTCTATACCCTTTCTTCAGTATTTTTTTTGTCCACCGCTCGAAATTGGATATTTTAGTCCTTATATTTTCATATTATCATATGATAATTCGGCTTTATTTTTTGCTTTTCGTGTATTATACATTTTCTTGTATTATCCTAATGATATTAAGTTCTTATATTTGCTTGCTATCTATCAAGGACTGAAATGCTCTATTCTGTTTCGTAGTTCCACATAAGATCAAACTTTGTGCATGTTATTTTATCCTGTTCCTTCTCACTCTCTGTCCTTTTGCTTGCTGATCGTCTTATCATGTTTCTGTTTCTCTTATTCTGTATGATTTTTATCTCACAAGTCATTACAAATCTGGCCCATCTTCATGTCTTTTTTAGTCATGATAATTTTTTTTGAATCACACACAAAGTCAATCTCCTATTTATCTTTGAATTAATCAGTACAAGTGGCTTCAGCAATAACACCAAATAAATTGTGTTTTTCACACTTTCAAACTATTGCACCTATTGTGCGTTTTTTATTGCCAAATAAACATGAGAATAGTGTCTCACTTCAACTCCTTTTTGTTTATATACTGAGATCTAAAAGTTGATGACTTTTGCCTCCTTAAAGAATCTCCTATAATAAGTGTGAATTAATCAGTATGTTGAATAAAGTTCTGGAAAAGGGGGAAATAGCCCTTTCAAAACCTATATAGCTTCATAACTTTGAACAATATTATGCGTTTCTATTGGTGATATTTAATGTTATGTAGAGTGACCATCTGATTAATTTGCATCGGATTATAAATTTTTTCTCCAATTTTCCAGGGATCAATATCTATCAGCATGTCCATACATCAGACGCTTTTTTGTTTCATATGTACCCACCTTACGTCAGGTGAAAAAGAAGGAGATGAACTTAAAAGGAATGCTGATGTTCATGAAATACTTCGTAGAACCCAATTCCACTCACTTTCTTATATAGGGCTTCCCAAAAGAATCCTTGATCACGAGTGAGTGCAATCTTTGACAAAACTAAATTGTTATTTACTTTGTTGTCAGAGCTGTTGTACATTTTTCCACCTTGTATGTTTTACTTGTGCAAGGAAAATATTAACGAATCATCTGGTTGTGGTCTGTCGTATCAAATAATTGGTGCATTAACTTCATCTAGGCTTTCTGTACATGTAACCTATATTTATAATATAATTGACAATTTGAACATGAACAAATCTGCTAAATTATGCTCTTGAACACATACAGACATTTCACACTTCCACCACCCACATATATTCTGTACTATGAATATTTTAGTTTGTATTTCAAATGTATAGGTTATAAATATCAGGAAGGAAAGATGTTTATAAAGAAATGAAGAAGAAAATTATAAGAGTTATCGTACAGCTAGAGGGCATTTGCGATTTTGTCTAGTTTTACACATGTGGGCCTAATTTATTGACTTCTTCTTTGATTAAATTTCCAATTTGGAACCCCAAACCATGGTTTGAGGTTTTCCTATTGGAAAACTGGACACACTAAGTTGCAGTCAAGCATTTTGTCTGTTTAACATGTCTGGAAAGAATTTAAAGCCCTTTTGTAAAGGTTGTTTGACCATGATAAGGCCTTGAGTATTATGGGGTTCCCATGTTCCATATTGAGTAGTGTGAGATGCATGATGGAGTACTTAAGTGACTGGGTTGTCCCCCCTTGACAACTAGCTTTTAATGGAGGGTTCTCCATGTTTGGGTGCTTATTAGACCACTCATGTTCCATTCAGTTGGTTAAAGTATTTTTAGCTTCTGTTTCTGTTAAGTCACGGTAGTAATTTTTTCTTTAAATGTTCTGTGGTTTTTAATTGCTTAATAAGTTCAATTTATCTGCAGAAGGATAATTTGGTTGGGTGATCTGAATTATCGTATCAACTTATCAAATGTGGAAACAAAAGCTCTTATTTCAAAAAAGCAGTGGTCAAAATTGGTCGAGAAAGACCAGGTATTATAGCAACTCTTACATTTTGTATTTTGTGCACAAGAACTTTGTTTGGAGTCCAATTAATTAAGGTCAAATGTGATGATCTCCAACCTGATTGGGTTTAAGCCAACTTAAAGAGGGTTTCTTTTGTCAAAAGGTTTTCGCGGAAAGATATTCAAATGCTATTCTTTTTTGGTTTCATAATGAATTAACAAGTCAATAATAGTGCTAGAAAATGCCTTACCATCTATTTTGCTTCTACTGTTTGAGTTAGCCCATATGTGTAACTAATTACTATTAATAACTATAATTCTGCAACTTTTATGCCTCATTCTCTATTGCCCTTCTACTATTTAAGCTAACCCATAGGTATAACCAAGTACTATTAACAGCTGTAATTAACTATAAAATGTTTTAACTAGTTAGCTCTTGATCCTTTCAAATTTTCTAACTGTTTAATAAAGTAAATTGATATCATATTATCACAGCTCATGCGAGAACTCAAGAACGGCGTGTTTGGAGGATGGTCAGAAGGCATATTAAACTTTCCACCTACTTACAAGTATGAGGTTAATTCAGATAAATACTATGGAGAGGATCCCAAGGTGGGAAAGCGCTCACCGGCATGGTATGCATTTATTGAGATTTTGCTTCCATGTTTGCTAATCTTGTGGCTTTAGATTTATTTATCTATTAAAAAAACAATTGTTTTCTCTTTGTTTTCAAATTTCTTAGGAATATATAATAATAGTAATAATAATAATCATTTTGTGTCATGTTTATTCTTGATTGTACCATATCTGCTTTGCAAACACAAAAATAAAAAAAATGAGGTGTTTTAAATCAGTTATGTGGTGTAAGAAACAAGTCAAATGATTGGAGTTTTCCTTGTAAGCGACAGGACATCAAACTTGTCAACTCCCAAGGTTCTTTGATCAATATTTTTTTACCTTTTTTAGTACTTATTCGTATCAATCAAACAGCATTCAAAGCGGTTATGCTGAGTATTAACTACCAAACAATAAAGAGAACAAAGTTTTTGTTGTGACTCAGCTACATGTGTTGTCCCTTAATATTCGTCAAAGACACCCTAAGATTCATTTTATTCTTAAGATGCAATAATGATATTATAAGATCTTTCTTAGATATACTAATACTTTGTAAACACTATTGTTTCTCAAGTGTTCCCTATCATAATTTTTTTCTTTTGTTTCATGAATGCTTTTGTTTCATGAATGCTTTTGTTTCATTCCCTATCATAAGATTCATTTTATTCTTAAGATGCAATAATGATATTATAAGATCTTTCTTAGATATACTAATACTTTGTAAACACTATTGTTTCTCAAGTGTTCCCTATCATAATTTTGATCTTTTGTTTCATGAATGCTTCCGTTCCCATTCTTTTCTTTTTTCTTTTCCCTATAATTGGAAGGCTCATTTGGACTGGATTATTAGTTGTGTACAAGACCTCTGAAATTTATACAAGGGAATTTATGCCAAATATCTAGTGAGTTCAGAATATAAAATTCTGAATGGTGTCTCATTGGAAGTACTTCTGAACTTAATTGATATAGGAGATCCACACGGTATAGATGAGTGTTTTGTGTAAGTACCTAGCATCACCATAGCAATGTTTTAAAATAATGATAATTGTTCCTACTTGGGCTGAAAAGGTATCTTCTCCTACTTTGGTCTCGTATCTTCTCCTACTGTGGTCTTGGTCTTCGATTCGGAGTACTGGACAGGTACCTGCAAAAGGTCCTCAAGTTAGTTTTTCAGTATCGGGTGGTTTTATGTAATTAATGCTAAATAAATACGTATCTTGTCATAGTGTGAGTCAACCTATTTATAGGGTCAATAAATGTGTACCTTGTCATGGTGTGGGTCAACCTATTTATAGGGTCAATAAAAATGTACCTTGTCATGGTGTGGGTCAACCTACTTATAGGAACGACTTGGGCCTTCTTGTTCCTGGGCACGATTTTCCCCGGTTAATTATCTGACAACTTGCATAATTTTGCCTCTAATCCTCCTCTTTATCCTATGTTTAATTGAGGTTTAACTGTGGGTGAGGGGGGTCTCGGCCTTGGATGGTACAATAATGATCCCTCTAGTTCTATCCATTTTTTATGCAGTGAAAATATTCTAGCTTGATCATTACACATTTGGCCTCATACTTATGTATCAGGCACCAAATGATTAGAGATTTTTGATATTTGATCGTTGCCATCAATCAAATTTAAGATAATAAGGAATGGCTGTTTACTTTGTTTGACTTGCAATTCTATTCAGTTTTTTAGTTTCAGCATGAACTACTATTTTACTATAATTGTGCCAATGATAAGTTTAAACAAATATAATATCTGCACAGCGACTTGGATTATGCATGGGTCTTACTAAATTGAATATACTATTTATGATGTGGGGTCAAATGTTTTGACTTCATTATGTCCTTACACTTAATTTCATTGTTTATGAACAAGTTGTATCTGATACACGTCTTTCAATTGATGAATTTTGCTTCTTTGTAATCACCTTTCAGGTGTGATCGTATTCTTTCATATGGCAAAGGGATGAAGTTGTTGAGTTACAGAAGGGCAGAGCTCAAACTGTCCGATCACAGACCAGTGACAGCCACATATATGGTTGAGGTTGAGGCGTTCTCTCCTAGGAAACTACAGCGAGCTCTAACTTTTACTGATGCAGAGATACAAAATGAACAAGTCATAACAAATTTGAGTAATTGGAACTTAGCTGCTTAACTGGACAGGTGAATCGCTTTTTGTGTGATGAATTTTCAAATGAATAATTTGTATCGAATTCAACCCCCTCACTCTTGAGAATCATAACCCTTGCAAAAATAACTTCAGTTAGGTATAGTGAACTAAGTTGAGAATCACAACCCTTGCAAAAATCAACTTTAGTTAGACTATACCTTGGGCAATGTAACATGGATCTAAAGTGCAGATATAGTATCTTAGAGACTAGCGTTGTTCCCAAACCAAATAATTCTACCAGTCTAAGAGAATTCTATTTTGAAACGGGTTTATCATTCACTCTGCCCAAAAAAAAATTGAAACAAAGCAAAGCAAAAGATGCTCTTCTCACTCTTCCTTTCTTTTTATAATTGTTGGAAAGTTCTACATCAGTTGTTTCAATTCTCAGGATGTAGTTTATATTTTTGTTGAGCAACTTCACTTCATGCCAATTGATTTTGAGATGAAATCTGAAAATAATGGTCTTTTAACTCGTTTGTGGAAGCATGCATGGCGATTCTTTGAGCCATATGCCGATATATGGTTGGGGTTTGTAGAGTATGTATAGTCGTACATTACCAATCATAAGCATGGTGCTTCTTTTCTGTTGCGGAATGCTAACATCCTTGCACAGCCATGTGTAAATTATGCATGTCTGTGCATCTTTCCCGAAGCGGGTTACTGGTTTGAGCATGGTCGTACATAATTATGCACAACTGTGCTTTGAAGTAGAAACCCATGTTTTTCTTGTTGCTTTTTCTCTTTTGAGCTCGTGTTCATCCAGCAGAACAACAATGACAATAATTAGGTGGATTTTACCACTTAAGATGTTAGAAAGTGTCTAAACAATTCATTAATATTCATCAAGAAAAATGAGGTAAATGAAGCCTATAATTACTCTCGGCTACCAATTTCTCAAAGTCTTGTCACTTAACATTTTTTTTGTTCCCTGGATTCATTTGTTTATTGCACTTTAATATTGGTTGGATTACAATCCTAAATTTTTTTACTAATGAAACCTGGTGTAAGCTTGGTTATAAAGTTACTAGAAATGGAATTTAAATCATTCAGAGGCTGTGACTGTGATTTTGTTTCCTCCTGTCAACATATTTCTGCAACTGGGTTATTAATTATTTGGTTACTACCACATACATCCCAACAACAATAACTTAATACAGGTCTATGAACAATGTTAATTAACAGGTAAGGACAATCCTAAACAAGACGTTGCATGGGTTCAAGAATCATTCCAAAATTTTCAAAAGGGTCCACAAATTATGTCAATACCTCATTACATATTTTGACTGCTATGACTTTTATAACCAACTCAGTTGCTTTATTGGGATTGCATCAGCTATTACTTGTCTTGATCTCAATATTATTTGAATACTTGAACTTCTCTGAAAACATGCTCGTGATATAGATGTAAAAATCCTGTTCTTCCTTCTGTTGCAGGGATATTTCACGAGTTGTAAAGGAGAATAACTTGCAGAATTTCAGGGAGAATCTGTTATAGCTGCTGCAACTTCTAACTCTCACATTGCCACTACTAGATATTAGATTCATTCATTTTTTGTTTCTTTTCAATCTTTTTTGACGGAAATGTTTGTAAAATGATTTTGTCTTTTAGGAATCTTACCAATAAAATTTAGAGCTAGTCGTTTGATTGAGAATATCCTGTATATGTACATTATGTGTTTGAGGTGTGCATTGTATGTATATGATCTCTAAGTGGAAGAGGACGTGTTCATATATGCTTATAAAATAAATAGGAATATATCTATTATGATGGTTTTTTCTTGCTTTTTACTTAAATTTAGTTCAAAGTTTCTACAAAACATAGTTTTGCAAAAATTTGAATGCTATATACTACACATCATTGAAGAGAAATACATTTATACTCTCCATTTAGTGTAAGGAGTTAAAATAATTAAACTAAACTAAATTGGTTTTTATTTTTTTATTGAGAAAAAATTAGTAAAATAAAGGATAATTCTCCCTGCATCATATCACTTTCGACTTGCATCCAACATAATTTGACAAATTCCACAATTGTCTTCCATATAATTATTTCACATTTGCAAAATAAAAATTAAAGCACTGCGTAGAGTGGCTAGGTGAAGTTGTGGTGTACGTGGTTTTTGGTGGTGGCGCCGATGACGTCGACGACATTACAAGTGGTTGGAGGAGGTGGTGTATGGGCTTAGAAGCTTGGTGGCTAGGTGGAGTTGTGGTGTACGTGGCTTTTGGTGGTGGTGTCGATGACATTACATGTGGCTGGTGTAACATCCCGCCAAATTCTTTTCATATTTGTATAATAAAAATAAAGGTAAACAAATATATTGAAGTGAACATAATTTTATACATGTAATGAAGTTTCTCCTCACAGGGAGTTTAATACATAATCGGTCAGTTTTCCAAAACGTAAACAAAATACAGTAAAATAGAAAGACAGGCGATCTCCTAACAGCAAAAAGGCGATCTCCTATCAGAAAACGACGATTTCCTATCAGAAAACAGAAAAAGGTGATCGCCTAACAGAAGTAGAAACAGGCGATCTCCTTCCGGCGACTACTCACTGAGGAGCTCTACTTCCTGCAACATCATCTGCTCCCGTGTAAATTATACACGATCATCACAGTTTTAAGAAAAACAGCCACAGAACCAAACACAGGGTAAGCTAGATATTTGAAAGAGAGTTTAGATATGAACTTAAAAATCAAGATAAAATAAATTTAAGATACCCATGTAAAACCATCAACTTTCTCATTCTTTTCACATGACCATCAAGTAATCACACATTTCACAATTCCTCAAGAGTCGTTCAAATCACATAATTCATCAAGTGTCTATCAATTCAATGTTTCTCATTTCTCACGTCAGACTTCCACTGACTCATCACACAAGACACTTGACACCCCTTCCGGAAGACTCATGCATTGACTAGACTCAGAGATCTGCACCTGTCATACTGCTCCACTTTGAAATCACACACATTCACAGGGTTGCTGTGAAATCACACACATTCACAAGCGTATAAATGAATCTCAATATCATCACTATCCTAGCCTGACAGGGTTAATCCATACAACGGGTCAAGCTCGTTCTCTTTCAAACAACTCACCCATACGTATGAACCTCCTTCGACTCTCAACGCCTGAATAACTTCATCTACATGATTCCATTATATCAAGAGAGTCAGGATATCTCATAATAAACGAATCACCGGTCAATGCACACTCTACACGATCTTACACGGTATTTTCTTTCCTGAAAATACTATGCCTTGATCCCACATTCACAACATTCAACACATCATACAACACTTAATGAACGATTCCAATCACAGCAAAACTCATTCCAAGGTTCAGATTTTCGAATATCACATTTAAATCTCAAACAGTTTCAAACAACACCAAAAACAGGGGAGTTCGAAAAACAACGCCAAAACCGGCGATCTCGTCCAAAAACAGGGGATTATACAATAACAGTTGAAAACCGGCGACCACGTCGCCCCATTGTCTCAATCATCTAATATAAGGTTTTTCGTTGGAAATAAGGCTAGCTTCCCTTACCTGGACTAGCACAAAACTCCAAGAGCTCCGAAACCCAACGATGCTTAAAGATGCTTTCACTCTGTTTTTGCGTCTGGTTTGTAGAACTTGCAGAGAACCTCCCAGGTGCTCTAAGGGCAGTCGTCGCTCGTCGCACTGGTGCTTGAGGTTGTCTGAAACGCAGCGCGAAGGAGAGCAAATAGAAGAATGAAGGTAAACTCACTCTTTCACTCTTGAACCACTGCAACGCTCTTTGCCTCTCAGAAGTGGGTTTTTGAATCTAAACCAACTTGTCCACAATTTCCGCTGCCACCACCCACTCTGCAGGAAGGCTTGCGTGCACGCTTCCCTGAACAGTACGGCCACGTGTGTCTCTGCGCATGCCAACTCTCTGATGTCACTATTCTGAACCACCCTTTTTGTCTACGTGTCGTGCGTGCAGGACGTCTCATGCTGGGAGCCTGGGTCCCACCTTATCTGTGTGAAACACGACATCGCGCGATAACCTTCCACCGATGACTCATCCTGGCGATCATGTGTAGTAGGGGACAGGCGATTATGTACTAACCAGGAGATCTCATAGTCTTCTAAGCTACACTTTCCTTCCTTTTTATTTTAAATAAACACATACTTAGAATTCATTTAAAATATATTCCTTTTATTCCAATTTAATTTTACAGGTCCTTACAGCTGGTGGTGGTGATGTTTAAAAGCTTGGTTGTAGTGTTTGAGGTAAGTAGCTGGGTTTGAATAAGGTGTAGTGGGGGAAATGGCAGAACCAGACTCTTTGGATATTCGTGTCCGGAAATACATAACGGATCCAGATATCTAGAAGTGCTATTTTTCTTTTCCGGATAACCGAAGGTGGAATAAACAAAACGTGAATCCAGATATCCGAATCCAGAAGCTATTTTTAATTGGTATTGATGATTCCGGATGACGATATTTGGAAATGTGTTTCACTGGATGCATATCATACGAATGTTGGTATCCGGAATCCATATGATGAAAACAATTTTATTTTGCTAAGAAGATAGACGAAGATCTAGACTTACTAGACTTATTGAAAAAATTGTAAAGTTTTTTTTTCTTTTAGTATTGTAAAAATTGTATAGAGTAGTTATGAAGTTTTGAACCTTATATTTTGGACCAAAGTAGAAAAAGATGTAAATAGAAAAGAAAGTAGAGTGTAAAATAGTAAAACAGGGGTGCAAATAGAAATGTAGGCAAGGAAGACATGAGACTCCACATGTCTTCTCCTTAATAGAAAGGATTTGCACTAATAAGGTGGTGACACTTGTCACACTCTTATTTGAGAGGTTTTGAGAGACTTTCTCCTATAAATAGGAATCTCTTGTACATGATTTTTAACTTTGATTTGAGTAATGAAATGTTGTCCAATTGAGACACTTTTAATTATTCAAAGTTCTCTCTAGAGTTGTCTTCTTGTCTGTAGAGAAAAAAGAGAAACAATTACAATTTATAAAAAGAAACAAGCTTGCTAAGGCAAAAGAAGGGAGGAGTACCAGTATAAATCTTTAGGGTGTTTGGGATGAATTCTTTACTCAGGAGGAAAGCAGTGTCAAAAACGACCTGCAAGCACAACAAGAATTTGCAGACCTCCTGGTCAGAAGGGAGTAGATCTTCCAAGCATCGAGCAACCTTGAAGTTGGGTTTTTGGGTCCAATACAGGAGGAACCATCCAAAAGGGTTGGATTCCATTTATTAGCAAAGTTTTAAAAAGTGGCCTTTAAAGTTCTTGTACAAAGACTGGAAAAGGGTAAGCAAACCTATTCTAGGGGCACTGTTAAGGGATACCCAGAGTTGACAGTCTAGTTTCTTGGCCTAAAAAAAGTACATAAAAACTTCCACAGACGGCGAAAGGTCGAGCTAGGAACACAAAATTGAAAAAGCTCGGACAAATGCTCAACTATTGGGATGTAGCTGGGCAGGGGCAATGTTTAGCTTAGTTAACAGTTCTTTTTCAAAGATGGTAAGGGGAAGGCGCAAAAGAACTTTTTTGAAAACCGTGGCATAGAAAAAAACAGATTGGGTTCCCAGGATCCGAGGACTCATCACAGCACACAGGTTCATCTTCCCTATAAGGAACTACGTGAATTCTATCGCTTTCCCTTCTGAAATGGCAACCATTTTTCCTAAGGTTCACTATTTTTTCAGGGGAGGTATAGAAAGAGGTCTCTTCTAGAAGGTTCTGAGGTGCCCAAGGGTATAGGGTTTTGTAGTCCATAGTAGATTGTATCTAAAACACAGGCACAAGCAGAATACGAAACTAGCTTAGAGTGGGTAAAGCAAGTAAATCACCGGCAAGATGAATTCACATTTCGAGTTTATGCAATACGATCAATAGATCAACATTGATAGAAAAATGAGTCAAGAGACAATATCAGTTGGGGCAGTATAGTCATAAATGTTCGATGGTATGTTCAGGTAAATGAATATGAATGTGCAATGATCGAAATTGAGAAAGAAGAAATACCTATTGTGATCAAAAGTTAGAAGCTTTAGGTGTGGAGATTTTGCAAATGCAGAGAAGCTCTGAGTTACGAGGAGGTAATGAAAGAGAAAGGGGTTTTTTTTTATTTGGGAGTAATAGAACAATATGGCGCTAAAGAGTTTTGTGAAGCGTAGAATGGAATTTGAAACGGTAAAGGTTTCCCCAACCGTTGATGTTGTGCCACGTGTACGCCTGAGATTGAGTATGGTGAGATGTCATCTCAGAGACGCTTCGTGCTTCATCTACCCACTGGGGGACTGTCACGTTAGTCGTCAGAGAACTAGGAAGACTTTTTGCTTAGCGTAGCTCAGCTTGAGTCTTGGGTCTTGTGTACTGAGCAGGAGTGTTCGGTTCTCGATTTGTGCTAGTGGTAGCTCAATCCTCGATTTGGGCTAGTGAGTGGTCAGCTCGGCTATTGGGCCTAGGGCACGAGTCATGAGTTTGGCCCAGTTTTATTAGTAAGCCCAGCAAGGTATAATTATAATGAGTCTTCCTTATGGAGGGTCCATATGATATATCTTAAAAGATAAGTGAGCAAATGATATGCGTACTTGTTATTTGTTACGTGTGCATGTTTGTTGTTTGTTACATGTTACTTACACAATAATTATTTATTATTATGTATAACCCTAAAAGATAAGGGTGCACCCGTAAACAGAACTTGGCATGTGTAGCACGTGAACATAAGTGGTGCCCATGGGAGGTGGTTTTTTCTGTTATGAGAGAACGTTTTGTGATTAAGCTTTAAGTTGATATTATATTCTCCTGTGGGAAAGCTGTTACAGAAATAGTATAAAAGGGGCATGAACCCCCAGGTGAAGGTACGCTAATTTTGCACACTAGACTTTGTTGAACCAAGTGATGTTCAATGTTTTGAAGAATCCAAATCCTTTAAAGGATGTTGAAGCCTCTGCTTTGCTTGATGTTGCTGTGCTGGTTTAAAGCTTTGTTTTAGGGTAGTTTAATGTTGTAATCCACCCTTAGATTAAATCTCAAAGCAATTAGCATCTCAATCTTTAACAAAGCAAAATGTTTTTCAAGCTAAGTTGAAACAAACGATTGTTTTATCGAAACAACCGATTGTTTACACTTAGGTGTTTTGAGAAAGTTTGAAAACTGTTTTTGAATGGTGAAATCTGTTAAGTAACAAAACAACCGATTGATTCGAGGAAACAATCGATTGTTTGTTTTGGAACCATAACAGAAAAACTTTTTTTCTTTGATTGAGCTTTAAATGATTTGAAACTGAATACGCTCCAGTCATTAAATGTTTTGACCAATCTTTTTAAAGCAATTAAGAGTTTGTTAAGATTTGATAACAAACGATATCTTGGTATAAATTCAGAAAAACTGTTTTTAAGAAAGAGAGATCTTTTGACAAAGTTTTTCTAAGAGAGTTTTACAAAGTGCTGAGATTGCTTAAGAGTTTTGTGATTGATCAAGGTGCTGGAATAGGATTCTACTTGTATTGATTTCAGATATTCATCTGTAACAAGTGTAATCTTTGTAAACTGTGTACAATCTCTCTATCCTTAACTCTTTAAATTCAGTTTGTTTGTTGTTTGCTAGTATAAACAACCGATTGTTTTCGAAGAAACAACCGATTGTTTTTCTAGTGTTACAGTTTTGCTTGCTGTTTTGGCTAACTGAATTGCTGAATCAATTGGTTTCTGAAATAAATTCATTCTAGCTGTGAAAAGTTTGCGAAAACCCCTTTAAACAATTCACTCCCCTCTAGTTTAAAGCCATCTTTTCTAACAATTGGCATCAAGAGCTTGGTTCTTGAAAGTTATTCAAGTTGATCTAAAATCTTTTTTATGGCTGGAAAACTATCTTTTGAGGAGGGTGCTTCAATCTACAAACCACCTTTATTCTGTGGATTGAATTATAAGTTTTGGGAAGCAAGAATGAAAATCTTTATTGAATCAATTGATTAAAGAATTTGGGACTCAATTGAGAATGGTCCTTACATTCCAAAATTCAAAAAGAATAATTCCTTTACTACAAAACCTTTGTCCAAATGGACAGATGATGAATGTAAGATGGCTCAGCTTGATAGGTCTGCTCAAAACATTATAGCTTCTGCACTAGATACTAATGAATTTTTCAGGATATCAAAGTACAAAACTGCTAAGGAAATGTGGGAGACTCTCACGGCTGCTCATGAACCAAAGGAAGCAATGACAAAGAGTCAAGCAAGAAGGAAGAAAAGGTAAAATAAGAAAAGCCTCAATCTTTGCTTAATCGCCAGAAGGGAGGATGACTCATGTAGTGTAAGTTCATCAAACTCTTCAAACTCTGAAAATTATGGTCAATTGCTTCAAGTCTTTCAAGAAACACATGAAGAAGCCAACTGATTGGCTCTCTTAAAAAATTGGTTGAAAGAAAAGAATAGCTGGCTTGAAAACAGGGTAAAGGCACTGGAGGAGGATTTAGAAAATTCAAAAATGGATTTTGAAAATCTGGAAATCATTTACAAAAACTCCTCTTGCAAGTGTGATACTCTAGTTTGTGAAAATTGCGAAAATCTTGAAAAGAAGGTCCATTATCTTGTTAAAATAATGGATAAGCTTTCTAAAGGCCAATCTAACTTTGAAAGTGTGCTAGCATCTCAAAATTGTATTTTTGGAAAATCTGGATTGGGTTTTAATCCACAAAACCAGCAAGATAGATTTTCAAAATCATTTTTGAAAATGCCAGAAAAACAATCGATTGGACCATCGAAACAACCGATTGTTACATGCTTCTATTGCATGAAAAGAGGTCATTCTGTGCGATTCTATAAAATTAGAAAACATGTTGTTCGTAAAGGGCTTATGAAGTGGACTCCCAAGAAAAATAAAGCTTGTATTGATGAGTATAAACCAGATGGACCCTCATTCATAATGGGACCAAACCTATGTACTTGAAAACCTTTTCTGTAGGAAATCTTGGAGGAAAGAAAGCAACTTTGGTACTTGGACAGTGGATGCTCCAAGCATATGACAGGGGACAAATCAAAGTTCCTGAGAATATCCTTCAAGCAAGAGGGTCATGTCACCTATGGAGACAACAACAAAGGAAGAATACTTGGGAGAGGATCCATAGGAGATGAGAGCATCTTGGTGATTCATGATGTGCTCTTTGTTGAAGGCCTAAAGCATAATCTACTGAGTATTAGCCAACTATGTGACAAGGGGTATCAAGTGATGTTCAAGACAAGCACTTGTGAAATCTGTCTACCCAACACCAAAGAGGTAATGTTGGTAGGTAAGAGAGTTAATAATGTGTATCTTCTAGACATCTCTTCACCATGTTCAATTGAATGTCTTCTATCCAAGCAAGATGAATCTTGGCTTTGGCATAGAAGAATTGCTCATATTCACATGAATCATTTGAACAAGCTAATATCAAAAGATCTTGTGATTGGGCTGCCAAAACTCAAGTTTGAGAGGGATCACATTTGTGAAGCTTGCCAAAAAGGGAAACAAGTGAAAAGTTCTTTTAAAACCAAAAATGTTGTCTCTTCATTGAGACCTCTTGAACTCCTTCACATGGATCTCTTTGGACCCTCTAGAACTATGAGTCTTGGTGGAAATTATTATGCTCTTGTTATTGTTGATGATTTCTCTAGGTACACTTGGACCTTGTTCTTGGAATCAAAGAGTGATGCCTTTGCTGCATTCAAAAAGCTAGCAAGAAGACTTCAAAACACAAAGAGCAGCAATATAGGTTCCATACGGAGTGACCATGGAGGAGAATTTCAAAATGAGAAGTTTGTCAAGTTCTGTGAGAAGTTGGGAATCATACACAATTTCTCTGCTCCAACAACAACACAGCAAAATGGAGTTGTAGAGAGGAAGAACATGTCTCTTGAAGAGCTTGCAAGGACAATGCTTAGTGAATCATCACTTCCTAAATATTTTTGGGTAGATGCAGTGAGCACCTCGTGTTATGTGATGAATATGGTGCTTATAAGGCCCATTTTGAAGAAAACTCCATATGAACTTTTCAATGGAAGGAAGCCTAACATCAGCCACCTCAAAGTCTTTGGCTGTAGCTGTTTTGTTCTCAACAATGGAAAGGAAAGCTTGGGAAAATTTGATGAGAAAGCTGACCTTGGCATTTTCATTGGTTATTCACTTACAAGCCATGCTTATAGAGTATACAACAAAAGGTTGATAATTGTAGAAGAATTAGTTCATGTAGTCTTTGATGAGGTAGATCGCAGAATCAGTGAGAACCCAAAGATCAGTGCTGAGGAAGATGAACAGAGCATCAGTTTGGAGAAGCTGGATATTTGTGCAGAAAAACAATCGGTTGATTCGCAGAAAAAACTGATTGAAATTCTGCAACAGAGTGAGCTGCCCAAAGAGTGGAGGATTCCTAGAGATCTGTCAGTGGATAACATCATAGGGCAGATAAAGGAAGGTGTCTCCACACGTAGCTCCATCTCAAACTACTGCAGACACACAACTTTTGTCTCTCAAATTGAACCAAAGTCAATTGAAGAAGCTCTCAAGGATGAGAAGTGGGTTGAAGTTATGCATGAAGAGCTAAACCAATTTGAAAGAAATGAGGTATGGTCTCTTGTCCCTAAAACTAATGAAATGAATATTATTGGTGCAAAATGGGTTTTCAGGAACAAGCTAGATGAGAATGGAGTGATCACTAGAAACAAAGCAAGGCTAGTTGCCAAAGGCTACAATCAAGAAGAGGGCATAGACTATGGTGAAACCTTTGCTCCTGTGGCTAGATTGGAGGCTGTGAGGCTGCTGCTGGCTTTTGCTTGTATGAGTGGTTTTAAACTCTTCCAAATGGATGTAAAGAGTGCCTTCTTGAATGGCTACATCAATGAAGAAGTCTATGTAGATCAACCACTGGGTTTTGAAGATCACAAGTATCCCAACCATGTCTTCAAGTTGAAGAAAGCTTTGTATGGAGTGAAACAAGCTCCAAGGCAGTGGTATGAGAGGCTTAGCAACTTTCTGCTATCTCTTGGTTATGAAAGAGGAATGGTAGACAAGACTCTCTTCATCAAGAAGTCACATGCAGAAATAATTCTTGTGCAAATATATGTTGATGACATCACCTTTGGTGCTACACAAGATAGGTTGTGTGAAGAATTTGTGGCTGCAATGAAAGGTGAGTTTGAAATGTCTATGATGGGAGAACTATCTTTCTTTATTGGATTGCAGGTTAAACAAACAAAGGATGGGATCTTCTTAAGTCAATCAAAGTATTGCAAGGTGATCCTGCCGCTTGACTCGAACGTGGAGGATTGCCTCATCACTCCTTCGTCTAGACTTCTGTTCTGCAGGAACGCTCCAAGAACCAACGCCGGAACTCCAAACGCTGCCTGCAAAACACACAGACGGCGCCTCTGGCGGCCGTTGTAGCTCCGACGCTCAAGTCAGGCAACAGGAACACCAAAACTATATCTGAATCTCTCTGTGAGACTCATGTGTAACTGAAACTCTCAAATGTGTAAGCTGTAAGAATCTGTAAAAAAACCCCTCTCAATTTCGTTAAGAGTTTCGTATATATACCTGAGTCTTTCTCTCTCCTGACGGTTATTCCTCTTGACACGTGGATAACATCTGGTCATACACGTGTCACCATCTGGAGTACCTGCAGCTGAAACGTTACTTCCACTGTGCCCCTGCGACTAAGTTATCCACACAGGGAGTAGCTTAGTACACAGGCTACTCTGGGCGCAACCTTAACATGGCGAGCTGGTTAACCCTGGGCATTGCAGCTCACACTACACATGGTGGCAGATATGCCACTTATCCTCTGTACTTAGACCATACAACAAGTGCTTGCCAAGTCTTCTCAAACACCCGGCGATGTGCTCTTTCGGCGACTTGCTGACCACCTGATCTCCTAACCTTAACACACGGCGATCATGTGCAATCTAGGCGATTACTGATCCATACCGGCGATGAGCGATTACTCATCCTCAAGGCGATAGGCGATTACTCACCTCAAGGCGATAGGCGATTACTCATCCTCAAGGCGATAGGCAATTACTCACCTCAAGGCGATAGGCGATTACCATTCTGAGTGATCGCCTCCCTGATTCGCCTGCTATCCTCTACCACGTGTTACTCTGTGAATGGTCCACGTGGTCAACTGCTGCTGATGTCATCGAATACCGATGACCGACCGGATCACAAGCCCCCCAGTCTCGAGCTGTGAACTTGTTCTCAGCGAAGAGACTAAGAAATCGTCTTCTGGCGGTCTACAGGAGCGCACACTCTGGTACTAACACTGTTTCATTCCTTCTTCTTCGCCTTCAAACATTCAAAGCATCTCTCTGGATCATCTAGAGATTCACCTTCCTTGTTTTCTTCTTCTCAAACGCGCTAGGGTTCGCTGCGTTTCTTCTCTTTAACTCTCTGCATGTGACTAACTGTTAACTAGCTTAGGCTTTAGCGCGATCTAACTGCAACCCCTCAAACTTGGCTTCTGACTTGATCGCGGCTAACTGTTACCTTAGCATTGCCTTCAACATAACTTCGTGCTGGATGACTGGCTTAACGGGCCTAAACGCTTCGGCTTCACGCAGCAGAACTTGCTTCTACCACCGACCACCGACTAGCATGTTAGTGCACCACCGATCAGTCATCGCGCTTCTGGCTTCGCTGCACTTCTCTGCCACACCAGCGCTGAGTGCATAGAGGGTCTGAACACCAACTATGACGCCTGTGTTTTGGGGAAGAGAAGTGCTTCTCGACGACCCCTCTTGCCTTAACCTCGCTATAAGAAGTCGTGCGTGAGGTCTTGCCTCTCTCACCTCAGCCTTGCTGTAAAGAGCAGAGGGAAGGGACTTGGTTCTCTTGCCTCAACCTTGCTGTAAGAAGCAGAGGAAGAGGACTTTTCTCTCGCCTCAACCTTGCTGTGAAAAGCAGAGGAAGAGGACTTGGTTCTCTCGCCTCAACCTTGCTGTAAAAAGCAAAAGGAAGAGGACTTTTCCTCATGCCTCAGCCTCGCTGTACAAAGTCGAGGTGAGGACTTGGTTCTCTCGCCTCAACCTTGCTGTAAGAAGCAAAGGGAGAGGACTTTCTCTCTTGCCTCAGCCTCGCTGTACAAAGTCGAGGTGAGGACTTTCACTCGCCTACACCTCGCTGTACAAAGTCGAGGGAGGACTTTCTTCTTTCTCGCCTGCACTCGCTCAAAGGCAAGGAGGTCTTCCTCTGTTGCCTACACTTGCTCAAAGGCAAGGAGGACTTCCTCTGGTGCCTGCACTTGCTCAAAGGCAAGGAGGACTTCCTCTGGTGCCTGCACTTGCTCAAAGGCAAGGAGGACTTCCTCTGGTGCCTGCACTTGCTCAAAGGCAAGGAGGACTTCCTCTGTTCTCGCCTGCACTTGCTCAAAGGCAAGGAGGACTTCCTCTGTTCTCGCCTGCACTTGCTCAAAGGCAAGGAGGACTTCCTCTGGTGCCTGCACTTGCTCAAAGGCAAGGAAGACTTCCTCTGTTCTCGCCTGCACTTGCTCAAAGGCAAGGAGGACTTCCTCTGGTGCCTCAACCTTGCCGTAAAAAGCAAAGGAAGAGGACTTTCTCTTGCCTCAACCTTGCTGTATAAAGCAGAGGTGAGGACTTTCTCTGTTGCCTCAACCTTGCTGTAAAAAGCAAAGGAAGAGGACTTTCTCTTGCCTCAACCTTGCTGTATAAAGCAGAGGAAGAGGACTTTCTCTCGCGTGCACCTTGCTGTACAAAGTCGAGGGAGGACTTTCTCGTGGGTGCACGCTCCCAGGGGGGCGCCAGGCGTGGCTGTCTAAGCGCACACACTGGGCGCGCCCTGCCTGCATTGCCTCATCGCGCGTTCACCGACGTCCCGACCGGTGAGGATCTCTTCTTCTGGAATCATACGAGGTGCATGCTTAACGCTCTCGCTGGGAACTTGGGTCCCAGCTTAACACGTGTTAGCAAGACCCTGATGACCGTGCACCGACCGAGTACTCACTCTCTACATGCACCGACGGCTGATCGCGGTCTGCATGCACTGATGGCTGATCGCGCTCTACATCCCAGCGCTTATCTAGGGGCTGATCTGCGGGTGGTGGCCACTTGGTAACTCACCACCGATCACCTGGTCTTGCACCTGGGGCAAGGAGAACTTTAAACTGGGAACACTCGCACACTTTATGTACTGAAAATCTTTTATTGGGTGGCATCGTTAAAAAGAGTGCCCCTGATCTGCTCAACTGTTTAATACACTAAGTGTGTGTACAGCGCGATAGCGCATCTACTTTACAACTTAACGAAAGTAGGAAAGAAGCGTGTAGCATCCTGGGTTCTGGGAATAGTCGTTCCGTCCAGAGTCACCAGCCGACAAGCTCCATTCTCCAACGTCTCAACCACTCTGGATGGGGTCTCCTTTAACCGGCGATGACCGCCCTGGTGATGCACACACGTGGGGCGATCATGCCTTCCGCTTCAGCTCTGGGAGCCCCCCCAGTGTAGCCTCTTCCATCACCTCACCTCCCCAAACACAGGGAGTTCATGCTGCTGGTCGCCTTCCTGGGACCCCGAAGCGCGATCACCTTGTGTCTTCTGCAGGTAATCGGTCAGGAACCCTGTCTCCACCAACTCAGCAAGCTGACGCCCCAACGCCAGGCAGTTACGGAGTGTATGTCCATAAGCTTGATGGAATTCACACCACTCATCCTTCCTCCCTCCAAGTACCCTGTCGGTTTTCTCTGGCACATGGAGTCTTGCTGCCACAGCAGGGATGGCGATCAGCTCCGCCAAACTTATCATGAAATCATACCTGGGGGGTGCGTTGCTTGCACGCCCCCTGGTCTGGTCCTTCCTTGGTGCATAAGGGCGAGACCTTCCCTGCTCCTTCCTCCCTTCCTTGATCTCATGCACATGCGCTCGTTGCTGCTGATTCCCCTGACCTCCACGTGGCTTCGACGGTGCAGCACTTCCTCTCTTCTCAGAGACCTCTGTCTCTGCTACTATGTGTGCCACCGCGCGTCGCCGTATCTCGGTGAAGGTGGCAGGGTGGCTCCTGATGAGCGATTCACTGAAAGGACCAGGGAGGACACCTCTCTTGAACGCATGCACCAGCATGTCTTCATCCTTGACGGGCAATCTCACCACCTGCGCCCCAAGGCGATTGAGGTAGTCCCTCAACGGCTCCCCCTAATACTGGCGCACGTCAAACAGGTCGTAGGACACCACTGGCGTAGGTCGGTTAATGATGTACTGCTCCGTGAACAGCTTCGCAAACTGATGATGGAAGGAAGTGACGTGGCCCTCTGGCAGGCTCACGAACCACTCCATCGCCACTCCGCGCAACGTACTCATGAACATCTTGCAGTACACAGCATCTGAACCTCCAGTCAGCATCATCAGAGTGTGGAAGACTGTCAGGTGTGCTTCTGGATCTTCCACCCCCGTGAACGACGCTTTCAGTCCCACCAGATTGGGAGGCACCACCGTGTTCATGATTTCGGGGGAGAAAGGCATAGGGAATACTCTAGGAGGCGATTGCGGCGTCGGCGTCCTCTCTTCAACTGCGCGCTCCTTCTGCGCCTGCAATTCCCTACGCAGCTCTTCATTCATACGATTCAACTCTTCGTTTCTTCTCTGCGATGCAGTCAGCTCTGCACACATTTTCTCCTGATCAGCTCTCGATTCCGCGACGCTATCTTGCAACGCGCGCATCATCTCCACTGCCTGCGCCATGGTAACAGCTCCTTCTTCAGCAGATGGCGCAGGTGAGGTTAACACTTTGACGTAACTTCACTTCGACGAAATGGTCAAGAAGCTCCAAGAAACTTCAAGAAACCTCAAGAAACTTCAAGAACTGCAACGTGGATGGGAACAAAATTCACACGTGCCCCACGGTGGGCGCCTAATGATCCTGCCGCTTGACTCGAACGTGGAGGATTGCCTCGTCACTCCTTCGTCTAGCCTTCTGTTCTGCAGGAACGCTCCAAGAACCACCGCCGGAACTCCAAACGCTGCCTGCAAAACACACAGACGGCGCCTCTGGCGGCCGTTGTAGCTCCGACGCTCAAGTCAGGCAACAGGAACACCAAAACTATATCTGAATCTCTCTGTGAGACTTGTGTGTAACTGAAACTCTCAAATGTGTAAGCTGTAAGAATCTGTAAAAAACCCCTCTCAATTTCGTTAAGAGTTTCGTATATATACCTGATCTCGTCGCGGACTCGAGCGTGGGGATAATGCCTCGTCACTCCTTCGTTTGGCTTTCTAACTGCTGCGCGTCCTGCAAGGAGGCTCCAGGAACCTTCGACGGGACTCCGAGCGGTGCCTGCAAAACACACAGACGGCGCCTCTAGCGGCCGTTGTAGCTCCGACGCTCAAGTCAGGCAACGGGAACACCAAAAAGTCTCTCTCTGGTTTCTCTGTGTGAGACCGTGTGTGTGTGCCCTCAGTCCTCTTTGATTCGAAGACTGAGTGCTCTAGGTTTAGTGTCGTGTATTCTTAGGTAAAGATTGCATACCTGGTTTGGTGTTCTTCTTCCTCATATAAACCCGCGTAGCCCCTACAGGCTACCTCTAGGGCCACTTAATTACCCTGCACTGTCGTTTCCACTCCCTAGGGCTACCTTGCGTGCCAGCCTTCTTCACTTGAGTGCCCAGTCTGACAGGGGAGGCCGCGTGGGTACCTCTGCACCCCTCGACTTCTGTGCCTATCTGCCCTACCTATTCTCTGGGAACATCTTCACCACCCACGTGGCAGACATTCAACCCCACTGGGAGACTCTAGCCTTGATGGCTTCTCGTCCCAGCAGGATTCTGCACTTAACTGCGTCTTCTCATCTTCATGCGTGGTCGTCTCGTGACTAAGGCCATTCACTGCCTCTGGGCGCTTTACTGATCATCGATTGCGTTGTTCACATCGCGCGGCCGATGTCACCTTAACATACACCGATGACCGATGTGCTTCTTCACGTCCTCGTGCTCTGCTTATGGAATCAGGCGAGGTCCTTGAGTAACGTTCTCGCTGGGAGCCTGGGTCCCAGTTTAACACGCGTTGACAAGGAACCCCCGACGACTGATCACTCTGCATGCACCGATGACTGATCGCTCTGCATGCACCGATGGCTGATCACAATGCATGCACCGATGACTGATCACTTTGCACACACCGATGACTGATCGGTGCCTCGTCACTTCTCGCGCCCTGCTTCCAGGCGCTCAAGTAGGAACCGATCTTCTGGTGGTGGTCACTCGGTAGCTGACCGCTGATCGCCGTTCTTGAACGATCTCCACCCTGGTTCATCTGCTTTCTCGTGCCACGCGTCACTCTGCGACTGACCCACGTCGTCATCAGCTGCTGACGTCATAGACTACCGATGACCGACCGGATCAATACCTGAGTCTTGCTCTCTCCTAACGGTTATTCCTCTTGACACGTGGATAACATCTGGTCATACACGTGTCACCATCTGGAGTACCTACAGCTGAAACGTTACTTCCACTGTGCCCCTGCGACTAAGTTATCCACACAGGGAGTAGCTTAGTACACAGGCTACTCTGGGCGCAACCTTAACATGGCGAGCTGGTTAACCCTGGGCATTGCAGCTCACACTACACATGGTGGCAGATATGCCACTTATCCTCTGTACTTAGACCATACAACAAGTGCTTGCCAAGTCTTCTCAAACACCCGACGATGTGCTCTTTCGGCGACTTGCTGACCACCTGATCTCCTAACCTTAACACACGGCGATCATGTGCAATCTAGGCGATTACTAATCCATACCGGCGATGAGCGATTACTCATCCTCAAGGCGATAGGCGATTACTCACCTCAAGGCGATAGGCGATTACTCATCCTCAAGGCGATAGGTGATTACTCACCTCAAGGCGATAGGCGATTACCATTCTGAGTGATCGCCTCCCTGATTCGCTTGCTATCCTCTACCACGTGTTACTCTGTGAATGGTCCACGTGGTCAACTGCTGCTGATGTCATCGACTACCGATGACCGACCAGATCACAAGGAGATTCTCAAAAAGTTTGAAATGGAGAATTGCAAAGAGGCAAGCACTCCAATGCCATCAAGCTGCTACATGGATGCAGATACTGCTGGAAAGAGTATAGATCAAACAAAATTCAGAGGTTTGATTGGATCATTGCTTTATCTAACAGCATGTAGGTCGGACATCATGTTTGCGGTGTGTCTATGTGCAAGATATCAAGCAAATCCTAAAGAGTCACACTTCAAAGCTGCAAAAAGGATTCTGAAATATCTCAAAGGAACATCATCTGTAGGATTATGGTATCCTTCTCATTCTCCAATACATTTAATTGGTTATTCAGATTCTGACTTCACAGGTTGCAAGCTAGATTGTGATCCGGTCGGTCATCGGTAGTCAATGACATCAGCAGCAGTTGACCACGTGGACCATTCACAGTGTAACACGTGGTAGAGGATAGCAGGCGAATCAGGGAGGCGATCACTCAGAATGGTAATCGCCTATCGCCTGTGAGGTGAGTAATCGCCTATCGGCTTGAGGATGAGTAATCGCCTATCGCCTTGAGGTGAGTAATCGCCTATCGGCTTGAGGTGAGTAATCGCCTATCGCCTTGAGGATGAGTAATCGCCTATCGCCTTGAGGTGAGTAATCGCCTTGAGGATGAGTAATCGCTCATCGCCGGTATGGATCAGTAATCGCCCAGATTGCACATGATCGCCGTGTGTTAAGGTTAGGAGATCAGGTGGTCAGCAAGTCGCCGAAAGAGCACATCGTCGGGTGTTTGAGAAGACTTGGCAAGCACTTGTTGTATGGTCTAAGTACAGAGGATAAGTGGCATATCTGCCACCATGTGTAGTGTGAGCTGCAATGCCCAGGGTTAACCAGCTCGCCATGTTAAGGTTGCGCCCAGAGTAGCCTGCGTACTTAGCTACTCCCTGTGTGGATAACTTAGTCGCAGGGGCACAGTGGAAGTAACGTTTCAGCTGCAGATACTCCAAATGGTGACACGCGTACGACCAGATGTTATCCACGTGTCAAGAGGAATAACCGTCAGGAGAGAGAAGGACTCAGGTGCGTATACAAACTCTTAACGAATTTGAGGTGGGTTTTTTTACAGATTCTTACAGCTTACACATTTAAGAGTTTCAATGACACACGTGTCTCACAGAGAGATTCAGATATAGTTTTGGTGTTCTTATTGCCTGACTTGAGCGTCGGAGCTACAACAGCCGCCAGAGGCGCCGTCTGTGTGTTTTGCAGGCAGCGTTTGGAGTTCCGGCGGTGGTTCTTGGAGCGTTCCTGCAGAACAGAAGGCTAGACGAGGGAGTGACGAGGCAATCCTCCATGTTTGGGTTAAGCGGCAGGATCAGATTGAAAGAGCACAAGTGGCACTTGTCACCTTCTTGGCTCTAGCCTAATCTCATGGCATAGCAAGAAGCAAGCATGTGTTGCTTTCTCTATTGCTGAGGCAGAATATATAGCTGCTGGTAGCTGCTGTGCACAGATCCTATGCCTCAAACAACAACTTGCAGATTTTGGTTTACAAATCAGCAAAGTTCCTTTGATATGTGATAACACAAGTGCAATCAATCTTACCAAAAATCAAATCCAGCACTCAAGGACCAAACATATTGAAATAAGACATCATTTCATCAGAGATCATGTGCAAAATGGGAACTGTGAAGTAAAGTTTGTGGAGACCAAACTGCAACTAGCTGACATCTTCACAAAGCCTTTGCCAAAAGAAAGGTTTTTCTTCTTAAGAAATGAGTTAGGTATTCTTGATCTAAATAATCTCTCTTAAAATCTGTGTTTGGTACATGTTAAAATCTATTTGTGAAGATAAATAGGGGGAGAATTTTTGGTTCTTATATATTTGTATCTTATATGCATAAAATGTTTAAATCTCTGAGTATAAAAGTTTTTTCTGCTGCTGTTTATAGAAACAACGATTGAATTTTATGTTAAAAGAGGTATAATCTAACTTGCTGCTGTAAGAAGCTTTGGATAGTGCAAATGCTTTCTCTGCAGGAACTGCTTCAGATTTAATCAGTACAACACAAGCACCAGGGATTTGTCTTCATCAAATAGGGGGAGATTGTTGAACCAAGTGATGTTCAATGTTTTGAAGAATCCAAATCCTTTGAAGGATGTTGAAGCCTCTGCTTTGCTTGATGCTGTTGTGCTGGTTTAAAGCTTTGTTCTGGGGTAGTTTAATGTTGTAATCCACCCTTAGATTAAATCTCAATGCAATTAGCATCTCAATCTTTAACAAAGCAAAATGTTTTTCAAGCTAAGTGGAAACAACCGATTGTTTTGTCGAAACAACCGATTGTTTACACTTAGGTGTTTTGAGAAAGTTTGAAAACTGTTTTTGAATGGTGAAATCTGTTAAGTAACAAAACAACCGATTGATTCGAGGAAACAATCGATTGTTTGTTTTGGAACCATAACAGAAAAACTTTTTTTCTTTGACTGAACTTTAAATGATTTGAAACTGAATACGCTCCAGTCATTAAATGTTTTGACCAATCTTTTTAAAGCAATTAAGAGTTTGTTAAGATTTGATAACAAACGATATCTTGGTATAAATTCAGAAAAATTGTTTTTAAGAAAGAGAGATCTTTTGACAGTTTTCTAAGAGTGTTTTTCAAAGTGCTGAGATTGCTTAAGAGTTTTGTAATTGATCAAGGTGCTGGAATAGGATTCTACTTGTATTGATTTCAGATATTCATCTGTAACAAGTGTAATCTTTGTAAACTGTGTACAATCTCTCTATCCTTAACTCTTTAAATTCAGTTTGTTTGTTGTTTGCTGGTATAAAAAACCGATTGTTTTCGAAGAAACAACCGATTGTTTTTCTAGTGTTACAGTTTTGCTTGCTGTTTTGGCTAACTGAATTGCTGAATCATTTGGTTTCTGAAATAAATTCATTCAAGCTCTGAAAAGTTTGCGAAAACCCCTTTAAACAATTCACCCGCCCTCTAGTTTAAAGCCATCTTTTCTAACAGACTAAACTGATTAATTTTCATAAGCCCTTACTGACTTGATCGTCGGAGTGTAGTCAACAGGAAGGACGCCCTCTGTCACAACGGAGCCACATTGCAGTGCAACAAGAAGACGCAAATCAGTATCCAGAAGAGATAGATTCGAAGAGGAGCGTTCAACCCAAGTCAACCGGTGAGAACAATTCCCACCAATGTCAAAAGGACATTTTCTTCATGGGAATGGAAAGGATTCTCTCCAATTAGAGGAGGACACTTGTCAATTTGAGAGGATTTGCTCAAATTAGAGAAAGTCACTTGTCCTTCTATGAGTGGAGAGTTTTTAGGGTTAAAGCTCGCACCTTGGTTGCCCATAGCACTTTAAATACAAGTGTTAGCCCCCTAGTAAATGAGATTTGAATTGATAATGAAATGCTGCCCAAGTTGCTAGCTCATTTGTCTTTAAATTCTCACTCTCAAGTTTGCACTTCTATTACTGTTTTGCTTGAATCTTCTTAGAAGTTGGCCACACCTTTTCTAAGCTTCTACCTCTCCTCTTCATTTCATCTTCTCCACACTTCAATTCAGCCATTGATGTCACTTTCAAGTTCACTCTTCCGCAACATACAAAACTACAACAAAGAAGAAGCCAAAACAAGCTAGTTTTGCATCACTTTGTAGTAAATGCCTTACTACACTGATGTGTCTTACATTCATTATCTAAGGCATTATAAGATATTGATTCCTCGAGATCAACATAATCTAATCCATCCCACACAAGTCAAGATAAGGCTATTTCAATAATTCTCGTGAACGTTATGCACGTCAAGGTCAAGATAGAACGCATGGAGCACGTACTTCCTCGTTTCGCACCATCACCATTCTTTGATCAATCTCATGAACTAGAAATTATGAGAAGACAAGAAAAGGAATAGATCGAATCTCACAACAACACCGATTTTAACTCATCACCGGAAACTGTTCCAATTAACTTCTTGTGCAATTGCGTTCGTTATGTATTTTCGTTTTCAAATGCGCCAACCAAAACATATCTCTCAAACAAAAACAAAGAACGCGCAACAACAATCTCAAAAAATTTCAAACAAACCAGAATCTGATCGGAACTGCTATTCACACCACATAATTGAGGAGATTTGGAGAACACATCCAGATTACAGTTCATACTACTGGATTTCTTTTTGCATCACAGAGAATTTTAAAAAAAAATTTGAGAATTTTCGAAAATGAAATTTGGAGAAGATGATAATGGAAACCTAACTACCATAAAGAAAATTGCTAATGATCTAGTTGCAATTTATGAACTCAAAAAATGAAAATCAGAAGCAATCAATGGCTCTAATCTATGAAAAAAGAATTAAAAATTCAAAAAGATTAACTAATGGAGTTTATGACAATTTTTGGACTAAACATGACTCTAGACAAAACATATATAATTTTAAAATCAAAATGACTCAATTATAAGAAAATTTCACCAAACAAATTTGAAGAAAACTCAAGAAAATTCAAAAGAACACATGAAGATGACACAAGAACACCTAAAAGCACATACATGAAGGTTCAAGTAAGAACACTTAATTTGAACCAAACAATAAGACAAAAAAATACAAAATTAATCGTTAAAAATTCAAGACAATTAAGAAAATTACAAACAACATAAAAATTGGAAATTTTTTTGAAGAAGAAGCTACTTATCTCTTAAACCAAAGCTCTGATTACCAAATGATGCAATGCTAGTTTGCATCTTCATTTTTAGATCTTCTTCTTCATTGTTTCAATTTGAATATCTTCTATGGATGATGAACACTATTGCAGAAGCATGAAGAATTGTAGAAATTTGGAAGAGATAAAAATTATGTCGATGAATCTAAGTGAGGTTAGGCCAACACTTAGTTTCTAGAGTGAGGTTGGGCCAACACTACTAGGAGGAGTCTAAAAATTTGTCTAGCAAGAAGACAACTCTAGAGAGAACTTTGAATAATTAAAAGTGTCTCAATTGGACAACATTTCGCAAATCCACTATTTGTAATCCCTCTGAACTATTTGTTGTAACTTATTCTGCTCTACTTTAAGTACTTTGTCATACATAGATGTTTTAAAATTTTTGCGAACATATGCCATAAAAATCTCGACTAGCTCAAGTAACTTCTACTAATACACATGCACTTAGGTATAACAGCTATACATATGAAGAATTTATCACTTAAGCCTACTCATTTTATCGTGCAATAACAAAGATGAAAACATTCAACTTTAAACAAGTAACTAACCTTTTGCTTAACTACACTCCACTTCCTTTATGAGCTCATGCTCAAACTCGGCGTATCTTAGGTGTACTTCACAGACTTGAACAAGGGTCACACACTTTGCTCTTGCCAAGCATTGCTTCGCATAGTACGTGCTTGGATAATTGTACTTTTATCTGCCAACGTGTAATTGTTCTGCACATAAGACGCTTACTCGGGTGATCTTACCCAGAAGGACGTCGTATCATGTGCTACTGCTCTACTCACAAGGCGCTTACTCAAGTAATCTTACCTAGTAGGTCGTCGTGTCGTGGGCTACTGCTCTGCTCACAAGGCGCCTACTCGGGTAATCTTATCGAGTAGGTCATCGTATCATGGGCTATTTCTCTGCTCACAAGGCACCTACTCGAGTAATCTTACCGAGTAGGTCGTCATATCGTATGCTAAATTTAAGCAAGTAAATAAACAGTACATTATCTTTCACAAGCAAACTTTTATTGGAAGACCTCGTTAAAAAACCCTCTCGGGAAAAATAGTGTCATCTTCACTTTCGCATTGTGCAACAGGATAACATTAACAGATTAACTGAAATAAAACTTAAGATTTGCTGCGTTCCATGTACGAGGAATGGTTCCCCCTTCTAGGGTCTCTAACCGGTATGCTTAATTCCCGAGTGCTTCAATCACACGAAACGGACCAGTCCACTTGGAAGACAACTTATTCTCCATCTGATAGGAATGGACCTTGCACATCACCAAATCGACGACTTTGAAATGATGAGGCCTCGTTTTAGTTTTTTGCCTTAGCTCTACCCTTCTCTTCAAAGCTTTAGAATTGACACGAGCTTGCTCACGGACCTCATCTAACAAATCTAGGTTCACTTTTCTTCCCTTATTGGATTCTTCTACAACAAAGTTCTGGAACCGAGGAGAGCTTTCTTGGATTTCTATAGGTATCATGGCATCCGACCCATATACCAAACTGAAAGGCATCTCCTTGGTGGTCGATTGAGGAGTGGTGTGGTAGGCCCATAAGATTCTGGGAACTTCTTCTGGCCATGTTCCCTTGGCTTTCTCTAACCTTCTCTTCAACCCCCTCAGCAAGACTTTGTTGGTTAACTCTACTTGTCCGTTTGTCTGAGGATGCTCTATGGAAGCAAAAACCTGTTTTATCCCGAGCTCTGAACACAGCTTACCCAATTGCTGGCTTGCAAACTGTGTTCCATTATCAGACACCAAGTGTCTAGGGATCCTAAAACGACAAACTATATTCTTCTACATGAAGTGTTGTACTTTGTGGGCAGTTATCTGTGCGACTGGTTTGGCTTTGATCCACTTTGTAAAGTATTCGATGGCCACTATGAGATATTTCATCTAACGTACTACCAAAGGGAAAGGACCTAGGATGTCTATTCCCCATGTGTGGAAGGGCCACAGACTATAAATCAACCGTAACTCCTCAGCTAGTGCATGATGCCAGTCTGTGTGTTTTTGCCACTGCTCACACCGTTGGGCATACCTTCCACAATCCTCTTTTATCATCAGCCAATAATATCCTACTCGGATGACCTTTAACACCAGAGCTCAACCACCTATGTGGCTACCACAAATACCCTCATGTAACTCAGCCATTATGCGGACACACTGACCTCCACTAACACAGGTGAGGATGGGATGAGCATACCCATGGCAGAACAATTTTTCGTCAATCAGGGTGTACCTTCCCGCGTTCCTCTTAATCATCTTTACTTCTATAGGTTCAACAAGAAGCAACCCATCAGCTAGATACCGTTGATAAGGGGTGATCCAAGTTTCTGTGGTATCAACCTGCAAAACGGTAATCGATTCATCCTCCAATTCCTCGTAGGCAGCTATCCTAGGGACCTTTAGGGTTTCTTGAGTCATTGAACGGTGACTCCTTCCCTTTCCTGGGCTTATCCCTAAGACCTTTGCCTGAACAACTCCAGGTGTGCCTTCCTCGACTGTCCTGGGCGACTTCAAGGTCTCTTGAATCACCGACACCTATTGACCTCCCTTTCCCGAGCTTGCCAGTTTGGCCAAGAGATCAGCTCGAGAATTCTGTTCTCGCGGCACATGGACTAGCTCAAACTTAGCAAAAGCTCCTTTTAACATCATAACATACATGTGATACGAGGCTAACTGCAGATCTTTGGCCTGATATTCACCAAGCAGTAAGTCACTCTTCACTAACAGATTCTGAGCTCCCAACTCCTTGGCTAGCAACATTGTTGCTATCAAACCCTTGTACTCTACTTGATTGTTACTCGTTTTGAATGCAAACCTCAAAGCTTGTTTGATCAGAAACCTGCTTGGGTCTTCCAGAATCTATAGAAAGCATGGAGTGGCAAGGAACGCATAAAGGTCCACATGTCATCTCCTTAATGGAGAGGATTCCCACCAATGTTAAAAGGGCATTTGTCTTCATAGGAATGGAGAGGATTCTCTCAAATTAGATGAGGACACTTGTCAACCTCTAGTTTAAGAGGATTTTCCCAATTAGAGAGAGTCACTTCTCCTTCTATGAGTGGAGAGTTTTTAGGGTTAAAGCTTGCACCTTGGGCCCATAGCACTATAAATACAAGTGCTAGCCCCCTTGTAAATTAACTTTGAATAGAATATTGAATTATTGCCAAAATTTTAGCCTCAACTTGATGTGATTCCACTAGTCACAATAGCATGATTCTTTGATATTCTATGGAATCAACTTGAGTTGGCAAAGGTTAGGCACTTTTATAGAAGAGGATCAAAGTTCTATATTTCAAGAACTCACCAAATCTTGCACCACAAACCAAACTCACATGGAAGCTCCATTTACTATCAATTGAACTGAATAAAAGTGCTGGAAAACAGATTTGAACCGTTCAAAAACAGAGAAGAAGAACAGCTGCTGGAAACATGAAATAACCGAACCTAAATTCAAGAACACAAGCTCAAACATGAACAACTAAAGAGAAGAAAGGAAGGAGAGTAGAAAGCTTATGAAGATGGATGTATGGTTGGATGATCACGCCACTAGAAGGATGATTGCTCCTAGATGAGTGTGCTGCCGCCACTTGAGGAAACCATGGATCCTTCAAGATAAGACTAGAGAAGAAGGCTCAAAAGCTCTCCAATGCTCACTCAAAAATTGAGAATAGTTTCTTTAGTATAAAATTCCAATCTGAAAAATACAAAGAGAGCACCTCTATTTATAGCCTAAGGTGTTGAAATGCAAGCTGCACAAATTCAAAAATCTGCCTCCTAAAAGGTTCTAGAGTTGGCGCCAAAAACAAAGCATGAGGAAGGTGTGATCCTTCTCTTACTTTGGCACCTCCTTATTTACTTCTACACCTATCTACTAATACACCCCCCCTAAGACTCCTAACTAAAGACTAAAAGATGCTATAACAATAGAGGTTTCTAATGTTTCCCTCTAAGCACCTTCAACCAAAGAAATTACAAAAAGAGAGAATAATTGTTCCCTAGCTCCTAAAGCTTTGAACATGCTTCTTGTAAGCCTTTGAGGTGGGCTTTGACCTCCATGGGCGTCCTCTATTTGCGCCTCTACCTCTTCTTGATCTTGTTGATTGGCCTCCATGTAACATCCCTCCAAATTACTTTGAAATAAATATAAAATGAAAGTAAAGGTGACAAATAGATTCTATGAACAAAATATTATATATATGAAATGAAGTTGCTCCTCTTAGGGAGTTGAATACAAATTCGGTCAAATTTTTCCAGAAACATAAACAAAATGCAGTAAAAAAAAAAACGAAGCAGGCGATCTCCTATCGGAAGAGACCGATCTCCTATCGAACGAGGCCGATCTCCCATCGGAGGACCCAAAACAGCCGATCTGCTTCCGGCGACCACTCCCTAAGGAGCTCTACTTCCTGGAAGATCATCTGCTCCCGTGTAAGTTATACACGATCATCACAGTTTTAAAAGAACAGCCACAGAACCAAAACACGCAGGGTAAGCTATATAATTTAAAGGAAGTTTAAATCATGAACATGAAATTCAAAGTAAAACAAGTTTCAAAATATCCATGTAAAACGTAGAGTTGCTCAATTCATTCACCTGATCGCCCAAAATCACACATTTCACAACATTCACCCATAGTCATTCCATTTCACAATACTGCATCAAGTGTCTATAAAAATTCAATGTTTCTCATTTCTCACGTCAGACTTTCCACTGACTCACCACACAAGACACTTGACACTACTTCCGGATTGACTCGTGCGTTGATTAGACTCAGAGATCTGCACCTGTCATACCACACCACTGTGAAATCCACACAGGGTCGCTGTGAATCCACACAGCATGCGCATATATCATCTCAATGTTACCATAGTTCTCCTGGTATGACAGGGTTAATCCATAGGACAGACGGAGCTCGTTCTTTTTCACACGAGACGCCCATCATATAGACCTCCTTCGACTCTCAACAACTGAGTAACTTCCTCTACGTGATTCCATTACCTCAGCAGAGTCAGGATATCCCCTTAGGAATCACCGATCAATGCACCTACCACAAGATCTTACACGGTATTTTCTTTCCTGAAAATACTATGCCTCGATCCCACATTCACAGCATTCAAAGACATCATGCCACACTTAAAAGAATGATTTCAATCACAGCAATAGCCATTTCAAAGGATTCATATTTTCGAATATCTCATGTAAATCTCAAGCAGTCCTCAAAACAACATCAAACACAAGGAGTTCGCAAAACAGCGCCAAAACCGGCGATCTAGTTCAAAAACAGGGTGTTTCGAAGACTGTATATAAAACCGGCGACCACGTCGCCCAAACACATAAGAACAGAGCATTTTACAAAGATGAAATGAAAACCGGCGACCACGTCGCCCTCACTTCAGAAATAGCTAAACTATGGCTTGTATTGAAAATGAAGTCTAGCTTCCCTTACCTGGACTTGCGCAACCACCAGGAGCTTCGAAATCCAACAGAGCTTGAAGAACGCCTTGGCTCTGTTTTTGCGTCTGGTTTTGAAGGAGTTGCAAAGAACTTTCCCAGGGGCTCCAATGGTGTTGCTTCTCGTCGTACTCTTGTGTGGAGATGCTGAAATCGCAACGCGGAGGAGGTAACTGGAGGAGAAGGGAAGAAACTCACTCTTTCTCTCGTCGAATACAACAATGTTTTCTTTTCTCTCAGCAGTGGATTTTTGTAACTTAAACCAACTTATCCCTCCAAAAGCAGCTGCCACCACCTACTCTGCAGGGAAGTTTGCGTGCACGCTTCCCTGAACAGTACTACTAAGCGTGCCTCTGCGCAGGCTACGCTCTGAGGTCACTATTCTGAACCACTCTTTTGTCTACGTGGCGCGCGTGCAGAACATCTCTTGCTGGGAGTCTGGGGCCCACGTTCTCTGGGTGTAACTCAACGTCGCGCGATGACCTTTCGCCGACGACTACCAGCTCGATGAGAAACCACTGATGACCTCTCGCGCGAAGACGATCCACCGATGACCTCGCGCGAAGACTACCACCGATGACCTCGCGCGAAGACTACCACCGATGACCTCGCGCGAAGACCACCACCGATGACATCTTCCTGGCGAACGACCGATGTCTTCCTCTGGGAGACAACCGATGTCTTCCCTGGTGACGCCCTCATAACTCTCGCGCCTTGGCCACGTCCACATGCATCGCGCCCTGGCAATGCCCGCGTGCCTCGCGCCCGCGCGATGCCCGCATGCCCTCGCGCCCGCGCGATGCCTGCATGCCTCTCACGCCCGCGCGATGCCTGCATGCCTCTCGCGCCCGCGCGATGCCTGCATGCCTCTCGCGCCCGCGCGATGCCTGCATGCCTCTCGCGCCCGCGCGATGCCTGCATGCCACGCCCGCGCGATGTCCGCCTGGCTCTCATGTGTAGCAGGCGACCGGCGACCTCGTAGCCTTCTAAACTTAACTTTTTCCTCCCTTTCTATTCTAAATAAAAACGTACTTAGAATTTATTTAAAATATAACTCTTTTATTCCAATTTAATTTTTCAGGTCCTTACATTCTCCCCAACAAGAAAAATTTTCGTCCTCGAAAATTGGATTACAAGGAAAAGAGGTATGGATAAGCCTCCCTCATGGGTTCTTCTAACTCCCAAGTTGAATCCCCCGATCTCTCATCCCACACCACTTTCACCATGTCGATGGTCTTGCCTCTGAGCTGTTTACTTTGCCGATCGTCAATCCTGACTGGTTTTGCTTCAAAGGACAAGTCATCTCTGATCTGCACGTCGTCTACATCCAGCACATGACTGGGGTCTGCCATGTACTTCCTCAGCTGTGACACGTGAAAGACATTGTGCAGATTCGCCAGATGGGGAGGTAGGGCGATCTCATACGCCACTGGGCCAATCCTTCTTAAGATCTGATATGGTCCCACGAACTTAGGGGACAACTTCTTTGACCTGATCGCCCGCCCTACACCCTTGGTTGGTGTCACTTTCATGAACACGTGATCTCCAGCAGCAAACTCCAAAGGCTTTCTCCTCTGATCTGCATAGGACTTCTGCCTACTCTGAGAAGCTTTCATTCTGCTTTGTATCTGCTTTACCTTCTCGGTCGTCTGTTGAATCAACTCTGGCCCAACCAAGACTGCCTCGCCCTCTTGGTACCAACATAAGGGGGTTCTGCATTTCCTCCCATACAGGGCTTCATATGGGGCCATCCCAATACTGGCGTGGTAGCTATTGTTATAGGTAAACTCCACTAGTGGCAACACCTCCTCCCAACTTCCCAATTGATCCAAGACGCACGCCCTCAGCAGATCTTCCAGAGATTGGATCGTTCTCTCTGTCTGACCATCTGTTTGGGGATGATATGCAGAGCTCATCCTCAACTTAGTTCCCAAGCATTCTTGTAAGGTCTGCCAAAACCGTGAAGTAAACCTGGGATCTCTATCTGAAATGATGCTGGAAGGCACTCCATGCAGCCTTACTATTTCTTGGATGTATAGCTGTGCCAGCTTGACCATAGGCATCTTCATATTCACTGGGAGAAAATGAGCACTCTTCGTCAGCCGATCAGTGATGACCCAGATTGCATCATGGCCCTTGACCGATCTGGGTAAATGGGTGACAAAATCCATGGCAATGCTGTCCCATTTCCACTCAGGGATATCCAATGGTTGTAATAACCCACCAGGCCTTTGATGTTCTACCTTTGCCTTCTGACACGTTAAGCAGGTTGTCAGATACTGGGCGATGTCCCTCTTCATGCCCGACCACCAAAATGACTCCTTCAAGTCATGGTACATCTTGTTCATGCCTGGATGAAGGTTAAGGCGACTCTTATGACCTTCCTCTAGGATCATCTTCTTCAACTCATCATTTGCAGGTATGCAAATTCTGCCATCAAACCTCAAGATCCCATCATCGCCCATCTCAAAGCCTCTCGCCTGATCTGTCCCTAGTGACTCTACAGTGCGCTTCAGGCTAGGGTCCTCCAATTGCTTATCCTTCAACATTCCCAGGAAGTCATTAGTTATAGTCAGCTTGCTACAACTAATGTGATTCACGTGAAATTCTACTCCAAGGTTTAAGTCTCTGAACTGCTCGATCAGTTTCTGCTCTTCCATCATCATGGTGGCGACTTGCATAGACTTTGTAACATCCCGCCAAAATACTATACAAATGTATATAATGAAAATAAAGGTAACAAATAGATTCTATGAACAAAATATTATATATATGAAATGAAGTTGCTCCTCTTAGGGAGTTTAATACAAATTCGGTCAAATTTTCCAGAAACATAAACAAAATACAAAAAAAAACAAAGCAGGCGATCTCCTATCGGAAGAAACCGATCTCCTATCGGACGAGACCGATCTCCTATCAAGACAGAAAAAAAAAACAGGCGATCACCCGATGGAGGCAGACACAGGCGATCACCCGATAGAGACAGAAAACCGGCGATCTCCTCCTCGGCGATCACTCACTAGAGGGCTCTTCTTCCTGGAAGATCATCTGCTCCCGTGTAACAATTACACGATCATCACAGTTTTGAGAAAACAACCACAATAACAGATAAAAGGGTAAGCTAGATAATTTAAAAGAAGTTTAAATCAAGAACATGAAAATCCAAGTAAACCAAGTTCCAAAATATCCATGTAAAACGTAGAGCTGCTCATAGCATTCAGCTGATCGCCCAAAATCACATTTCACAACATTCACCCATAGTCATTCCATTTCACAATACAGCATCAAGTGTCTATCAATATTCAAGTTTCTCATTTCACATGTCAGACTTTCCACTGACTCACCACACAAGACACTTGACACTACTTCCGGATTGACTCGTGCGTTGATTAGACTCAGAGATCTGCACCTGTCATACCACACCACTGTGAAATCCACACAGGGTCGCTGTGAATCCACACAGCATGCGCATATATCATCTCAATGTTACCATAGTTCTCCTGGTATGACATGGTTAATCCATAGGACAGACGGAGCTCGTTCCTTTTCACACGAGACGCCCATCATATAGACCTCCTTCGACTCTCAACAACTGAGTAACTTCCTCTACGTGATTCCATTACCTCAGCAGAGTCAGGATATCCCCTTAGGAATCACCGATCAATGCACCTACCACAAGATCTTACACAGTATTTTCTTTCCTGAAAATACTATGCCTCGATCCCACATTCACAGCATTCAAAGACATCATGCCACACTTAAAAGAATGATTTCAATCACAGCAATAGCCATTTCAAAGGATTCATATTTTCGAATATCTCATGTAAATCTCAAGCAGTTCTCAAAACAACATCAAACACAAGGAGTTCGCAAAACAACGCCAAAACCGGCGATCTAGTTCAAAAACAGGGTGTTTCGAAAACTGTATATAAAACCGGCGACCACGTCGCCCAAGCACACAAACAGAGCACTTTACGCAGATGAAAACAAAAATGGCGACCACGTCGCCCTCACTCCAGAGATAGCTACACTGTGGCTTGTATGGAAAAAGAGGTCTAGCTTCCCTTACCTGGACTTGCGCAAACACCTAGAGTTCCGAAACCCAACAAAGCTTGAAGAACGCCTTGGCTCTGTTTTTGCGTCTGGTTGAAGGACTTGCAGAGAACTGCCCAGGTGCTCTAATGGTGGCTGTCGCTCGTCGTACTCTCGTGTGAAGGTGCTAGAATCGCAGCGCGAAGGAGGCAACTGGAGGAGAAGGGAGGTAACTCACTCTTTCTCTCTTTGAAGGCTGCAACGTTTTCTTTCTCTCAGCAGTGGGTTTTCTGCATCTTAAACCAACTTATCCACCAAAAGCAGCTGCCACCACCCATTCTGCAGAGAAGTCTGAGAACCACTGCCCTGAACAGTACGACCACTGTTGTCTCTGGTGCATGCCAACCACTGCTCTGAACAGTACTGCCACTGTTGTCGCTTGTGCATGCCAGCCACTGCTCTGAACAGTACGACCGTGAGTGTCTCCCGCGCATGCCAACATTCTGATGTCACTATTCTGAACCACCCTTTTTGTCTACGTGGCGTGCGTGCACTACGCTTCATGCTGGGAGTCTGGGTCTTACCTTCAAGGTGTGAAACTCGACGTCGCGCGATAAATTTCCACTGCTGACTCATCCTGGCGAACGACCGATGTCTCCTTCGCCCTGGAAGACGACCGATGTCTTCCCTGGCGACGCCCTCATAACTCTCGCGCCTTGGCCACGCCCACATGCCTCGCGCCCTGGCAATGCCCACATGCCTCGCGCCCGTGCGATGCCTGCATGCCTCTCGCGCCCGCGCGATGCCTGCATGCCTCTCGCGCCCGCGCGATGCCTGCATGCCTCTCGCGCCCGCGCGATGCCTGCATGCCTCTCGCGCCCGCGCGATGCCTGCATGCCTCTCGCGCCCGCGCGACGTCCACCTGGCGCTCATGTGTAGCAGGCGACCGGCGATGATGTATAAACAAGGAACTCTTATAGTTTTTTCTAGACTACACTTTCCTTCCTTTTTAACTTAGATAAAACATACTTAGAATTTACTTAAAACATACTCTTTCATTCCAATAAATTTCAGGTCCTTACATTCTCCCCAACAACAAAAATTTTCGTCCTCGAAAATTGAATTACAAGGAAAAGAGGTATGGATAAGCCTCCCTCATGGGTTCTTCTAACTCCCAAGTAGAATCCCCCGATTTCTCATCCCACACCACTTTCACCATGTCGATGGTCTTGCCCCTGAGCTGTTTACATTGCCGATCGTCAATCCTGACTGGTTTGGCTTCAAAGGACAAGTCATCCCTAATCTGCACGTCGTCTACATCCAGCACATGACTAGGGTCTGCCATGTACTTCCTCAGTTGTGACACGTGAAACACATTGTGCAGATTCGCCAGATGGGGAGGTAGGGCGATCTCATACGCCACTGGGCCAATCCTTCTTAAGATCTGATATGGTCCCACGAACTTAGGGGACAACTTCTTTGACCTGATCGCCCGCCCTACACCCTTGGTTGGTGTCACTTTCATGAACACGTGATCTCCAGCAGCAAACTCCAAAGGCTTTCTCCTCTGATCTGCATAGGACTTCTGCCTACTCTGAGAAGCTTTCATTCTGCTTTGTATCTGCTTCACCTTCTCGGTCGTCTGCTGAATCAACTCTGGCCCAACCAAGACTGCCTCGCCCTCCTGGTACCAACATAAGGGAGTTCTGCATTTCCTCCCATACAGGGCTTCATATGGTGCCATCCCAATGCTGGCGTGGTAGCTATTGTTATAGGTAAACTCCACTAGTGGCAACACCTCCTCCCAACCTCCCAATTGATCCAAAACGCATGCCCTCAGCAGATCTTCCAAAGATTGGATCGTCCTCTCTGACTGACCATCTGTTTGGGGATGATATGCAGAGCTCATCCTCAACTTGGTTCCCAAACACTCTTGCAAGGTCTGCCAAAACCGTGAAGTGAACCTGGGATCTCTATCTGAAATGATGCTGGAAGGCACTCCATGCAACCTCACAATCTCCTTGATGTACAGCTGTGCCAACTTGGCCATGGGCATCTTCATATTTACTGGGAGGAAGTGGGCACTCTTCGTCAGCCTATCAATGATGACCCAGATTGCATCATGACCCTTTACCGATCTGGGTAAATGGGTGACAAAATCCATGGCAATGCTGTCCCACTTCCACTCGGGGATATCCAGTTGCTGCAACAGCCCGCCAGGTCTTTGATGCTCTACCTTCGCCTTTTGACACGTTAAGCAGGTTGCCACGTACTGGGCGACGTCCCTCTTCATGCCTGACCACCAAAATGACTCCTTCAAGTCATGGTACATCTTGTTCATGCCTGGGTGAAGGTTGAGGCGGCTCTTATGACCTTCCTCTAGGATCATCTTCTTCAACTCATCATTTGCAGGTATGTAAATTCTGCCATCAAACCTCAAGATCCCATCATCGCCCATCTCAAAGCCTCTCGCCTGATCTGTCCCTAGTGACTCCACAGTGCGCTTCAGGCTAGGGTCCTCCAATTGTTTATCCTTCAACATCCCAAGGAAGTCATTAGTTATAGTCAGCTTACTACAACTAATGTGATTCACGTGAAATTCCACTCCAAGGATTAAGTCTCTGAACTGCTCGATCAGTTTCTGCTCTTCCATCATCATGGTGGCGACTTGTATAGACTTCCTACTCAAGGCATCTGCCACTACATTGGCCTTCCCTGGGTGATACATGAGTTGAAAGTCGTAGTCCTTTAGGAATTCCATCCACCTTCTTTGTCTCATGTTTAGTTCCTTCTGATCGAACAGGTACTTCAAGCTCTTGTGGTCACTGAATACCTGGAACCGAGCTCCATAAAGATAATGCCTCCAGATCTTCAAGGCAAACACTACCGCTGCCAACTCCAAATCATGAGTAGGGTAGTTTCTCTCATGCACCTTGAGTTGCCTTGAAGCATATGCAACCACTCTCTTCTCTTGCATCAAGACGCATCCCAAGCCTTGATGTGAGGCATCACAGAAGACATCAAAAGGTCTTCCTACTTCTGGAATCACCAGCACTGGAGCACTGGTCAACCTCTCCTTTAGTTCCCTGAAGCTCTGCTCACATCGGTCGGTCCAAGCAAAGGGTTGGTCCTTGCGGGTCAGTTGTGTTAAAGGAGCCACTACTTTGGAAAAATCCTCAATAAACCTCCGATAGTAGCCCGCCAACCCCACAAAGCTCCTTATCTCAGTCACTGTCTTAGGACGTTCCCATTGCAGCACTGCCTCTACCTTGGCTGGATCTACCGAGATCCCCTGGGCAGATATCACGTGTCCTAAGAAGTTGACTTCCCTCAGCCAGAACTCACACTTGGAGAACTTGGCATAGAGCTGCTTCTCTCTCAGTATTTCCAATACTGTCCTCAGGTGTTCCTCATGCTCTTCCTCGGTCCTTGAATAAATGAGGATGTCATCTATGAAGACCACCACAAACTTATCCAAGAAAGGGCGAAAGATCCTATTCATGTAGTCCATGAATAGAGCTGGAGCATTGGTGACTCCAAAAGGCATCACTACATACTCGTAGTGCCCATATCGAGACCTAAAAGCTGTCTTCTGAACATCTTCAGCTTTTACCAAGATTTGGTGATACCCCGATCTCAGGTCAATCTTGGAGAACACCGAGGCCCCATGAATTTGGTCCATCAAATCATCAATCCGAGGTAGGGGGTACTTGTTCTTGATGGTCAATTTGTTCAATTGCCTGTAGTCTATACACAGCCGAGACCCTCCATCCTTCTTCTTGACTAGGAGCACTGGAGCTCCCCATGGAGATACGCTGGGTCTGATGAACTGCTTCTCCAGCAACTCTTCCACTTGCTTCTTTAACTCCACTAACTCGGCTGGTGCCATCCTGTAAGGTGCCATTGACACTGGTCCAGCTCCAGGTACCAAGTCAATAGAGAATTCCACTTCTCTCTTAGGGGGTAACCCAGGCACCTCTTCTGGGAATACATCTGTGAAATCTTTCACCACTTGTATCCTGTTTACGTCCCCTTTATTCTCCACTTCCAACCGGGCGAGCACTACGAAGCACCTCGTCTCTCCTTCCAGCTCTGATCGCCCTTGTTGAACTGACAACACATCCGGTTCTTGGGGGTCTGGAAACGCTACCTTCTGCCTACCACAGTCTATGAGAACGTGATTGGCAGCTAACCAATCCATTCCCAGGATGACATCCAGGTCCTGAAGAGGTAGGCAGATCAAGTTCACCTTGAATCTGCGTCCTTCTACAATCACTGGACATTCAGGGCACACTGTAGAGGTCGACACCTGTCCTGACGCAGGTGTAGAGACCAACAGCTCGAAAGGTAACTCCTTCACTAGGAGGCCCAACTCGGCTACACACAGGCTTGACACAAAGGAGTGTGTCGCTCCAGAATCAAACAAGGCCCTTACACCTCTACCAGCAATAAAACAAATACCTTGGATGAGGTTACCTGACTGAGCTGCCTCTGCTCCAGACATGGCGAACACCCTCCCTGTTGCCTGAGGTCTGCCGCCCTCGTTTCTCAACTGTTGGGAGCCACTGGGTTGGGTCGCCCCATTCCTGCTAGGGCACTCTCTAGCAACGTGCCCTGTCCTTTGGCAGACGAAACATTTCCTCTCTGAAGTCTTCTTGAAACAAGCATTGGAGGCGTGTGGTCCACCACAGTGAAGACACTTAGGTTTCCAAGGTTGTTGCTGTTGGAACTGGGGAGGTGCTGCTCCTGCCCGATGTGATGGAGGTCTCGCATAGGGTTTGCTTTGTGGGTGCTGTGCCTTAGCTCTCCCACTGGAAGGACCTCCTGGGTGTGACCTGATCACCAGAGACTCACCCTTTTCCAGGGTCTCCACCATCTTCGCCTTCTCCACTAAGGCGTGGAACTCCCTGATGCACATCGGGGCTATGGTCTTCTTCAGCCCATGCTTCAGCCCTTCCTCGAACTTCCTACACCTCCAGGCCTCGGAGGTCGCCTGGGTATAGAACCGGGCGAGGTACTCAAAACGGGCAGCATAGGCGTTTACTGACATGTCCCCCTGCTCCAACTTTAAGAACTCAGCTTCCCTTGCAAACTTGGCGCTGTCTGGGAGGTATTTCTCCAAGAACTTCACCCTGAAGCTCTCCCAATCCAGAACATCCTCTCGGGCCTCCAACATCTGCTGAGCTCCCATCCACCAGAACTCAGCTTCTCCTGATAGCAGATACGTGGCAAACAACAGCTTCTTCTCTTCAGGGCAGGAGGTCGCCCTAAAGATTTTCTCCACCTCCCTGACCCACTGATCTGCCTGGTCAGGGGTAGCATTCCCACTGAACTTAGGTGGGTTGTGCCTCATGAACTCGGCCAGTCCCATCTGTTCTTGGGGCTGACCGACGTGGGAGTTTGTTTCAGCCGACCGAGCAGTCTCCCAGTGGTGCATTGTAGCTTGATGGTTCTGAGCCATCGCCGCATTCTGCTGCTGAATGGCAGTCGCCATCATCTCGATGGCCTTGGCGATCTGACTCATCTCTGAGGAAGGTTGGGGTGGGGTAGCAGGTCTACGTGCCATCTTCTGAATCTATTGACTTCTATATTCCCTACAACTATAAGAATGAAATCGATAAGAATCAATTCATTCAAGGGGTAACAGCTAGACCTTACAAAGGTCAGCATCTCAAAGTCATCTAGAATTTGAGTTCATCAACAGAATCAGAACACTTATAACTTCACACAAAACACCAGAACAGTTACTGGTGTGCAAACATCAGTCCAAACTACCACCTCAGTCAAATTCAAGAACACTCAAAAATCACACCAGAATTCAATGTAGGCTAAACATCAAACCTTTGGAATTAAGATTAAGAATTATCTTGATCGAGTTATGAGTGTGCACCCTCACCACTTTATCAAGACCTTCTTATTCTTAATACTAAGATTTTCAGTTAGGCACACGTTCACCCAAGCACACGCAAGAGTTCAAAACTAAAACGTTTGAAAACCTTCCACTATAGTGGTTATTTAAAACTCAAATAAATTTTATGAGCAGAAGAAACACAATGGATCCACAGCCCTCAGGTCATCCTAAGGCGAACTGCTCTGATACCATTAATGTAACATCCCGCCAAAATACTATACAAATGTATATAATGAAAATAAAGGTAACAAATAGATTCTATGAACAAAATATTATATATATGAAATGAAGTTGCTCCTCTTAGGGAGTTTAATACAAATTCGGTCAAATTTTCCAGAAACATAAACAAAATACAAAAAAAAACAAAGCAGGCGATCTCCTATCGGAAGAAACCGATCTCCTATCGGACGAGACCGATCTCCTATCAAGACAGAAAAAAAAAACAGGCGATCACCCGATGGAGGCAGACACAGGCGATCACCCGATAGAGACAGAAAATCGGCGATCTCCTCCTCGGCGATCACTCACTAGAGGGCTCTTCTTCCTGGAAGATCATCTGCTCCCGTGTAACAATTACACGATCATCACAGTTTTGAGAAAACAACCACAATAACAGATAAAAGGGTAAGCTAGATAATTTAAAAGAAGTTTAAATCAAGAACATGAAAATCCAAGTAAACCAAGTTCCAAAATATCCATGTAAAACGTAGAGCTGCTCATAGCATTCAGCTGATCGCCCAAAATCACATTTCACAACATTCACCCATAGTCATTCCATTTCACAATACAGCATCAAGTGTCTATCAATATTCAAGTTTCTCATTTCACATGTCAGACTTTCCACTGACTCACCACACAAGACACTTGACACTACTTCCGGATTGACTCGTGCGTTGATTAGACTCAGAGATCTGCACCTGTCATACCACACCATTGTGAAATCCACACAGGGTCGCTGTGAATCCACACAGCATGCGCATATATCATCTCAATGTTACCATAGTTCTCCTGGTATGACAGGGTTAATCCATAGGACAGACGGAGCTCGTTCCTTTTCACACGAGACGCCCATCATATAGACCTCCTTCGACTCTCAACAACTGAGTAACTTCCTCTACGTGATTCCATTACCTCAGCAGAGTCAGGATATCCCCTTAGGAATCACCGATCAATGCACCTACCACAAGATCTTACACGGTATTTTCTTTCCTGAAAATACTATGCCTCGATCCCACATTCACAGCATTCAAAGACATCATGCCACACTTAAAAGAATGATTTCAATCACAGCAATAGCCATTTCAAAGGATTCATATTTTCGAATATCTCATGTAAATCTCAAGCAGTTCTCAAAACAACATCAAACACAAGGAGTTCGCAAAACAGCGCCAAAACCGGCGATCTAGTTCAAAAACAGGGTGTTTCGAAAACTGTATATAAAACCGGCGACCACGTCGCCCAAGCACACAAACAGAGCACTTTACGCAGATGAAAACAAAAATGGCGACCACGTCGCCCTCACTCCAGAGATAGCTACACTGTGGCTTGTATGGAAAAAGAGGTCTAGCTTCCCTTACCTGGACTTGCGCAAACACCTAGAGTTCCGAAACCCAACAAAGCTTGAAGAACGCCTTGGCTCTGTTTTTGCGTCTGGTTGAAGGACTTGCAGAGAACTGCCCAGGTGCTCTAATGGTGGCTGTCGCTCGTCGTACTCTCGTGTGAAGGTGCTAGAATCGCAGCGCGAAGGAGGCAACTGGAGGAGAAGGGAGGTAACTCACTCTTTCTCTCTTTGAAGGCTGCAACGTTTTCTTTCTCTCAGCAGTGGGTTTTCTGCATCTTAAACCAACTTATCCACCAAAAGCAGCTGCCACCACCCATTCTGCAGAGAAGTCTGAGAACCACTGCCCTGAACAGTACGACCACTGTTGTCTCTGGTGCATGCCAACCACTGCTCTGAACAGTACTGCCACTGTTGTCGCTTGTGCATGCCAGCCACTGCTCTGAACAGTACGACCGTGAGTGTCTCCCGCGCATGCCAACATTCTGATGTCACTATTCTGAACCACCCTTTTTGTCTACGTGGCGTGCGTGCACTACGCTTCATGCTGGGAGTCTGGGTCTTACCTTCAAGGTGTGAAACTCGACGTCGCGCGATAAATTTCCACTGCTGACTCATCCTGGCGAAAGACCGATGTCTCCTTCGCCCTGGAAGACGACCGATGTCTTCCCTGGCGACGCCCTCATAACTCTCGCGCCTTGGCCACGCCCACATGCCTCGCGCCCTGGCAATGCCCACATGCCTCGCGCCCGTGCGATGCCTGCATGCCTCTCGGGCCCGCGCGATGCCTGCATGCCTCTCGCGCCCGCGCGATGCCTGCATGCCTCTCGCGCCCGCGCGATGCCTGCATGCCTCTCGCGCCCGCGCGATGCCTGCATGCCTCTCGCGCCCGCGCGATGCCTGCATGCCTCTCGCGCCCGCGCGATGCCTGCATGCCTCTCGCGCCCGCGCGATGCCTGCATGCCTCTCGCGCCCGCGCGACGTCCACCTGGCGCTCATGTGTAGCAGGCGACCGGCGATGATGTATAAACAAGGAACTCTTATAGTTTTTTCTAGACTACACTTTCCTTCCTTTTTAACTTAGATAAAACATACTTAGAATTTACTTAAAACATACTCTTTCATTCCAATAAATTTCAGGTCCTTACAGACTTCCTACTCAAGGCATCTGCCACTACATTGGCCTTCCCTGGGTGATACATGAGTTGAAAGTCGTAATCCTTTAGGAATTCCATCCACCTTCTTTGTCTCATGTTTAGTTCCTTCTGATCGAACAGGTACTTCAAGCTCTTGTGGTCACTGAACACCTGGAACCGAGCTCCATAAAGATAGTGCCTCCAGATCTTCAAGGCAAAAACCACTGCCGCCAACTCCAAGTCATGCGTAGGGTAGTTCCTCTCATGGACCTTGAGTTGCCTTGAAGCATATGCAACCACTCTCTTCTCTTGCATCAAAACACATCCCAAACCCTGATGTGAAGCGTCACAGAAGACGTCAAAAGGTCTTCCCACCTCGGGGATCACCAGCACTGGAGCACTAGTCAGCCTTTCCTTTAGTTCCTTGAAGCTCTGCTCACATCGGTCGGTCCAAGCAAAAGGTTGATCCTTGCGGGTTAGCTGTGTTAAAGGAGCCACTATCTTGGAAAAATCCTCAATAAACCTCCGATAGTAGCCCGCCAACCCCACAAAGCTCCTTATCTCAGTCACGGTCTTAGGACGTTCCCATTGCAGCACTGCCTCTACCTTGGCTGGATCTACCGAGATCCCCTGGGCAGATATCACGTGTCCTAAGAAGTTGACTTCCCTCAGCCAGAACTCACACTTGGAAAACTTGGCATAGAGCTGCTTCTCTCTCAGTATTTCCAATACTGTCCTCAGGTGTTCCTCATGCTCTTCCTCGGTCCTTGAATAAATGAGGATGTCATCTATGAAGACCACCACAAACTTATCCAAGAAAGGGCGAAAGATCCTATTCATGTAGTCCATGAATAGAGCTGGAGCATTGGTGACTCCAAATGGCATCACTACATACTCGTAGTGCCCATATCGAGACCTAAAAGCTGTCTTCTGAACATCTTCAGCTTTTACCAAGATTTGGTGATACCCCGATCTCAGGTCAATCTTGGAGAACACCGAGGCCCCATGAATTTGGTCCATCAAATCATCAATCCTAGGTAGGGGGTACTTGTTCTTGATGGTCAACTTGTTCAACTGCCTGTAATCTATACACAGCCGAGACCCTCCATCCTTCTTCTTAACTTGGAGCACTGGAGCTCCCCATGGAGATACACTGGGTCTGATGAATTGCTTCTCCAGCAACTCTTCCACTTGCTTCTTTAACTCCACTAACTCGGCTGGTGCCATCCTGTAAGGTGCCATTGACACTGGTCCAGCTCCAGGTACCAAGTCAATAGAGAATTCCACTTCTCTCTTAGGGGGTAACCCAGGTACTTCTTCTGGGAATACATCTGTGAAATCTTTTACCACAGGTATTCTGCTTACGTCCCCTTTATTCTCCACCTCCGACCGAGCGAGTATCACAAAGCACCTCGCCCCTTCTTCGAACTCTGACTGCCCTTGCTGAGCAGAAATTACATCTGATCCTTGGAGGTCTGGAAACGCAATCCTCTGACTACCGCAGTCAATGAGAACGTGATTGGCAGCTAACCAATCCATTCCCAGGATAACATCCAGGTCCTGAAGAGGTAGGCAGATCAAGTTCACCTTGAATCTGCGTCCCTCCACAATTACTGGACATTCGGGGCACACTGCAGAGGTCGACACCTGTCCTGACGCAGGTGTAGAGACCAACAGTTCGAAAGGTAACTCCTTCACTAGGAGGCCCAACTCAGCTACACACAGGCTTGACACAAAGGAGTGTGTCGCTCCAGAATCAAACAAAGCCCTTACACCTCTACCAGCAATAAAACAAACACCTTGGATGAGGTTACCTGACTGAGCTGCCTCTGTTCCAGACATGGCGAACACCCTCCCTGTTGCCTGAGGTCTGTTGCCCTCGTTCCTCCACTGTTGGGAGCCACTGGGTTGGGTCGCCCCATACCTGCTAGGGCACTCTCTAGCAACGTGCCCTATCTTTTGGCAGACAAAACATCTCCTCTCTGAAATCTTCTTGAAACAAGCATTGGAGGCGTGTGGTCCACCACAGTGAAGACACTTGGGTTTCCAAGGTTGCTGCTGTTGAAACTGGGGAGGTGCTGCTCCTGCCCGATGTGGTGGAGGTCTCGCATAGGGTTTGCTTTGTGGGTGCTGTGCCTTAGCCCTCCCACTGGAGGAACCTCCTTGGTGTGACCTGATCACCCGAGAATCACCCTTTTCCAGGGTCTCCACCATCTTTGCCTTCTCCACTAAGGCGTGGAATTCCCTGATGCACATCGGGGCTAGGGTCCTCTTCAGCCCATGCTTCAGTCCTTCTTCGAATTTTCTACATCTCCAGGCCTCGGAGGTCGCCTGGGTATAAAACCGGGCGAGGTACTCAAAACGAGCAGCATAGGCGTTTACTGACATGTCCCCCTGCTCCAACTTTAAGAACTCAGCTTCCCTTGCAAACTTGGCACTGTCAGGGAAGTATTTCTCCAAGAACTTCACCCTGAACCTCTCCCAATCCAATACATCCTCTCGTGCCTCCATCATCTGCTGAGCTCCCATCCACCAGAACTCAGCTTCTCCTGATAGCAGATAAGTGGCGAACAGCAGCTTCTTCTCTTCAGGGCAGGAGGTCGCCCTAAAGATTTTCTCCAACTCCCTGACCCACTGATCTGCCTGGTCAGGGGTAGCATTCCCACTGAACTTAGGTGGGTTATGCCTCATGAACTCGGCCAGTCCCATCTGTTCTTGGGGCTGACCGACGTGGGAGTTTGTCTCAGCAGATCGGGCAGTTTCCCAGTGTTGCATTGTGGCTTGATGGTTCTGAGCCATCGCCGCATTCTGCTGCTGAATGGCAGTCGCCATCATCTCGATGGCCTTGGCGATCTGGCTCATCTCTGAGGAAGGTTGGGGTGGGGTAGAAGGTCTACGTGCCATCTTCTTCGTTCTGGATTCTGAATCTATTGGTTTCTATATTCCCTACAACTACAAGAATGAGATCGATCAGAAATCAATTCATTCAGGAGGTACCATCTAGACCTTACAAAGGTCAGCATCTCAAAATCCTTAAGAATTTGAGCTCAACAACAGAATCATAATGCTTATAACATCAAGCATAACACCAGAACAATTACTGGTATGCAGTCATCAATCCAATCAACCATTCTCAATCCATTACAAAGACACTCAAGAAAATGAAATAGCTCACACCAGAATTCAATATATGCTAAACATCAAACCTTTGGAATTAAGGTTGAGACTCATCCCGATCCAGTTATGAGTGTGCACCCTCACTACTTTATCAAGACCTTCTCATCCTTAATACTAAGATTTTCAGTTATAACATATATTCACCAAAGCACACACAAAATCTCAATACAAAAACGTTTGAAACTTTTCACTATAGTTGTTATTTTAAACTCAAATAAATTTCATGAGCAGAAGAAACACAATGGATCCACAGCCCTCAGGTCATCCTAAGGACGAACTGCTCTGATACCATTAATGTAACATCCCTCCAAATTACTTTGAAATAAATATAAAATGAAAGTAAAGGTGACAAATAGATTCTATGAACAAAATATTATATATATGAAATGAAGTTGCTCCTCTTAGGGAGTTGAATACAAATTCGGTCAAATTTTTCCAGAAACATAAACAAAATGCAGTAATAAAAAAAAAAACGAAGCAGGCGATCTCCTATCGGAAGAGACCGATCTCCTATCGAACGAGGCCGATCTCCCATCGGAGGACCCAAAACAGCCGATCTGCTTCCGGCGACCACTCCCTAAGGAGCTCTACTTCCTGGAAGATCATCTGCTCCCGTGTAAGTTATACACGATCATCACAGTTTTAAAAGAACAGCCACAGAACCAAAACACGTAGGGTAAGCTATATAATTTAAAGGAAGTTTAAATCATGAACATGAAATTCAAAGTAAAACAAGTTTCAAAATATCCATGTAAAACGTAAAGTTGCTCAATTCATTCACCTGATCGCCCAAAATCACACATTTCACAACATTCACCCATAGTCATTCCATTTCACAATACTGCATCAAGTGTCTATAAAAATTCAATGTTTCTCATTTCTCACGTCAGACTTTCCACTGACTCACCACACAAGACACTTGACACTACTTCCGGATTGACTCGTGCGTTGATTAGACTCAGAGATCTGCACCTGTCATACCACACCACTGTGAAATCCACACAGGGTCGCTGTGAATCCACACAGCATGCGCATATATCATCTCAATGTTACCATAGTTCTCCTGGTATGACAGGGTTAATCCATAGGACAGACGGAGCTCGTTCTTTTTCACACGAGACGCCCATCATATAGACCTCCTTCGACTCTCAACAACTGAGTAACTTCCTCTACGTGATTCCATTACCTCAGCAGAGTCAGGATATCCCCTTAGGAATCACCGATCAATGCACCTACCACAAGATCTTACACGGTATTTTCTTTCCTGAAAATACTATGCCTCGATCCCACATTCACAGCATTCAAAGACATCATGCCACACTTAAAAGAATGATTTCAATCACAGCAATAGCCATTTCAAAGGATTCATATTTTCGAATATCTCATGTAAATCTCAAGCAGTTCTCAAAACAACATCAAACACAAGGAGTTCGCAAAACAGCGCCAAAACCGGCGATCTAGTTCAAAAACAGGGTGTTTCGAAGACTGTATATAAAACCGGCGACCACGTCGCCCAAACACATAAGAACAGAGCATTTTACAAAGATGAAACGAAAACCGGCGACCACGTCGCCCTCACTTCAGAAATAGCTAAACTATGGCTTGTATTGAAAATGAAGTCTAGCTTCCCTTACCTGGACTTGCGCAACCACCAGGAGCTTCGAAATCCAACAGAGCTTGAAGAACGCCTTGGCTCTGTTTTTGCGTCTGGTTTTGAAGGAGTTGCAGAGAACTTTCCCAGGGGCTCCAATGGTGTTGCTTCTCGTCGTACTCTTGTGTGGAGATGCTGAAATCGCAACGCGGAGGAGGTAACTGGAGGAGAAGGGAAGAAACTCACTCTTTCTCTCGTCGAATACAACAATGTTTTCTTTTCTCTCAGCAGTGGATTTTTGTAACTTAAACCAACTTATCCCTCCAAAAGCAGCTGCCACCACCTACTCTGCAGGGAAGTTTGCGTGCACGCTTCCCTGAACAGTACTACTAAGCGTGCCTCTGCGCAGGCTACGCTCTGAGGTCACTATTCTGAACCACTCTTTTGTCTACGTGGCGCGCGTGCAGAACATCTCTTGCTGGGAGTCTGGGGCCCACGTTCTCTGGGTGTAACTCAACGTCGCGCGATGACCTTTCGCCGACGACTACCAGCTCGATGAGAAACCACTGATGACCTCTCGCGCGAAGACGATCCACCGATGACCTCGCGCGAAGACTACCACCGATGACCTCGCGCGAAGACTACCACCGATGACCTCGCGCGAAGACCACCACCGATGACATCTTCCTGGCGAACGACCGATGTCTTCCTCTGGGAGACAACCGATGTCTTCCCTGGCGACGCCCTCATAACTCTCGCGCCTTGGCCACGTCCACATGCATCGCGCCCTGGCAATGCCCGCGTGCCTCGCGCCCGCGCGATGCCCGCATGCCCCTCGCGCCCGCGCGATGCCTGCATGCCTCTCACGCCCGCGCGATGCCTGCATGCCTCTCGCGCCCGCGCGATGCCTGCATGCCACGCCCGCGCGATGTCCGCCTGGCTCTCATGTGTAGCAGGCGACCGGCGACCTCGTAGCCTTCTAAACTTAACTTTTTCCTCCCTTTCTATTCTAAATAAAAACGTACTTAGAATTTATTTAAAATATAACTCTTTTATTCCAATTTAATTTTTCAGGTCCTTACACTCCATGTCCACTAGAGCTTGATCTCCATCACAACTAGTCTCTTAGATCACTCTTTGCTAGTCTTATTTCTAAGTGTTTTAGCAAGGAACCTCTCAAGAGTTGGCCTAACCTCTCTTAAGCTTCATTATCATTCTCCATACACCAATACTTCACAATTTATTTCCCTCATTTTAGCCACCCAATCCCACCAAATTCTGCACCCCAAAAATACAAAACAAAAGACTCATATCAATGCAAGCTATAATTGCATCAAGTGGTATCTAGAGCATTAGGTTCACAATTCTTCAAGAGATAAGTTCTCAAAAAATTTGTTCTTCATTTTTCCATATTGTTTATATGTTGTTTTTCATGTCTTGATTTTTTTATTTAGTTCTACCATTTTGTTTGTTGTTTGTTTGGTTTAATCTATTCAAATAGCTTGTTCTTTCTTGAACCATCTATATTGGTGTTTAGGAGTTTTTTTTTTTTTTTATAGTTTATCTTGTGTGCTTTTGAATTTTGTTGAGTCTTCTTTCATTTTCTTTTGGTAAAAACAATTTATGTTGGTTTAATTTTTATTTTATGATCCATTTCTAGTTGTATAAAGTCTTGTTGTTTCCATATATGTCATAAAATCAAGTAGTCCTTTGTTTGATTTTTTTTTTCTCGTTTTTACAATGAATATCCATGTGGTTTGAGTCATTTTGTGCCTTTTGTGTGTTATTGTTTTTATGTTTTTGAGTCTCTTATATTTTTTTAGATCATTAACAAGTTCATTAAAGTTAGGTTTTTATTATGCCTTGAGTTTCAAATCTTTTTTTCAAATCCCTTAGGTTTCTTATTTTCCAGTTTTTGTGAAATTTTGACTCTGTTGTGAGAATTTCTTGTGGGTTTGTATTTTGGTCAAAAAAAATATGTAAAAAATTCATAGAACCATATTGAGATGTTGTTGGTATCCAGTTAAAACATAATATCCAAAAAAAAATGAATAAAAAAATTTATAAGCAGTAAAAGTCAGGACGTTTTCAGCCCCAAAAAAAAAAAAAAACAGTTTCAGTGTGGTGTTGCTCTCAATATAAAATTTACTACACCTTATTCCTTGGGCATTTTGACCTGAAATTTTTACCACAACTTACTTGATGTGTTGTTGAGTTGAGATAAAAGTTTGGGATTCAAATTCATTATAATATTTCCCCAGTAAATTTTTGAATTATCTTTGCTAGTGCTAAAAAACAATTTCAATTTCTGAATACTGGTGTTGCAGTGTTTTATTTATTTCTCATAGAATACACATTCGTTTGACCTAAAATTTGTTTTATTTGATAAAATATTGTGTTGAGATTCTCAAATAAAAATTTCATAGACAAAATGTTTCTGGATGAAGTTTCACAAATTTTGGAAGTTTCAGTCTCTGTTTCATTCTAGATTTTTTTTTTTTTTGAAATCTATTATAGTGCTATTCTTAGGTTTCCAATTTGAGTGCTCACTGTTTTTGTTATCTTTAATTGTTGATTTGTGTCTTAAAATACTCCTTGCACTTTTCAAATTAATCCATTTGAGTTCAGCAATTTTAATTGAGCTTTTCTTGATTTTTTATTTGTTGGCCTCATAAGGTGAAATTCATATTGAGTGGAAGTTTGGTTTTAAAGTTGTGAAGCTAATTTCAACTTGATGACTCATAGCTAAAGGCTAAAACCAGTGATTATTTGTAAAGAGCAGCAATTGAAGGCAAGAATCAAGTTCATATAAAGAGAAGGAAGATTTGACAACTTGAAGAAAAGAAATTAAAAAACAAATTGTTTTATTTTTAGCTTTATATCACGGAACATTTTGTCAATTAGAGGAGGACACTTGTCAACCTCTGATTTAAGAGGATTTGCTCCAATTAGAGAGAGTCACTTGTCCTTCTATGAGTGGAGAGTTTTTAGGGTTAAAGCTTGCACCTTGGCTGCCCATAGCACTATAAATACAAGTGCTAGCCCCCTTATAAATTAGCTTTGAATAGACTATTGAATGAATAGACTATTGAATTGCTACAAAAATTTCAGCCTCAACTAGTCTCTTAGTTCACTCTTTGAGTTGGCCTAACCTCTCTTAATCTTCATTATCATTCTCCATACACCAATACTTCACAATTTCTTTCATTCATTTTAGCCACCCAATCCCACCAAATTCCACACCCCAAAATACAAAACAAAGGACTCATATCAATGCAAGCTAGGATTGCATCGTATCCTTTCCACAACCCATAGGGTGTTTTACCAGTTTTCTTATGTGGTATCCTATTTTGCAAAAAACACGCGGTAAGCAGAGATTCACCCCACAGATTATCAGGAGCATTAGAACTAATAAACATGGCATTCATGATTTCTTTAAGAGTCCTATTTTTCCTTTCAGCTACTCTATTAGATTCAGGTGAATACGATGGGGTTACTTCATGAATAATGCCTTCTTTAAGACAACAGTCATTAAATAAAACATATTCACCACCTCTATCTGATCTAATTCTTTTAATTTTCTTATTCAATTGATTTTCTAGTTCCGCCTTATAAGTTAAGAACATGTCAAAAGCTTCATTCTTATGTTTAATTAAATACACTTTGGTGTATTCTAGAAAAATCATCTACAAATGTTACAAAATAATTTTTACTACCTCTAGACATGGTTTGTTTTAAATCTGCAAGATCGGTATGAATTAAACCTGTAACGCCTCTAAAATATCTTATTCATTTTTATATAATAAAATAAAGATAAAACGATAATATCAAAATTAACATAGGTATATATATATAATTCATCCATTCCATACATTGTATCTCAAAAGAAACATCTCTCATCACAGGGAGTTTAATTTATACATCAAAAGTTTTCAAAACGGAAATACAACATTTGAGTCAAATTAAAACTATTCTTTTTCTCCATCTGCTCACTGAGGAGCTCTACTGCCTGCAACATCATCTGCTCCCGTGTAATTACACGATCATCACAGTTTTAAGAAAACAAAACACAGGGGTAAGCTAGATATTTTTAAAACTTTAAAACATGAAACTTGATATTAACGTAAATCATCCAATATTCACACATTTCACAATTCCCTCAAGTGTCATTCGTTTCACATAATCCATCAAGTGTCTATCAAATTCAATATTTCTCTTTCTCACATCAGACTTCCACTGACTCATCACACATAGACACTTGACACTACTTCCAGAAGACTCGTGCGTTGAACTTAGCATCCAGAGACCTGCACCTGTCATACCACACCACTGTGAAATCCACACAGGGTCGCTGTGAAATCCACACAGCCATGCGCATAAACATAATCTCTATATCATCACTCTCCCGGTATGACAGGGTTAATTCATATAACAGGTCAAGTTAGTTATCTTTCAAACAACTTACCCATACATATGAACCTCCTTCGACTCTCAACAACTGAATAACTTCATCTATGTGATTCCATTATATCAGCAGAGTCAGGATCGTCTCATTCACAGGATACTCACAGATCAATACACCTCATAACCAATCTCAACACGGTATTTCCTTTCCTGAAAATACTATGTCTTGATCACAATTTCACATTCATCCAGTACATCATACCACACGTAAAAGCACAATTCCATCATATAATATTTTGAATCTTTTCTTAAACAATCCCAATCACAGAAACAATCATACCAAAGTTCAGATTTTCGAATATCATATGCATTTCACCTTTCAATCTCAAACAATTTCAAAACAACACTAAAACAGGGGATTTCGAAATTTGCATTAAAACCGGCGATCACATCACCCAAACATCAGAATCTTCTAGCTTAAGGTTTCATTGAAAATAAAACTAGCTTCCCTTACCTGGACTTGCGTAAAATCTCACTACGAGCTCTAACCCACCGAACTTAAGGATACCCGAACTCTGTTTTAAGGCTTGATTGGAAACTTGTAGAGAACCTTCCCAGGTGCTCTATGGCAGTCGCCGGTAGCCAAGCTGGGACGTGAGAAGGCCTGAATCGTCTAGTAAAGGAGAGGAAGGAGAAAGGATGAAGACTAAACTCACTCTATCTCTCGCTACTCCAACAGCGTTCGAACTCCAACTAAGAGGAGGTGTGTTCTGAGACTAAGAAACGTAGACCCGCCATGCAGCTGCCATTACCCACTCTGTGGGAAGCTTGCGTGCACGTTTCCTCTGACAGAACTGTCACGTGATGTCTCTGCGCGTACCAACTTTGGGTTACCTGCCTTACCAACTCTCTGGCGTCAACTGTTCTGAAGCACTCCTAATGTCTATATGTCGCGCATGCAGAACGTTCATGCTGGGAGCCTGGGTCCCACCTTATCTGTGTGAAACACTACCTCGCGCGATGACCATCTACCGATGACTAACCGCGCGATGATTATCCGCCGATGAACGATGTGTCTCTCATTCCGGCGATGACTGATGTGCCTCTCATCCCGGTGATGACTATGTGCCCTTCATCCCGACGATGACTGATGTGCCTCTCATCCCGGCGATGACTATGTGCCTCTCATCCCGGCGATGACTGATTCCTCACCCTGGCAGACAACCGATGTGTCTCCCATCCTGGTTGATGACCGATGTTCCTCTCATCCTGTTGGCGATCTCTTATCGCCCTAGTGTGTGACGAGGACACATCGCCTCACTCTGGTCACCGATGTCACATCGTCACACCTTGCTGAAGGTTCATCCTCCCATTCCTCTAAGTCTGGGGTATCACGGCTCACACTACTTATGGTGGCAGATATGCCACCTATCTTCTAATTCACTCATCTTCTGTATTTAGACCACATACTAAGTGCTTACCAAGTCTTCTCGAATACTCGGCGACGTGCTCTTTTCGGCGATTATGTACACCATAGGCGATTGCTGATTTCATACGGGGGAAGTCGGAGGCCGCCGCCTTCTTCAACAAACGGCGATTTCATCGACTTCTAAGCTACACCTTCCTTTCTCTTACCCTTCTTGATTCACGTGCCCCCCCACCTCAAGCACGCCCACGTAATTACCTCACGATAAAGTCATCGCACCTGACTACTTGGTTAGTAAAATGGTCAACCGATCGCCCTCTACCAGCTGATCCCAGACCTTGGGCGATGTCCGAGGTCTGACCACTATGAGATTTTCTATTTTTATGTCCTTTTTATTTTAAATAATAACATACTCAGAAATCATTTAAAATATATCACTTTTATTCCAAATAAATTTATAGGTCCTTACAAAACCAAGAAGTTCAATTTGACGTTCTATAGAATGACATGTTTTCTTCGTTATTTTAGATTTTACACATATATCACATTTACTATTTTGTTTGTCATGCATGTTGATTAATCCTAGTCGTTGCAATTTCATGACATACGAATAATTCACATGTCCTAATCTAGCGTGACATATATCATAGGAATCAACAATATAAGTAGAAGACTCAAATTCATTAATAATTTCAAAGATGTTTAATACAAAAAGACCTTGATCACAATATCCCTTCCCCAAAAAAACATTGTTTTTTGTCATAACAATCTTGTCAAACTCAAATGATACTTTAACCCCAACTTTGCTTAACAATGCTACAGAGATCAAATTAACTCTAATCGATGGCACATGCAACACATCACTCAAAGCCAGAGTTTACCATATGTGAGCTTTAGAAGAACCTTTCCTTTTCTTAGGATAGGAGTTGTCGTGGAATCACTGTGATAAATTTGTTCTTCTCCATCCCCCACACTTATATAGGAGGTAAACACATTTCTGTTTGCACAGATGTGTCTGATAGCCCCAGAGTCTACCACCCATTTGCTCACATTTGTCACAAGATTTAATTGTGAAATGACTACCACAATGATATCTTTCCCTTTGGCTAGATTTGCCTTAGGAGGATAGTCATTTTTTACCCTATGTCTACATTGAGGTGCATGATGATCTGGCTTTCTATAGACAAACCAGCTCCAAAAAGGTACGAGAAAAAATTTTTTGTTCGTGTTTTAAAGCCTAATTTAATAGAATCGTAAGGACTTATCTACAGTGTATTGCGCAAGTTCCTCAGGATACAACAGGAGCTTCTCAGAAATTTTTGAGGATCAAAACTAGCAAGTTAATCTTAAAAGAGTAAGAATCCAATAAACCTAGAAAAATATTTAGAATAATAAAAAAGAATAAAAGTGAAGAGGAAAGGAGAAAGAGAAAGGGTGCATGGTGAGTGAGTGAGTTTGAGCATTCCTGTGCCTTTTATTTATAGGCAAGGAAAGAAACTCAAAACCCACGAAAAGAGGAGAGTGAGAGTGTTGTTCTAGCGATTCGGAGGTGATGTCGAAGAAGACACCGAAAAGGGTGGGAGACCACCACAAAAGGAGAAAGAGCGTGAATGTTCTAAAGGTCCCTTCCAATCTCAAAGGCACAAACTTGAAACTGCAAACGGGTCGAGAAACGAATCATCGAAAAAAATGGAGGAGATTCCACAGTGTTCTTTGGTCTGCATAACGAATTTGTTGAATGTGCACTGCAACGGTTCTTTTTCTTCTTCAATATATATATATATATATATATATATATATATATATATATATATATATATATATATATATATATATATATATATATATATATCGTCATTTTACAACAATTTTTAGGGAACAGAGTAACTTCAATGACTCTTGATACATGCATATTTCTAAGAATTATTCTATCAGGTGCAACTGTTAGGAAAATTTGTTCAAGATTTGAATTTAGTATAAAGTATGAAACATAAAAATTGAGAAGGCTCGAAAAATGTCGTGCATCTCAAAAAAACAAATAGTAAAGCTCGAGAAAATCCATCAAACTAAAAGAAAATTAACTCGAAAGTAATTTAAGATATGAAAATCGATAAAATAATTATTAGATAGATGTCATTTGAGAGACGATATAGAATTATGATACACATTAAAAATGATTTTTTAACTACATTTAAAAAACACTCATTTATGTAAAGACATCCCGACACAATTACTATGAATAGAATCACTTATGTTAAAATATATCTCTTCAACCTTATATCGTTATTTCTTTTTTACTTAAGGTTATATCTTTTCTTTTAATTTTACTTAAGATTTTATGTTATTTTTTTTTATTAACTATATCGCATGAGACATTTGTTATTTTAAGTTATTGTGTTTTATTACATAAATATGTTGAAATGGATTTTATAAATGATTCGTTAGTAAACAAATTGTTTACGGTAATATGAATATAATACTGATGTAAAATTAGATATTGATATTATTTTGGAAATCTTTCTTTAGTTTCTTATGCAATATTATTAATCATGAATTGAAAATATTTCGACTGCTAAGGATGGTTAAGAAGTCATTTGTTGAAGTAGTGGTGAGGATTCTGCCACGTCGTTTGTTGTCTCCAATTTCTTCCAAAACTTGCGACGTACGTGAGCTTCGGTACACACGTCAACAAAAGAAAGCTTAGCTAATGAAGAATGGTACGCTGCAATTCCAACTTCAACTTCACTTCTCCATTGTAACACTCGCCATGGTTCTTGTCCAGGTCAACTTCTCAATTCCCACTCACTTTTGCATTGCTTCTTCTTCCTTTTGGCGCTTTAAACTTCATCCTTTTCTGTTTCAAACAGACATGGAGACAAACGGCTTTTTCTGTTTTTGGGTACCTAAATTTCACCAAAGCTGCTTTCCTGTGAGTCCCTTTTGTTATTTCTTTTTCACTTAGTATTATTATTATTATTATGATGATGATGATGATGATGATGTTATGCTATCTAACTCTTAAGATTGAGGAATGTGTGGCTTGGTTCAACAACATTGACTCTGGAGATGCAGATAATTGCAGATAAAGTCAATTTTTTTTTTCTGAGTTAGAACAAATGGCTTTTACTTCTTTGATTGATTTATCAGTGATCAGTTTTATATCATTGAAATAATCAATTTGGACTTGAATTGTGATAATTTTGTTAAGGGAAAAATGTGTTCCAGTTAACTCCAGATTTGATCAGAACTGGTTTTAGTCCCTGTATTTTGAAACTGATGGTTTTGTCCTCATAATTTTAGAACGTGGTAGATTTTCGTCTCAATCATATAAGATCTGTTTGGACTAATTTCTTTATAAGAAGAAAACTAAGATCTTTATTATAAACTAAAATTAGCGTATACATGAGCTAATTTGTGGAAGTTATCTCATATAATTCTTCTAATTTTTGTATATAAGCTAATTTTAGTTTAGAAAGAAGTCAAATTCGTTTTGATCCTTCTTATTTTTTCTCCCTTGGTAGGGTTTATAGAGAAGTTCGTTTAAACATATACTTGATTTTGTTTTTATTTAGGGACGAAATCCGCTTGAATTAAAAAATATAAGGACCAAATCCACATTTTTTTAATAGTATAGAAAAACAAATTTTGACTAAATCTTGAATGACCCAAAGTATATTTTATCCCTTTGTTTATATATATTTTTTTGAATTATTTGGGGAACTTACGGGATTGAATATATGTGTGTTACTGAGTCTGACCCTCGTTCTGAGATATTTGAAAATTGCATAACAAAAACACTAGCAGAAATTGAGAGTGAAGAAGAACATAGGCCACTAGTTATTGTGTAAGCTGAATAGAAGAAACCGATCCAAAGGAAAGCAGAATTGTTGGTTTTTATATCTTAAATTTACATTTTAGAAGGATAAGAGGTGTAATACGTGAACAGCTTCAACAATATTTTATTCAGGGACTCTCTCTCTACATATATATTTCTTTCTCTTTATCTAACAATATTTTAATAATTGAAACATAGCATAAAAGTATCCTAAAAACTAATTCAAATAACAGATATTTAGGCATATATTTTCAACAAGAATAACATAAAGCTGATAGCTTTTGTTAGTATTGTTCTTATGTAGCCTCATTATGTTATTGGCTGATGTATAAATCAAATTTTTGTAGTGATCATTCTAGGAACTTCAAACCAGAGGACATGGAAATACAAATACCTGGGAAGAATTGCATTGTTACTGGTGCTAACTCTGGAATTGGCTATGCAACGGCTGAGGGTCTTGCAAAGCGGTTTTGAACTTTCTCTTAAAGTTTGTTTTTGGAATTTTATTCTCTTAAGTTTGTAATTATGTGATATTGTTAATGATTTTCACCAGTGGTGCAACTGTCTATCTTGTATGTCGTAATAAGGAGAGAGGAGAGGCTGCTCTTTCTGAAATTCAAACTAGAACTGGCAACCAAAATGTTCATTTGGAGGTATTACTCTTCTCTTCTTGTATTTTAATTCACCAATCCTTTTTTCTTTTGAACTTTCAAAATAAAAAAGCATTAGAATTTCTAATTTCATTCATTGTACATGAGCTTTATACTGGCACTTCCCACAGTTTAGTGGATAAACTGAAATCATTTAGAAATTACTCCATTATGACATTATATGACTAACTAATTTATCTTGCAGATTTGTGACCTTTCTTCTGTCAATGAGATCAAGTCATTCACTTCCAGTTTTTCTAAAAGAAATGTGCCAGTTCATGTGTTGGTAAATTCTTTGTTGTATTTCAACAAAATATAATATTTCCCAACATGGTTTTGTAATGTAGCTTTATTGACATGGTAATTATATTAAGTTAGCCTATGCTAGTAAAATCTAATGCGGACATAATTTCTTGCATCAAGGTTAACAATGCCGGCATACTTGAGCAAAATCGAGTCACCACACCAGAAGGGTGAGTAATTTTTGTTTCTTACGAAATAGACAAATTGTTAATTCTACCTGTATAACCCCTGATTTGATTTGGTGCCTTTTCATGTAATGTGTCATAGTCCAGGTTTGAGTTGAACTTTGCTGTAAATGTGTTGGGAACTTACACTATAACAGAATTAATGGTTCCAATACTGGAGAAAGCTTCCCCTGATGCACGTGTCATTACAGTTTCTTCTGGTGGAATGTATACTTCTCCTTTGACCAAAGATCTACAGGTAACTGTGTTATGATATTGTCAGCTTACTCAATAATTGGTAAGATTATGGCATACTTATTTGGTTGTTTATACCCAGTATTCAGACAGCAACTTTAACGGGGTTAAACAGTATGCTCGAAACAAGCGTGTTCAGGTCAGTTAAGCTAATGACTACATTGGGTACTTTTATTTCTTGTTTTACGTTATAACTTTAAATTGTAATGAAATATCTTACCTGGTCTAAAGAGTATATAAGGAATTGCAGATTTTAAAGGGCGAGCTTGCGGCTGAAACTATTACTGACTGTTTTTTGTGACTGTTGCATATGAAGGGATGGTCAAATAATCACAATATGTGTCTATTATGTAGCTCCACCCATTTAATTAGTGATAGCTATAAAATGCAGAAAGCACAAGAAGGGGACTGTATTGTGTTTTTAAAGTTTTTTTTTAAACCTTTTTTGCTAAAAAAAGGAAGCAATCGTCTGCACTTTTATATAAATGAAGGAGAAATCCAACTGAGTCCGATATTTGATAATAAGCACAACAGATGATGTTGGTTTAAACTTGTTTTGACAAATGAAAAAACACAATCTCAAGGAAGGGAATAAAATACTGAAGAGGACAAATATATTACGTGAAACAAAACAGAACAAGATATCCATTATCTTTGCTAACAATTACATTTATAATGTTTGCAGGAACTTACTCTTAAATGCTTTTGTCTAAAGTTTATGAACAGTTACTTAGAAATATTTATTCAACAATTGAAAGAGATAAAATAAAAACTCACGTGCATTTACGTACATTTATGTGCAGTTACAAAAAACACAATATCTAACACTGCTTATTTTTGAACTGCAAAATCCAATCTTCTGTTTTAAATCAGTTAGGATCTTCCTTAACCAGAGAGCTTGATTCACTGTAGCCGATACAGCAACAAACTCTGCCTCAGCCGTGGATTGAGCTACTGTTTCTTGCTTCTTTGAGCTCCATGAAAACATCTCTGATCCAAGGCTAAAACAGTATCCAGATGTACTTTTCATGTCATCAATTGAACCTCCCCAATCACTGTTAGAGAAACCAGTTAACTTGAACTCCTTATGCTTCAAGAACTTAACTCCAATGTTCCAAATTCCCTTGATGTATCTGATGACTCTCAGCCCTCATGTGAGTCGCATTTGGGCAATGCATGAATCTGGATAGAATGCTTACTGCATTTAGAATGTTAGGTTTGGTTGCTGTCAAATACATTAGACATCCTATCACGTTTCTGAATTCAGCTTCATCAACTTTGGCAGATCCATTCTTCTTTGACCAACTTCTCCTTTTGATTCATGGGAGTGCCCATTGCCTTTCAATCTTCCATCTGAAACTTTTTAAGTATTTATTTTGCATACTTCTTCTAACAGATGAATACTTCATCCTGACTTTGCTTAATTTCCATTATAAATCTTTTTCTCCTCTCACTAACTGCATTTTGTTGTGGAGTGTATTAAGATGCTCAATTCCTGCCTCCTTACAAAAACGATTGAAATTTTTGAAGTGTACTCCTTGCCATTACTAGATCTTGTACAATCACTTTCATTTTCCACCCTGGCCTTGAATTTCATAAATACACTAGCAACTTTTGATTTTTGTTTCAAAAAGAAAATCCAACTTCTTTGATTGCATTTGAAGCCGCCCTCGATGATGAAAAGGCCCGAGTCTTTTGTGTCAAATTTCAATGACACTTTCTTTTGATTTAAAGGTTATGTGCTCCTCCTCCATTGGATTGAGAGCAAAACTCTTTCCCTTCATTTCAACTTTAAACAAATCTCTGCCATCAACATCTTTGATTAAACAATGTTTATTTTCAAACATCACTTTATAGCCTTTTTCCAGCAGTTAACCAACACTCAAAAGATTTTGATCAATCTCTGGCACAAAAAGAACATTTGTAATGATTTTTGTAGTGGTTCTCAATTCCTTGAAGAGTTCCTTGTCATATGTTATGTGGTTGATGCAGCCACTGTCAACCAGCCAACTTTAACTTGATTCTCTGCTTGCTTGAGAAACAAGTGGCTGCAAGCAATTGATCTTCCTCTTCTTATTTTTGTTTTTGCATGTCACTACTTCATGTCCAAGTTGTCGCATTTGGAACATTTGGCGTCAGGTCTTCTCCAACATTTGAATGGTGGATGGCCTTTCTTTCCATAGTGTTGGCAAGGTGGATAGGTTTTCTTTAAGCCTCCTCCTTTGCCCTTTTGGTGATTGCTAAACGAATTCTCTTCATTTGATGGCTGGTTCTTCCCGTCTTCTTCTTTTTGTACTTGTTGTAACCTTGATGTTTGGCTGCGGAGGCTCCTTCTACTTCTCCATCTTGTCTCATGGCTCTTCTTTGTTCTTTTGTTTGTAAATCATTTAAGAGTTCTACAAGAGAAATCTTTGATAGGTCCTTTGTGTTCTCCAGGGATTGTTATGGTGGCTTCAAACCTCTCTGGAACTGTTACAAGCAGTTTTTCCGCAATTCTTGAATCAGCTAGCTCAGATCCAAGCAACCTCATTTTGTTGGCAATGCTTAGAAGTCTGTCAGAGTACTTTTTTATTGATTCTGGCTCCTTCATTCTCTGCAATTCAAAATCCCTGATTAGATTCAGCACTTGCACACGAATTCTCCCATCACCTGCATATTCTGCCTTAAGGTAATCCCAGACTGCTTTTGCTAACTTCAAGGACATTATTCGTATGAATACCATAGGAGATACAACTGCAAATAGACATGCTTTTTTTGCCTTTGATTTCTTCGTCTTCTTTTCCTTTTGTGATTTTATTTGTGCCACACTGGGATTTTCTAGAAGGGACTTAGTCCCACATCTGAGAATTGTCTCCATCAAAGACTAGTGGTGTCATTGCTGAAAAATTGGACTCTCCTTCCATTGATGCACTCTACTAACCTCTGAAGAGGAAAAATATATTACGGGAAACAAAAAGAGCAAGATATCCATTATCTTTGCTAACAATTACATTTATAATGCTTGCAGTAATTGACTCTTAAATGCTTTTGCCTAAAGTTTATGAGCATTTACTTAGAAATATTTATTCAAAATTGAAACAGAAAAAATAAAAAGTTCACGTGCATTTATATGTAGTTACAAAACACAATATCTAACACTTGCTTTTTAAGATTATTTGTTGTCTGCACCTCCCAGTTTATGATCGGTATAAATTTAGGCACCCATATATGGTATAGCTTGACAAATATTAGGTGGTGGACCTCCAGAAAAATATCTATATGGTTACTGGAAGGAAGTGCTTCTATCCATCAACTGTGATGTGTTCACAAGTTTTTGTTAACTACTTATATTCTTTTATAATTTGTCAAACTCAATGTGTCTAATAATGATACTTTAATTTGAACCAAGCGTATTGCTCATGTCCGTCAGATAACTAACCATGCATAAACTGTTAAAGTCGATTGAATTATCGACTAACTCATAGGTCTGCTTATGTAATTTAATGTTGGAAAAATTGAGTCTTAGTGTATTCTGTTGGTGCTATGAGCACTGTATCTATCTAGTTCTTAGTTTTCAAAAGTTGACTCTATTCTGAAGTATATAAGCTTTGGGCTTAACCAATTAGACGAGTGCATTGTTATTTATGTAGTTATATTCGATCTACCTTCAATTTGGTACACTCTACATAACAAGTGTCACATCATTCTAGTTGCCAAGGTTGTTGTTCTTCATTTGCTTTAAGAGCTTTTTAACTATTTTCATAACTTGTGATACCATATGGATTACTTGTTTGTAGTAGAAGAGAACCATAATCATCAATTCTTTCATTCATAACCCTCTCTATATATTCATATTAACAAAAAAAAGTCAGTACTAGTACTCTGATAGCAAGTGAAATAGTTTTAATATCTTGTTTGCTCATGTTTGTGCATTTCATGTTTTAGATCCTTATTTCCTCTACAGAATCTTGGAGGCAATTAAAATAGATTACACTAATCTTAGATCCTTTTTTCATGTCTGTATTTTTGTAAGATTACACTAATCGTGTCTATATCTGATATGGCAGGTTGCACTAACAGAAAAATGGGCCAAAACATATGAGAACAAAGGGATAGGATTTTACTCAATGCACCCAGGTTGGGCGGAGACTCCTGGGGTTGCAAAGAGTTTGCCAAGCTTCTCGAAATCGTAAGCATTGTTACTGCTATAATTGTACATAGAATATATTGACTATTACTGTAAGACATTGGACATAGAAACCATTCACATACAGAGTTGATCTTTGACTCAGTACAAAGCTTTCACCTTCCTATTTGAATTAGCTTATTTGGGGGAATTAACAATTTTTTATTGACAACTTCCTCTGAGAACACTGGAATGATTTTTCCCAAAATTAAGAAAAATCATACATGCACAAGGCATGGATTTGATTCTTGTTACCCCTTGGTCTTCTTTATTAAAAGTAAAAATTGAGGGAAACTGAGAGAACTTCTACAAATAGTTTATGCATAAACTAATTTTAACTTGTTGGAAAGTTACTTTCATTTTTTTTCCTTAAAAGTTCTTATGGGGGGAGGTTTGTCTAAATAGGTCTAAATTAAATTACAGCACATTCTTTAAGTCCAAATAGTATGCACCTACTTGCTTAAATTTTAAGTATTTATCCTTGAAATTACTTAAAGAGTCAACGAAGAAAAGAAAGTAAACTATTGTTGGCACCATTGGAATAACCTAGATATTGATTCAATTATTTACAGTTTTTCAGGGAAGCTTAGAACAAGGGAAGAAGGTGCAGACACAGTCATATGGTTGACATTACAACCAAAGGACAAACTGGTATCAGGTGCATTTTATTTTGACAGAGCTGAAGCTCGAAAGCACCTTACATTTTCTGGTACCAGTGATTCTCATGCTATAATCGACTCTGTTGTTCGTAGTCTTCATTCCATGGCTTCTCCTTTTGGCTAATTATGTACTTTTTTACCTGACTTTAGACACCTGAGTTGCAATTAATCATAGCATTTACTTGCACAGCAATATAACATTTCTATAGTTATTGTGGGATATGACTCACCTTTTCTTTCCGTTTTCTTGTCATTAATTGAAATCAATGGGAGGTTACTTACCGTTCACAATTAATTGTCATCAAAGGGAGGTTACTTACCGTTTATAATTAATTGTCATCAAAGGGAAGTTACCATTCTCAATTAATTGTTTTTTATTGTTGTTGTCTCCTAGAACCATTATATATAGTGACTTTCTTTAACCAATGTAACACAAAAAAAAAAATAGCAACACACTTGCTTCCTCTCTCTCCTTTCATATACTCTCAATTTCTTCTCTTTGGGTGTAAGTGTTTAACCCATATAGAGAGAATTTGTTTTGGGGCTATTTATCTATTAGTTTGAGAGGAATTCATTGTACTCCCAATACCATTATAGTGGAAGGTTTTTTTTTGGCTCTCTCGCCGGTGGTTTTTTAGCTCTATTTAAAGGGGTTTTCCACCTAAAAATTCTGGTATCATTCTCATTTTTCTTGTTACTTTAATTTCTCATAATCTTTGGTTAAAATTATTACGCTTCCATACACGATATCCCTACAAATTGGTATCAGAGCTTTTTCGATAATTCAACCAGGATTTGTTGTTCAATAATGTCGAAATTCGATATTGAGAAATTTGATGATAAAATCAGCTTTGCTATCTGGCGAGTCCAGATGCTAGCTGTTCTCACCCAGAATGGTTTAAAGAAAGTTATGAAGGGAAAATGACGAGGCCAACTGTAAGGACCTGTAAAATTGAATTAGAATAAAAAGGGATATATTTTAAATGAATTCTAAGTATGCTTTTATTTAAAATAAAAAGGAAGGAAAGTGTAGTTTAGAAGACTATGAGATCGCCGGTCGCCTACTACACATGATCGCCACGGCGCGAGGGACATGCGGACATCGCCAGGGCGCGAGGCATGTGGACGTCGCCGGGGCGCGAGAGGCATGTGGACGTCGCCAGGGCGCGAGAGGCATGCGGGCATCGCCGGGACGCGAGAGTCATGCGGGCGTCGCCAAGGATAGACATCGGTCGTCTCCCAGAGAGAGACATCGGTCGTTCGCCAGGATGAGTCAGCGGTGGAAAGTTGTCGCGCGATGTCGAGCTTCACACCGATAAAGTGGGACCCAGACTCCCAGCATGAAACGTCCTGCATGCGCGCCACGTAGACAAAAAGGGTGGTTCAGAATAGTGACATCAGAATGTTGGCATGCGCAAGAGACACTCGTGGTCGTACTGTTCAGGGCAGTGGTTGGCATGCACAAGAGACAATAGTGGTCGTACTGTTCAGGGCAGTGGTTGGCATGCACAAGAGACAACAGTGGTCGTACTGTTCAGGGCAGTGGTTGGCAGGCGCAAGAGACAACCGTGGCCGTACTGTTCAGTGAAATAGTACACTCAGGCTTTCCTGCAGAAGGAGTGGCAGCAGCAGCATACGTGGACAGGTAGGCTTGGATTCAAAAGCCCACTGCGGGAAGGCAAAGAAGGTTACAGTGGCTCAAGAGTGAAAGAGTGTCTGCATCTTCATCCCTCTCTTTTCTCTCCTTCGCGCTGCAACTCAGGCAACCTCAAGCACCAGTGCGACGAGCGACGACTGCCCTTAGAGCACCTGGGAGGTTCTCTGCAAGTTCTACAAACCAGACGCTGAAAACAGAGCTAAGGCATCCTTTAAGCTCGGTGGGTTTTGGAGCTCTTGGTGTTTTGCGCAAGTCCAGGTAAGGGAAGCTAGCCTTATTTCCAACGAAAATCCTTATATTCATGATTGAGATGATGGGGGCGACGTGGTCGCCGGTTTTTCAACTGTTATTGTATAATCCTCTGTTTTTGAACGAGATCGTCGGTTTTGGCGTTGTTTTTCGAACTCCCCTGTTTTTGGTGTTGTTTGAAGCTGTTTGAGATTTAAATGTGAAATACATGTGCTATTCGAAAATCTGAACCTTTGAAATGACTGTTGTTGTGATTTGAATCATTCATTTGAGTGGTATGATGTTTTGAATGTTGTGGATATGGGATCGAGGCATAGTATTTTCAGGAAAGAAAATACCGTGTAAGATCGTGTGTAATGTGTATTGACTAGGGACCTGTCTAGAAGGAGATATCCTGACTCTGCTGAGATAATGGAACCACATAGAGGAAGTTATTCAGTTGGTGAGAGTCGAAGGAGGTTCATATGAATGGGTGAGTCGTGTGAAAAAGAACGAGCTCGGCCTGTCTTATGAATTAACCCTGTCATACTAGGAGAGTGAAGATATTGAGATTCATTTATGCGCATGGCTGTGTGAGTTTCACAGCGACCCTGTGTGGGTGATGTAGTATGACAGGTGCAGATCTCTGGGTCTGAGTCAACGCACGAGTCTTCCGGAAGTAATGTCAAGTGTCTTGTGTGATGAGTCAGTGGAAGTCTGACGTGAGGAATGAGGAACATTGAAATTGTTAGACACTTGATGCATTATGTGAAATAGAATGAATCTTGAGAATATTGTGCAATATGTGTTTTAGTTGATGGTTTACGTGGGTGTCTTTAATTTGTTTCATCTTGATTTTAAAGTATAATATCTAAACTCTTTTTCAAATGTCTAGCTTACCCTGTGGTGTTTCTTTGGTGTTGTGTTTGGTCTTTCTTAAACCTGTGATGATCGTGTATAACTTACACGGGAGCAGATGATGTTGCAGGAAGCTGAGCTCCTCAGTGAGTGGTCGCCGGAAGGAGATCGCCTGTTTCTACTTCTGTTAGGCGATCACCCTTTTGCTGTCTTCTGATAGGAGATCGCCCTCTTCTGATAGGAGATCGCCCTCTTCTGATAGGAGATCGCCTGCCTTGTTTTTTTTACTGTATTTTGTTTACGTTTTCTGGAAAAGTGACCGAATTTGTATTAAACTCCCTGTGAGGAGAAACTACATTTCATATATATAATTTTGTTCACTTCAATCTATTTGTTACCTTTATTTTCATTATATAAACATGAATAGAATTTTGGCGGGATGTTACAGCCAACCACTATGACGGAAGAGCAGTGGGATGAGATGGATGAAAAGGCATTGTCTACAATCCAGTTATGCTTGTCCCGTGAGGTGTTGTGTGAGGTCATCAACGAGAAAACTGCAGCAGACATATGGAGTAAATTGGAGTCTTTATACATGACCAAAAATCTTGCAAACAAACTCCGGTTAAAGGAGCGACTTTTTACACTTCGAATGTTCGAAGGTACTTCCGTCCAATCTCACCTTGATGAATTTAATTCCATCATAATTGATTTGGAAAATTTGGATGTTAAAATTGATGATGAGGATAAAGCCGTTCTACTTATTGTTTCTCTACCACCCTCGTACCGACAATTCAAAGAAATTATGTTATACGGTAATTATCTTACCTTAAGCTTTGATGATGTCAAGACTAATTTACTAGCCAAAGAAAAATTTGATACTGAAATTCATTCTGGAAGTTCTGGTGAAGGATTAGTAGTTAGAGGGAGAAACCAAGAGAAAGGTAGGAACAATAAATATAAATCTAGGTCAAAATCTAGAGGCAAGAACTCCAAATATTGTCGTTATTGCAAGAAAAAGGGACACGAGATCTCTGAATGTTATAAATTGAAAAATAAGCAAAATAGAGAAGATAAGGGAAATGGTAAACAACCAGAAAGATCTGTCGAAGCTAGTATTGTTGAAACTGAATCTGATGGGGATTGTTTTGTAGCTTCCAACACTGAACAAAGGTCTAAAAATGAATGGATTCTTGATTCTGGTTGTACTTTTCACATGTCTCACAATAGAGACTGGTTTATCACATATGAACCAATTTATGATGGTCTTGTTTTGATGGGAGACGATGCTCAATGCAAAGTTGTTGGTGTAGGAACAATCAAAATCAAAACACATGATGAAATTGTCCGAACTTTAACAGGTGTCAGATATATGTCCCTGATTTGAAACGAAATCTCATTTCCTTAGGCACCTTTGAATCTCATGGGTGTAGATACTCAGCTGAAGGTGGAGTTTTAAAAGTGTCTAAAGGAGTTCTTGTGCTACTAAATGCAATTCGATGTGATAGTTTGTATGTGCTACAGGGTTCAACAGTTACAGGTTCTGCAGCTGTTGCCTCACCCAACACAGATAACATCAAGTTGTGGCATATGAGATTAGGCCACATGAGTGAGAAGGGAATTCTAATCCTCAAGAAGAAGGGTCCCCTTGGTAACCATTGTACTGGAAAGATTGATTTCTGCGAACATTGCATTTTTGGTAAGCAGAAAAAGGTTAGTTTTTCTAAAGCCATACACAGAACCAAAGGTACCTTGGATTATATTCATTCGGATCTTTGGGGTCCGTCAAAAGTTCCCTCCAGAGGTAAATGTTGTTATATGATGACAATTATTGATGATTTCTCACGAAAACTTGGGGTGTATTTTCTCAAACATAAGAATGAAGCATTTTCCACTTTTAAAGAGTGGAAATTATTGATTGAGAATCAAACTGGCAAGAAGATAAAAAGGCTAAGGACAGACAATGACCTTGAGTTTTGTTCGAATGAATTCAATGATTTCTGCAAGAAGGAAGGCATTTCCAGACACCTCACCATCCCAAGGACTCCACAACAAAACGGGGTTGCAGAAAGGATGAATAGGACTATCCTGGAGAGAGTTCATTGCATGCTCTCCCATTCTGGTTTGAAGAAATCTTTTTGGGCTGAAGCGGCTTCAACGACATGTTATCTGATAAATCGCTATCCTAACAGATCAATTGATTGCAACATTCCATAAGAAGTTTGGTCAGGTAACCCTGTTGATTATTCTAATCTTAAAATATTTGGTTGCCCCGCTTATTCTCATGTAAACGAGGGAAAATTAGAACCTCGTGCTAAGAAGTGCATTTTCTTGGGTTATGGCTTAGGGGTTAAAGGCTATTTTTATATGACCCAGAATCTCACAAAGTAATTCACAGTCGGAATGTAACCTTTAATGAAATTGCTATGTTCTCTTCTGTAAAAGATACTGTCATTTCCTCAATTGATACAGGTGACCATGAAGATGCTCGAGAGAAGGTGGAGTTTGAGATTAAAACACCTGCTCATGAGAAAAACGTTCCCAATTCCTCCAGTATTCAAGATGATCAAGTCACTGCTATTGATGGTACAAATGAACATTTGAGACCACATGAGAAATGTCCACCTCAACGATGAGGGTTACCATAGCCGTGGCCTATGGCTCAAGAGCTTCCACAAAAGAGACCAAGAAAACCGACTCAAAGATTAATTGCAAAATCTGCCAACATTGCTTATGCTTTAACTATTGCACAAGAGATGGGTGAAGAAGGTGAACCCAAGAATTACTCTGAAGCTATCTCTAGTGACGACTCAACAAAGTGGATTGCTGCTATGCAAGAAGAAGTTGAGAGTCTTCACAAAAACGAAACATGCGAATTGGTGAAGTTACCAGAAGGAAAACGAGTCATTAGTTGCAAGTGGATCTTTAAGAGAAAAGAAGGGATCCCTGGTGTTGAGAGTACAAGGAATAAAGCAAGATTTGTTGTAAGAGGTTTTGATCAAGAGGAAGGTATTGACTTTAATGAAGTATTTTCTCCTGTTGTTCGTCATACTTCAATAGGTATATTACTTGCTTTAGTTGCCTTGTATGATTTGGAGCTGGAACAGTTAGATGTGAAAACTGTTTTTCTTCATGGTAATCTTGAGGAAGAAATTTACATCCAGCAGCCTGAGGGGTTCGTTGTTCCTGGAAAGGAGGACCATGTATGTCGTTTGAAGAAATCTCTCTACGGCTTGAAGCAATCACCAAGACAATGGTATAAGAGGTTTGATTCTTTCATGGTTGGACATGGCTACTCCAGAAGTAGCTATGATAATTGTGTCTATTTTCAAAAGACATTCGATGGGTCATTTATATACTTGTTGTTATATGTTGATGATGTAACATCCCACCAAAATAATACATACATACATGTATAATTGAAATTAAGTGTAACCAAATAATATTGAAGAGTGCAAAATAAAATGTATATATATATATATATGAAATGAAGTTACTCCCCTTAGGGAGTTTAATACATAACCAAATCAATTGTTTGCAAGCTTTTACGAAAATAATAAAAGAAATGCAGTAAGACAGGCGATCTCAAAAGAAAACGGCGATCTCCAACTTTAAAACGGCGATCTCTAACAGAAGACCTCAAAACGGGCGATCTTCTATCAGGACACGAAAACCGGCGATCACCACCGAGAGGTAGAAACCGGCGATCACCCGGTAGAGACGGAGATAGGCGATCTCCTTCCGGCGACCACTCACTGAGGAGCTCTACTCCCTGGAAGATCATCTGCTCCCGTGTAAAAGACACGATCATCACAGTTTTTAATAGAAAACAGCCACAGAGCAATACAAAATAAAGGGTAAGCTAGATATCTTTAAATAGAGTTTAAATCATGAACATGACAATCAAAGTAAACCAAGTTCCAAATTATCCATGTAAAACGTAGAACTACAATTAGCATTCAGCTGATCGCCCAAAATCACAAATTCACTACATTTCCCATAGTCATTCCATTTCACAACACAGCATCAAGTGTCTATCAATGTTCCAGTTTCTCATTTCACATGTCAGACTTTCCACTGACTCACAACACAAGACACTTGACACTACTTCCGGATTGACTCGTGTGTTGACTCAGGCCCAGAGATTTGCACCTGTCATACCTACCACTGTGAATCCACACAGCATGCGCATATACCATCTCATTGTTACCATCCTCTCGGTATGACAAGGTTAATTCGTATAACAGGCCGAGCTCGTTCCCATTTGAACAACTCGCCCATTCATACGAACCTCCTTCGACTCTCACCAACTGAATAACTTCATCTACGTGATTTCATTATCTCAGCAGAGTCAGGATATCTCCTTCTAGACAAGCCCCTAGTCAATACACCTATACAGATCTTACACGGTATTTCCTTTCCTGAAAATACTATGCCTCGATCCCACATTCACAGCATTCAAACACATCCTACCATTCAAGTAAATGATTCAAATCACATCCACAAACATTTCAAAGCTTCAGATCTTCGAATATCTCATGTAAATCTCAAGTAGTTTCAAAACAACATCAAAAACAGAGATTTCGTAAAACAGCGCCAAAACCGGCGGTCTAGTTCAAGAACATGGTATTTCAAAGGCTATGTTTAAAAACCGGCGACCACGTCGCCCAAGCACACAAACAGAGCATTTTACGCAGATGAAAACAGAAGTGGCGACCACGTCGCCCTCACTTCAGAGATAGCTACACTGTGGCTTGTATGGAAAAAGAGGGCTAGCTTCCCTTACCTGGACTTGCGCAAACACCAGGAGTTCCGAAATCCAACGAAGCTTGAAGAACGCCTTGACTCTGTTCTTGTGTCTGGTTTTGAAGAGCTTGCAGAGAACCACCCAAGTGCTCCAATGGTGGCTGTCGCTCGTCGTATTCCCGCGTGAAGGTGTACTAGAATCGCAGTGTGAAGGAGAGAAATGGAGAGGAGGGAACTCACTCTTTCTCTCTTCGACTACAACAATGTCTTCCTTTTCTCTCAGCAGTGGATTTCTGTAACTTAAACCAACTTATCCCTCCAAAAGCAGCTGCCACCACCCACTCTGCAGAGAAGTCTGAGAACCACTGCCCTGAACAGTACTACCACTGTTGTCTCTGGTGCATGCCAACCACTGCTCTGAACAGTACTGCCACTGTTTGTCGCTTGTGCATGCCAGCCACTGCTCTGAACAGTACGACCGTGAGTGTCTCCCGCGCATGCCAACATTCTGATGTCACTATTCTGAACCACCCTTTTCGTCTACGTGGCGCGCGTGCAGAACGTCTCATGCTGGATGTCTGGGTCCCACGTTCTCTGCGTATAACTTAACGTAGCGCGATGACCTTTTCACCGATGACCACAGGCGCGAAGACTATCCACCGATGACCTCTCGCGCGAAGGCTAACAACCGATGACCTCTCGCGCGAAGGCTAACAACCGATGACCTCTCGCGCGAAGGCTAACAACCGATGACCTCTCGCGCGAAGGTTAACAACCGATGACCTCTCGCGCGAAGGCTAACAACCGATGACCTCTCGCGCGAAGGTTAACAACCGATGACCTCTCCCCTGATGATGCCCGCATGCCCCTCGCGCCCAGGCGATCCTACATGCCTTGCGCCCTGGCGATGCTCGATGACACATCGCCACGCCTTCCTTGAGGTCCTTCATTCCACTATGTTACGTCTAAGGTATCTTCTCCACATGACTCGGTGACGTCGGTGGCTTCATATTTCCAAGAGTAGATCAGCACTTCTCCTCGTTCTTCCATGCATGCTACACTAAGGGTGATCTCTTTCGCTCAAGCATAGAGTTCGCATGCACAGCGCATCTAAGGTTTAACCCACACCTTGATACGCGTGGCTGTTGAAACCCACTCTGGTTGATCCAGGATGGTGACCACCTACTACGTGCAATTTCGGTGATCATGTACAACCTACTCGACAGGCGATCATGTCCCAGGTCAAGGGCGACGTCCGATGTCTGCCACTACGAAACTTCATTTACCAACTTTGTATTTTAGATAATGACACCTTCCGAAATTATTTAAATATACCACTTGTATTCCAATTTAATTTTTCCAGGTCCTTACATTCTCCCCATCAAGAAAAATTTTCGTCCTCGAAAATTGGGTTACAAGGAAGGAGGTAAGGATATGCTTCTCTCATGGTTTCTTCAAATTCCCATGGTGAATCACCCGATCTTCACGTTGTCCACTCCCAACACGTGAGTAGGGTCTGCAAGGGACTTCCTTAGCTATGATACGTGGAATACATTATGTAGACTTGCTAATTGGGGAGGTGGGGCGATCTCATAAGCCACTAGACTTATCCTCCTTAAGATCCGATATGGCCCAACAAACTTAGGGGACAGCTTCTTTGATCTGATCGCCTACCCTACACCCTTGGCTGGTGTCCCCCTTCATAAAGACATGACCCCAGCAGCAACCTCCAAAGGTCTTCTCCTCTGCTCTGCCTAGGACATTTGCTGACCTTAAGAAACTTTTATTCTGTCCTGTATCAGATTCACCCTCTCGGTGATCTATTGAACCAACTCTTCCTACCTCAATACTTCATCAAAATCCATTTTACATCCCTGTACATGGGATATGCTGCCCCATAGAGTGCCAACTCCAGCATTCACACTCTACTTCCAACCTTGAAGACTTTGTTGAACAAGTCTAGAACTAGGTCCTTAACGTAACCAGGACTAGCCCCTTTAGAGAAAGCGGGCAAGATCCCTTCATTGGGAGGAAAGGGGACAGCTGTCCACAACTCATGCCACCCCCTAGCGAACTCAAACTAGGGTCCGAAGTGTCCTTCTAGGAATCAACTCCTGCATCTTGATCAAATCATTCACCGACTTCTCAACTGCTGATCAAATTCCCACGCTCCCAAAAGGGACACTTTTTATTCATTACTCCGCTGCATAATTCTGTACCTTACAAAGACAAGGTTTCTGTTGCTGTTACCTTCCAAATTATTATTATGACCCCTTTTGCCAACTCGACTTCCTGTTCCCATTACGACCTTCTTCTTCAATGTATACGTTGGATGCATTGACGTCGGTTTCAGGTGCCTATCCAGAAGGCATACGAGAACGAACGCACCTCTGCCTCCAGAATCTCTTGCCCAAGGATAACTCTATTCTCCTTCTGTCCCAGATACCACAGGCTATTTCCACTCACAATCCCTTCCACACCCATCATTCTGAAATTTACTACATCTCTAGAAAGACTCAACATCATCATAACACGGCCTACCCTCATTCTTATCCACAGCCATATCCTCCTTCCCTTCTACATTCACAGGTCGATCTACATCTTATTTGCCAAAAACTTCGGAGGCTTACATTTTCGGAAGCCTTTTATCTCAACCCACCATTTCCATAATCCTCTTTCAAATCCCGGTCAGCCAAACAGCATCCATTCTGCGTGAAGCCTAAGCTAGAACCATCTCATGCTGTTTCCTTGACATGAGCATCTTCTACGCTTCAAAAGAAAATTCCTTCCTTGGAATTTAACTCTGGTACTTCCCATGGTTACACATGCTTAAGCTTTAAACCCCCAGCCTCTTGCTTATTTACTCTCCATGACTTACACGTAACTGGGACTAAACCTTGGTACTACCAAATCTAACTCACACTTGTTCCTTTCATTCCATCTACTACCACTGGGCATTCAGAGCAACCTAGGGAGGTCAAAACCTGTTTTTGAAGCAGGTGCAGAGGCCAATCGTTCAAACGACAGCTCCTCCACTATATGGCCCAAGCTCGGTTGCACACCGATTTGACACAAAAGAGTGTGTCTCTCCCGAATCAAACAAAACTATAACGTATCTATCAGCTATAAACAAGTATCTTGTACTAGATTACCTGATTGAGAGGCTTCCGCTCCAGACATGGCAAACACTCTCCCTCCTGTCTGAGGTCTGCTGCCTTCGTTCCTCAACTGCTGTGAATTAACGGGTTGAGTCATCCTTTTTCTGTTGGGACAATCTCTAGAAAGGTGCCCTATCTCTTGGCATGTGAAACACCTGGGTCTCCATGTTTGTTGTTGCTGAAATTGGGACGAAGCTGTTCCCACCCGATGTGGTGGAGATCTCACATATGGCTTGCTGTGTGGGTGCTGCACCTTCGCCTTCCCACTGGAAGGACCCCCTGGGTGTGATCTGATTACCCTGGAACCACCCCTCTCCAGGGTCTCCACCCTCTTTGCCTTCTCCACTAAGGCATGGAACTCTCTGATCCCCTGATCTGGTTGGTTCGGAGAAACGTTCCCACGGAACTGGGTTGGGTTGTGCCTCATGAACTCGGTCATCCCCATCTGCTCCCGAGGCTGATTGACATGGAAAGCTGTTGCAGCCGATCCAGCAGTTTCTAAATGATTCATTACAGTCTGATGAATCTGGGCCATTACCGTATTCTGCTGTTGGATGGCAGTCGCCATCATTTCCATGGCCCTGGCGATCTGACCCATCTCCGAAGAAGGTTGGGGTGGGGTAGAGGGTCTACGTGCCATCTTTCTTCGTTTCAGATTCTGAATCTATAGGCTTCTATATTCCCTACAACTATAAGAATGAAATCGATAAGAATCAATTCATTCAAGGGGTAACAGCTAGACCTTACAAAGGTCAGCATCTCAAAGTCATTAAGAATTTGAGTTCATCAACAGGGTTATAACATTTACAACTTCAAACAAAACACCAGATCAGTTACTGGTGTGCAAACATCAATCCAAACTACCACTTCAGTCAAAATCAAGAACACTCAAAAATCACACCAGAATTCAATGTAGGCTAAATATCAAACCTTTGGAATTAAGATTAAGAATTTTCTTGATCCAGTTATGAGTGTGCACCCTCATTCCTTTATCAGGACCTTCTCATTCTTGATACCAAGAATTTTCAATTTGAGCATACATTCACTAAAGCACAGAAGCACACACAAACTTTTCAATACAAAACGTTTGAAAACCTTTCACTATAGTTGTTATTTAAAAACTCAAATAACTTTTATGAGCAGAAGAAACACAATGGATCCACAGCCCTCAGGTCATCCTAAGGACGAACTGCTCTGATACCATTAATGTAACATCCCACCAAAATAATACATACATACATGTATAATTGAAATTAAGTGTAACCAAATAATATTGAAGAGTGCAAAATAAAATGTATATATATATATATATATGAAATGAAGTTACTCCCCTTAGGGAGTTTAATACATAACCAAATCAATTGTTTGCAAGCTTTTACGAAAATAATAAAAGAAATGCAGTAAGACAGGCGATCTCAAAAGAAAACGGCGATCTCCAACTTTAAAACGGCGATCTCTAACAGAAGACCTCAAAACGGGCGATCTTCTATCAGGACACGAAAACCGGCGATCACCACCGAGAGGTAGAAACCGGCGATCACCCGGTAGAGACGGAGATAGGCGATCTCCTTCCGGCGACCACTCACTGAGGAGCTCTACTCCCTGGAAGATCATCTGCTCCCGTGTAAAAGACACGATCATCACAGTTTTTAATAGAAAACAGCCACAGAGCAATACAAAATAAAGGGTAAGCTAGATATCTTTAAATAGAGTTTAAATCATGAACATGACAATCAAAGTAAACCAAGTTCCAAATTATCCATGTAAAACGTAGAACTACAATTAGCATTCAGCTGATCGCCCAAAATCACAAATTCACTACATTTCCCATAGTCATTCCATTTCACAACACAGCATCAAGTGTCTATCAATGTTCCAGTTTCTCATTTCACATGTCAGACTTTCCACTGACTCACAACACAAGACACTTGACACTACTTCCGGATTGACTCGTGTGTTGACTCAGGCCCAGAGATTTGCACCTGTCATACCTACCACTGTGAATCCACACAGCATGCGCATATACCATCTCATTGTTACCATCCTCTCGGTATGACAAGGTTAATTCGTATAACAGGCCGAGCTCGTTCCCATTTGAACAACTCGCCCATTCATACGAACCTCCTTCGACTCTCACCAACTGAATAACTTCATCTACGTGATTTCATTATCTCAGCAGAGTCAGGATATCTCCTTCTAGACAAGCCCCTAGTCAATACACCTATACAGATCTTACACGGTATTTCCTTTCCTGAAAATACTATGCCTCGATCCCACATTCACAGCATTCAAACACATCCTACCATTCAAGTAAATGATTCAAATCACATCCACAAACATTTCAAAGCTTCAGATCTTCGAATATCTCATGTAAATCTCAAGTAGTTTCAAAACAACATCAAAAACAGAGATTTCGTAAAACAGCGCCAAAACCGGCGGTCTAGTTCAAGAACATGGTATTTCAAAGGCTATGTTTAAAAACCGGCGACCACGTCGCCCAAGCACACAAACAGAGCATTTTACGCAGATGAAAACAGAAGTGGCGACCACGTCGCCCTCACTTCAGAGATAGCTACACTGTGGCTTGTATGGAAAAAGAGGGCTAGCTTCCCTTACCTGGACTTGCGCAAACACCAGGAGTTCCGAAATCCAACGAAGCTTGAAGAACGCCTTGACTCTGTTCTTGTGTCTGGTTTTGAAGAGCTTGCAGAGAACCACCCAAGTGCTCCAATGGTGGCTGTCGCTCGTCGTATTCCCGCGTGAAGGTGTACTAGAATCGCAGTGTGAAGGAGAGAAATGGAGAGGAGGGAACTCACTCTTTCTCTCTTCGACTACAACAATGTCTTCCTTTTCTCTCAGCAGTGGATTTCTGTAACTTAAACCAACTTATCCCTCCAAAAGCAGCTGCCACCACCCACTCTGCAGAGAAGTCTGAGAACCACTGCCCTGAACAGTACTACCACTGTTGTCTCTGGTGCATGCCAACCACTGCTCTGAACAGTACTGCCACTGTTTGTCGCTTGTGCATGCCAGCCACTGCTCTGAACAGTACGACCGTGAGTGTCTCCCGCGCATGCCAACATTCTGATGTCACTATTCTGAACCACCCTTTTCGTCTACGTGGCGCGCGTGCAGAACGTCTCATGCTGGATGTCTGGGTCCCACGTTCTCTGCGTATAACTTAACGTAGCGCGATGACCTTTTCACCGATGACCACAGGCGCGAAGACTATCCACCGATGACCTCTCGCGCGAAGGCTAACAACCGATGACCTCTCGCGCGAAGGCTAACAACCGATGACCTCTCGCGCGAAGGCTAACAACCGATGACCTCTCGCGCGAAGGTTAACAACCGATGACCTCTCGCGCGAAGGCTAACAACCGATGACCTCTCGCGCGAAGGTTAACAACCGATGACCTCTCCCCTGATGATGCCCGCATGCCCCTCGCGCCCAGGCGATCCTGCATGCCTTGCGCCCTGGCGATGCTCGATGACACATCGCCACGCCTTCCTTGAGGTCCTTCATTCCACTATGTTACGTCTAAGGTATCTTCTCCACATGACTCGGTGACGTCGGTGGCTTCATATTTCCAAGAGTAGATCAGCACTTCTCCTCGTTCTTCCATGCATGCTACACTAAGGGTGATCTCTTTCGCTCAAGCATAGAGTTCGCATGCACAGCGCATCTAAGGTTTAACCCACACCTTGATACGCGTGGCTGTTGAAACCCACTCTGGTTGATCCAGGATGGTGACCACCTACTACGTGCAATTTCGGTGATCATGTACAACCTACTCGACAGGCGATCATGTCCCAGGTCAAGGGCGACGTCCGATGTCTGCCACTACGAAACTTCATTTACCAACTTTGTATTTTAGATAATGACACCTTCCGAAATTATTTAAATATACCACTTGTATTCCAATTTAATTTTTCCAGGTCCTTACAGATGACATGTTGATTGCCGCAAGAGATAAATCTTTAGTTAACAAGTTAAAGGCCCAGCTTAGCAGTGAATTTGATATGAAGGACTTAGGTCCTGCCAAGAAAATTTTAGGAATGGAGATCAGTAGATATCGTCAAGCTGGAAAACTTTTTCTATCACAAAAGAAGTATGTTCTTAAGATGCTTGACAAATTTGGAATGCGAGATTGCAAATCTGTTAATACTCCAATTGCCACCCACTTCAAGTTGTCATCAGATCAGTGTCCAAAATCAGACGAGGACAAAAGGCGCATGTCACATGTCCCGTATTCAAATGCAATTGGAAGTCTCATGTATGCTATGGTATGTACCAGGCCTGATTTAGCTTATGTTGTTAGCATTGTTAGCAGGTTCATGCATAATCCAGGCAAGGCACACTGGGAAGCCGTTAAATAGATACTTCGTTATCTAAAAGGTTCTCCCGATCTTGGTTTGGTATTTGATCAACATAGAGCCGATCCCGGAGGAGCAGTTGGCTATGTTGATGCTGACTATAGTGGTGATTTAGATCGGAGAAGGTCACTTTCAACCTACATTTTTACCCTATGTGGTTCTGCTATCAGCTGGTATTCTTCACTTCAAGCCATTGCGGCCTTGTCCACCACTGAAGCAGAATATATCGCTGCTACAGAAGGTATGAAAGAGGCTATATGGCTTCGAGGCTTGGTAAGTGAACTTGGTCTTCAACAAGATGTTCTTGTTATATTTTGTGATAGTCAGAGTGTTGTCCACTTAACCAGGAACAACAAGTATCACTCAAGGACCAAGCACATTGAAATTAAGCACCATTTTATCCGAGACATTGTTGATCCAGGAGATATAATTGTTGAAAAAATTCATACAGCCGAAAATCCTGCAGACATGTTGACCAAGGCACTTCCACCAGCTAAGTTTGATCATTGCCTGAACTTAGCTGGTATTATCCATACTTAATCAAGGCTTCATGGCGAGAGAGTGTTCCAGTCAAAGGCAAGTCAAGGTGGAGATTTGTGGGATATGACTCACCTTTTCTTTCCGTTTTCTTGTCATTAAATTGAAATCAATGGGAGGTTACTTACCTTCACAATTAATTGTCATCAAAGGGAGGTTACTTATCGTTTATAATTAATTGTCATCAAAGGGAGGTTACCATTCTCAATTAATTGCTTTTGTTTGTTGTTGTCTCCTAAAACCACTATATATAGTGACTTCCTTCAACCAATGTAACACACACAAAAAAATAGCAACACACTTGCTTCCTCTCTCTCCTTTCATATACTCTCTATTTCTTCTCTTTGGGTGTAAGTGTTTAACCCATATAGAGAGAATTTGTTTTGGGGCTATTTATCTATTAGTTTGAGAGGAATTCATTGTACTCCCAGTACCATTATAGTGGAAGGTTTTTTTTTTGGTTCTCGCCGGTGGTTTTTTACCTCTATTTAAAGGAGTTTTCCACCTAAAAATTCTGGTATCATTCTCATTTTTCTTGTTACTTTAATTTCTCATAATCTTTGGTTAAAATTATTACGCTTCCACACACGATATCCCTACAGTTATGGAATGAGATAAATTGTTTTCAGCAATCAACTAAGGTCTTCTCTTCCAACCAAACCAGAGTTTTGAGATGTACAAACTACTTAATTTGGATGAATTTCATTTGTTCTTACAAGTCATTCCTTTTATCTTATTTGAGAGAATAATAGAAAGAACGAGATGAATTGTGTTTTTCTTCTTGAATAATAATGCCAACCAACATTAGTGCAATGAAAGTTTAATTTTGATATAATGCTAGAATAAATGTTTTTTATATCATTATTAGAAATAACTTTAAATGTCTTTTAATGTAATTATGAAAGTTAATTATCTTACTAACTATTCATGATTAAATAGTCTTGCATTCTAATTAAATTCCCTATTCGCTATAAAACATGTCAAAAAATATTTTTGAGTTGTATAAAAGTATCTCTGACTAGCCCGCCAGAACAATGAAAATAAGGGTGGTAAATGTCAAAAAATGAAAATTCTAAACGTGGAACGTAGTAATCTCTTTAGTCTAAATTTAAAAATTCATGTGACTAAAATAAGAACATTAATATATATTTAAAAACTAAAATATCAGTAAATAATTATTCTTAAAGACTTATTTGACATACTAAGAATATTTTTTGAATTTTTTAAATTTTAGAATTAACGTGACATCAATTTATTTTTTCAAATACCTAAATAATGTCAATTTATTTTTTCAAATACCTAAATAATGTTTTATTTATAAAAAAATGTTTTTGAATTAAAAGTACATGATATGCTACGAGCCATTTCTTTTTGCATTCTCATACCTTCCATATCCATATATGGGAGTGGTTAAAAACACCAAGCAGTTTCCTTGTTGACACTCTGAATTAAGAAAGACCATGTTTTAAATTATGTAATTTAAAAATTATTTCTTATATTAATTTTTTTTCGGATTGTGTTATAAACACTTTCAAATTCTACAATCTATTATTAGTCATATAGAAGTTAAGAAAATTTCTGAGTTAAAAATGATTTTTGGATTTTTCAATCTAAAAGTTTTTTTCATTCGAAAAATTACTTCGGCAAAGTAAAAAAACTTTCAAATTGTATAATTTGAAAGTTATTTTTTAAATTTTTAAGGAAAAAATGAGAATTTTCACTTTTGTGAGGATAAAAAAAATATGTATGAAGGAGGCACTTGGGCCAAATAAAGAATATAGTCTTGTAAATTAGGAGAATTTCTTTTTGCACCATCATGCTTTCTTCCTACTCCCCATCAGATGTTTAAAAGACAAAATTAACCTTGAACCGCCCTAATTGTATTTCTTCACTCCAGTCTTAGTTTCAACTATTCTATGTAGAACTCGGATGTCTTTTTTGGGAAGAAATTATTGTGTAATCCAAAAGAGACTTCAACTACCTATAATAGACTGTCATATGAAAAGATCATTTCTAAACTACACAATTTAAAAATTATTCTAAAAGTCTATTTCAAATTGCACAAGTCATTATTCTTTAGAAAAATAAATGACATCTGAGTTGCGCAGTTAGAAAGTAATTTTTGGATTCAAGCCTTCCTATATAACACATAAGCCTTCCTATACAACAGACAGTAGGATTTTTAACATTTATGGGGTGGAAGAGGAAAACATGGGGGTATAAAAAGAAATAAATCGTAAATTAAAGGCATGTTTGGGATTTAGGATTTTCTTAACGCTTATAAAACGCAATGATATTCATACATAATAAATTTCACATAATTTCATATTATTGGTCAAAAACTAATGGGAATGTGAATTTGATATGGGAAAACAGTTTATTGATAAGGGAATACTCTACATTATGCAGTGAATGAAGAGATTATGAACAAATAATGTAATTCATAAATTGTCTTATTTAAAACGTGTGTAAAGGGTTGGATTATCACATGGCACAACATAAGAACAAAACTGAACATCTCTGTGACCATAACCAACTGTCATTTAGTTGTTATCAATAATTTTATACACACTTTCTATGACATCATATGATTTTCATTATTTTAAGTGTTTCGTCTCTTTGTATTTAGTTCTAATATAATAGCTATAAAGTTTTTTTGAAAGATAAACAATCACAAGATCCAATTCAAAACATGATAAAAAAAAGGACCAAATATATAAATTGTAGTCACCTTTGCTCTTTAAGTCTTATGTGGCAAAAATAGGTTGTTCTTCATATTTATATAATTACCATAAATTTCATTCACAGCATAACACTTCATCTCTAGCAAATGACAACACAACTAGGAATTTTCCTTTCATTCCTCAACTTATCCCAAAAGGAGGGATTACTAACATAACTGTTTTAACATGGCAAAAGCCCATCACACATTATACTTATTTGTATTTACAGATTTTATGCATCATAGCATGCCTATCTATATTATTAATCAATACACACCGAGGAGAACTAAACTAAATACATAAGAAACAATCATGTCAATGGTGTGAGCCATTCATCATTTCATATTCAGAAATGATACCAGGTGACTCCAATAGAGTAGCCTTCTTCAACCAGTACTGCTGAAACCTCTGCCTTGCATACTCCTTGTAGTCAAAGTCAATTGTGTTGACATAACTCTGCAGCACACATAGCAACACACTTAGCAAACAAAAGTAACCATCTTCAGTGTAACCAGAAAGAATAAAAAGGGTAATATTTTTTTACGTCTCAAATTTTGGTTTTAGCTCTAAAATTTTAATACACTTTAGTCTCTACATTTATCAAAAGTGACATGGATTTTGTTCATAGTTAGAGACTATATTTTTACAAAGATGAAAACTGAAATTCGAGATAAGGGATGAAAACATTTTTCGTAAAAGGGAAAAGCATAGAATACCGAAATAAGTCCCCATAAGCCCCAAAATAGATGGTTGGCAAGAGTGTATTTTTCTGCAAGATTAAGTAGTTGCTCCACTTCACTGTTGCTTGGTTTCTTACCTGTGTATAAGTTTCCAAATAAAGTTGGTAAAGATGTATGAAATTCAGAAGCATCGTCTTTGAAATGACTTCAGTATTTGAAACATGATTTTCAAAGCTTTAATCAGAGTTATCCTTTGTCAGTAAAACAATTCTTAAAATTACATTCACATTGAAGTTGAAGAGATAAGGGGGACTTGCATCGTGCCTACGAATAAGATAAACAAATGCATGCAATGCATGCTCCACATCTGCAAGGACAGACTGATCAATAGTGTAAACGCTGTTACAATTCATACTTAGGACAAACATGATTTTCCCTGTTGTATTTCAAGAGTTTTTTTATTGAATCATTAACCTAAGGAATTTTACAATATCAACCAATTAAAAATAATTTAAGATATGACTTTTTGAAGTAATTCTAAGAAAAGTAAATAATTTCTGATTTGAAGTAGTATAAAATTGGATATTCAGTGTAAAAAACCTTTACACTTTATTTTAATTACAATCAAAGTATAGAAACTAAAAATATAAGATTGAGTGATATCAGAGGTCAACCAAATTGTAGAGGAAGTTAATTCTTTCAGCTGGGAAATAGATCAATAGCGGTTACCTAAATCCAGATCTCTTCCAATAATATGTATTTTTGTGGTATGTTGGAGTAAAATTTTAGTGGACTAACCTTCAGAACTCAAATAATTATAAACAAACCTTTGACGCTCCTCAAGACCTGTCATACAATTTATAGTCTCAGAAGAGTGATCTCAATAAAATACGCATAAAGTTGGGAACCAAATGAAGCACTGTAAAATGTAATGGAGACTGTAAAATATATCTACAATTAACTTACCGGGATATTTAGTGTAGTCAAGAACATGAGGTTGGTCACTGTGATAGTTTGCCACCATTTCACAGAAATGATTTGCTAGATCGTATGCAATAGGGTTGTAACTAGCATATTCGTAGTCCTGTATCATTGAAAAACAACAACAATAGGAATGAATACATCATTATAGAAAAATATGATAGATGAAATATGAAAAAGAATATTTGACATGGTATTCAGTTACAATTCTTATATGTATATTTTGACCAAAAGAGGTATCTAGAACTTCTTATTTGACACCCAACTAAGCCCTCACTTGATTGGCACATTTTTGGAGTAAAGCGGTATCTCCAGTTTCATGGGTAAGTTGGAAAACAAATCTCAAACCTTGGTTAAGGAACTCAAGTGTCATAATACTTGTGCGAATAACTTTTGATGAACACCTTTTAAAGATGACTAAATAAGAGTGTGAAAGTTCAACAATATAGATAAATTTATCCATCACAACTATGAATATAAATTAAGATAATATAGAGAGAAAGTAGCTCATATCTTGCATTTCCATAAATGTTTTAAAAAGAACATCCACAAAGCCAACAAAATAGAATAAATAACTAAAATATAGTAATATATAGCTTACAATTAAAGTGATTGTTCTTGTATCTTCATCCATCATTATGTTACCATATTGTAGATCATTGTGACAAAAACCAATCTCTTGATATCCTAGCGATAGCAACTCCACAAGCATATTTATTTCAGCATCTAGTTTATCCAGGTCAAACTTCTTGATATCTTTTGGAGAGCACAGACTTTTGGCATGACTAAGCCATTTCCTGGTTGAACATAGGGCTTATATAATTGTGTACAACAATATAAATGTTTTTGAAGAGTAGCATGATATCTATTATTTTATTACCTCAATCGCTGCCAAAGCTGAGCCTTCTTTGTTCCAGGCATGTGAAGATTGTGAAACTCCCTCATCTTAGATGCTACCAAAGCAGATATTTCAGTGTCACGAAGGTCCGCAGCTGAGAGTGTCTAAAAATCCAAAATAGGAAAAGAAAAAGCATGTTACACACAATTATCATAGTCTGCTAAATTGATTTTAATCCACAGGAAAATAAAGAGGAATGTATTACAGGTATTTGGATTATATCAGGTTACTTACTAACAGATAATCTACGTCATGAGAGAAAATCACAAGAAAATTACACCAAAACTCATCGAATTGAACTGTTCAAAATCAACAGCATTTTGTCTTACTAATTTTGCTTTTACATTGTGTATAAATAAAGCCTTTCAGTCTTTAAACATAATGCAAAGTATCCATCTTTGAGCTGGGTGGATAAAGAAATCTTCCTAGCTATAAAATGGGACAGCTTTTCTTTCTCTGGTAGAAAATCTCTGTCATGGAAACTACAAAGAAGCACTGTTGTTTATGATGCCAAAATTATGCAGCTCCCACTGAGAGATATGTGGACTCTCCAATCATCCAAAGGAAAAGAGAATAAAATAGAAAAGTGAAGGGCCATGTCCAACGATGCAGAGAAAAACTTATTGAATATAATAATAAAATAAAACGGAAAAGGGAAAAATAGTGATTTTTACATCATGCAATTATTCTCCTTCTCACAAGCATCAGTTTGAATATAATCATTGCAGCCACTTTTATATTATAACACTGCGTGGCAAATATAGTTATCTCCAAAGCACGTGGTTTTGATGTAAGAATTAACAGCTACATCCTCATTTCAGTTTCTAAAATTATAAATATTGTTTATTTTAACTTCACGAAACTATAATATTTTTTCATTGATTTTCATGGACGTGCCTGTTTGAACTTCAATAAGCACTTATATAATTGAAAAAATAAGAACATAAAAATGAAATAGGCTTCTTGATAAGGTAAATTTATCTTATACAAAGTTAAAACTAAAAATTATGAGAAGATATGCAAGAGAATTTTAACAAATTAAATGACTCAAAACTTAATTTTAATTTATGGAGAACTTAATTAATTCAAGAAGAGTTTATTGAATTAATTAATCGGAAGAAGGAAAAAAAGAGGTAAATGATTTCTTCAAATAAAGGCAAGTACTTGATTGCATAAATTACAAATACATCTTTACTAATGATCATCATATGGACTCAAAAGAAGATAGGATAAGGACAAAATAAGATTTTAATTTATAACTCTTTTACTTTAATAGAATTTTTATAAGTTCTTCATCGATAAAGTAAGAAATATCATTTGGGGTGGTTGGAATTTGGAGCAAAAACGATGTGAAAGCAAGTATCGTGGAGCACTCGTTGACTCAATAATACTCAATTTAATATGCAAAAGATGCTTCTTTTTTATTCTAAAGAACTAACAGGGAATGCTAACACCCTCCATTTGTCCAAAGGAAAAGAGAAAAAATACAAAAGCTAACAGCCAAGGCCAAAGAAAAACTTTTTAAATGGAATAATAAAGCACATTGGAAAAGCAAAAGTGACTTTATTTTAAGTATACATTCTCCAAGCCACACAAACCATCAATTTAAATGCAGTCATTGCATCCACTTTACTATTACTATCGCAGATAATTTATCTACAAAGCACCTAATAATATAAGGTTAATTTTCAGATAGCACATGATAAGTATACTCTCAACCAATAAGAAATCATTAATAGAACTTTTGAAGCAATTATTGTAAAAATCAGCAAATTTAGAATATCACTTTTTACACTGTAGGTATATGTACTATTTACCCTTAAACAGTGTCTTGTAAAATATATTACCAAAATAAATATTATATAAAACGTCACTAAAATAATTGGTGCTAATAATGCTAAGAATTAAAGCAGAGATTTACCCTAAAACTATCTAATCAGAGGAGGAAAACACAATAAGATAATTACATACTTTGGCATGAATGAACTCCTCAACTCTGCCAGTGGTGAACCGTCCAAGAAGGCGTGGACCCTGTCCATGCTTTGACATGGACTCAAAGGTTTGGATTTCATCAACCCTGTTGAAGAAAACCTCAATACCTTCACCATATAATCGAACCAGAACCTTTCTCTGATGACCATCACTTTTGGTTGGCCAATTTACCTCAAAAACCTCATTGGTCATTGCTCCCTTTAGAGGTTTTACCTGCAAAGAGTTCACATCATCTATTACATCTCCCAAATCTGCAGCCACCGCTGCAAGAACCTCCATTATCTCTTCATGGTTTGCACCTCCTTTCAACAACTCAATTGCCTTTATGGCCATCCTTGATCAAAGATCAGTTAAAAACAGAGCTCTGCGTGTGAAGAAAAAAAAACAGGGGAAATTGAAACAGAGAGTTAAATTCTTCCATCCATTGCCATATTGGGAGACTAGAATACCTTGATAGCCCAATTGGGAGAAAACATATAACTGATGATATAACTGACGATCCTGAGTGAAAATTAACTGTTTTTGGTACAAAATATATTTATTTGGGGAGTTAAAATTCTACCCAAGTTCCTCGATACCATACAATAAAACAGAAACATAGCAGAAAACCTCCATGACCCAATTGGGAGAAAGCATTATAATTGATGATCCTGAGTGAAAGTCGACTGTTCTAGGTAAAAATTATCAAGAATTGGAGATTTGAACAACCAAATAAGTTCTTCCATCCCATATGATAAAAAAAACACTAGAAGGCCTTAAGGATCCAATTGATAGTCCTGCCTGAAGGATAACTATTTATACAAAAAAATTGTTGAAATGGGAATTTAGAAATTCATCCAAGTTTTTCACTTCATGCAATAAATGCAAAAACAAATGGAGAAAGCAGAAACCCTTGCTGACCCAGTTGGGAGAAAACATCATAAATGATGATCTGGTTTGAAAGTTCGCCTCTCTCGTATTGAATTAGGTTTTTAAAATTCATCTAAGAAACAGAGAAGTCGGAAGTGGAAACATTACGAATACGTAAAAAAGGATTTAAGAACCCTTCCGCTGAAAAATATAATCAGATCTAGGAAAAACACAAAATCCGTTAGCAGAATTCGGATTACAGGATCTTACCAGATAAACAGATATATTCGGAGCTTCAAACAGGGCAAACTTCGGCAGGGAAAATTCTATGCAGTGATCAAAGCTGAGACAGGCAACAAAGGAAGAATCCAACAAACTCAAAGAATGAGAACTGTTTCAGAATCAACTGAAGGAAAACCTCAAAATGATGAATCATGAACTCACCTTGGAAGCAGATAAGTTTGCAGAAGAAAATCAAGCCCAATAAACCTAAGCAGAAAATAATGCATAAAAATGACAAAATCCTCAAAACCCAGTTGCAGAAAGACCAAAATAAAAAATCAAAAGCCCAAATAAAGAAGAAAAGAAAATAAAAAAGAGTAAAATTTGGGATTTGGGAACTGACCCTGGAAGCAGAAGAGGAAATCAGAACTTGTCCAAGAATATGGTTGTATATGAAAAAAAAATGGTGTGAAACCAAAGAAAACTAGCAAACAAGGAACTCTCTGACCCAATATATAAGAAAAATTATGATCTTACACCATGCATATAGTTAATGCAATTAATAATTAATATATGAAAAAATATAAGTTTTGATTATTTTTTATTTCTTTTGTGTTTATTTTGGACGGTAATAGATTCTTGTAGTGGTGAGAATGACCAATGATAACTGATCACGTGGACAGAATCATGGAGAAGAACTGAATCTGTTAGAGATTCCAAAATCAATACAATGCCAACTACCCATCCATCTGTCTTTCTCTGGATAGAGATAATTTATTTCCCTTTTATTCTTTATTATTGTTTCATCATATAACTAAACATAAAAAATGTATAACAATATGACTTAACTATGTATTTATTTAACTAATTATAGTTTTTTGCCTTAAACTATCTGCTTCAGGTTTTCATATTAATTTTGTTTTTAAAAATTTAAATAATTTTAAAATTATATTAATAACTAGAAAAGACAAGTGGTGTCATGTTTATTTATATTTTTAAAACATTTAAAAATAACTTAAATTATAATTAAATGTTATTATTTTGATATGGTCAACAATCACATATCACTTAATAATTTAAATACAACTTCATCTTTTAACTTTTCAAAATACATAACAAAATTGTGATAGAGTTTCATATTCTAAACTAAATCATCATATACAATAATTGACCCAACAATGTTATCTGTACTGACTAGTCCTCGGACGTCAGCTGGGTCCCACAGCATGGGCCAAAGCCACGTGGAGTGGACCCCACAGGGGTATTGAACAGAGAAGGGCGATGAGTCATCAGCCTACAGAGAAGAACAATTAGTCATCAGCCTACAGAGAGGGGTGATTAGTTATCATGTAAGGACCTATAAATTATTTGGAATAGAAGTGATAGATTTTAAATAATTTCTGGGTATGTTATTATTTAAAATAAAAAGGACATAAAAATAGAAAATACCATAGTGGTCAGACCTCGGACGTCGCCCAAGGTCTGGGGTCAGCTGGTAGAGGGCGGTCGGTTGACCATTGTACTAACCAAGTAGTCAGGTGCGATGACTTCATCGTGAGGTAATCACGTGGGCGTGCTTGAAGGGGGGAGGCACGTGAATCAAGAAGGGTAAGAGAAAGGAAGGTGTAGCTTAGAAGTCAAGGAGATCGCCGTTTTTGAAGAAGGTGGCGGCCTCCGACTTCCCCCGTATGAAATCGCCAATCGCCTATGGTGTACATGATCGCCGAAAAGAGCACATCGCCGTGTATTCGAGAAGACTTGGTAAGCACTTAGTATGTGATCTAAATACAGAAGATGAGTGATATAGAAGATAGGTGGCATGTCTGCCACCATGAGTAGTGTGAACCGTGATAACACAGACTTAGAGGAATGGGAGGATGAACCTTCAGCAAGGTCTGACGATGTGACATCGGTGACCAAGAGTGGGGCGATGTGTCCTCGTCACACACATGGGCGATAAGAGATCGCCAACAGGATGAGAGGAACATCGGTCATCAACCAGGATGGGAGACACATCGGTTGTCTACCAGGGTGAGACATCGGTGGTCTGCCAGGGTGAGACATCGGTTGTCTGCCAGGGTGAGACATCGGTTGTCTGCCAGGGTGAGACATCGGTTGTCTGCCAGGGTGAGGAATCGGTCGTCCGGCAGGAAGAGGAATCGGTCATCGCCGGTATGAGAGGCATAGTCATCGCGCGAGCAGTCATCGGTGGAAGGTTATCGCGCGATGTCGTGTTTCACACAGATAAGGTGGGACCCAGGCTCCCAGCATGAGCGTTCTGCATGCGCGACACGTAGACAGAAAGGGTGTTTCAGAATAGTTAGCATCAGAGAGTTGGTATGCGCAGAAACCCACGTGGTCATACTGTTCAAGGAAGTGTGCACGCAAGCTTTCCTGCAGAGTGGGAGGTAGCAGCGGCATTTCTGGGCAAGTTGGTTTAGATTCAAAACTCACTCCTGAGAGGCAGTGAACGTTGCTGTGGTTCGAGAGTGAGTGAGTGAGTTAGCTTTGGTTCCCTGTTTCTTTCCTCTCCTTCTTCCTGCGTTCAGACGTCCTAGCGAACCAGTTGAAGATCGGCGACTGCCCCTGGATTCCTGACGTTGTGCCCTGCAAGTTTTCTGCTCAAGGCCCTAAAACAGAGTTAAGGCATCCTTGAGTTCTCGGTGGGTTTGGAACTCTTAGTGAGATCGGCTCAAGTCCAGGTAAGGGAAGCTAGCTTTATTTTCAAGAAAACCTTAAGCTAGAAGATTTTGATGTTGGGGCGATGAGGTCGCCGGTTTTAAATGTTATTGCATAATCCCCTGTTTTTGGACGTGATCGCCGGTTTTAATGTTGATTTCGAACTCCCCTGTTTTAGTGTCGTTTGAAACTGTTTGAGATTGAAATGTGAAATGCATGTGATATTCGAAAATCTGAACCTTGGAATGATTGTTGCTGTGATTGGAATCATTCATTTAAGTGTTATATGATGTGTTGAATGTTGTGAATGTGGAATCAAGGCATAGTATTTTCAGGAAAGAAAATACCGTGTAAGATTTTGTAGAATGTGCATTGATCGGTGATTTCTATAATGAGATATCCTGACTCTCCTGATATAATGGAATCATATAAATAAAGTTATTCAAGCGTTGAGAGTCGATGGAGGTTCATATGTATGGGTAAGCGGTTTGAAAGATAACTACTTGACCTGTTGTATGGATTAACCTTGTCATACTAGGAGAGTGATGAGATTGAGATTGAGATTATGTTTATGCGCATAGCTGTGGGAACTTTACAGCAATGTAGTATGACAGGTGCAGATCTCTGAGTCTAGTCAATGCACGAGTCTTCCGGAAGTAGAGTCAAGTGTCTATATTGTTGTGAGTCAGTGGATTTCTAACATGAGTAAAGTGGAACATTGAATATGATAGACACTTGATGGGTATGTGAAATGAATGAGAAAGTGATGGATTTATGTGGGTGTTTAAATCTGGTTTATGTTTGTTTTTTGTTTGTTTTATACTTAAAGTTTTAAAATAGCTAACTTACCCTGTGTTTTTGTGTTGTGTTTCTTGTTCTTAAAACTGTGATGATCGTGTATTTTTACACGGGAGCAGATGATGTTGCAGGTGGTAGAGCTCCTCAGTGAGTGTGTTGGAGGAAGGGACAGATTTAGTTTAATTTTTCCTTCATGTATTTTGGAACATTTGATGGAGATGTATTAAAACCCCTATAAGAGGGATGTTTTCTTTTGAGACACAATGTCTGGGATGAATGTATTTTATTATATATACATATGTTAAATTTGATATCTCTTATTTTAATGTATTTCATATTATATACGTATGAGTGGAAAATGAGGGGCGTTACACATCAGCCTACAGAGAGAGCGTGACGATCACCGGAAGGGGCTGATGTGTCTTCGTCACTCCGTAGGTTGAGGAGTCCTCGGCAACAGAGTGTGGTGAGGTGACATCGGTCTTGGGTGATCTGAATAGCGTAAACAGAACAGCTAAGATTGGTTCCCAGTGTGGGCCAATGACCAGTTAAATACCCAGAGGTAGGGAGAGGCCTGAATCACGAAGAGCCTATGCGGGTAGCAGGGAGAGCACAGTTAGGTGCAGAGTCCTGAGTGTAACATCCCGCCAAAATACTATTCATGTTTATATAATGAAAATAAAGGTAACAAATAGATTGAAGTGAACAAAATTATATATATGAAATGTAGTTTCTCCTCACAGGGAGTTTAATACAAATTCGGTCACTTTTCCAGAAAACGTAAACAAAATACAGTAAAAAAAAACAAGGCAGGCGATCTCCTATCAGAAGAGGGCGATCTCCTATCAGAAGATAGCAAAAGGGTGATCGCCTAACAGAAGTAGAAACAGGCGATCTCCTTCCGGCGACCACTCACTGAGGAGCTCAGCTTCCTGCAACATCATCTGCTCCCGTGTAAGTTATACACGATCATCACAGGTTTAAGAAAGAGCCAAACACAACACCAAAGAAACACCACAGGGTAAGCTAGACATTTGAAAAAGAGTTTAGATATTATACTTTAAAATCAAGATGAAACAAATTAAAGACACCCACGTAAACCATCAACTAAAACACATATTGCACAATATTCTCAAGAGTCATTCTATTTCACATAATGCATCAAGTGTCTAACAATTTCAATGTTCCTCATTCCTCACGTCAGACTTCCACTGACTCATCACACAAGACACTTGACATTACTTCCGGAAGACTCGTGCGTTGACTCAGACCCAGAGATCTGCACCTGTCATACTACATCACCCACACAGGGTCGCTATGAAACTCACACAGCCATGCGCATAAATGAATCTCAATATCTTCACTCTCCTAGTATGACAGGGTTAATTCATATAACAGGCCGAGCTCGTTCTTTTTCACACGACTCACCCATTCATATGAACCTCCTTCGACTCTCACCAACTGAATAACTTCCTCTATGTGGTTCCATTATCTCAGCAGAGTCAGGATATCTCCTTCTAGACAGGTCCCTAGTCAATACACATCACACACGATCTTACACGGTATTTTCTTTCCTGAAAATACTATGCCTTGATCCCATATCCACAACATTCAAAACATCATACCACTCAAATGAATGATTCAAATCACAGCAACAGTCATTTCAAAGGTTCAGATTTTCGAATATCACATACGTTTCACATTTAAATCTCAAACAGCTTCAAACAACACCAAAAACAGGGGAGTTCGAAAAACAACGCCAAAACCGGCGATCTCGTTCAAAAACAGAGGATTATACAATAACAGTTGAAAAACCGGCGACCACGTCGCCCCCATCATCTCAATCATGAATATAAGGATTTTCGTTGGAAATAAGGCTAGCTTCCCTTACCTAGACTTGCGCAAAACACCAAGAGCTCCAAAACCCACCGAGCTTAAAGGATGCCTTAGCTCTGTTTTCAGCGTCTGGTTTGTAGAACTTGCAGAGAACCTCCCAGGTGCTCTAAGGGGAGTCGTCGCTCGTCGCACTGGTGCTTGAGGTTGCTTGAGTTGCAGCGCGAAGGAGAGAAAAGAGAGGGATGAAGATGCAGACACTCTTTCACTCTTGAGCCACTGTAACCTTCTTTGCCTTCCCGCAGTGGGCTTTTGAATCCAAGCCTACCTGTCCACGTATGCTGCTGCTGCCACCCCTTATGCAGGAAAGCCTGAGTGTACTATTTCACTGAACAGTACGGCCACGGTTGTCTCTTGCGCCTGCCAACCACTGCCCTGAACAGTACGACCACTGTTGTCTCTTGTGCATGCCAACCACTGCCCTGAACAGTACGACCACTGTTGTCTCTTGTGCATGCCAACCACTGCCTTGAACAGTACGACCACGAGTGTCTCTTGCGCATGCCAACATTCTGATGTCACTATTCTGAACCACCCTTTTTGTCTACGTGGCGCGCATGCAGGACGTTTCATGCTGGGAGTCTGGGTCCCACTTTATCGGTGTGAAGCTCGACATCGCGCGACAACTTTCCACCGCTGACTCATCCTGGCGAACGACCGATGTCTCGTCCTGAAAGACGACCGATGTCTCTCTCTGGGAGACGACTGATGTCTATCCTTGGCGACGCCCACATGACTCTCGCGTCCCGGCGATGCCCGCATGCCTCTCGCGCCCTGGCCACGTCCACATGCCTCGCGCCCTGGCCACGTCCACATGCCTCTCGCGCCCCGGCGACGTCCACATGCCTCGCGCCCTGGCGATGTTCGCATGTCCCTCGCGCCCTGGCGATCATGTGTAGTAGGCGACCGGCGATCTCATAGTCTTCTAAGCTACACTTTCCTTCCTTTTTATTTTAAATAAAAGCATACTTAGAATTCATTTAAAATATATCCCTTTTTATTCCAATTCAATTTTACAGGTCCTTACATTCTCCCCAACAAGAAAAATTTTCGTCCTCGAAAATTGAATTACAAGGAAAAGAGATATGGATAGGCTTCTCTCATGGGTTCTTCTAACTCCCAAGTTGAATCACCCGATCGCTCATCCCACACCACCTTCACCATGTTGATGGTCTTGCCTCTGAGCTGTTTAGTTTGACGATCGTCAATCCTGACTGGTTTCGCTTCAAAGGACAAGTCATCCCTGATCTGCACATCGTCCACTTCCAGCACATGACTAGGGTCTGCCATGTACTTCCTCAGCTGTGATACGTGAAAGACATTGTGCAGATTCGCTAAATGGGGAGGTAGGGCGATCTCGTAAGCCACTGGACCAATCCTCCTTAAGATCTGATATGGTCCCACGAACTTAGGGGACAACTTCTTTGGTCTGATCGCTCGTCCTACACCCTTGGTTGGTGTCACTCTCATGAACACATGGTCTCCAGCAGCAAACTCCAAAGGCTTTCTCCTCTGATCTGCATAGGATTTCTGCCTACTTTGGGAAGCTTTCATTCTGTCTTGTATCTGTTGCACCTTCTCGGTCATCTGCTGAATCAACTCTGGTCCAACCAATACTGCTTCGCCCTCCTGGTACCAACATAAGGGAGTTATGCATTTCCTCCCATACAGGGCTTCATATGGCGCTATCCCTATGCTGGCGTGATAACTGTTATTATAGGTGAACTCCACCAGCGGCAACACCTCATCCCAACTTCCCAACTGATCCAAGACACACGTCCTCAGTAGATCTTCTAAGGACTGGATCGTTCTCTCTGACTGCCCATCTGTTTGAGGATGATATGCAGAGCTCATCCTCAACTTAGTTTCCAAGCAATTTTGTAAGGTCTGCCAAAACCGTGAGGTGAACCTGGGATCCCTATCTGAAACAATGCTGGAAGGCACTCCATGCAGCCTCACTATTTCCTGGATGTACAACTGTGCCAACTTGGCCATGGGCATCCTCATATTCACTGGGAGAAAGTGGGCACTCTTCGTCAGCCGATCAGTGATGACCCAGATTGCATCATGACCCTTTACCGATCTGGGTAAATGGGTGACAAAATCCATGGCGATGCTGTCCCATTTCCACTCAGGGAGATCCAATGGCTGTAACAACCCGCTAGGTCTTTGATGTTCTACCTTTGCCTTCTGACACGTCAAACAGGTAGTGACATACTGGGCGATGTCTCTCTTCATGCCCGACCACCAAAAAGACTCCTTCAAGTCATGGTACATCTTGTTCATGCCTGGATGTAGGCTAAGGCGACTCTTGTGACCTTCCTCTAGGATCATCTTCTTCAACTCTTCATTTGCAGGTATGCAAATTCTGCCATTAAATCTCAAGATCCCATCATCGCCCATCACAAAGTCTTTAGCCTAGTCGGTCCCTAGTGATTCCACAGTACGCTTCAGACTAGGGTCCTCCAGCTGCTTATCCTTTATCATTCCCAGGAAGTCATTAGTTATAGCCAGCTTACTACAACTAATGTGATTTACGTGGAATTCTACCCCAAGGTTTAAGTCTCTGAACTGCTCGATCAGTTTCTGCTCTTCCAACATCATGGTGGCTACTTGTACTGATTTTCTACTCAAGGCATCTGCCACTACATTGGCCTTCCCTGGATGATACATGAGTTGAAAATCGTAGTCCTTTAGAAACTCCATCCACCTTCTTTGTCTCATGTTTAGTTCCTTCTGATCGAACAGGTATTTCAGGCTCTTATGGTCACTGAACACCTGGAACCGAGCTCCATATAAATAGTGCCTCCAAATCTTCAAGGCAAACACCACAGCCGCCAACTCCAAATCATGCGTAGGGTAGTTCCTCTCATGAACCTTAAGTTGCCTTGAAGCATATGCAACCACTCTTTTCTCTTGCATCAAAACACATCCTAAACCCTGATGTGAAGCATCACAGTAGACCTCAAAAGGTCTTCCTACCTCTGGGATCACCAGCACTGGAGCACTAGTCAACCTTTCCTTTAGTTCCTTGAAGCTCTGCTCATGTAAGGACCTGTAAAATTTAATTGGAATAAAAGAGATATATTTTAAATGAATTCTAAGTATGTCTTTATTTAAAATGAAAAGGAAGGAAAGTGTAGTTTGGAAGGCTATGAGATCGCCTAGTAGTACATGATCGTCGGTCGCCTGCTACACATGAGCGTCAGGGCGCGAGACATGCAGACGTCGCGCTGGCGCGAGGCATGTGGACGTCGCGCGGGCGCGAGGCATGTGGACGTCGCGCGGGCGCGAGGCATGTGGACGTCGCGCGGACGCGAGGCATGTGGAAGTCGCGCGGGCGCGAGGCATGTGGACGTTGCCAGGGCGCGAGAGGCATGCGGGCATTGCCAGGGCGCGAGAGGCATGCGGGCATTCGCCAGGGCGCGAGGCATGAGGGCGTCGCCAGGGATAGGCATCGGTCGTCCCCCAGAGGGAGACATCGGTCGTCTTCCAGGGCGAGGGAGACATCGGTCGTTCGCCAGAATGAGTCAGCAGTGGAAAGTTATCGCGCAACGTCGAGTTTCACACAGAGTAAGGTGGGACCCAGGCTCCCAGCATGAAACGTCCTGCATGCGCGACACGTAGGCAAAAAGAGTGGTTCAGGCTAGTGACCTCAGAGTGTTAGCCTGCGCAGAGGCACGCTTAGTCGTACTGTTCAGTGAAGCGTACACGCAAACTTCCCTGCAGAGTGGGTGGTGGCAGCGGTTTTTGTGGAGGAGTCAGCTTAAGATACAAAAACCCATTTCTGAGAGAGAAAGAAAAAAACGACGCAGTTGTTCAAGAGCGAAAGAGTGAGTTCACCTCCCTTCTTCTCCATTCTCTCCTTCGCACTGCGATTCTAGCACCTTCACACAAGAGTACGACGAACGACGACCACCATTAGAGCGCCTGGGAGGTTCTCTGCAAGTCATTCAACCAGACGCAAAAACAGAGCCAAGGCGTTGTTCAAGCTTCGTTGGGTTTCGGAGCTCCTGGTGTTTTGCGCAAGTCCAGGTAAGGGAAGCTAGACTTCATTTTCAATACAAGCCATAGTTTTGCTGTTTCTGAAGTGAGGGCGACGTGGTCGCCGGTTCTCTGTTTCTTTTCGAAATGCTCTGTTCTATGTGGTTGGGCGACGTGGTCGCCGGTTTTAAATACGGGATTCGAACTCCCCTGTGTTTGACGTTGTTTGAAGCTGTTTGGGATTTAAATACAATATATATGTGATATTCGAAAGTTTGAAACGTTGAAATGATTGTTGCTGTGATTTGAAATATTCCTTTGCATGGTATGACGTCTTGAATGCTGTGAATGTGGGATCGAGGCATAGTATTTTCAGGAAAGGAAATACCGTGTAAGATCTGTATAGGTGTATTGACTAGGGGCTTGTCTAGAAGGAGATATCCTGACTCTGCTGAGATAATGGAACCACATAGAGGAAGTTATTCAGTTGGTGAGAGTCGAAGGAGGTTCATACGTATGGGTGAGTTGTTCAAGAGGGAACGAGCTCGGCCTGTTGTATGAATTCACCCTGTCATACCGGGAGAGTTGATGACATTGAGATTATATGCGCATGGCTGTGTGGATTTCACGGCGACCCTGTGTGGATTTCACAGTGGTATGGTATGACAGGTGCAGATCTCTGAGCCTGAGTCAACGCACGAGTCAATCCGGAAGTAGTGTCATGTGTCTATGCATTGTGAGTCAGTGGAAAGTCTGACATGTGAACCATGAATACTGAAATTAGAAATAGACACTTGACGAGTTATGGAATATGAGTATGTTGATGGTTGAAAATTGATATGGATCATGAATGGTGTGAAGTTTTATGTTTACTATTGATTTAAAAGTTTTTAAACCATCTAGCTTACCCCTTTTCTTTTGTATTGCTCTGTGGTTATTTTCTCTTAAACTGTGATGATCGTGTATTTTTACACGGGAGCAGATGATCTTCCAGGGAGTAGAGCTCCTTAGAGAGTGGTCGCCGGAAGGAGATCGCCTGTTCCGTCTCTATCGGGTGATCGCCTGTTTCTGCCTCTATCGGGTGATCGCCTGTTTTTTTGTTCTGGTAGCAGATCGGCTGTTTTGGGTCCCCTGATAGGAGATCGCCGGTCTATGTACGGAGATCGCCGGTTTTCAATTTAGTTGGTTGTATTTTGTTTAAATTTTAGAAAAATATACCGGTTATGTATTTATCTCCCTGTGAGGAGAAACTTTATTTATTTATATAAAATTTTGTTCACTTCAATCTATTTGTTACTTTTATTTTCATTATATGAGCATGTATGGTATTTTGGCGGGATGTTACAGCTCACATCGGTCGGTCCAAGCAAAAGGTTGATCCTTGCGGGTCAGTTGTGTTAAAGGAGCCACTACCTTGGAAAAGTCCTCAATAAACCGCCGATAATAGCCAGCTAGGCCCACAAAACTCCTTATCTCCGTAACTGTCTTAGGACGTTCCCATTGAAGCACTGCCTCCACTTTGGCTGGATCCACCGAGATCCCCTGGGCAGATATCACGTGTCCTAAGAAGTTGACTTCCCTCAGCCAGAACTCACACTTAGAGAACTTGGCATAGAGCTGCTTCTCCCTCAGAATCTCCAATACTGTCCTCAGATGTTCTTCATGTTCTTCCTCGGTCCTTGAGTAAATGAGTATGTCGTCTATGAAGACTACCACAAACTTATCCAAGAAAGGGCGAAAAATCCTATTCATGTAGTCCATGAACAGAGCTGGAGCATTTGTGACCCCAAACGGCATCACCACATACTCATAGTGCCCATACCGAGACCTAAAAGCTGTCTTTTGAACATCTTCAGCTTTAACCAAAATTTGGTGGTACCCCGATCTCAGATCAATCTTTGAGAACACCGAGGCCCCATGTATTTGATCCATCAAATCATCAATCCTAGGTAGGGGGTACTTGTTCTTGATGGTCAACTTGTTCAACTGCCTGTAATCTATACACAGCCGAGACCCTCCATCCTTCTTCTTAACTAGGAGCACTGGAGCCCCCCATGGAGATACACTGGGTCTGATGAATTGTTTCTCCAACAATTCTTCCACTTGCTTCTTTAATTCCACCAACTCGGCTGGTGCCATCCTGTAAGGTGCCATTGACACTGGTCCAGCTCCAGGTACCAAATCAATGGAGAATTCCACTTCTCTCTTAGGGGGTAACCCAGGTACTTCTTCTGGAAACACATCCGTGAAATCTTTCACCACATGTATCCTGCTTACGTCCCCTTCATTCTTCACTTCCAACTAAGCCAGCATCACGAAGCACCTCGCCCCTCTTTCCAACTCCGACCACCCATGCTGAGCTGATATCACATCTGGCTCTTGGAGATCTGGAAACGCTATCTTCTGATTACCGCAGTCTATGAGAACGTGATTGGCAGCTAGCCAATCCATTCCCAGGATAACATCCAGGTCCTGAAGAGGTAGGCAGATCAAGTTCACTTTGAATCTGCGTCCCTCTACCATCACTGGACATTCAGGGCAAACTGTAGAGGTCAACACCTGTCCTGACGCAGGTGTAGAGACCAACAGTTCGAAAGGTAACTCCTTCACTAGAAGGCCCAACTCGGCTACACACAGGCTTGACACAAAGGAGTGTGTCGCTCCAGAATCAAACAAGGCTTTTACACCTCTACCAGCTATAAAACAAACACCTTGCACGAGGTTACCTGACTGAGACGCTTCTGCTCCTGACATGGCAAACACTCTCCCTGTTGCCTGAGGTCTGCCGCCTTCGTTCCTCAACTGCTGAGAACCGCTGGGTTGAGTCGCACTATTCCTGCTTGGGCAATCTCTAGCAACGTGTCCCGTCCTTTGGCAGACAAAACACCTTCTCTTAGAAGCCTTCTTGGGGCACACATTGGACGTGTGTGGTCCACCACAATGGAAACACTTGGATTTCCAAGGTTGTTGCTGCTGAAACTGGGATGGCGTTGTTCCCGCCCGATGTGGTGGAGGTCTCGCATAAGGCTTGCTTTGTGGGTGCTGCACCTTAGCCTTCCCACTGGAAGAACTCCCTGGGTGTGACCTGATCACCCGAGAATCACCCTTTTCCAGGGTCTCCACCATCTTCGCCTTCTCTACCAAGGCGTGAAATTCCCTGATGCACATCGGGGCTATGGTCCTCTTTAGCCCATGCTTCAGTCCCTCTTCAAACTTCCTACACCTCCAAGCCTCAGAGGTCGCCTGGGTGTAGAATCGGGCGAGATACTCAAACCGAGCAGCATAAGCATTCACTGACATCTCCCCCTGCTCCAATCTGAGGAATTCTGCCTCCTTCGCAAACTTTGCACTATCTGGGAAATATTTTTCCAAAAACCTCACCCTGAAGCTCTCCCAGTCTAACACTTCAGCTCTGGCCTCCATCATCTGCTGAGCTCCCATCCACCAGAACTCAGCTTCTCCAGACAGCAGATAGGTGGCGAACACCAACTTCTTCTCTTCAGGGCAGGAGGTCGCCCTAAAGATTTTCTCCAACTCTCTGACCCACTGGTCTGCCTGATCAGGGGTAGCATTCCCACTAAACTTGGGTGGGTTGTGCCTCATGAACTCAGTCAGTCCCATCTGTTCTTGAGGCTGACCGACGTGGGAATTTGTCTCAGCCGACCGAGCATTTTCCCAGTGGTGCATTGTAGCTTGATGGTTCTGAGCCATCGCTGCATTCTGTTGTTGGATGGCAGTTGCCATCATCTCGATAGCCTTGGCAATCTGGCTCATCTCCGAAGAAGATTGGGGAGGGGTAGAAGGTCTACGTGCCATCTCTCTTCGTTTCAGATTTGAAACTACAGGTTTCTATATTCCCTACAACTACAAGAATGAGATCGATAAGAAATCAATTCATTCAGGAGGTAACATCTTGACCTTACAAAGGTCAGCATCTCAAAGTCATCAAGAATTTGAGCTCATCAACAGAATCATAGTGCTTATAAACTTAAGCAAAACACCAGAACAGCTATTGGTATACAACCATCAATCCAAACAACCACTTTCAATCAATACGAAAACACTCAATAAAATGAATTAAATCACACCAGAATTCAATGTATGCTAACCATCAAACCTTTGGAATTAAGATTGAGAATCATCTCGATCCAGTTATGAGTGGGCACCCTCACTACTTTATCAAGATCCTCTCATTCTTAATACTAAGATTTTCAGTTAGAGCATATATTCACCAAAGCACACACAAAATTTCAATACAAAAACGTTTGAAAACCTTTCACTATAGTTGTTATTTTAAACTCAAATAAATTTCATGAGCAGAAGAAACACAATGGATCCACAGCCCTCAGGTCATCCTAAGGACGAACTGCTCTGATACCATTAATATAACATCCCGCCAAAATACTATTCATGTTTATATAATGAAAATAAAGGTAACAAATAGATTGAAGTGAACAAAATTATATATATGAAATGTAGTTTCTCCTCACAGGGAGTTTAATACAAATTCGGTCACTTTTCCAGAAAACGTAAACAAAATACAGTAAAAAAAAACAAGGCAGGCGATCTCCTATCAGAAGAGGGCGATCTCCTATCAGAAGAGGGCGATCTCCTATCAGAAGACAGCAAAAGGGTGATCGCCTAACAGAAGTAGAAACAGGCGATCTCCTTCCGGCGACCACTCACTGAGGAGCTCAGCTTCCTGCAACATCATCTGCTCCCGTGTAAGTTATACACGATCATCACAGGTTTAAGAAAGAGCCAAACACAACACCAAAGAAACACCACAGGGTAAGCTAGACATTTGAAAAAGAGTTTAGATATTATACTTTAAAATCAAGATGAAACAAATTAAAGACACCCACGTAAACCATCAACTAAAACACATATTGCACAATATTCTCAAGAGTCATTCTATTTCACATAATGCATCAAGTGTCTAACAATTTCAATGTTCCTCATTCCTCACGTCAGACTTCCACTGACTCATCACACAAGACACTTGACATTACTTCCGGAAGACTCGTGCGTTGACTCAGACCCAGAGATCTGCACCTGTCATACTACATCACCCACACAGGGTCGCTGTGAAACTCACACAGCCATGCGCATAAATGAATCTCAATATCTTCACTCTCCTAGTATGACAGGGTTAATTCATATAACAGGCCGAGCTCGTTCTTTTTCACACGACTCACCCATTCATATGAACCTCCTTCGACTCTCACCAACTGAATAACTTCCTCTATGTGGTTCCATTATCTCAGCAGAGTCAGGATATCTCCTTCTAGACAGGTCCCTAGTCAATACACATCACACACGATCTTACACGGTATTTTCTTTCCTGAAAATACTATGCCTTGATCCCATATCCACAACATTCAAAACATCATACCACTCAAATGAATGATTCAAATCACAGCAACAGTCATTTCAAAGGTTCAGATTTTCGAATATCACATACGTTTCACATTTAAATCTCAAACAGCTTCAAACAACACCAAAAATAGGGGAGTTCGAAAAACAACGCCAAAACCGGCGATCTCGTTCAAAAACAGAGGATTATACAATAACAGTTGAAAAACCGGCGACCACGTCGCCCCCATCATCTCAATCATGAATATAAGGATTTTCGTTGGAAATAAGGCTAGCTTCCCTTACCTGGACTTGCGCAAAACACCAAGAGCTCCAAAACCCACCGAGCTTAAAGGATGCCTTAGCTCTGTTTTCAGCGTCTGGTTTGTAGAACTTGCAGAGAACCTCCCAGGTGCTCTAAGGGCAGTCGTCGCTCGTCGCACTGGTGCTTGAGGTTGCCTGAGTTGCAGCGCGAAGGAGAGAAAAGAGAGGGATGAAGATGCAGACACTCTTTCACTCTTGAGCCACTGTAACCTTCTTTGCCTTCCCGCAGTGGGCTTTTGAATCCAAGCCTACCTGTTGTAACATCCCGCCAAAATACTATACAAATGTATATAATGAAAATAAAGGTAACAAATAGATTGAAGTGAATAAAATATTATATATATGAAATGTAGTTTCTCCTCACAGGGAGTTTAATACAAATTCGGTCAAATTTTCCAGAAACATAAACAAAATACAGTAAAAGAAACAAAGCAGGCGATCTCCTATCGGAAGGGACCGATCTCCTATCGGAAGAGGCCGATCTCCTATCAGAGGACCCAAAACAGCCGATCTGCTGCCAGAACAGAAATCAGGCGATCACCTTCCGGCGACCACTCAATAAGGAGCTCTACTTCCTGGAAAATCATCTGCTCCCGTGTAAAATACACGATCATCACAGTTTTAAGAGGAAAACAGCCAGAGAACAATACAAAGGGTAAGCTAGATATTTTTAAACTTTAAATTTTAAACTAGACAACCAACGTAGATCAGCCCTTTTTAAACATTCACAAGAGTCCATCACTTTCTCATTCATATCACACAGCCATCAAGAAATCACATGTTTCACAATATTTTCAAGAGTCGTTCTATTCACATAATGCACCAAGTGTCTATCACTTCAATGTTTCTCATTTCTCACGTCAGACTTCCTCTGACTCATCACACAAGACACTTGACACTACTTCCGGAAGACTCATGCATTGACTAGACTCATAGATTCGCACCTGTCATACTGCCCACTGTGAAATCACACACATTCACAGGGTCGCCGTGAAATCACACACATTCACAAGCGTATAATGAATCTCAATATCATCACCATCCAAGCATGACAGGGTTAATCCACACAACAGGTCGAGCTCGTTCCCTTTTGAACAACTCACCCATACGTATGAACCTCCTTCGACTCTCAACGCCCGAATAACTTCATCTATATGATTCCATTATATCAGGAGAGTCAGGATATCATAACGAATCACCGGTCAATGCACATCCTACACGATCTTACACGGTATTTTCTTTCCTGAAAATACTATGCCTTGATCTCACATTCACAGCATTCAACACATCACATAACACTTAAAGGAATGATTTCAATCACAGCAAAACTCAATCCAAGGTTCTTATTTTCGAATATCTCATTTAAATCTCAAACAGTTTCAAAGCAACACCAAAAACAGGGAGTTCGCAAACAAGCGCCAAAACCGGCAATCTAGTTCAAAAACAGAGTATTTCGAAGTCTGCATTTAAAACCGGCGACCACGTCGCCCAAACACATAGAAACAGAGCATTCACAAAGATGAAAACGAAAACCGGCGACCACGTCGCCCTTACTTCAGAAACATCTAATCTATGGCTTGTATTGAAAATGAAGGCTAGCTTCCCTTACCTGGACTTGCGCAAAACACCAGGAGCTCCGAAACCCAACGAAGCTTGAACAACGCCTTGGCTCTGTTTTTGCGTCTGGTTGAAGGACTTGCAGAGAACCTCCCAGGTGCTCTAATGGTGCTGCCTCTCGTCGTACTCTTGCGTGCAGATGCTAGAATCGCGGCGCGAAGGAGATATCTGGAGGAGAAGGGAGGTAACTCACTCTTTCTCTCTTAGAAAGCTGCAACGTTTTTGTTTCTCTCAGCAGTGGGTCTCTGCATCTTAAACCAACTTATCCCTCAAAAGCAGCTGCTACACCCACTCTGTAGAGAAGTCTGAGAACCACTGCCCTGAACAGTACGACCACTGTTGTCTCTGGTGCATGCAAACCACTGCTCTGAACAGTACTGCCACTGTTGTCGCTTGTGCATGTCAACCACTGCTCTGAACAGTACGACCGCGAGTGTCTCCTGCGCATGCCAACATTCTGATGTCACTATTCTGAACCACCCTTTTTGTCTACGTGGCGTGCGTGCACTACGCTTCATGCTGGGAGTCTGGGTCTTACCTTCTCTGTGTGAAACTCGACGTCGCGCGATAACTTTCCACTGCTGACTCATCCTGGCGAACGACCGATGTCTCCTTCGCCCTGGAAGACGACCGATGTCTTCCTCTGGGAGACGACCGAGGTCTTCCTCTGGGAGACGACCGATGTCTTCCTCTGGGAGACGACCGATGTCTTCCCTGGCGATGCCCTCATAACTCTCGCGCCTTGGCCACGTCCACATGCCTCGCGCCCTGGCAATGCCCGCATGCCTCGCGCCCGCGCGATGCCCGGATGCCTCTCGCGCCCGCGCGATGCCTGCATGCCTCTCGCGCCCGCGCGATGCCTGCATGCCTCTCGCGCCCGCGCGATGCCTGCATGCCTCTCGCGCCCTGGCGACGTCCACCTGGCGCTCATGTGTAGCAGGCGACCGGCGACCTCGTAGCCTTCTAAACTTAACTTTTCCTCCCTTTTTATTTTAAATAAAAACATACTTAGAATTCATTTAAAATATAACTCTTTTATTCCACTTTAATTTTTCAGGTCCTTACACCTGTCCTCGTATGCTGCTGCTGCCACCCCTTGTTCAGTGTACTATTTCACTGAACAGTACGGCCACGGTTGTCTCTTGCACCTGCCAACCACTGCCCTGAACAGTACGACCACTGTTGTCTCTTGTGCATGCCAACCACTGCCCTGAACAGTACGACCACTGTTGTCTCTTGTGCATGCCAACCACTGCCCTGAACAGTACGACCACGAGTGTCTCTTGCGCATGCCAACATTCTGATGTCACTATTCTGAACCACCCTTTTTGTCTACGTGGCGCGCATGCAGGACGTTTCATGCTGGGAGTCTGGGTCCCACTTTATCGGTGTGAAGCTCGACATCGCGCGACAACTTTCCACCGCTGACTCATCCTGGCGAACGACCGATGTCTCATCCTGAAAGACGACCGATGTCTCTCTCTGGGAGACGACCGATGTCTATCCCTGGCGATGCCCGCATGACTCTCGCGTCCCGGCGATGCCCGCATGCCTCTCGCGCCCTGGCCACGTCCACATGCCTCGCGCTCTGGCGACGTCCACATGCCTCTCGCGCCCCGGCGACGTCCACATGCCTCGCGCCCTGGCGATGTCCGCATGTCCCTCGCGCCCTGGCGATAATGTGTAGTAGGCGACCGGCAATCTCATAGTCTTCTAAACTACACTTTCCTTCCTTTTTATTTTAAATAAAAGCATACTTAGAATTCATTTAAAATATATCCCTTTTTATTCCAATTCAATTTTACAGGTCCTTACACTGAGGGTCGAGTACTCATCATAACTAGGGTTTCCCAGTGAAGCTACATGCATGGCACGTGAACAGTGAAGGCACTCCCAGAACAGGTGACCCAGAGACTAGGTGCACAAGGAGGCACCCAGGTGGTCACCCTGTGAGAATTTGCACTCCAGAGAAGGAAACCTTATGTGCTAGATTACCCTAAGATTGGGTGATAGCGGCGTAAGGGTATTCCAGTAAACCCTAAATATGGCTAGTAGCGCAGTGAACCCTAATTAGGGCTAGCAGCGCAGTAAACCCTAGACTATATAAGGGACAGTAAAATACTTCACAAAGGTACGCAGTTTCTAGACCTAAACACAGAGAAACTCAATACACTTGGTGTTTCTTGCCCTACACTGACTTGAGCGTCGGAGTGCAAACGGCCTCTAGGGCGCCCCTTTCTCTTTTGCAGGTGCAGATTGTTTCGCAAAGAACCAAGCACATATCAACGTGAGGAAGGTGGTGTGTGAGTGTCGTGGAGTCAACTAACAGGCGAGTCAACCGGCAAGAACATTTGGCGCCCACCGTGGGGCCGGAATAAAACAAGGTCCCATACACGAGAGTGAGAGAAAAAAACCACAGAAGATGAGGAATACAAGACACGGGTCCGTTCCACCAAATGGAGGCGACAACGTTACCATGCAACAGCTTATGGAAACGATGCGCGCCCTCCAGGAGACGGTGGCGGAGTCCAGAGCGCACTAGGCGCTATGCAGGAAGACCTGGCCGCCTCACAGGCCAGGAATGAAGAGTTGCACCGAGCGAATGAGGAGCTACGCTTAAATTTGCAACACATACAACAAGCTGGAGATCGTGGGGAAGATGATCGAGCCCCACCAGTGCCCCCAAGGGCCTTTCCCATGCCTTTCTCTCAGGCGATTATGAACACGGTGGTCCCAGCCCCCTTTGTAGGGCCTAAGACCGTGTTCACCGGGAAAGAGGATCCTGAAACGCATCTCACTGCTTTCCATACGCAGATGATGTTGTCAGGAGGTTCCGACGCAGTGCACTATAAGCTCTTTATGGCCACACTGACAAGAACTGCGCTAGAATGGTTCGTGAGTTTGCCTGAAGGACATATCACGTCTTTCGCGCAATTCTCCGCACTGTTCAGGGAGCAATATCTTGTCAATAGGGCCCCTCCACCAGTGTCTTACGATCTTTTTGATGTAAGGCAGCACCAGAGGGAGTCCCTTAAAGATTACCTCAATAGGTTTGGGGCGATGGTGGTAAGGTTGCACACCAAGGATGAAGACATGGTGGTGCACGCCTTCAGGAAGGGCGTATTGCCAGGGCCTTTCAGCGAATCTCTGATATGCAGCCGCCCCAAGACTTTCGGCGACATAAAACGACGTGCTGTGACCCACATTGTCGCCGAGGGAGAGCTCAGCGAGAAGCGAGAAAGCGCAGTCTCGTTAAGGCCCCGAGCGCCTAGTCGGCCTCAACCGCTGCGGGTGCACGAGGCAACCACAAAGAAGAAGGCTCAAGGGAAACAGAAGCCCTATGAGCCCCGAAAACCACAACCTGGGGCGCGAGGCAAGGATGACATGCCCCCTAGGCATGAATTTGTGGTGGAGTTGAAGGAACTGATTGCCATTCCTAATGTGGAAGAAAGGTTGAAGATGCCCCCAAAGAGTGACAAGAGGTTGGGGCCCAACAAAAACGCATGGTGCGAATTCCATCAGGCCTTTGGTCACCCCATTCGAAATTGCCTGGCCCTGGGCCACCAATTGGACGAGTTGGTGAAGAGTGGGTTCTTGAATGACTACCTAAAGGAAGCATCAGAGGGTGAGACGGTCGTCGCACCAAGGACAGACCAGGGGCATGAAGTGCCCATACATGGTGAGATCCACACTATATCAGGTGGGTTCTCAGGAGGAGGGTGCACTTCTTCGCAACGTAAGAAGTATGCACGTTTGGTGATGGCAGTGGAGACCTGCGAGGAAGATCACTTCCCGGACATCGACCTCGTCTTCACAAAGGCTGATCGCCGGGATGTTATCCCCAATGATAACGATCCGGTGGTCATTTCAGTTGTCACTGTCGCACGCAAGGTGCACCGGGTATTGGTAGATCAGGGAAGCTCGGCCGATGTGATGTTCTGGTTGACTTTCAACAAGTTACAGTTGTCTCCTGATCAGCTGCGACCCTACGTCGGCTGTTTGTATGGGTTCGCAGGAGACCAAGTAGAAGTGCGGGGGTACATATAGTTGAGGACCACATTTACTGATGGAGTAGCATCCCGCACAGAGAACATCAGGTACCTTGTGGTGAACGCCCCCTCTGCCTACAACATACTACTGGGCAGACCAGCCCTAAACAGGCTAGGGGCTATGGTGTCCACGAGGCACATGAAGATGAAGTTGCCATCTATGGAGGGGATGGTGGTAACCATCAAGTCAGATAAAAAAGAGGCTAAAAGGTGCTATGAGAATAGCCTCAAGACAAAGAGGGGAGTCTGCATGGTGACCACCTCACCACTGGGAGGAGGTGTCAATGAAGCAGATATGCCCCGAGGTGACGTCGGGGTCACCCGAGCAGAGGTCGCCCGGGCGAGGCGACCCGAACCGACAGAGGAGGTCGTGGAGAAGGAGATCGGGGGGAAGATTTTCAAGCTAGGTAAATCCCTGTCTCAGGAGACCCAAGACTAGGTGGCGGGAGTTATAGGAAAACATCTGGACGCTTTCGCTTGGTCCCCCTCAGACATGCCAGGCATTGACCCTGATTTTCTATGCCATCGCTTGGCACTGAATCCCCAAGTCAGACCAGTCCGTCAAAGGAGAAGGAAGTTCAATGATGAACGAAGGTGAATCTCGATCTTTTGGATGAAGCCAGGGAAGAAGCAGGAATCAAAGCTGAGGCGCTGAAGAGGAGAGTCGAGCTGAGAGCTCGGCAGTTCCAGGTGGCAGACCTCGTCATGCGCAAGGCGTCTCCATACCAGATAGAGAACAAGCTATCCCCTAAGTGGACTGGTCCTTTCAGAGTGACAGAGGCCCTAGGAAATGGAGCATATAGGCTTGAGACTTTAGAAGGAGGTCCGATTCCTCGAACATGGAATGCGACCCACCTGAAGTATTATTTCAGTTAAAGCCATGTAATCTTATACACTACACAATACAGGGGACACTCTTTTTTCCCTTTCTAAGGGTTTTTAATGAGGTCACCCAATAAAATTCAGTTAAAGTTATATATTTTTAATGTGTTTGTACAATGTTGTTAGAACCTGTCACTTGGAGTTAGAGGTCTCGTAAGTGGAGAGGTAGGTTCATAGAGAACACCTCCACTTCGAGTGAGAACTTCCAATGTGAAAGAAGGGTTCGCCCAGAGAAATCCTCCTCGCCTGTGAGTGATGTGAGGTCAGTTAGAATCTATCACTTGGAGTTAGAGGTCTCGTAAGTGGAGAGGTAGGTTCGTAGAGAACACCTCCACTTCGAGTGAGAACTTCCAATGTGAAAGGGTTCACCCAGAGAAATCCTCCTCGCCTGTGAGCGATGTGAGGTCAGTTAGAATCCATCACTTGGAGTTAGAGGTCTCGTAAGTGGAGAGGTAGGTTCGTAGAGAACACCTCCACTTCGAGTGAGAACTTCCAATGTGAAAGGGTTTGCCCGGTTAAATCCTCCCTCGCCCATGGGCTATGAGAGGTCAGTCAGAACCTATTAGTTGGGGTTAGAGGTCTCGTGAGGGGAAAGGGGAGTTCGCAAGGAACACCTTCCCCCTCCGAGTGAGAACTCCCAGATTAAAATAAAGGTTCACTAGTGAAATAAGTAGAAAAACGTGCTACTTAAGATTCATTTTTACAGGTGCATTATTCGTGATCGTGAATCCACCAAATATAAAGCACGTCAAACAGATAAACAAGCAGCAGAAGGCAAGTAAAGTGCTGCACAAAACAAAGTATTTATATTACAAAGGAGGGTGATTACAAGATGTTCAGCTACTAAATACAATCACTTAGAAGACCTATCTGGGCACTATTTGCCCGTCGACCACCTGCATGGTTGCAGAGTATGGCGAGAGGTCCATCTCAGGATGTACGCAGGCAACCTGAGCAAGGGCATCACCAAAACCTTCCCCATAGGCGTCGGCGGCGTCGTTAATAAGCTCAGTTTCAGTCTTCTTCAGCAATTCAATTTGTTGGGCAAGTTCCTCCTCAACCTTGCCCAGCTGAACTTCTCGGTCGGTAGCCCTCTCCTTCAGCTTGGTCATTTTGGCTTGAGCCCCCTCCGCTTGCTCTTCCAGTTCGATGATCTTGTTGCGGAGGGGGAGTATTTTAGCTTCAAGCTGGAGGGCCTCCTGCCCCTTGGAGAAGAGAAGCTTCTTGGTCTCCTTCTCAGATTGACGGAGACTACCCAGTTCTTGATTAAGGGTAGTCTCGCGCTTAGCCGCTTGGCGGAGTTGGAGATCCTTCTGCTCCAGCTCTTTCTCCAATTAGGCGGTCTTCTCAAGCAGCTCCGCCTCAACGTTGCCCTTGACCAGCAAGGAGTTTGAAGCGGCTAGGAACTCCCTGAGACCATGACTGAGGGGGTTCTCGAGGGAATTTCTGTCCATGGCCTCCAAAGCAGCTCGGCCAGGCATCTGCGCAAGGGACCTTTGGAGCAGAGAAGGCAATTCTGGGGCAGAAGGCATCTGGCCAGAAGTAGGAGCACTCTCCCCACCCCCCTCAAGCGTTAAGATTGGCTCAGGAGGGGATGAAGCGCTGGGAGGGTGCTCCCTAAAGGATGAAGGGTGCCCTTCTGTGGCCGAAGAGACCTCCGCGGCTGTCCCCACCCTTTTCCTTTTGAAGACAAGGCCGGAACAGGTGTCCTTGTCATCAGAAACCTCCACAGGGGCTGCCCTCTTGGACTTTTCAGCAATGGGTTCCAGGGCAGCACCCGCGGGTGATGAAGGACCTGTAGGAGCTGAACCGCTAGCATTGCGGTGATTCAGCACATCCGCCAGCCTTTTCTTCTTGTCAGCGCGGAGCACCATGCCTGCAGTGAACAATAAGAAAGGATGAGAAAGACAAGGCATTAGGTGTGTGAACAGTTAAATGCAAGATGAAGTTGATGTACCAATGTATACGCTGAGAGTCTCAGTGTCGTATTCATGCCTAATCAGCTGGGTGGAGTCAAACACCACGCCCCAGCTGGAAATGGTCTGGCAGAGTTCTTGGTCAGGGACAGTCAACTCCTCGAGCCTGCGTGGTTTCTTGAACTTCAACTCCCCCACCCAATATAATGGGAACCCATCGAGCATGGTGGGGTCGTAGGAGCTGCAGCAGACTCGAAAGAACCTTCCCTTGAAATTCTTGTACGACTGCGAGAAGAGAGTGAGTAGGACTCTCCCTACCACCCCATTTAGGCTCACCCAAAGCCTCTTGCCGGGGCTCTTCGCCTCGAAGAAGTAAAGAAAGACATTGACAGAGGGGGTGAACCCTAGATTATTGCAAAGGACGGAGAACGCCCTGATAAATGCCCAATTGTTAGGGTGCAGTTGGGCAGGCGCCACATTTAATTCTGTGAGCAAAGCCCTCTCGAACCCGGTGAAAGGAAGGCGGACTTTGACTCGTTTGAAGATGGTGGCGTAGAAGAAGAAGAACGGTTCCCCGTTGTTGCAGCGATCATCGGCGCACACGGGTTCATTTTCGGTACAGGGACGCACAGAGACGTACGCGTCAGTCTCCCTGCCAAAGACGCGTCCTTTGATCTCATTTTCATCATCCCTGTGCTTGCGAAGATCCTCGCAGGATGTGAGTTTGGAGGTCTCAGCAAGGAGATCCTCAGAAGCCCATGGGTAGAGGGCCCTGTAATCGACTGCTACGGTTGGAGGAGGGTTGGAGGTAGTTTTGGTTCTGGCCATCTCGAATCTAAACAAATGAGAGGCAGGAAAAGAAAAAGGCTCAGAAGAAAACAATGGTGGACGAAGACTCGAAGGTAGAACGAACCCAGAAAAGAAGAACAAAACCCTAGAATGCATAAACCACACACAGGCCCAGAACAACAGCATGCAATATGGAGAACAGAGATTATGTCATGAAGGTGGAGAAGACATAAAAATCATACCTTTGGTTGAGCGAGGGCGGAGAAGTTCGAAAAGCATGGTGAGAGGAGGAGAGCGTGCGCTAGAAGATACAGTTTACAGAAAGTGGGAATGCAAAGTGATGAAACAGTGAAGTGGCGCGGGGTTTTGAAGAGGTTTAACGTAGCCCTAGGGAGCGCAAACGTTATGAATCTCGGACCGTTGATGCAGCCACGTGTTAGCAGATGAAAGGGGGGTTGGTGAAGTGTCCTTTCAGCGCACTGTTCACGTACTTATGCGCAGAGCCACGTAGGTCGCCCGAGTCAATGACTTAGTCTCTTCGCTGAAACAAGTTAACAGCTCGAGACTAGGGGGGCTTGTGTACCGACCAGTCCTCGCCCATCACTTAGTCTCTTCGCTGAAACAAGTTAACAGCTCGAGACTAGGGGGGCTTGTGTACCGACCAGTCCTCGCCCATCACTTAGTCTCTTCGCTGAAACAAGTTAACAGCTTGAGATTGGGGGGCTTGTGTACTGACCAGTCCTCGGACGTCAGCTGGGTCCCACAGCATGGGCCAAAGCCACGTGGAGTGGACCCCACAGGGGGTATTGAACAAAGAAGGGCGATGAGTCATCAGCCTACAGAGAAGGGCGATGAGTCATCAGCCTACAGAGAAGAACAATTAGTCATCAGCCTACAGAGAGGGGTGATTAGTCATCAGCCTACAGAGAGAGCGTGACGATCACCGGAAGGGGCTGATGTGTCTTCGTCACTCCGTAGGTTGAGGAGTCCTCGGCAACAGAGTGTGGCGAGGTGACATCAGTCTTGGGTGATCTGAACAGCGTAAACAGAACAACTAAGATTGGTTCCCAGTGTGGGCCAATGACCAGTTAAATACCCAGAGGTAGGGAGAGGCCTGAATCACGAAGAGCCTATGCGGGTAGCAGGGAGAGCACAGTTAGGTGCAGAGTCCTGAGGGTCGAGTACTCATCAGAACTAGGGTTTCCCAGTGAAGCTACATGCATGGCACGTGAACAGTGAAGGTACTCCTAGAACAGGTGGCCCTAGAGACTAGGTGCACAAGGAGGCACCCAGGTGGTCACCCTGTGAGAATTTGCACTCCAAAGAAGGAAACCTTATGTGCTAGATTACCCTAAGATTGGGTGATAGCGGCGCAAGGGTATTCCAGTAAACCCTAAATATGGCTAGTAGCGCAGTGAACCCTAATTAGGGCTAGCGGCGCAGTAAACCCTAGACTATATAAGGGACAGTAAAATACTTCACAAAGGTACGCAGTTTCTAGACCTAAACACAGAGAAACTCAATACACTTGGTGTTTCTTGCCCTACACTGACTTGAGCGTCGGAGTGCAAACGGCCTCTAGGGCGCCCCTTTCTCTTTTGCAGGTGCAGATTGTTTCGCAAAGAACCAAGCACATATCAACGTGAGGAAGGTGGTGTGTGAGTGTCGTGGAGTCAACTGACAGGCAAGTCAACCGGCAAGAACATTATCTTAACAAACATAAAATAAATTAAAACATTGATGTTCGTTGTTGGAATGAAAAAGTAATTTTAAAGACGAAAAATTATTCCCCTTAAACCTTATTATGGACTTATTCTAAATAGAATTAACACAAAAAATCTTATTATATATATTATTTGTGATAAGATTCAAAATGGAATTAACACAAAAATTATGAATTTAAGGTTATGGATTGGAATCAATTAAAATAGAAAATTAAGAATTGAAAACATGATAACAAAAATTTGGATAAAGGAATGGGCCACAAATAAAATTTGATAAACTTAAGAATGATGTTCAATTGATGAATTCTTGATAAAATTACTAGATACAATAATAAATCCTAATAAAGATACTTTTACTATTAATTTAATAAAATAATCATTCTCATTATGAATTCAAGAAAGATATAAATAAAAACTTAATTATAGATCTTACTTCTTTTGTAAGTAGGTGTTGAGGATTTCTTGGTTCTTGTATAAGAGTAAATCCCTAAAGTGTTCCTTTTAATTCATTTTATTCTTTGCGGATAAAAAAGAGTTCTTATAGGAAAAGATAATTTGTTTCTTCTAACACTTTTTTTTATTATAAATGTTTAATATAAAATTAAAATAATTAAATATATTAGTTATTGTATATTGTATTGAGGTTACGTTGTAGTAAAAAATTAATTAGTTTAATTATATTTATTCCTAAAATGTAAGTAGTTAATTTTTTTCTAATCGGGGAAAGTTTCTTTTATCCTTTTATTTTTTTCCATTATAACTTAATATTTTTTTAATTGGAATCTTTTGTAAATTAGATTGTAATTTAAAAGTATCATTGTAAACCAACAATTTGTATACACTAAATTAGGGAATCATTTATATATGTTATAAATAATAGATAATTTATAAAATATATTTAAATTTAAAAACAAAAATAATATAAATTCTTTTGTGAAAGATGTTCTTACCGGTTGACTTAGGTTGAACACGCCTCTCTGGATCTGCCTTCTTCATAGTATTGATTCACGTCTCTACTTATGCTTGGAATATGGCTTCGTTAAGACAAAGGGTGCCCTACCTATTAATTGCACTCCGACGATCAAGTCAGTATAGGACTTATAAGAAACAAGAAGTATCTAGTTTCAGTATTAGAAGCAGCTTACCTTTCACCTGGGATCTCAAGTCCCTTTTATAGACTACCTCTTGTAACAACTTTCTCTCACAAGAATCTTATCTCAAGTGAGAGCATATTCAACGGGAGAAGATTCTGTTACAATGTGCACAATCTTAGTGCCACAACTGCACAAAATCTTATCTCCTTGGAGTGCATAAAATCTTAACAGAATAACGACCAGGGTACCAACTTATGTACCAACATCAGGGGTCCAATCTGTTTCACGTAGGCATACTCAACATGCCCTTACGTATCATGCATACAACATTACCTATCCAGCCCTAACGCTCTCGGGGTTAGGCTTATAGAGAACATTTTACTTGTACTAGACCCGAATGCATTAAACGCACCCCAGGCCCATTAACACTCTTCGCTAACCGACCAGGCCTTGTACACGAAGGATTACATTAAGTATATGAATAAAGTTAATGCACACATACCTGGAGCCCAATCACATGGCCCACCAACTCGACCGAACAACCGAGATGACCTGTTTAACGCAGACGCTGATGTCCGACCATCGAGCACTGAGCTCTACACGCTATGGTCCAATACAAAAGATATATTTTAAATATTTTTCACAAAAGGTTTAATTCAACAAAGAGTGATAAAAGATTTTCATAAAAATGTTTTTGTTCTTGCCAGTTGACTCGCTGTCGGTCAAACTCTACGATCGTCAGCACCTTCTTCTTCCTCCTTCGCTGTAGAATAGCTTGCCTGCAGAGAAAGAAAGATAGGCGCCCTCACGGCCGTTTGCACTCTGACGCTCAAGTCAAAACTAGGGCAAAAAACACAAAGTGTATAGTAAAATAGTGATAGTCTCAAAACTGCGTACCTTCCCCTGAAGCCTTAAGCCCCTTTTATAGGGAGTCATTAGGTTATCTCTTGTAACCAACTTTCCCTGCATGGAACTTTATCTTTAGCAGGAAAATATTTAGTGAGTGAGAGAATGCTGTTATACGTGCATAATCTTTAACAACGTATCTTTGTATATTTGGAGTGCTACTGCCGCCACCTGCATATCAATGAAATATTACTAGGAACAATATCTTTTATCTCTTAATCCTCTGGCGTGTATGGCGGTAACCTTCTATCTTTAAGCAATTATCTTTATGAGCGAATATCACAGTATATTGTTAACCCTCACGTTGCGGGGTCTATCCTTATGATTTAAACTAATCTCCCACGGGCCCTTAAACCCCTCACGTGCCATTACATGCAACTCTAAGGATAAATCTCTTATGCCAAAGCTTAGTGTTTGCCGAGGACTGATCACCCTTCTCTAAGGAGGCACACCGATCACCCTTCTCCGAGGGAAAACACCGATGACTGATCACCCTTCTCTGAGGGAACACACTGATGACTGATCACCACTCTCTGAGGGGACACATTGATGACCGATCACCCGCTAATCCAAGCTGCCTGCGAAGTCCACTCCACGTGGCTTTGGCCCATGCTGTGGGACCCAGTTGATGTGGTTCACCCTTTACTATCTGTTCTCGACGACCAAGGTCTGACCACTACACAAGCCCCCAGGCTCAAGTTGTGACTTGTCTCAACGAAGAGCCTTACAACTCGCCTGATCGCTATTGGCCCTACCGGGCTGACGAGCTCTCAGCTCTTGGCCGACGACCGAGGTCTTGCCACTACATAAATGTTCTTACTTCTGCCCCTTTCCTTTGACGACCATTATCTTGTGTGGGTTGTGCTTGGTGACCGTGCTAACTGATGTGTGCATCTCACCCTTCAATCCACAGCAGAAACCTTTCCTGAGCTAACTTGATGTGGTGCTAACTTTACTTCTTGACTCATGCTGGTTTCCTTGACTGATTAATCTTTGAAGTCCCCCTTCTTGACTGATAAGCTCCAGAATACCTCTTGTTTATACTCTGGCGATGGGAGATTCCTCCTAAGTCGACCTTGGCTGATAAGCTGAGGAGGACCTCTCTCTCTATCGAACTCTCACTCATGTGCCGACGTCCGAGGTTGAGGGAGGACTTAACTGGTGAACCTTGCTGTTCACGTTGGGTGGTCTCACTCGAACGGGAGGTGTTCTTGACAAACCTACCTTCCCGCTTACGAGACCTCTAACCCCAATTGGCAGGTTCGATCTCGCCTAAGCCTCGCTGTAAAAAGTCGAGGTAGAGGTCTTGTTTCTCTCGCCTCAGCCTCGCTGTAAGAAGTCGAGGGTGAGGTCTTTTTTCTCTCGCCTCAGCCTCGCTGTAAAAAGTCGAGGGTGAGGTCTTTTTTCTCTCGCCTCAGCCTCGCTGTAAAAAGTCGAGGGTGAGGTCTTTTTTCTCTCGCCTCAGCCTCGCTGTATAAAGTCGAGGGTGAGGTCTTTTTCTCTGACCTCAGCCTCGTTGTACAAAGTCGAGGTAGAGGACTTTTTCTCTGGCCTCAGCCTCGCTGTACAAAGTCGAGGGTGAGGACTTTTTCTCTGGCCTCAACCTCGCTGTACAAAGTCGAGGTAGAGGACTTTTTCTCTGGCCTCAGCCTCGCTGTACAAAGTCGAGGGTGAGGACTTTTTCTCTGGCCTCAGCCTCGCTGTACAAAGTCGAGGGTGAGGACTTTTTCTCTGGCCTCAGCCTCGCTGTACAAAGTCGAGGGTGAGGACTTTTTCTCTGGCCTCTGCCTCGCTGTACAAAGTCGAGGTAGAGGACTTTTTCTCTGGCCTCAGCCTCTCTGTACAAAGTCGAGGGTGAGGACTTTTTCTCTGGCCTCAGCCTCGCTGTACAAAGTTGAGGGTGAGGACTTTTTCTCTGGCCTCAGCCTCGCTGTACAAAGTCGAGGGTGAGGACTTTTTCTCTGGCCTCAGCCTCGCTGTACAAAGTCGAGGTAGAGGACTTTTTCTCTGGCCTCAGCCTCGCTGTACAAAGTCGAGGGTGAGGACTTTTTCTCTGGCCTCAGCCTCGCTGTACAAAGTCGAGGTAGAGGACTTTTTCTCTGGCCTCAGCCTCGCTGTACAAAGTCGAGGGTGAGGACTTTTTCTCTCGGCTGACCTCAACTCGTCAAGGAAGACCTCCTGATGTGCCGACCTTGAGTCCTACATTGAGGAAGACCGTAACTTAGCTGCCCCCCGACTCATAAGGAAGGCCTCCTGATGTGTCAACCTCGAGCCTCACATTAAGGGGTTTCTCGCCTCAGCCTCGCTGTAAGAAGTCGAGGGAGAGGACTTTCACTGTGAACCATACTATTCTTCCCCTTTCTTTAACAAGGTAGAAGAGGTTCGTTCTTCTCGCCTCGACCTTGCTGTAAAAAGTCAAAGAAGAGGACTTTCGCTGTGAACCATACTATTCTTCCCCTTTCTTTAACAAGGTAGAAGAGGTTCATTTTTCTCGCCTCGACCTTGCTGTAAAAAGTCAAGGAAGAGGACTTTCATTGCGAACCATACTATTCTTCCCCTTTCTTTAATATGGTAGAAGAGTTTCGTTTTTCTCGCCTCGACCTTGCTGTAAAAAGTCAAGGAAGAGGACTTTCACTGCGAACCATACTATTCTTCACCTTTCTTTAACAAGGTAGAAGAGGTTCATTTTCTCGCCTCGACCTTGCTGTAAAAAGTCAAGGAAGAGGACTTTCGCTGTGAACCATATTATTCTTCACCTTTCTTAAACAAGGTAGAAAAGGTTCATTTTCTCGCCTCGACCTTGCTGTAAAAAGTCAAGAAAGAGGACTTTTACTGAGAAAAGGGTTTCCCATCTGAACCTTGTGATCATTCAGTCAATCTCAAGTCTGTTCTGGGTGACTTCAAAGTCTTTTGAATAACTGACCTCTGACGACCTCCCTTACTTGTGCTGGCGAGTTTGGTCAGTAGGTCTACTGGCACATACTATTCTAATAGCTACATCTACTCCGAGCTAAGTCGTCTCACCATGTGCTAGTGCGAATGAGCACACCTGTTTCAAGTCAATTCATCTCATAGGGCGCCTATACTCGGGTAGCCACATCCACTCCGAGTTAGGTCATCTTACCCTATGCTCAATCGGATAACTGAAAACACACTGTGAATAATAATGTTAACTAGAACAATGATTGTAGACAGTGAACTAATGCACCAGGTAAGTTCCCAGGAAAGAGAGGTGGGTCACCAGCGGACACACTTAAGTACCAAGTCTTTCCTCGCCAGAACTTTCCTAGACATGTACTTTTACACTACTACACTCTATATCCAGTAACAAGAATAATTTCTCTCGTGTGAGAGATCATGATAATAATATCACAATCGATTTAAATGATAACTAAACATTCACGTCATCTTCAGAATAACATGATAACAGATTTACATATATCCATTTTTTGCATAATATGATAAAAGATTTAAGCAATAATATATCTTTTATCTTTAGAATAATATGACAACAGATAAAATATCTTTATATTTTATCTTTTAGACTAATACAACAGATATAATATAATATCTCAATATAATATCACAACAGATAAAATATCTCTTTATTTTTTATCTCCAAAACAATATCACAACAGATATAATATAATATCATAACAGATAATATATATCTTTATATTTTATCTTTTAGAATAAGAGATAAAATACCTCTTTATCTTTTATCTTTAGAATAATGCAACAGATAAAATATAATATCACAGGAAATAAAATATCTCTTTATATTTTATTTTTAGAATCAATACAACAGATATAATATCATAACAAATAATATATATCTTTATATTTTATCTTTTAGAATAAGAGATAAAATACCTCTTTATCTTTTATCTTTAGAATAATGCAACAGATAAAATATAATATCACAGGAAATAAAATATCTCTTTATATTTTATTTTTAGAATCAATACAACAGATATAATATAATATCATAACAGATAATATATATCTTTATATTTTATCTTTTAGAATAAGAGATAAAATACCTCTTTATCTTTTATCTTCAGAATAATGCAACAGATAAAATATAATATCACAGGAAATAAAATATCTCTTTATATTTTATTTTTAGAATCATATGATAATAGCAATTATATTTTATCTTAATTACCTTTTCTAGGCTGACCAACATTTAGGCCAAACTCATGACCTACCCAATAGTTGAGGTTCCGAGCACTTGAGCACTCATGTCCAGCACACAAGCCCCCCCTTCTTACCTGCCACTAGGTAATCGTTTACTCACAGGGTACCCATACTCGAGTGGTCGTATTGACACCGAGCCAGGTTGACTTACTTGTGCATGTTCCAATTCAAGTGAACCACTAAAGCCAAATGCATCATCTTCCAAGAACATATTTATCATACATTAATTAAAAGAAGGCGTTAAGCAAGAAAACCTTAGCTGAAATGCAATTTGAGGTTTGCCATATCCCAGGCTCGAGGAATGACTTCTCCCTCCAAGGTCTCTAGTCTATACGCTCCTTTCCTAAGCACCATGACTATACGGTGGAGGCTGATGGTGATGGCCCTGGCCATGTTTTCATCAACGAAGGTTGTCCTCGTTCTTTCTACCTGATTTCACACGAAGCCGACCAAACACCCATCGTATGGACTTGATTGGTGAGTCTTGGCTTCTTCGTTTGCTGCTTGGAGGGTTCTCATGGTCTCCATGATTTTCTACAAAGTGGGGGTGTGATCGTCTTCATCTCTTCCAGAAACACCTTGCCTAGTATTCCTCATGTCGTCTGACTTTGCTTCTTCAAAACTGTGGATGGGACCTAGTTTTATCGGGCCCCACGGTGGGTGCCAAATGTTCTTGCCAGTTGACTCGCTGTCGGTCAAACTCTACGATCGTCAGCACCTTCTTCTTCCTCCTTCGCTGTAGAATAGCTTGCCTGCTGTAAGGACCTGTAAAATTGAATTGGAATAAAAGTGGTATATTTAAATAATTTCAGAAGATGTTATTATTTAAAATACAAAGAACTGGTAAATGAAGTTTCGTAGTAGTCGGACCTCGGACGTCGCCCAAGATCTGGGGCCAGCTGGTAGAGGTCGGTCGGCTGACATGTAGATCAAGAAGAGTAAGGGAGGAAAAGTTAAGTTAGAAGGCTACGAGGTCGCCGGTCGCCTGCTACACATGAGCGCCTGGTGGACGTCGCCAGGGCGCGAGAGGCATGCAGGCATCGCGCGGGCGCGAGAGGCATGCAGGCATCGCACGGGCGCGAGAGGCATGCAGGCATCGCGCGGGCGCGAGAGGCATGCAGGCAGCGCGCGGGCGCGAGAGGCATGCAGGCATCGCGTGGGCGCGAGGCATGCGGGCATTGCCAGGGCGCGAGGCATGTGGACGTGGTCAAGGCGCGAGAGTTATGAGGGCGTCGCCAGGGAAGACATCGGTCGTCCCCCAGAGGAAGACATCGGTCGTCTTCCAGGGCGAAGGAGACATCGGTCGTTCGCCAGGATGAGTCAGCAGTGGAAAGTTATAGCGCGACGTCGAGTTTCACACCTTGAAGGTAAGACCCAGACTCCCAGCATGAAGCGTAGTGCACGCACGCCATGTAGACAAAAAGGGTGGTTCAGAATAGTGACATCAGAATGTTGGCATGCGCGGGAGACACTCACGGTCGTACTGTTCAGAGCAGTGGCTGGCATGCACAAGCGACAACAGTGGCAGTACTGTTCAGAGCAGTGGTTGGCATGCACCAGAGACAACAGTGGTCGTACTGTTCAGGGCAGTGGTTCTCAGACTTCTCTGCAGAATGGGTGGTGGCAGCTGCTTTTGGTGGATAAGTTGGTTTAAGATACAGAAAACCCACTGCTGAGAGAAAGAAAAAACGTTGCAGCCTTCAAAGAGAGAAAGAGTGAGTTACCTCCCTTCTCCTCCAGTTGCCTCCTTCGCGCTGCGATTCTAGCACCTTCACACGAGAGTGCGACGAGCGACAGCCACCATTAGAGCACCTGGGCAGTTCTCTGCAAGTCCTTCAATCAGACGCAAAAACAGAGCCAAGGCGTTCTTCAAGCTTTGTTGGGTTTCGGAACTCTAGGTGTTTGCGCAAGTCCAGGTAAGGGAAGCTAGACCTCTTTTTCCATACAAGCCATAGTTTGCTGTTTCTGAAGTGAGGGCGACGTGGTCGCCGGTTCTCTGTTTCTTTTCGAAATGCTCTGTTTTACGTGTTTGGGCGACGTGGTCGCCGGTTTTATATACAGTCTTCGAAATACCATATTTTGAACTAGATCGCCGGTTTTTGGCGCTATTTTGCGAACTCCTTGTGTTTGATGTTGTTTTGAGAACTGCTTGAGATTTACATGAGATATTCGAAAATATGAATCCTTTGAAATGGCTATTGCTGTGATTGAAATCATTCTTTTAAGTGTGGCATGATGTCTTTGAATGCTGTGAATGTGGGATCGAGGCATAGTATTTTCAGGAAAGAAAATACCGTGTAAGATCTTGTGGTAGGTGCATTGATCGGTGATTCCTAAGGGGATATCCTGACTCTGCTGAGGTAATGGAATCACGTAGAGGAAGTTACTCAGTTGTTGAGAGTCGAAGGAGGTCTATATGATGGGCGTCTCGTGTGAAAAAGAACGAGCTCCGTCTGTCCTATGGATTAACCCTGTCATACCAGGAGAACTATGGTAACATTGAGATGATATATGCGCATGCTGTGTGGATTCACAGCGACCCTGTGTGGATTTCACAGTGGTGTGGTATGACAGGTGCAGATCTCTGAGTCTAATCAACGCACGAGTCAATCCGGAAGTAGTGTCAAGTGTCTTGTGTGGTGAGTCAGTGGAAAGTCTGACATGTGAAATGAGAAACTTGAATATTGATAGACACTTGATGCTGTATTGTGAAATAGAATGACTATGGGTGAATGTTGTGAAATGTGATTTTGGGCGATCAGCTGAATGCTATGAGCAGCTCTACGTTTTACATGGATATTTTGGAACTTGGTTTACTTGGATTTTCATGTTCTTGATTTAAACTTCTTTTAAATTATCTAGCTTACCCTTTTATCTGTTATTGTGGTTGTTTTCTCAAAACTGTGATGATCGTGTAATTGTTACACGGGAGCAGATGATCTTCCAGGAAGAAGAGCCCTCTAGTGATCGCCGGTTTTCTGTCTCTATCGGGTGATCGCCTGTGTCTGCCTCCATCGGGTGATCGCCTGTTTTTTTTCTGTCTTGATAGGAGATCGGTCTCGTCCGATAGGAGATCGGTTCCTTCCGATAGGAGATCGCCTGCTTTGTTTTCTTTTTCTGTACTTTGTTTATGTTTCTGGAAAATTTGACCGAATTTGTATTAAACTCCCTGTGAGGAGAAACTACATTTCACATATATAATATTTTGTTCATAGAATCTATTTGTTACCTTTATTTTCATTATATACATTTGTATAGTATTTTGGCGGGATGTTACATTAATGGTATCAGAGCAGTTCGTCCTTAGGATGACCTGAGGGCTGTGGATCCATTGTGTTTCTTCTGCTCATGAAAGTTATTTGAGTTTAAAATAATAACTATAGTGAAAGGTTTTCAAACGTTTTTGTATTGAAATTTTGTGTGTGCTTGGTGAATATATGTTCTAATTGAAAATCTTAGTATTAAGAATGAGAAGGTCTTGATAAAGTAGTGAGGGTGCACACTCATAACTGGATCGAGATGAGTCTCAATCTTAATTCCAAAGGTTTGATGTTTAGCATATATTAAATTCTGGTGTGAGCTATCTCATCCTCTTGAGTGTCTTTGTAATTGATTGAAAATGGTTGATTGGATTGGTGACTGCATACCAGTAGTTGTGCTGGTGTTATGCTTGATATTATAAGCATTATGATTCTGTTGATGAGCTCAAATTCGTAATGATTTTGAGATGCTGACCTTTGTAAGGTCTAGCTGTTACCCCCTTGAATGAATTGATTTCTTATCGATCTCATTCTTGTAGTTGTAGGGAATATAGGAATCTTATAATTTCAGAATCTGAAAACGAAGGAGATGGCACGTAGACCTTCTACCCCTCCCCAACCTCCTTCGGAGATGAGCCAGATTGCCAAGGCTATCGAGATGATGGCAACTGCCATCCAACAGCAGAATACGGTAATGGCCCAGATTCATCTGGCTGTAATGAATCATTTGGGAACTGCTGGATCGGCTGCAACAGCTTCCCAGGTCAATCAGCCTCGGGAGCAGGTAGGGATGACCGAGTTCATGAGGCACAACCCACCCAAGCTCAGTGGGAGTGCTACCCCTGATCAAGCAGATCCGTGGACCAGGGAGTTGCATGCCTTAGTAAGGAAGGCAAAGGTAGTGGAGACCCTGGAGAGGAATGATTCCAGGATAATCAGATCACACCCAGGGGGTCCCTCCAGTGGGAAGGCCAAGGTGCAGCACCCACAAAGCAAGCCTTATGCGAGACCTCCACCACGTCGGGCAGGAGCAGTTCCGCTCCAGTTTCAGCGGCAACAACCATGGAAACCAAAGTGTTTCCGTTGTGGTGGGTTACATAACGTCAAGGTGTGCTCCAAGAGGAATTCAGAGAAAGGGTGTTTCACATGCCAAGAAATGGGGCACATTTCTAGAGATTGTCCTAACAGAAAAAGGATGACTCAACCCAGTGGTTCTCGGCAGTTGAGGAATGAAGGCAGCAGACCTCAGGCAACAGGGAGAGTGTTGGCCATGTCAGGAGCAGAGGCGTCTCAGTCAGGTAACCTCGTGCAGAGTATATGTTTTATAGCTGGTAGGAGTGTAAAGGTTTTGTTTGATTCTGGAGCGACACACTCCTTTGTGTCAAGCCTGTGTGTAGCCGAGTTGGGCCTTCTAGTTAAGGAGTTACCTTTCGAACTGTTGGTCTCTACACCTGCGTCAGGGCAGGTGATGACCTCTACAGTTTGCCCCGAATGTCCAGTGATAGTAGAGGGACGCAGATTAAAGGTGAACTTGATCTGCCTACCTCTTCGGGACCTAGATGTTATCCTGGGAATGGATTGGTTAGCTGCCAATCACGTTCTCATTGACTGCGGTGGTCAGAGGATTGCATTTCCAGACCTCCAAGGATCAGATGTAATATCTGCTCAGCAAGGGCAGTCAGCGTTGGAAGAAGGGGCGAGGTGCTTCGTGATACTCGCTCGGTCGGAGGTGGAGAATAAAGGGGACGTAAGCAGAATACCCGTGGTGAAAGATTTCACGGATGTATTTCCAGAAGAGGTACCTGGGTTACCTCCTAAGAGGGAAGTGGAACTCTCTATTGTTTTGGTACCTGGAGCTGGACCAGTGTCAACGGCCCCAGCTGAGTTGATGGAATTAGAGAAGGAAGTGTAAGTTAGATTTAGTGTACCAAGGTGTAGGTTCAGCTACATATAAGTTATGGAGAGTATGTAAGCAGGATGTTGAGAGTTTAAAGACTTAAGCATGTGTATCCATGGGAAGTACTGGAGTTAAGTTCCAAGATGAAAGTAGGAATCTTTCTTTGATCCGGAGCTTGGTGATGACCTCTAGCTGGACACAAGGCTTGAAATGGAAATTTGAGATTTGGTAGAGAATAAGTTTACAAGATGATTATATCATCTTGAGATGTATCAATGATTTTGGGAAAGAGGAAAGATGAAATATCTTAATTGTGTTTAAAGTTACAGTTAGGCAAAGAAAATTGTTGAAAAGCAACAGGCGGAGAAATTGCTTGGATGAGAGAGAAAGTCTCACGTGGGATGGATGTTGTTTAATTAATTTGGATTTGAAAGCTGTATGTGATTCGAAATTGGACACTAGTTTATGTTGAGTATGTAGGAGATGAATTGGATGTTATTCCAGAAAAGGGATTAGTGACCTGTCAATCACGTTTCCAAAGGTTAAGCTCAACGAAAGATAGTGTTTCCAAAGTTCAGCCGAGTTGATTAAATTGAAGAAAATAAGTGGAAGAGTTGTTAGAGGCGCAGTTAGTCAAGCCCAATATATCTCCTTGGAATTTCCAGCATTGTTGGTTAAAAAGAAAGAGGAAGGACCTCAACTGTGTAGGGATTACAGGAAGTTGAATAAGTTGACCATCCAGGACAACTACCCTCTACCCGTAATTGATGAGTGGGGGATCAGTTAGATGGAACTTCAGTGTCCTTAAAGTTTTATCGGAAATCTGGATAAAACCAGATTTTGCTAAGACAGAAGATGTGCAGAAGACAAGCCTTTTGAGGTTTAGTATGATGCCTCACATCAAAGTTTGAATTGTGTCTGGATACAAGAGAAGACAGGAGTTGCATATGTTCAATGCAACTCAAATTTCATGAGAGGAATTATTCTACTTATGATTTAGAATCGGCAGTGGTAGTGTTGTTATGGAGATTTGAAGACAGTAATTGTGTGAAGCTTTGTATGGGAAGAAATGCAGAATTCCCTTATTGTTGGAACCGGAGGGCGAATCAGTTTTGATTGAACAGTGAGAGGATCCTAGTCTAAAACGTATTGTGGAATTTGCTAGGCACCGATCAGGCTAAAGGCTTTGTAACGGGTAAAGATGGAATATTGAGATTAATGGCAGAATCTGCATACCAGCAGATGGAGAATGGAAATTGATGAAGTATTGGAGTAGTAAGAGTTGGTTCAACAGACAACCGAGAAGGTGAAACTGATGCAAGGCAGAATGAAAGCTTCTGAAAGTCGGCAGATGTCCTCGGCAGATCAGAGGAGAAGACCTTTGGAGTTTGCTGCTGGGGATCATGTCTTTATGAGGGAAGCAACAGCCAAGGGTGTAGGACGAGCTATCAGATCAAAGAAGCTGTCCCCTAAGTTGGTTGGGCCATGTCAGACCCAAGGGGGATCAGTCCAGTGGCTTATGAGATCACCCCACCTCCCCAATTAGCAAACCTGCATAATGTGTTTCACGTATCACAGCTAAGGAAGTATCTTGCAGACCCTAGTCACGTGTTGGAAGTGGACGACGTGCAGATCGGGTGATTCACCATGGAATTTGAAGGGAACCATGGGAGATGCATATGCCCACCTCTTTTCCTTGTAATTCAATTTTCGAGGACGAAAATTTTTCTTGTTGGGGAGAATGTAAGGACCTGTAAAATTGAATTGGAATAAAAGTGGTATATTTAAATAATTTCAGAAGATGTTATTATTTAAAATACAAAGAACTGGTAAATGAAGTTTCGTAGTAGTCGGACCTCGGACGTCGCCCAAGATCTGGGGCCAGCTGGTAGAGGTCGGTCGGCTGACATGTAGATCAAGAAGAGTAAGGGAGGAAAAGTTAAGTTAGAAGGCTACGAGGTCGCCGGTCGCCTGCTACACATGAGCGCCTGGTGGACGTCGCCAGGGCGCGAGAGGCATGCAGGCATCGCGCGGGCGCGAGAGGCATGCAGGCATCGCGCGGGCGCGAGAGGCATGCAGGCATCGCGCGGGCGCGAGAGGCATGCAGGCATCGCGCGGGCGCGAGAGGCATGCAGGCATCGCGCGGGCGCGAGAGGCATGCAGGCATCGCGCGGGCGCGAGAGGCATGCAGGCAGCGCGCGGGCGCGAGAGGCATGCAGGCATCGCGTGGGCGCGAGGCATGCGGGCATTGCCAGGGCGCGAGGCATGTGGACGTGGTCAAGGCGCGAGAGTTATGAGGGCGTCGCCAGGGAAGACATCGGTCGTCCCCCAGAGGAAGACATCGGTCGTCTTCCAGGGCGAAGGAGACATCGGTCGTTCGCCAGGATGAGTCAGCAGTGGAAAGTTATAGCGCGACGTCGAGTTTCACACCTTGAAGGTAAGACCCAGACTCCCAGCATGAAGCGTAGTGCACGCACGCCATGTAGACAAAAAGGGTGGTTCAGAATAGTGACATCAGAATGTTGGCATGCGCGGGAGACACTCACGGTCGTACTGTTCAGAGCAGTGGCTGGCATGCACAAGCGACAACAGTGGCAGTACTGTTCAGAGCAGTGGTTGGCATGCACCAGAGACAACAGTGGTCGTACTGTTCAGGGCAGTGGTTCTCAGACTTCTCTGCAGAATGGGTGGTGGCAGCTGCTTTTGGTGGATAAGTTGGTTTAAGATACAGAAAACCCACTGCTGAGAGAAAGAAAAAACGTTGCAGCCTTCAAAGAGAGAAAGAGTGAGTTACCTCCCTTCTCCTCCAGTTGCCTCCTTCGCGCTGCGATTCTAGCACCTTCACACGAGAGTGCGACGAGCGACAGCCACCATTAGAGCACCTGGGCAGTTCTCTGCAAGTCCTTCAATCAGACGCAAAAACAGAGCCAAGGCGTTCTTCAAGCTTTGTTGGGTTTCGGAACTCTAGGTGTTTGCGCAAGTCCAGGTAAGGGAAGCTAGACCTCTTTTTCCATACAAGCCATAGTTTGCTGTTTCTGAAGTGAGGGCGACGTGGTCGCCGGTTCTCTGTTTCTTTTCGAAATGCTCTGTTTTACGTGTTTGGGCGACGTGGTCGCCGGTTTTATATACAGTCTTCGAAATACCATATTTTGAACTAGATCGCCGGTTTTTGGCGCTGTTTTGCGAACTCCTTGTGTTTGATGTTGTTTTGAGAACTGCTTGAGATTTACATGAGATATTCGAAAATATGAATCCTTTGAAATGGCTATTGCTGTGATTGAAATCATTCTTTTAAGTGTGGCATGATGTCTTTGAATGCTGTGAATGTGGGATCGAGGCATAGTATTTTCAGGAAAGAAAATACCGTGTAAGATCTTGTGGTAGGTGCATTGATCGGTGATTCCTAAGGGGATATCCTGACTCTGCTGAGGTAATGGAATCACGTAGAGGAAGTTACTCAGTTGTTGAGAGTCGAAGGAGGTCTATATGATGGGCGTCTCGTGTGAAAAAGAACGAGCTCCGTCTGTCCTATGGATTAACCCTGTCATACCAGGAGAACTATGGTAACATTGAGATGATATATGCACATGCTGTGTGGATTCACAGCGACCCTGTGTGGATTTCACAGTGGTGTGGTATGACAGGTGCAGATCTCTGAGTCTAATCAACGCACGAGTCAATCCGGAAGTAGTGTCAAGTGTCTTGTGTGGTGAGTCAGTGGAAAGTCTGACATGTGAAATGAGAAACTTGAATATTGATAGACACTTGATGCTGTATTGTGAAATAGAATGACTATGGGTGAATGTTGTGAAATGTGATTTTGGGCGATCAGCTGAATGCTATGAGCAGCTCTACGTTTTACATGGATATTTTGGAACTTGGTTTACTTGGATTTTCATGTTCTTGATTTAAACTTCTTTTAAATTATCTAGCTTACCCTTTTATCTGTTATTGTGGTTGTTTTCTCAAAACTGTGATGATCGTGTAATTGTTACACGGGAGCAGATGATCTTCCAGGAAGAAGAGCCCTCTAGTGATCGCCGGTTTTCTGTCTCTATCGGGTGATCGCCTGTGTCTGCCTCCATCGGGTGATCGCCTGTTTTTTTTCTGTCTTGATAGGAGATCGGTCTCGTGTGATAGGAGATCGGTTCCTTCCGATAGGAGATCGCCTGCTTTGTTTTCTTTTTCTGTACTTTGTTTATGTTTCTGGAAAAATTGACCGAATTTGTATTAAACTCCCTGTGAGGAGAAACTACATTTCACATATATAATATTTTGTTCATAGAATCTATTTGTTACCTTTATTTTCATTATATACATTTGTATAGTATTTTGGCGGGATGTTACACCTGCAGAGAAAGAAAGATAGGCGCCCTCACGGCCGTTTGCACTCTGACGCTCAAGTCAAAACTAGGGCAAAAAACACAAAGTGTATAGTAAAATAGTGATAGTCTCAAAACTGCGTACCTTCCCCTGAAGCCTTAAGCCCCTTTTATAGGGAGTTGATCTCGCCGCGGACTCAAGCATGGAGAGATTGCCTCGTCACTCCTTCGTTTGACTTTCTATCTGCTGCGCGCTTTGCAAGGAGGCTCCAGGAACCTTCAGTTTAACTTCGAATGGTGCCTGCAAAACACACAGACGGCGCCTCTAGCGGCCGTTGTAGCTCCGACGCTCAAGTCAGGCAACGGGAACACCAAAAGGTCTCTCTTAGGTTTCTCTGTGTGAGACCGTGTGTGTGTACCCTCAGTCCTCTTTGATTCGAAGACTGAGTGCTCTTGGATTTTTGTTGTGTATCTGAGGTCAAGATTTCATACCTGGTTTTGGTGTTCTTCTTCCTCATATAGACCCGTGTAGCCCCTACAGGCTACCTCTAGGCCACTTAATTACTCTGCATTGCCGTTTCCACTCCCCAGGGCTACCTTGCGTGCCAGCTTTCTTCACTTGAGTGCCAAGTCTGACAGCAGGAGCCGCGTGGGTGCCTCTGGGCCCCTCGACTTCTGTGCCTATCTGCCCTGCCTATTCTCTGGGAACATCTTCACCATCCACGTGGCAGACATGCAACCCACTAGGAGACTCTAACCTTGGTGGGTTCTCGTCCCAGCAGGATTCTTCACCTAACTGCGTCTTCTCATCTTCCTGCGTGGTCGTCTCGCGACTAAGGCCGCTCCCTGCCTCTGGGCGCTTTACTGATCTTTGGTTGCGTTGTTCACATCGCGCGGCCGATGTCACCTCAACACACACCGATGACCGAGGTGCTTCTTCACATCCTCGTGCTCTGCTTATGGAATCAGGCGAGGTCCTTGAGCAACGTTCTCGCTGGGAGCCTGGGTCCCAGTTTAACACGTGTTGACAAGGAACCCCCGACGACTGATCATTCTTCATGCACCGATGACTGATCACAATGCATGTACCGATGACAGATCACTCTGAACGCACTGATGACTGATCGGTGCTTCGTCCCTTCTCGCGCTCTTCTTCCAGGCGCTCAAGTAGGAACTGATCTGCTGGTAGCGGTCACTCGGTAGCTGACCACTGATCGCCGTTCTTGAACGATCTCCACCCTGGTTCATGTGCCTTTACGTGCCACGCGTCACTCTGTGATTGGCCCACGTGGTCATCTGCTTCTGACGTCATCGCCTACCGATGACCGACCGGATCAGGAGTCATTAGGTTATCTCTTGTAACCAACTTTCCCTGCATGGAACTTTATCTTTAGCAGGAAAATATTTAGTGAGTGAGAGAATGCTGTTATACGTGCGTAATCTTTAACAGCGTATCTTTGTATATTTGGAGTGCTACTGCCGCCACCTGCATATCAATGAAATATTACTAGGAACAATATCTTTTATCTCTTAATCCTCTGGCGTGTATGGCGGTAACCTTCTATCTTTAAGCAATTATCTTTATGAGCGAATATCACAGCATATTGTTAACCCTCACGTTGCGGGGTCTATCCTTATGATTTAAACTAATCTCCCACGGGCCCTTAAACCCCTCACGTGCCATTACATGCAACTCTAAGGATAAATCTCTTATGCCAAAGCTTAGTGTTTGCCGATGACTGATCACCCTTCTCTAAGGAGGCACACCGATCACCCTTCTCTGAGGGAAAACACCGATGACTGATCACCCTTCTCTGAGGGAACACACTGATGACTGATCACCACTCTCTGAGGGGACACATTGATGACCGATCACCCGCTAATCCAAGCTGCCTGCGAAGTCCACTCCACGTGGCTTTGGCCCATGCTGTGGGACCCAGTTGACGTGGTTCACCCTTTACTATCTGTTCTCGACGACCAAGGTCTGGCCACTACAGTTTTTAAAGTTAGAAGTTTCTCAAAAAATCAAAGAGTCAAAGTTTCTCAAAGTTCACTCCTAAGAAAGAGAGGTGAGTCACTAAGACCACTTAAGAACAAAATCTTTCATAGTTAGAGTTCCTTAAGAAAAAATTCATTAGTCTTCCTTTAAAGAAACTTCAAAACAAATATTTCCTAATTGTGTGTGTGCTAAAGAGTCCTAGATAACCAAAGGAATGTCAACTAATGATTTTAGAGAGACTTCCTAAGTGTGACGGAGATTTGCAAAGCAATAATAAAGAAACAAAAGAATAAAGTTGCAATGAAAGCAAAGTAAACTAGTCGAAAATTCTAAGTGAAAGTGCAAATGACACTTGGGGCCGTCTATTATTACAAAAATTTAATGGGATTGCTCCAAAGGCATTTTCCCAAACAGCAAAGAAGGAAATTAACACAAATACACAAAGGTTTTGTGACACAAAACAAAGAAATTTTGTAGTTATGTAGCTGAAATGATGTTATTTTTGTGCTTGTTGTTGTCAATTTACTCCAGCTCTCTTTTGCTTCAAAGTCACTTTGGTTTTCCTCTCAATGTGAGCTTATCTATCTTGGTCTTTGCCTTAGTGCATCAATGATAAAAATTAACCCCTACTTAACAAGATCATTTCCACAAATTAGTTTCACTTCAATAGGTCAAGCAAGTAAAACAACAAAAGTTTAATTTCAAAAACTAAACTCAAATGGAGTAAAGATTGACAAACTCAAGGATTTAAAAGAAATATGACAAACTAAAAAATTAAGGCATAAAATAAAAATTAGACACACAAATTCTTAATCCTAAAGAATAGCACTATAATAGATTTCAAAAACAGAAAAATTTAAAACTATTTGAACATTGGTGCTTAGGGATGACAATGCAGTTTAACCCGCCCCAAGTAAAAAATGTGGGTTGGTTTTATTGGTCATCCCCCTATGTGAGCTAGTCTGTGGGCCTATTGGTCAACCTGCATAAGAAATATCTTTTAAAATTAATAGAAAATAAAATTTTAATTGTAAATTTGGAACAAAGTTTTTAGCTTTTGTTTACTAAGTTAATTTTTCTTTCTTATTTAGATGAATTAGGTAAATGGTCTCACAATATTATTCTCACGACACATGCGTAATAAGATATGGATAAAAAAAATATAATGATTTTTACATTTATTGAAATTTAAATTTCAATCATACTAATTGATATGAGTTTATTTTTAGAGGTTCCATTTTATGGTGACACTTTACTTAGAGTTGGATTTTAGCAATTTAATGGTGAAACCTAAGAAAGATTCCCACTGGAAACGAACTTAACCAAGTGGTTAAGTAAGTGTGAAGGCTCACTTCACAGAGGCAAAGATAAAATTCAATATAAGGTGATGGATGGAATGCAAAGCGGAAAAGAGAAGCTATAAGGTAACATAAATGGTGGACATGGCCGAACCAAATGATGATCCACAAGCATACAATTAAGAGAAAATAACCATGAATAAGAAATAAGATGAAGACAACAATTGAAGGCAGAAATGGAAAATAAAAAGGAAATGGAAGAAGGAAACTTATGGAGTGGATTGTGAAAGTGGTTCACGCCACTTGGGGTGTGATAGCCTCTAAGATGAGTGTAGGGACGCCACTTCAGAGTCTCACACTACTCAAGATAAGACCAAGTTCAGAGGAATCAAGCCTCACTTAGAGCTCACACAATTTGTGCAGAGTTTCTTTACTTTAAATTCAACTTTTTTAATACATGGAATAAGGCACCCTATTTATAGGAATGGGTGCCTTTATGGCCATGAAGGGTAAGGGTAGGATGGGAAGAGAGGGAGGGACGGCCTAAGAGGGTTGACTAAGGTCAAAACCACACCTTTAGGCTCTCATTCTAAAAACTAGATTCAAAAACCAAATTCTAGGTGCCTTGTCTTGAAAAAGTGGACTTGTGCAAGCCCATTTTGCTAAGTACACTCCCTTTTATGCTATATGAACCTACTCTAACCTAATTTTCTATTTGGACCCCTAAAGTGAGCCCAAATTATTTACAACATGTTTTAGTTTTAAGTAGACCAGAAGAAAGAACGGTTGGTGTTCTGGTCTACGCTTACTTCTTCTTCCGGTGAGGTCCGCTAGATCTTTGGTGGGGTCTTGACTTGATTGTTGAGATGAATGTGAATGGTCTCTTGAGTCCTTAGTCATCTCCTTGCTGATTTGGATTGTATCAATAATAAATTGAATAATAAAATATTTCATTAAATATATACACATTTTTAAGGTAAGACATGTAGACATATGATTACTATTCTAATTTGAAAAATAATATAAAATACTATATATGTAATAATACTATATTTAAATTTCATTATAAAAGAGACTAAAGTCTAACTACGACATTTAGTATTTGATAAGTATTGAAACCCAAAACAATCGGTGCATTTTAGAAAAACAAAAAAACACTGTGAAATATTAAAAAATCATTATCGAATTTCGTGAATGTATTATGAATGGCAGTTTCTTCCTGCACCCCCACAATGTTACGCAAATACAAAACTATCCCTATTATTTTTTTAAAAACCCTAAAAGGCATATAAGACCCACACTACTCTTTCTTCTTCCTTTGCCCACAAATTGCATAGACAGCACGGACTCCATTTCTCCTTGAATGGCAGGGACACAACTCCATCTCTTGGCACAGGAAGGTGTTTCTATTGGTGGTGGTCGGTGGTGTCTCAACAAATTGGTGGTGGTTGGGTGGTTTCTCTTTGTAGTTTCCTGTTCAGAGAAGAAGGTAAGTAAATTTTTTTATTTTTGGATCTGTAGTTCTATTTTTTTTTCGGATTTTCATTTTCAAAGTTCATATGTAGTATTCCAGACAATGCAGTCCGATAGTTTTATGGAGTAGAGAATTCGCAATTGTTTTTTTGCATTCCAGATTATTGAATCCGCAAATATCCCATATTGGGAAATTAGTAAATCTTTTGGATTGGTGAGTCCAGTAAGATTTTGGATTGGTGCTTCTGGTAAGATTTTGGATTGGTGCTTCCGGTAACATTCTGGATTGGTGCTTCCAGTAACATTCTGAATTGGTGCTTCCAGTAACATTCTGAATTGGTGCTTTCGGTAACATTTCGGATTGGTGCGTCTGATAACTATGTGTTTTCAGTGTATTCTAGAACTACCTCTCAAGGTTTTCTATTTTTCTTAATCACGTAGATTTGCTATCATTTTACTAAGGATTAATTCTAGTGAAGATACTAAATTTAATTAAGGGCAAAACTTTGTTAAACTATTTTTTATTAGTAACACTTTGAACATTAGAGTTAGACTATTAAATATTTTGTCAGAAAGGAATCCTAGTTCACGCACTTCAACCAATTTCATTGGTTCTATATGCTTTAGGACGACTTCAAGCATTTCCATCAAGATAATACATTATAGGTAGACTATTAAATATTTGTTTGATTAATATTTGTCATCCTAGTTTCATTATGTTCTCACAGACGTAGAAAATGGTACGACAAAAATAGCACTATCGTGATTTGAATGACATTTTCTTAAATAAGTGATTTAGTTTCTTTAGTTTTGATTGTTTAAACGAAGTTCTTATTTGTTTTTAAATAAATGATATACTTTATAAAATAGTAAAATTTAGTTTCACAATTTATTTGTTGTTAAATTTATAACTATAATGTTAGATGATTAACATTTCGGATTGGCAGATCCTTAGTGGGTTTAAGGATTTCTGAATCCATAATGTGCATTGTTTGTAATTTGGTTTAACTTTAATGATGTAATTGAACAAAAATGGTGAAGACTAGGGAAGGGTTTACAAGGTAATCGTCTACATACCATAATCTCTATGAAAAGAACAAGAAGACATGTTAATGAAGATGAAGAATATGTTAAACATGAAGATGTAGAACATGTTGTACCTGAAGAAGTCGAACCCCAAATGGAGGTGGAGGATGAAGGCACACCTCAAGTAGAAGGTGAAGGTTATCCTGGAGGTCCAGTGGATGGATCATTGTTGACAAGTTATGAAGACCATGTGACCATGCAATTATGGAATGGTGTGGTAAGTAAATATGTTCTAGTATGATACTTATTCATTGTTAATTTTATATAATTTTGGTTGGTTAAATTGTATATTTTATGTGATTTTGGTTGGTTAAATTAGGATCGAGAGTAGTTAAAATTGGTATCTCATAGCCAAAAAATGAATAAGATGGGTGCTCCTCATCCTGGGATACTACCTGCAATGGAGTTGTTAGGTTTAGTTGGGCTTGTTGGGGTAAGCTATGACATAATAGACAAAGGATTGTTGTGTGCCTTTGTAGAGAGGTGGCACACATAGAAAAATTCCTTTCATTTGCCTATAGGTGAGTTGACTATCACATTGGATGATGTGTCGACCTCCCTGTTATCGGACAATTTTACATGTACCCGAGCTTAGATGCAGTTGCAGTGACCAATTTGCTTGTTCATTCACTTCGTATAGATCAGGGAGTAGCAGCTAATGAGACTCACCATTGTTGGGGTGGACATGTGCATCTAAGCTTGTTGAGGGAGGTGTATGAGGATGCATGTACCAGGAGACAGTGGACCGTGGCTGCACGAGCATATTTGCTACACCTAGTAGGTTGCACCATCTTATAGATAAGAGTGTTACGTCAGTTAATGTATCTTACTTGAGATTATTTGCATATTTGAGGCACACCAGGAGATACTCATGGGCAGTAGTTGCTTTGACTCACATGTATGAGTTGTTGAGAGATGGTTTTTATACGAATACTAGACAGTTAGCTGGGTATGCCACATTATTGGCATCGTGTATATACAATCACATTATATCAATTTGCAATAATATATCCCATATCCAGAATTGTCATCCAATTATCTGTACCAATATGCAAACAGAAGAAAATTTAACAAGTTAATCCAACTCATACACCATTTTACAATAAATAACATCATTCAAAATGAATAGAATTACCATGTGGTCAACTATAAGTGAATTTTTCAAATATTCATATCATTCATCCCTGCCAAACAAATCAATATATTCTTAACTCCATTGACAAAGTTCTTTATGCAAGTTGATGTGTACAATAACTAGGACTCCTCTCCCATACCCAATAATGCAGCAACCGCATGATAGCCATAATGACCGTTAGCCTTAACATCAACAATATCAACAATGTAAGGATGAATTCCCACAGGACATTGATCTAGCATTGGGTTTGATTTGATCAGAGGAGTCTCCGAAATGAATCCCTTGCTACATTTCAAAGTAGAAGAACTATCATGTTGTGAAAGAATGACATCAACATGTTCAAAGTAAGAAGAAATTTGCTTCGTTGATCTAGTCAATTTACTTTGATGCCCTTTTTGTTCACATTTTGTTTTGACTTTCTCACTTGGTGGACACAAAGATGTCTTATCTAGATAGGCAATCTCACGTAATTTGGCTTTGATGTTAACCTTACCAGCCATGTCAACCTCATTGAACCGATTCATGATGACAATCCACTCTTGTTGGATGGACAACTCTGCTAAAGTATCACCACTTGAAATGCACTGACTGCAATGGTATGCTACCCACACCAAAGGAAGCCAATTCACAAGCACAAAGAAGGCCATGAGTAGATCTAATGGTGCATCCATAATGATATTTATCTAAACCAACATATTCAACTCAATCACTTTCTTTTGCAATATACTACAAAGCAAATTTTGATACAAAACCAACCAATTTCTTATATCTTGTCACATTAAAGACATGACTCACCACATGCAAACTCTTCTCAAATGAAGACTTAATTGCATTATGTAGTAAGATGATCATCGTATTCATGGAATCCCAACAAAAGCACAAGTCCCTCATTGACGTCTCAAGGATCCTCTTTAAACTCCAATGTGTAGCCTCAACCCTGTTACTTGTCGAGTTGCCTAAGTGCATGACCTCATCCGTCCAAGCCTTAACAAACTTTTCTTTATGTGGATTTAACCAGGTACTAATCACATATTCAATAAATATAGGCCATGGTGAACAAACAACATTAAATGCCTCCACACGATGTTCATAGGACTCTACATTTGGACAATCAACAATAGTTCCGCAAGATTCCATCACTTGATCCCATGCCTCTTTTGGATGAAAAATCATTTTACATTTTGCTTTAACATTTTTATCAATGTGGAAACGACATAACAAATGAGCAGCTTTGGAAAACACAACATTTATTACATTCATTAGAGCAATATCTTTATCACTAACCAAAACCTTTGGGTATGAATCAACTCTAAAAAACAAACCTCTCAACTTCTCAAGGGCCCATACAAAGTTATGATGATGTTCTGATGTGAGTAACATAAATGTTGCACTGAAGGTCAATCTCGTTGAGGTAATACCAATAAATTCAAACAAGAGCATCCTATACCTATTAGTTTTGTACATACTGTCCATCATCAATACAATGTTAAAGGCATTCAATAGCTTCACTGAATCAGGGTGTGTCTGAAATAAATTTTGCACAACATTCGTCCCTTCCTCAAACCTAGACCAATAAACATACATATCTCGGTCAAGTAACATCATCAATTGTTGCATTTCAATTCTATCACCTCGTTCTGATTTTTTGTACAAATATCGTGCATTGTAAACTTGCTTTATTGTGGTCATATTTTTCTCATTATGCTCTTTCATTGCTAGCAAAATATTTATGGGCTTCACTGCACTGTTTGTCATGTCCATAAGCATTGACTTCTCACTACATGTGAACCTACCATCATGTGGATGACCAACCAATGCATTTGCCAACTCATGATTATGAGACCCATAAATTAATTTCAATATCTCCATCCTTCACCACTATTTACTGGATACCCTTGTAAGCTAAAATGACAATCACATTTTCTACTTCCACTCTCAGTAACCTGTAAATCCTTCTTATATTGTTTGCATTTACCTCCTCTCTCACAACCTAATAATACAAATGTCTTCGTTCCTCGTTGGCCAGTTGAAGTATTCGATCTCAATATCACAATAATAAAACCAAAGTGAAACACAACTTTTCTAACCCACATTAAGAGCTCATTTCAAGTATGAAATATCTACAAAAGTTATCACAACAAATTATTTCATTTAAATAACAAACAACCTAAATATACTTTACAAACTTAACTTTACCTCATCTATAGTAAATGCATTTGTATATTCATATCCCTTCGATATATTTTCTATTGCTTTGTTGGATAATGACTTCTCAATATCATCATCATTAGACCATCCCACACATCAACCCCATCATATAATTCTTGTTCAAATTCTTTGCCATTGTCCATACTTCTACAAATTAACATTTTACCATCAAATTCAAACAAATTAAAAAAAAATGAAACTAAACCATTGTATTCCGGATCCATCAATCCATGAGTGAAACAATTCATTTCAGATCCAGCAATTCATAATTCAAAAAAATCATTCCAGATCCACCAATCCGTAATTCAAAATAAGCATTATGGATTCAAAATTCCATAAGTCAAAATAACTTCCAGATCCATCAATCCATAATAGAAATTAGGCTTTCAGATTTAGCAATCCGGAAATCAACAATTTATTTAAAATTTTCTTTTGGAACACCATTTTATCTGGAAAACAAAATGATTTACTTACGGACTGGTACATCCGGAAATCACATCTTCACTTCTGGATTGATCAATCCGTAGCACACTCCCGGATCCCGATTTTCGGTAACCACAAAAACTCCATAACCACCAATGCTCTTAAAAAAAACTTAATTCTTACCTCGAGAAGCCAAACAACACTTCGGCAACGCAACCCACTCCAACTCCTTGCTCCGCAAAGCTAAAATGACCCTCTACCCGCGCCTGAGATGAATGAAGAAGAAAAATAGTGCCAAACCAACTCCACCACGGTGCCCTTTTTCAAATAAAAGGTCAAGGCCAGTTTCTGAATTTTTAAAATTATGGGGTGCAGGAAGAAAAATATAGGGGTGCAGGAAGAAACGACCATCATGAATTAGGGATTAAGGGTAGTTTCTTCTTGCACTTCCACGTCTTTCTTCTTTCACCCCATACTTCAAAAAATACTCAAATTATACCCTTTGATATTTTTCATTGTATTTTTTCATTATTTCTGAAATGAGGAATTCAAAGACTTATTGGATTATAGAATTTGGAACTTAAAATTTGTGTTTCAGATTGATAATATTTTAGAATGCACAATCCATAATATAAATTTGCATTCAAGATTGTAAAATTTGAAATGGATAATTTTAGAATTTTTTATAATATGAAACTGTGAGAAAAAATTATGGAAGTGAAAAAGAAAATTTTAAAATATGCAACTGATTCGCAGGATCAGTCCCACTTTGTCATCTCTACTAATGCTTGACTATTTTGTTTCTTTTTATTCAAAATGATTCAACCTTGAAATATACGCACAAGATAAGATCAACTAGAAAACAAACGTAAAAAAATCCTCACCAAATTGGAAACTCGAATAACAAAAAAATATACACACTGGATGCTAGTGTTTTGCATTGGACTCTTCCAGTTTGAGCATTTGGCTTTTTGAAATTTATAGTTTTTTTTCCTTTTGAATTTTGATGCACTTTTTTAGTACAAATTTCCAAAAATATTAATGTTGTTAGATCCAAATTCGCATGCCAAAATTCACAATATTCAACTCACAATAAATTTTCTAGCCAGTACCAAAATTCCAACAACAAGTAAAAAGAAGAAAACCTATGAAATTAAATGAATATTATGATAAACTCAAAACATAATGGAAACCTAACTTTAAAGAAGTTGCCAATAATCTAATAACAAGTACATAAGCTTAAATAAAAAAATTAAAAGCACAAAAAGCACACAAGAGCATAAACACATTGGAGTAATTCAATTCTTTTTCTGAATTTTTTTTTCTGAACAAAACATAGCAAGAAAATATTATTAAACAAAGTACTACAAGAGATTTATGATATTTATAATTTAAAGTAGTTAGTAGTGAAAATTTAATTAGTTAATGTTTGTAAACTTTCATTTCTAATAAAAATCACTTTAGATATTTAATAATTTTTTTAATTTATAAAATAGTGTCTAATTAATCAATATAATGACTATTTATTTTTAAATTAATTATTATTTAGTGATTTTTTTAATGTAAGAAAAAAAATTTGAATTAATTTGAAAGTGAACTTAGAACAAGATACTTGCAAAGGAGCTCATATACTATTTTAGAAAAGAAAATAAAAATAAAAAAGGCAGAGAACAAAAAGAATGATAAAAAATTTGTTACATTCTATTATAAAAGCAAGGTTCAAAATATATATAACTCATTTTCATCAAAAGAAAATAACAAAAGAAGAATAGGAGAAAAGTACAATTTATAGAGAGTTACCTCGTTCCTTTTCTAGAAACTTATATATATATATATATATATATATATATATATATATATATATATATATATATATGTTCTTGCCGGTTGACCCGCCTGTCGGTTGACTCATGACACTCACACGCCTCCTTCCTCACGTTGATACGTGCTTGGTTCTTTCGAAGCAATCTGCACCTGCAAAAGAGAAAGGGGGCGCCCTAGAGGTCGTTTGCACTCCGACGCTCAAGTCAGTGTAGGGCAAGGAACACCAAGTGTATTAAGTTTCTCTCTGTGTTTAGGTCTAGAAACTGCGTACCTTTGTGAAGTATTTTACTGTCCCTTATATAGTCTAGGGTTTACTGCGCCGCTAGCCCTAATTAGGGTTTACTGCGCTGCTAGCCATATTTAGGGTTTACTGGAATACCCTTGCGCCGCTATCACCCAATCTTAGGGTAATCTAGCACATAAGGTTTCCTTCTCTGGAGTGCAAACTTTAACAGGGTGACCACCTGGGTGCCTCCTTGTGCACCTAGTCTCTGGGGCCACCTGTTCTGAGAGTGCCTTCACTGTTCACGTGCCATGCATGTAGCTTCACTGGGAAACCCTAGTTCTGATGAGTACTCGACCCCTCAGGACTCTGCACCTAACTGTGCTCTCCCTGCTACCCGCATGGGCTCTTCGTGATTCAGGCCTCTCCCTACCTCTGGGTATTTAACTGGTCTTCCTCCAAGGCCAATGTCACCTCGTCTTCACCCAAGGCCGATGTCACCTCGCCATACTCTGAGTGGCGATGACACCTCAGCCCATCCTGGTGGTCTGACGACTACTCACCCTTCCCTGTGGGGACGCGCTGATGACTAATCACCCTTCTCTGTGGGAACATGCTGTTGACTAATCACCCTTCTCTGTGGGAACATGCTGATGACTAATCACCCTTCTCTGTGGGAACATGCTGATGACTAATCACCCTACTGTGAGGGGACACACCGATGACTGATCACCCTTTAATCCAAGCTGCCTGCGGGGTCCACCCCACGTGGCTTTGGCCCATGCTGTGGGACCCAGCTGACGTGGTTCGCCCTTTACTACCTGTTCTCGGTGTTCAAGGACTGGTCGGTACAATATATATATATATATATATATATATATATATATATATATATATATATATATATATATATATATATATATATATACTATTAACACTACATAATATGGATTAATGGAATTAGTAACCCTTAGAAAGTGTGTAACTGCACAGTCATAATTAGTTCCTTCGTCAAAGTTAATGACTCGGTGTCCGTATTCATTGCATTTAGAGATGATTTTTCTATAAAATAGTCAGAACTTTTTACGGCAACTCTGCCATTTCAAAAGACAGAACTCATCCACCAGATCTTATGTTTGAAGTTCTTAAATCATGGCACAGAGAGTCTCACCATCCTTCTCTTCCTCCACCAGGGCATCCATGGATTCATGATCTTTCTAAATTTTATAAGTGAAGATACTCGTTTGTAGTTTACATATAATCTCTATCATTCGTTGAGGCAAAAGGGGATTCTTAATCCGAAAGAATAGCACAATAAAAGAATTCAAAATAGAAAAATTAAAAGTTATTTGAGCATTGGTGATTAGGGATGATAATGTGGGTCAACTGCCCTTCATTTGACATGTAAAATGTGGGTTAGGTTTGTCTGTCTCACGTAAAAAATGTGGGTTGATTTGATTGGCCATCCCACGCGGACTAGCTTGCGAGCCTGGTTGCCAACCTATACAAGAGATATTTTTTTTAAATTAATAAAAAATAAAATTTTAAATGTAAATTTTGAATAAATTTAATTTTTTTATTAAGTTAAATTTTTTTATTATTTAGATGAATTAGGTAAATGGTCTCATAATATTATTCTCATGACACATACGTAATAAGATATGGATAAAAAAATTATAATGATTTTTTTTATGAAATTTGAATTTCAATCATACTAATAACTTGACTAATAAAATATTTAATTAAATATATACACATTTTTAAGGTAATACATGTAGATACATGATTACTATTCTGATCCAGCCTCTTGACCAAAGCGTTAGAGCTTCTTCTTCCATAACCTCGTCCTCACCAGCTTCACGCCAAGTGCACCGATAACCTTCACCTGAAAATCCTCCAAGAAACCTGAAAGAACAGTATGGCGCCTCTGCGGCCAGTTGCACTCCGACGCTCAAGTCAGTGATTGAATCAACAAAGAATCTCAAAGAAAACTCAGAACCGTGTATAGGTGAATCACCACCAAAATGAAATGATCCCCCTAATTCCGTTAGGAATTTCGTATATATACCTGAGTCTTTCTCTCTCTTGACGGTTATTCCTCTTGACACGTGGATAACATCTGGTCATACACGTGTCACCATCTGGAGTACCTGCAGCTGAAACGTTACTTCCACTTTGCTCCTGCAACTAAGTTATCCACACAGGGAGTAGCTTAGTGCACAGGCTACTCTGGGCGCAACCTTAACATGATGAGCTGGTTAACACTGGGTATCACGGCTCACACTACTCATGGTGGCAGACATGACACTTACCTTCTGTATTTAGACCATATAACAAGTGCTTACCAAGTCTTCTCAAATACCCGGCGATGTGAATACCCGGCGATGTGCTCCTTTCGGCATCCTGTTGACCACCTGATCTCCTAAACTTCACACACGACGATCATGTGCAATCTAGGCGATTACTGGTCTTCACACACGGCGATAGGCGATCACTGGTCTTCACACACGGCGATAGGCGATCACTGATCTGTGCTTCTTTACTTCTCGCGCTCTGCTTCCAGGCGCTCACCGGGCACTGATCTGCGGGTGGTGGTCTCTGGAACTGACCACCGATCACAATTCTGAGTGATATCCTCCCTGATTCACCTGCTATCTTCTACCACGTGTCACCCTGTGAATGGTCCACGTAGTCAACTGCTGCTGACATCATCGACTACCGATGACCGACCGGATCACAAGCCCCCCAGTCTCGAGCTGTGACTGGTCCAGCGAAAAGACTAAGAAACCGTCTTCTAGCGGTCTACAGGAGCACACACTCTGGCACTAACACTGTTTCATTCTTTCTTCTTCGCCTTCAGACATTCAAAGCATTTCTCTGTGAGACCCTTCGACTTCTTCAATCTCCAACCTTTGTGACGCTCTTCTGATCATCCAAAGGTAACCTTTTTATCTCTTCAACTGATGACTGATCACCCCTCCCGAGGAGGCACACCGATCACCCTTCTCCGAGGGAACCACCGATGATTGACCACCTCTCTCTGAGGGGACACACTGATGACCGATCACTCGCTAATCCAAGCTGCCTGCAAGGTCCACTCCACGTGGCTTTGGTCCATGCTGTGGGACCCAATTGACGTGGTTCACCCTTTACTATCTGTTCTCGACGACCGAGGTCTGGCCACTACACAAGCCCCCCAGGCTCGAGTTGTGACTTGTCTCAACGAAGAGCCTTACAACTCGCCTGATCGCTATTGGCCCTACCGGGCTGAAGGGCTCTCACCTCTTGGCCGACGACCAAGGTCTTGCCACTACATCAATGTTCTTACTTCTGCCCCTTTCCTTCGACGACCATTATCTGCTTGTAATGAATGAATTATGAATCTTGTCTTTACAACTCGAATCACTCTTTCTCCTTTACAGCTCAACTTTCACCTTGTGTAGGTTGTGCTTGGTGACCGTGCTACCTGATGTGTGCATCTCACCCTTCAATCCACAGCAGAAACCTTTCCTGAGCTAACTTGATGTGGTGTTAACTTTTACTTCTTGACTCATGCTGGTTTCCTTGACCGATTAATCTTTGAAGTCCCCCTTCTCGACTGATAAGCTCCAGAATCCCTCTTGTTTATACTCTGGTGATGGGAGATTCCTCCTGAGTCGACCTTGGCTGATAAGCTGAGGAGGACCTCTTCAGTGGATGTCTTTCCCTTGTACTGGGTGGACAAGGGAAATAAAGGCTCCAAGGATAGCCTCAGGAGGGCAAGGAGCCCTGACAACATGGGAGCACTGGACAGAGACCTCTGCCTTTGCTAGAAAAGCGTAGCTGCCTCTAACATCTCCCTTCCCACAGCGTCTATCATTAGCTTTGAGTTTCTCGAAGACCAGCTAGACAAGCATATAGGTTATCTTTCGTTCTCTTCACTTAGCCTTGTTTTTTTGTGCATTTAACTGACATGCCAAGTGTCCTGCATCATCGCCAGAAATTCCTCTGATCTGGTACTCACCGAATTAATTTTGGGCGATGTTGCCTTCTTTACCCAAATAAGGCGTCCTCTGTGGGATCACCTTTTGCAACCTTCTATTCGCTTTTTCACCTGTCGTTCCTTTATACGAACCCTTCTTGCCTGCACTTGCTCAAAGGCAAGGAGGTCTTCTTCTTTCTCGCCTACACTCGCTTCAAAGGCAAGGAGCTTTTCTTCTTTCTTGCCTACACTTGCTCAAAGGCAAGGAGGTCTTCTTCTTTCTCGCCTACACTTGCTCAAAGGCAAGGAGGTCTTCTTCTTTCTCGCCTACACTTGCTTCAAAGGCAAGGAGGTCTTCCTTTGTTGCCTACACTTGCTCAAAGGCAAGGAGGACTTCCTCTTTCTCGCCTGCACTTGCTCAAAGGCAAGGAGGTCTTCCTCTGTTGCCTACACTTGCTCAAAGGCAAGGAGGTCTTCCTCTTTCTCGCCTGCACTTGCTCAAAGGCAAGGAGGTCTTCCTCTGTTGCTTACACTTGCTCAAAGGCAAGGAGGTCTTCCTCTTTCTCGCCTGCACTTGCTCAAAGGCAAGGAGGTCTTTCTCTGTTGCCTACACTGGCTCAAAGGCAAGGAGGACTTCCTCTTTCTCGCCTGCACTTGCTCAAAGGCAAGGAGGTCTTCCTCTGTTGCCTACACTTGCTCAAAGGCAAGGAGGTCTTCCTCTTTCTCGCCTGCACTTGCTCAAAGGCAAGGAGGTCTTCCTCTGTTGCCTACACTTGCTCAAAGGCAAGGAGGTCTTCCTCTTTCTCGCCTGCACTTGCTCAAAGGCAAGGAGGTCTTCCTCTGTTGCCTACACTTGCTCAAAGGCAAGGAGGACTTCCTCTTTCTCGCCTGCACTTGCTCAAAGGCAAGGAGGTCTTCCTCTGTTGCCTCAAGATGCGCGAGAACATCGAGGACTTTGAACTTCGCTGGGTGCTTCCGATCGCCAAAGGACGATGAGGACTTTAAAAACTTTTCACTTGTGCCCCTAATCGCCTAAGGGCGATGAGGACTTTAAAACTTTTCACTTGTGCCCCTAATCGCCTAAGGGCGATGAGGACTTTAAAACTTTTCACTTGTGCCCCTAATCGCCTAAGGGCGATGAGGACTTTTAAACTTTCACTTGTAACGTGCGCAATCAGTTTATTTCTACCTCGAATCACTTTAGGTGATAAGGTTTTTCCAAAAACTTCTTTAAAACGATATGCACACAAACTTTAGTATACTTCAAAATTTCAACTTTGAATATCTTATTTCTTGGGTGGCCTCGTTAGAAACCTTCCTTAGGGAAAAAAGAGTGCCCCCTTGCAACTGTTTTTACAAAACTGTTCATGATTCCCCTGAGTTTGTACTACTTACGAAGCTTTAACTAAAATGAAATATGAGGTGTGTGGCGTTCCAAGTACGAGGAATCGCCCCTCCTTCTAGTGTCTCCAAGCGGTAGGCACCGTTCCCGAGTGCTTCGGTTATTCTAAACGGTCTTGTCCACTTGGGTGACAACTTATTCTCCATCACGTACTGGTGGGCCTTCCTCATCACCAGATCACCGCTGCTGAACTACCTCGGTATTACTCTAGAATTGTATCTTCGTTCTATTCTTCTTTTCACCGCTTCAGCTTTCACTCTTGCTTCCTCTCTGACCTCATCCAGTAAATCCAGGTTCATTCTTCTCTCTTCATCTGATTCTTCAGCTACAAAGTGTTGAAAACTCAGTGAGCTCTCCTGGATTTCAACTGGAATCGTCGCGCCACAGCCATACGCTAAACTAAAAAGCGTTTCGTGATGTCCACATCGGGCGAGTGGTCCTCGAATGCTTCCACTGGCATCATAGATCGAGCATATTTCTTGCACTGTGACGCGGTGTAGCCACCTCCTGAGAAACCCCCAGCTATAGTGTGGATTTCCCCGTGGATGGGCACTTCATGCTGTTGGCCCTCGCTGTTCGTCGGCTGGGAGCTCAACGCATTTGCTGCCTTCTTCTCCAGCAAATAGTCCTTCAGAAATCCACTTCTAACCAACTCGTCGAGTTGGTATCCCAGCGACAGGCAGGAGTCAAGGGTGTGGCCAAAACTTTCGTGGAATTCACACCATATGTCTGGCTTCAGCCCCAACACCTTATCTGACATTTTTTCAGGTACCTTCAGCTTGGCAGCTATATTGGGAATGGCGATAAGGTCCACCAATCTCATCACGAACTCATGCCTCGGAGGGCGCTTGAATTCCCTCAGGCGACCTGGCCCTCTTCCTCTACTACTGTCATCGCCTTTGTTTTTCTTCGATCATAAGGAGGGTATGTCCTTTGATCCTTCTTCACCGTTGCCGTCTCCAACACCCTCTGAGGCTGAGTCTTGGCTTGGGTGCGTGGTTTTGCAGGAGCCATATTCCCTCTCTTCTCCATTACTTCATTCTCAGCGGCGATGTGAGCCACAGCACGTCGCCGAATCTCTGCAAACGTTGCGGGGTGGCTCCTGATTAACGATTTGCTGAAGGGTCCAGGTAGCACGCCCTTCTTAAAGGCGTGCACGAACATCTCCTCATCTTTACCTGGTAATCGGACTATCTGAGCTCCAAACCTATTCATATAGTCCTTCAAAGATTCCCCCTGAAATTGCCTTACGTCGAACAGGTCGTACGATACCATAGGTGGCGCCTTATTCACAATGTACTGATCGACGAAAAGCTTGGAGAATTGCTGGAAACTGGAAATATGTCCAGTAGGTAGGCTTACAAACCAATCCAATGCTGTGCTGTGGAGAGTGCTCATGAACATCTTGCAATAGACCGCATCCGATCCTCCCGACAACATCATCTGCGTATGAAACGCGGTAAGGTGAGCCTCTGGATCTTCCACTCCAGTGAAGGAGGCCTTCACCACCGTGATGTTTGTAGGAACCGCAATATCCATGATCGCCTGCGAAAATGGCATTGGAAAAACTCGTGGCGGAGACGGTGGCGCGCCTCCACTGGTCGCGGCACTCTCCCTCTGCTCGCGAAGAGCCTGACGTAACTCTTCATTAACCTTGCTCAGCTCTTCGTTCCTGGCCTGGGAAGCGACCAGGTCGCCGTGCACCTTCGTCTACTCGACGCGCGATGCTGCCACATCTTCTTGCAAAGCACGCATCATCTCCAGCATTTGCGACATCGTCACGTTATTCTCTCCGAATTGTGGCGCAACTGAACTAGATCTGGTTGTCCTCATTTTCCTCATGAAACTTCTACTGATTTCACACAGTTACCTCTCAACATGCAAAAGCTACCTCGCAACAACACTCAACAAACCTTTCAACTTCCTTCGCACAACGATTGATGTAAGGACCTGTAAAATTAAATTGGAATAAAAGGAATATATTTTAAATGAATTCTAAGTATGTTTTTATTTAAAATAAAAAGGAAAGTGTAGCTTAGAGGTCTACAAGATCGCCGTTGTTGAAGACGGAGGCGACCTCCGACTTCTCTGGTACATAATCGCCTGTCGCCTATGGTGTACATGATCGCCGAAAGTGCACTTAGTATGTGGTCAAGATGCTGGATCAACCATAGTGGGTTCCAAAAACCACGCGTATCAAGGTGTGGGTTAAGCCTTAGATACGCTGTGCATGCGAAGCTCCATGCTTGAGCATAAGAAATCGTCCTTAGTGTTGCATGCATGGGCGCACGAGGAGTAGTGCTGATCTATTCTTGGAAATGTGAAGCTACCAACGTCACCAAGTCATGTGGAGGTGATACCTTGGACGTAACATAGTGGGATGAAGAACCTTCAGCAAGGCGTGGCGATGTGTCATCAGTCATCGCCGGGGTGAGAGACATGCGGCCATCGCTAGGGCGTGAGACATGCGGGCATCGCCAGGGCGAGAGACATGCGGGCATCGCCAGGGCGAGAGACATGCGGGCATCGCCAGGGCGCGAGACATGCGGGCATCGCCAGGGCGCGAGACATGCGGGCATCGCCAGGGCGCGAGACATGCGGGCATCGCCAGGGCGCGAGACATGCGGACATCGCCAGGGCGAGAGGCATGCGGGCATCGCCAGGGCGAGAGACATGCGGGCATCGCCAGGGCGCGAGACATGCGGGCATCGCCAGGGCGCGAGACGTGCGGGCATCGCCAGGGCGCGAGACATGCGAGCATCGCCAGGGATAGACATCGGTCGTCTTCCAGAGTGAGACATCGGTCGTCTTCCAGAGAGAGACATCGGTCGTCCGCCAGGATTAGTCATCGGTGGAAGGTTATCGCGCGATGTCGTGTTTCACACAGATAAGGTGGGACCCAGGCTCCCAGCATGAGACGTCCTGCACGCGCGACACGTAGAGAAAAAGGGTGTTTCAGAATAGTTGGCATCAGAGACACCCGTGGCCGTACTGTTCAAAGAAGTGTGAACGCAAGCTTTCCTGCAGAGTGGGTAGTGGCAGCGGCAATTGTGGACAAGTTGGTTTAGATTCAAAAACTCACTTCTGAGAGGCAAAGAACGTTGCTGTGGTTCAAGAGTGACAGAGTGAGTTTACCTTCATCCTTCTCTTTTCTCTCCTTCGCGCTGCGATTCAGGCATCCTCAAGCGCCAGCACGACGAGCGACGACTACCCTGGATTTCTGACGTTGTGCTCTGCAAGTTCTCTCGTTAGGACGCTAAAACAGAGTAAGTTGTTTCACTCTGTTCTTCGAGTCGATCCTGCACTTGAGAGGGTTGCCTCTGCATAGGCGTTGCATGCAGCTCTCTTGGCTTCAGGAATCGTCTCTGTTAACGTAGAAATGAGTGGTATAGCTAGTTTTGTGACTAAGGCTCCATGGTGCAGGTTAAGGCATCTTTAAGCTTCGGTGGGTTTTGGAGCTCTTGGTGTTTTTGCGCAAGTTCAGGTAAGGGAAGCTAGCAGTTTCGTTTATAAAAACGTTAGGCGAGTAGGTTCTGAAGTGAGGGCTACGTGGTCGCCGGTTTTCATATTCCTTTTCACGATGCTCTGTTTTTATGTGTGGGGCGACGTGATCGCCGGTTTTAATGTTGATTTCGAACTTCCCTGTTTTAGTGTCGTTTGAAACTGTTTGAGATTGAAATGTGAAATGCATGTGATATTCGAAAATCTGAACCGTGGAATGATTGTTGCTGTGATTGGAATCGTTCATTTAAGTGTTGTATGATGTGTTGAATGTTGTGAATGTGGGATCAAGGCATAGTATTTTCAGGAAAGAAAATACCATGTAAGATCGTGTAGGATGTGCATTGATCAGTGATTTCTATAATGAGATATCCTGACTCTCCTGATATAATGGAATCATATAGATGAAGTTATTCAGGCGTTGAGAGTCGATGGAGGTTCATATGTATGGGTAAGTGGTTTGAAAAATAACCACTTGACCTGTTGTATGGATTCACCCTGTCATCCTAGGAGAGTGATGAGATTGAGATTGAGATTATGTTGATGCGCATAGCTGTGGGAACTTTACAGCAATGTAGTATGATAGGTGCAGATCTCTGAGTCTAGTCAATGCACGTGTCTTCCGGAAGTAGTGTCAAGTGTCTATGTGTGATGAGTCAGTGGAAGTCTGACGTGAGAAATGAGAAACATTGAAATTGATAGACACTTCATGGAATTATGTGAATTGAACGACTCTTGAGGAAATTGTGAAATATGTGATTACTTGATGGTCATGTGAAGGGAATGAGAAAGTTGATGGTTTTTACGTGGGTGTCTTAAATTTGTTTTATCTTGATTTTAAAGTTTCATATCTAAATTCTCTTTAAAATATCTAGCTTACCCTGCGTTTTTGTTTTGTGGATGTTTTCTTAAACCTGTGATGATCGTGTATAATTTACACGGGAGCAGATGATGTTGCAGGAAGTAGAGCTCCTCAGTGAGTGGTCGCCGGAAGGAGATCGCCTGTTTTCTGTCTCTGTTAGGTGATCGCCTGTTTTCTGTTTATGTTAGGAGATCGCCTATTTTCTGTTTCTGTTAGGAGATCGCCTGTTTTTCTATTTTGTTGTATTTTGTTTAAGTTTGGAAACTGACTGGATATGTATTAAACTCCCTGTGAGGAGAAATTTCATTACATATATATATATATATATATATATATATGTTCACTTCGATATTATTATTTTACCTTTATTTCATTATATAAATATGAAAAGGATTTGGCGGGATGTTACATTAATGGTATCGGAGCAGTTCGTCCTTAGGATGACCTGAGGAGAGTGGGTTCATTGTGTTTCTTCTGCTAGTGGAGTCTTAATCAAAGCTATAGTGAAAGGTTTTCAAATGTTTTCTGATTGAAATCTTGTTTGTGCTTTAGTAGATATAGGCTCTAAATGAAAAATTTTGGTATTAAGAGTGAAGGGATCTTGATAAAGTAGTGAGGGTGCACACTCATAACTGAATCGAGATGTTCTCAATCTTAATTCTAAAAGTTTGATGTTGAGCATATATCCACTTCTGGTGTGTTTTATCCCAATTATTAAGTGTGGTGATATTTGATTGGTAGTTTGTACCCATGACTGTTCAGTGTTATGCTTTCTATTTTTGAGCATTATGATTCTGTTGATGAACTCAAATTCTTAATGACTTTGAGATGCTGACCTTTGTAAGGTCTAGATGTTACCTCCTGAATGAATTGATTTCTTATCGATCTCATTCTTGTAGTTGTAGGGAATATAGAAACCAATAGTTTCAAAATCTGAAACGAAGAAAGATGGCACGTAGACCTCCTACCCCTCCCCAACCTTCTTCGGAAATGAGCCAGATTGCCAAGGCTATTGAGATGATGGCAACTGCCATCCAACAACAGAATGCAGCAATGGCTCAGAATCATCAAGCTGCAATGCACCATTGGGAAACTGCTCGGTCGGCTGAAACAGCTTCCCACGTCGGTCAGCCTCAGGAACAGATGGGACTGACCGAGTTCATGAGGCACAACCCACCCAAGTTCAGTGGGAATGCTACCCCTGATCAAGCAGATCAGTGGGTCAGAGAGTTGGAGAAAATCTTTAGGGCGACCTCCTGCCCTGAAGAGAAGAAATTGGTATTCGCCACCTATCTGCTATCTGGAGAAGCCGAGTTCTGGTGGATGGGAGCTCAGCAGATGATGGAAGCCAGAGCTGATGTTTTAGACTGGGAGAGCTTCAGGGTGAGATTTCTGGAAAAATACTTCCCAGATAGTGCAAAGTTTGCGAAGGAAGCAGAATTCCTTAGATTGGAGCAGGGGGAGATGTCAGTGAATGCTTATGCTGCTCGGTTTGAGTACCTCGCTCGATTCTATACCCAGGCGACCTCTGAGGCTTGGAGGTGTAGGAAGTTTGAAGAGGGACTGAAGCATGGGCTGAAGAGGACCATAGCCCCTATGTGCATCAGGGAATTTCACGCCTTAGTAGAGAAGGCGAAGATGGTGGAGACTCTGGAAAAGGGTGATTCTCGGGTGATCAGGTCACACCCAGGGGGTTCTTCCAGTGGGAAGGCCAAGGTGCAGCACCCACAAAGAAAGCCCTATGCGAGACCTCCACCACATCGGGCAGGAGCAGCGCCATCCCAGTTTCAGCAGCAACAACCTTGGAAACCCAAATGTTTCCATTGTGGTGGACCACACACGCCCAATGTGTGCCCCAAGAAGGCTTCGGAGAGAAGGTGTTTTGCATGTCAAAAGACGGGACACATTGCTAGAGATTGTCCTACCCAGAATAGGATGACTCAACCCAGTGGTTCCCAACAGTTGAGGAATGGAGGCAGTAGGCCTCAAGCAGTAGGGAGAGTGTTTGCCATGACAAGAGCAGAGGCGTCTCAGTTAGGTAACCTAGTGCAAGGTGTTTGTTTTATAGCTGGTAGAGGTGTAAAAGCCTTGTTTGATTCTGGAGCGACACACTCCTTTGTGTCAAGCCTGTGTGTAGCCGAGTTGGGCCTTCTAGTGAAGGAGTTACCGTTTGAACTGTTGGTCTCTACACCTGCGTCAGGACAGGTGTTGACCTCTACAGTTTGCCCTGAATGTCCAGTGATAGTAGAGGGACGCAGGTTCAAAGTAAACTTGATCTGCCTACCTCTTCAGGACCTGGATGTTATCCTGGGAATGGATTGGCTATCTGCCAATCACGTTCTCATAGACTGCGGTAGTCAGAAAATAGCGTTTCCAGACCTCCAAGAGTCAGATGTGATATCTGCTCAGCATGGGTGGTCGGAGTTGGAAAAAGGGGCGAGGTGCTTTGTGATCCTAGCTCGGTTAGAAGTGAAGAATGAAGAGGACGTAAGCAGGATACATGTGGTGAAAGATTTCATGGATGTATTTCCAGAAGAAATACCTGGATTACCTCCTAAGAGAGAAGTGGAATTCTCTATTGATTTGGTACCTGGAGCTGGACCAGTGTCAATGGCACCTTACTGGATGGCTCCAGCCGAGTTGGTAGAATTAAAGAAGCAAGTGGAAGAGTTGTTGGAGAAACAATTCATCAGACCCAGTGTATCTCCATGGGGGGCTCCAGTGCTCCTAGTTAAGAAAAAGGATGGAGGGTCTCGGTTGTGTATAGATTACAGGCAGTTGAACAAGTTGACCATCAAGAACAAGTACCCCCTACCTAGAATTGATGATTTGATGGATCAATTACATGGGGCCTCGGTGTTCTCAAAGATTGATCTGAGATCGGGGTACCACCAAATTTTGGTAAAAGCTGAAGATGTTCAAAAGACAGCATTTAGGTCTCGTTATGGGCACTATGAGTATGTGGTGATGCCGTTTGGAGTAACAAACGCTCCAGCTCTGTTCATGGATTTCATGAATAGAATTTTTCGCCCTTTCTTGGATAAGTTTGTGGTAGTCTTCATAGACGACATACTCATTTATTCAAGGACCGAGGAAGAACATGAAGAACATCTGAAGTCAGTATTGGAGATCCTGAGGGAGAAGCAATTATATGCCAAGTTCTCTAAGTGTGAGTTCTGGTTGAAGGAAGTCAACTTCTTAGGACATGTAATATCTGCCCAGGGGATCTCGGTGGATCCAGCCAAAGTGGAGGTAGTGCTTCAGTGGGAACGTCCTAAGACAGTTACTGAGATAAGGAGTTTTGTGGGTTTAGCAGGCTACTATCGGAGGTTCATTGAAGATTTTTCCAAGGTAGTAGCTCCTTTGACTCAGTTAACTCGCAAAGATCAACCTTTTGCTTGGACTGAAAAGTGTGAGCAGAGTTTCATGGGGCTGAAGAAGAGGTTGACTAGCGCCCCAGAGTTAGTGATCTCGGATGTGGGAAATCCTTTTGATGTTTACTGTGATGTTTCACATCAAGGTTTGGGATGTGTGTTGATGCAAGAGAAAAGAGTGGTTGCATATGCTTCAAGGCAACTCAATGTTCACGAGAGGAACTATCCTACCCATGACTTAGAGTTGGCGGCTATGGTGTTTGCCTTGAAGATTTGGAGGCATTATTTGTATGGAGCTCGGTTTCAGGTGTTTAGTGACCACAAAAGCCTGAAATATCTGTTTGATTAGAAGGAGTTAAATATGAGACAAAGAAGATGGATGGAGTTCCTAAAAGATTATGACTTCCAACTGATATATCATCCAGGGAAGGCCAATGTAGTGGCAGATGCCTTGAGTAGGAAATCAATACAAGTATCAACCATGATGATTGAAGAGCAGAAATTGATTGAGCAGTTTAGAGATTTAAACTTTGGAGTGGAATTTCATGTAAATCACATTAGTTGTAGTAAGCTGGCTATAACTAATGACTTCCTTGGAGTGATAAAGGATAAGCAGTTGGAGGACCCTAGTCTGAAGCGTACTGTGGAGTCACTAGGGACCGACCAGGCTAAAGACTTTGTGATGGGCAATGATGGGATCTTGAGATTTAATGGCAGAATTTGCATACCTGCAAATGAAGAGTTGAAGAAGATGATCCTAGAGGAAGGTCACCGGAGTCGCCTTAGCCTACATCCAGGCATGAACAAGATGTACCATGACTTGAAGGAGTCATTTTGGTGGTCGGGCATGAAGAGAGACATCGCCCAGTATGTTACTACCTGCTTGTCGTGTCAGAAGGCAAAGGTAGAGTATCAAAGACCTGGCGGTTTGTTACAGCAATTGGATATCCCTGAATGGAAATGGGACAGCATCGCCATGGATTTTGTTACCCATTTACCTAGATCGGTAAAGGGTCATGATGTAATCTGGGTCATCATTGATCGGCTGACGAAGAGTGCTCACTTTCTTCCGGTGAATATGAGGATGCCTATGGACAAGTTGGCACAGCTGTACATCAGAGAAATTGTGAGGTTGCATGGAGTGCCTTCCAGCATTGTTTCGGATAGAGATCCCAGGTTCACTTCACGGTTTTGGCAGACCTTACAAGATTGCTTGGGAACCAAGTTGTGAATGAGCTCGGCATATCATCCTCAAACAGATGGACAGTCAGAGAGAACGATCCAGTCCTTAGAAGATCTGCTGAGGACGTGTGTCTTGGATCAATTGGGAAGTTGGGATGAGGTGTTGCCGCTGGTGGAGTTTACTTATAATAACAGTTACCACGCCAGTATTGGGATGGCACCATATGAAGCCCTGTATGGGAGGAAATGCAGAACTCCCTTATGTTGGTACAAGGAGGGCGAAGCAGTCTTGGTTGGGCCAGAGTTGATTCAGTAGACAACCGAGAAGGTGAAACAGATACAAGGCAGAATGAAAGCTTCTCAAAGCTGGCAGAAATCCTATGCAGATCAGAGGAGAAAACCTTTGGAGTTTGCTGCTGGGGATCATGTGTTTATGAGAGTGACGCCAACCAAGGGTGTAGAACGAGCTATCAGATCAAGGAAGCTGTCTCCTAAGTTCGTTGGACCATATCAGATCTTAAGGAAGATAGGTCCTGTAGCTTATGAGATTGCTCTACCTCCCCAATTAGCAAATCTGCATAATGTCTTTCACGTATCACAGCTAAGGAAATATCTTGCAGACCCTAGTCACGTGTTGGAAGTGGACGATGTGCAGATCAGGGATGACTTGTCGTTTGAAGCGAAACCAGTCAGGATTGACGATCAGCAGAGTAAGCAACTCAGAGGCAAGACCATCAACATGGTAAAGGTGGTGTGGGATGACAGATCGGGTGATTCAACTTGGGAATTAGAGGAAACCATGAGAGAAGCCTATCCATACCTCTTTTCCTTGTAATTCAATTTTTGAGGACGAAAATTTTTCTTGTTGGGGAGAATGTAAGGACCTGTAAAATTAAATTGGAATAAAAGGAATATATTTTAAATGAATTCTAAGTATGTTTTTATTTAAAATAAAAAGGAAGGAAAGTGTAGCTTAGAGGTCTACAAGATCGCCGTTGTTGAAGACGGAGGCGACCTCCGACTTCTCTGGTACATAATCGCCTGTCGCCTATGGTGTACATGATCGCCGAAAGTGCACTTAGTATGTGGTCAAGATGCTGGATCAACCATAGTGGGTTCCAAAAACCACGCGTATCAAGGTGTGGGTTAAGCCTTAGATACGCTGTGCATGCGAAGCTCCATGCTTGAGCATAAGAAATCGTCCTTAGTGTTGCATGCATGGGCGCACGAGGAGTAGTGCTGATCTATTCTTGGAAATGTGAAGCTACCGACGTCACCAAGTCATGTGGAGGTGATACCTTGGACGTAACATAGTGGGATGAAGAACCTTCAGCAAGGCGTGGCGATGTGTCATCAGTCATCGCCGGGGCGAGAGACATGCGGGCATCGCCAGGGCGAGAGACATGCGGGCATCGCCAGGGCGAGAGACATGCGGGCATCGCCAGGGCGCGAGACATGCGGACATCGCCAGGGCGAGAGACATGCGGGCATCGCCAGGGCGCGAGACATGCGGGCATCGCCAGGGCGCGAGACATGCGGACATCGCCAGGGCGAGAGGCATGTGGGCATCGCCAGGGCGAGAGACATGCGGGCATCGCCAGGGCGTGAGACATGCGGGCATCGCCAGGGCGCGAGACGTGCGGGCATCGCCAGGGCGCGAGACATGCGAGCATCGCCAGGGATAGACATCGGTCGTCTTCCAGAGTGAGACATCGGTCGTCTTCCAGAGAGAGACATCGGTCGTCCGCCAGGATGAGTCATCGGTGGAAGGTTATCGCGCGATGTCGTGTTTCACACAGATAAGGTGGGACCCAGGCTCCCAGCATGAGACGTCCTGCACGCGCGACACGTAGACAAAAAGGGTGTTTCAGAATAGTTGGCATCAGAGAGTTGGTATGCGCAGAGACACACGTGGCCGTACTGTTCAAGGAAGTGTGCATGCAAGCTTTCCTGCAGAGTGGGTAGTGGCAGCGGCAATTGTGGACAAGTTGGTTTAGATTCAAAAACTCACTTCTAAGAGGCAAAGAACGTTGCTGTGGTTCAAGAGTGACAGAGTGAGTTTACCTTCATCCTTCTCTTTTCTCTCCTTCGCGCTGCGATTCAGGCATCCTCAAGCGCCAGCACGACGAGCGACGACTACCCTGGATTCCTGACGTTGTGCTCTGCAAGTTCTCCCGTCAGGACGCTAAAACAGAGTAAGTTGTTTCGCTCTGTTCTTCGAGTCGATCCTGCACTTGAGAGGGTTGCCTCTGCATAGGCGTTGCATGCAGCTCTCTTGGCTTCAGGAATCGTCTCTGTTAACGTAGAAATGAGTGGTATAGCTAGTTTTGTGACTAAGGCTCCATGGTGCAGGTTAAGGCATCTTTAAGCTTCGGTGGGTTTTGGAGCTCTTGGTGTTTTTGCGCAAGTTCAGGTAAGGGAAGCTAGCAGTTTCGTTTATAAAAACGTTAGGCGAGTAGGTTCTGAAGTGAGGGCGACGTGGTCGCCGGTTTTCATATTCCTTTTCACGATGCTCTATTTTTATGTGTGGGGCGACGTGATCGCCGATTTTAATGTTGATTTCGAACTTCCCTGTTTTAGTGTCGTTTGAAACTGTTTGAGATTGAAATGTGAAATGCATGTGATATTCGAAAATCTGAACCGTGGAATGATTGTTGCTGTGATTGGAATCGTTCATTTAAGTGTTGTATGATGTGTTGAATGTTGTGAATGTGGGATCAAGGCATAGTATTTTCAGGAAAGAAAATACCATGTAAGATCGTGTAGGATGTGCATTGATCGGTGATTTCTATAATGAGATATCCTGACTCTCCTGATATAATGGAATCATATAGATGAAGTTATTCAGGCGTTGAGAGTCGATGGAGGTTCATATGTATGGGTAAGTGGTTTGAAAAATAACCACTTGACCTGTTGTATGGATTCACCCTGTCATCCTAGGAGAGTGATGAGATTGAGATTATGTTGATGCGCATAGCTGTGGGAACTTTACAGCAATGTAGTATGACAGGTGCAGATCTTTGAGTCTAGTCAATGCACGTGTCTTCCGGAAGTAGTGTCAAGTGTCTATGTGTGATGAGTCAGTGGAAGTCTGACGTGAGAAATGAGAAACATTGAAATTGATAGACACTTGATGGAATTATGTGAATTGAACGACTCTTGAGGAAATTGTGAAATATGTGATTACTTGATGGTCATGTGAAGGGAATGAGAAAGTTGATGGTTTTTACGTGGGTGTCTTAAATTTGTTTTATCTTGATTTTAAAGTTTCATATCTAAATTCTCTTTAAAATATCTAGCTTACCCTGCGTTTTTGTTTTGTGGATGTTTTCTTAAACCTGTGATGATCGTGTATAATTTACACGGGAGCAGATGATGTTGCAGGAAGTAGAGCTCCTCAGTGAGTGGTCGCCGAAAGGAGATCGCCTGTTTTCTGTCTCTGTTAGGCGATTGCCTGTTTTCTGTTTCTGTTAGGAGATCGCCTGTTTTCTGTTTCTGTTAGGAGATCGCCTGTTTTTCTATTTTGCTGTATTTTGTTTAAGTTTGGAAACTTACTGGATATGTATTAAACTCCCTGTGAGGAGAAATTTCATTACATATATATATATATGTTCACTTCGATATTATTATTTTACCTTTATTTCATTATATAAATATGAAAAGGATTTGGCGGGATGTTACAATTGATCCAAGAATCAATCGGTAGAAACCTCCAGAAAACCACACCTCACCGATTGAACTTCGATTCAAATGGTCAAAACCTCCGAAAAACGATTACGGCAGCAAGCAATCAAACAGAAACCACCGAAAACCTCACAAAGTCAACTGTGGATGGGAATCACAGTTTACACAGTCCCACGGTGGGCGCCAAATGATCCAGCCACTTGACCAAAGCGTTAGAGCTTCTTCTTCCAGAACCTCGTCCTCACCAGCTTCACGCCAAGTGCATCGATAACCTTCACCTGAAAATCCTCCAAGAAACCTGAAAGAACAGTATGGCGCCTCTGCGGCCGGTTGCGCTCCGACGCTCAAGTCAGTGATTGAATCAACAAAGAATCTCAAAGAAAACTCAGAACCGTGTACAGGTGAATCACCACCAAAATGAAATGATCCCCCTAATTCCGTTAGGAATTTTGTATATATACCTGAGTCTTTCTCTCTCTTGACGGTTATTCCTCTTGACACGTGGATAACATCTGGTCATACACGTGTCACCATCTGGAGTACCTGCAGCTGAAACGTTCCACTTTGCTCCTGCGACTAAGTTATCCACACAGGGAGTAGCTTAGTGCACAGGCTACTCTAGGCGCAACCTTAACATGATGAGCTGGTTAACACTAGGTATCACGGCTCACACTACTCATGGTGGCAAACATGGCACTTACCTTCTGTATTTAGACCATATAATATTTAGACCATATAACAAGTGCTTACCAAGTCTTCTCAAATACTCGGCGATGTGAATACCCGGCAATGTGCTCGTTTCGGCGTCCTATTGACCACCTGATCTCCTAAACTTCACACACGACAATCATGTGCAATCTAGGCGATTACTGGTCTTCACACACGGCGATAGGCGATCACTGGTCTTCACACACGGCGATAGGCGATCACTGATCTGTGCTTCTTTACTTCTCGCGCTCTGCTTCCAGGCGCTCACCGGGCACTGATCTGCGGGTGGTGGTCTCTGGAACCGACCACCGATTAAAATTCTGAGTGATCTCCTCCCTGATTCACCTGCTATCTTCTACCACGTGTCACCCTGTGAATGGTCCACGTAGTCAACTGCTGCTGACGTCATCGACTACCGATGACCGACCGGATCACAAGCCCCCCAGTCTCGAGTTGTGACTGGTCCAGCGAAAAGACTAAGAAACCGTCTTCTGGCGGTCTACAGGAGCACACACTCTGGCACTAACACTGTTTCATTCCTTCTTCTTCGCCTTCAGACATTCAAAGCATTTCTCTGTGAGACCCTTCGACTTCTTCAATCTCCAACCTTTGTGACGCTCTTCTGATCATCCAAAGGTAACCTTTTTATCTCTTCAACTGATGACTGATCACCCCTCCCGAGGAGGCACACCGATCACCCTTCTCCGAGGGAACCACCGATGACTGACCACCTCTCTCTGAGGGGACACACTGATGACCGATCACTCGCTAATCCAAGCTGCCTGCAAGGTCCACTCCACGTGGCTTTGGTCCATGCTGTGGGACCCAACTGATGTGGTTCACCCTTTACTATCTGTTCTCGACAACCGAGGTCTGGCCACTACATATTCTAATTTGAAAAATAATATAAAATATTATATATATATATATATAATAATAATACTATATTTAAACTTTATTATAAAAAGGACTAAGGTCTGCTGGTGCTGAAAGGCATAAAAACGACAACTATTTTAATGATAAAAGGGTGACTTTTTAGTCGTCTTTGATCAACGTGTAGTCTTATGTCCTAAAGCAAAGAAATCGGCTATTTAGTCGCCTTCTTAGATTCAAACAAAGAGGACGACTATGTAAAAGTCGCCCTTTTACACCTCCCTATATTAATTATTCATTTATAATTAATATATGTATTATTATTAAATTATATTATGTTAGTTGTTAGGTTAGAATAAAAGTCTATGAAGAGGTAATGGTGGTGGTGAAGAGCAGCGACAACGAAGAACCAAATGGAGGAACAACAAAAACCTAAAGAACAGAGTGCAAGGCAATGAAAGTAGGAATGGTGAAGAATGTTCACAACAATGGGAGAAAAGAAACAAATAAAAAGAAACAAAAAAAAAAAAACAATGGTGAAGAAGAAGAAGAGAGCTCGAAAGAAACTTACAGAATGGCTCCAGAAGACAATGGCTCCAGGAAAACGAAGAAGAAGCACAGAGCAGAAGAGAAAATGAAGTGCCAGAGACAAAGGAAGTATGAAAGTATAACTAACGTGCTCTGAACTAGGATAATAAAAAGAGTCTAAGAGGGCGACTATTTGATAAAACCTCCTTCTTACAACAAAGTGCTTGGTGTAAGAAGGCAGCTATGAGGTAAAGTCGCCCTCTTAGATGAAACATTTTCTTCCAAGAGGGCGGATTTACCTCATAGCTGCCTTCTTACATCAAGTGTAACATCCCGCCAAAAGCTTTTCATATTTATGTAATAAAATAAAGGTGAAACAATAATATCAAAATTGAACATAGATATATACATAATATAATTCATCCATTAGTACAAATGTGCCTCAAAATAATATCCCTTTTTGAGGAAGTTTTAATACATCTCCATACAGGAGTTTTCAAAATAAAATAAAAAAAAACCCACAGCATTCAAAACCGGCGATCCCCTAACAAAAAACAGAAAACGGGCGATCTCCTATCAGAAAATAGAAAACGGGCGATCTCCTATCAGAAACAGGAAACAGGCGATCGCCTAACAGAAACAGAAACAGGCGATCTCCTTCCGGCGACCACTCACAGAGGAGCTCTACTACCTGCAACCTCGTCTGCTCCCGTGCAAATATACACGATCATCACAGGTTTAAGAAAAACAACCACGATACAAGATAAAAGGGTAAGCTAGATATTTTCAAAAACTTTAAATATGAAACTTTATATCTATAGAAAACATAAATCTTCACACCATTCATAATCTATATCAATTTCAACCATCAACATCCACATATTCCACAACTCGTCAAGTGCTATTCACTACATTCAACATTCATGGTTCACACGTCAGACTTTCCACTGACTCGTAACATATAGACACATGACTCTACTTCCGGAAGACTCGTGCGTTGACTCAGACTCAGAGATCTGCACCTGTCATACCACACCACTGTGAAATCCACACAGGGTCGCTGTGAAATCCACACAGCCATGCGCATACATAATCTCAATATCATCATTCTCCCGGTATGACAGGGTTAATTCATATAACAGGTCAAGTCAGTTATCTTTCAAACAACTTACCCATACATATGAACCTCCTTCGACTCTCCAACACTGAATAACTTCATCTATGTGATTCCATTATATCAGCAGAGTCAGGATATCTCCTTCTAGACAAGTCCCTAGTCAATGCACATTACACACGATCTTACACGGTATTTTCTTTCCTGAAAATACTATGCCTTGATCCCACATTCACAACATTCAATGCATCATACAACACGTAAAAGCACAATTCCATCATATAATATTTTGAATCTTTTCTCAAACAATCCCAATCACAGAAAACAATCATTCCAAGGTTCAGATTTTCGAATATTACATGCATTTTACATTTCAATCTCAAACAGTTTCAAACGACACGAAAACAGGGGGTTTCGAAAACAGCATTAAAATCGACGACCACGTCACCCCACACATAAAAACAGAGTATCGTGAAGAGCATATGAAAACCGGCGACCACGTCGCCCTCAGTTCAGAACCTACTCGCCTAACGTTTTTATAAACGACAATGCTAGCTTCCCTTACCTGAACTTGCGCAAAATCACTAAGAGCTCCAACACCCACCGAAGCTTAAAGATGTCCTAACCTGCACCATGGAGCCTTTATCACAAAACTGACTATACTACTCATTTCTACGCTAACAGAGGCGATTTCTGAAGCTAAGGGAGTCGCCGGCAACGCCTATGCAGAGGCAACCCTCTCAAGCTCAGATTCGACTCGAAAAACAGAGTAAAACGACTTACTTTGTTCTAGCGTCCTGACGGAAAACTCGCAGAGGACTCCCCAAGTATCCAAGTGCAGTCATCGCTCGTCGTACTGGTGCTTGAGGATGCCTGAATCGCAGCGCGAAGGAGAGAAAAGAGAAGGATGAAGGTGAATTCACTCTGTCACTCTTGAACCACAGCAGCGTTCTTTGCCTCTCCGAAGTGAGTTTTGAATCTAAACCAACTTGTCCACAATTTCCGCTGCCACCACCCACTCTGCAGGAAGGCTTGCGTGCACGCTTCCCTGAACAGTACGGCCACGTGTGTCTCTGCGCATGCCAACTCTCTGATGTCACTATTCTGAACCACCCTTTTTGTCTACATGTCGCGCGTGCAGGACGTCTCATGCTGGGAGCCTGGGTCCCACCTTATCTGTGTGAACCTCGACATCGCGCGATAACTTTCCACCGATGACTCATCCTGGCGGACGACCGATGTCTCCCTCTGGAAGACGACCGATGTATATCCCTGGCGATGCCCGCATGTCTCTCGCGCCCTGGCGATGCCCGCATGCCTCGCGCCCTGGCGATGTTCGAATGTCTCTCGCGCCCTGGCGATGCCCGCATGCCTCGCGCCCTGGCGATGTCCGCATGTCTCTCGCGCCCTGGCGATGTCCGCATGTCTCTCGCGCCCTGGCGATGCCCGCATGCCTCGCGCCCTGGCGATTGGCGTTCATGTGTAGTCTAGGCAACAGGCGATTATGTACTAACCAGGCGATCTCATAGTCTTCTAAGCTACACTTTCCTTCCTTTTTATTTTAAATAAAAACATACTTAGAATTCATTTAAAATATATTCCTTTTATTCCAATTTAATTTTAAAGGCCTAACATTCTCCCCAACAAGAAAAATTTTCGTCCTTGAAAATTGAATTACAAGGAAAAGAGGTATGGATAGGCTTCTCTCATGGGTTCTTCTAACTCCCAAGTTGAATCACCCGATCTCTCATCCCACACCACTTTCACCATGTTGATGGTCTTGCCTCTGAGCTGTTTACTTTGTCGATCGTCAATCTTGACTGGTTTCGCTTCAAAGGACAAGTCATCCCTGATCTGCACCTTGTCCACTTCCAGCACATGACTAGGGTCTGCCATGTACTTCCTCAGCTGTGATACGTGAAAGACATTATGCAGATTCGCTAAATGGGGAGGTAGGGCGATCTCATAAGCCACTGGACCAATCCTCCTTAAGATCTAATATGGTCCCACGAACTTAGGGGACAACTTCTTTGATCTGATCGCCCGTCCTACACCCTTGGTTGGTGTCACTCTCATGAACACATGGTCTCCAGCAGCAAACTCCAAAGGTTTTCTCCTCTGATCTGCATAGGACTTCTGCCTACTTTGAGATGCTCTCATTCTGTCTTTTATCTGTTGCACCTTCTCGGTCGTCTGCTGAATCAGCTCTGGTCCAACCAATACTGTTTCGCCCTCCTGGTACCAGCACAATGGAGTTCTGCATTTCCTTCCATACAAGGCTTCGTATGGCGCTATCCCTATGCTGGCGTGATAACTGTTATTATAGGTAAACTCCACCAGCGGCAACACCTCATCCCAACTTCCCAATTGATCCAAGACACATGTCCTCAGTAGATCTTCCAAGGACTGGATCGTTCTCTCTGACTGTCCATCTGTTTGAGGATGATATGCCGAGCTCATTCTCAACTTAGTTCCCAAGCAATCTTGTAAAGTCTGCCAAAACCGTGAAGTGAACCTGGGATCTCTATCTGAAACAATGCTGGAAGGCACTCCATGCAACCTCACTATTTCTTTGATGTACAACTGTGCCAACTTGGCCATAGGCATCCTCATATTCACTGGGAGAAAGTGGGCACTCTTCGTCAGCCGATCAATGATGACCCAGATTGCATCATGACCCTTTACCGATCTGGGTAAATGGGTAACAAAATCCATGGCAATGCTGTCCCATTTCCACTCAGGGATATCCAGTTGCTGTAACAACCCGCCAGGTCTTTGATGCTCTATCTTCGCCTTCTGACATGTTAAGCAGGTTGTAACATACTGGGCGATGTCTTTCTTCATGCCCGACCACCAAAACGACTCCTTCAAGTCATGGTACATCTTGTTCATGCCTGGATGTAGGCTAAGGCGACTCTTGTGACCTTCCTCTAGGATCATCTTCTTCAACTCTTCATTTGCAGGTATGCAAATTCTGCCATTAAATCTCAAGATCCCATCATCGCCCATCACAAAGTCTTTAGCCTGGTCGGTCCCTAGTGATTCCACAGTACGCTTCAGACTAGGGTCCTCCAACTGCTTATCCTTTATCACTCCAAGGAAGTCATTAGTTATAGCCAGCTTACTACAACTAATGTGATTTACATGAAATTCTACCCCAAGGTTTAAGTCTCTGAATTGCTTGATCAGTTTCTGCTCTTCCATCATCATGGTGGCTACTTGTATTGATTTTCTACTCAAAGCATCTGCCACTACATTGGCCTTCCCTGGATGATACATGAGTTGAAAATCATAGTCCTTTAGAAACTCCATCCACCTTCTTTGCCTCATGTTTAGTTCCTTCTGATCAAACAGGTATTTCAGGCTCTTATGGTCACTGAACAGTTGGAACCGAGCTCCATATAAATAGTGCCTCCAAATCTTCAAGGCAAACACCACATCCGCCAACTCCAAATCATGAGTAGGATAGTTTCTCTCATGAACCTTGAGTTGCCTTGAAGCATATGCAACCACTCTTTTCTCTTGCATCAAAACACATCCCAAACCCTGATGTGAAGCATCACAGTAGACATCAAAAGGTCTTCCTACCTCTGGGATCACCAGCACTGGAGCACTAGTCAACCTTTCCTTTAGTTCCATGAAGCTCTGCTCACATCGGTCGGTCCAAGCAAAAGGTTGATCCTTGCGGGTCAACTGTGTTAAAGGAGCCACTACCTTGGAAAAGTCCTCAATGAACCTCCGATAGTAGCCTGCTAAGCCCACAAAACTCCTTATCTCAGTAACTGTCTTAGGACGTTCCCACTGAAGCACTGCCTCCACTTTGGCTGGATCCACCGAGATCCCCTGGGCAGATATTACATGTCCTAAGAAGTTGACTTCTTTCAACCAGAACTCACTTAGAGAACTTGGCATATAATTGCTTCTCCCTCAGGATCTCCAATACTGTCTTCAGATGTTCTTCATGTTCTTCCTCGGTCCTTGAATAAATGAGTATGTCGTCTATGAAGACTACCACAAACTTATCCAAGAAAGGGCGAAAAATCCTATTCATGTAGTCCATGAACAGAGCTGGAGCATTTGTTACTCCAAACGGCATCACCACATACTCATAGTGCCCATAACGAGACCTAAATGCTGTCTTTTGAACATCTTCAGCTTTTACCAAAATTTGGTGGTACCCCGATCTCAGATCAATCTTTGAGAACACCGAGGCCCCATGTATTTGATCCATCAAATCGTCAATTCTAGGTAGGGGGTACTTGTTCTTGATGGTCAACTTGTTCAACTGCCTGTAATCTATACACAACCGAGACCCTCCATCCTTTTTCTTAACTAGGAGCACTGGAGCCCCCCATGGAGATACACTGGGTCTGATGAATTGTTTCTCCAACAACCCTTCCACTTGCTTCTTTAATTCTACCAACTCGGCTGGAGCCATCCAGTAAGGTGCCATTGACACTGGTCCAGCTCCAGGTACCAAATCAATAGAGAATTCCACTTCTCTCTTAAGAAGTAATCCAGGTATTTCTTCTGGAAATACATCCATGAAATCTTTCACCACATGTATCCTGCTTACGTCCTCTTCATTCTTCACTTCTAACCGAGCTAGGATCACAAAGCACCTCGCCCCTTTTTCCAACTCCGACCACCCATGCTGAGCAGATATCACATCTGACTCTTGGAGGTCTGGAAACGCTATTTTCTGACTACCGCAGTCTATGAGAACGTGATTGGCAGATAGCCAATCCATTCCCAGGATAACATCCAGGTCCTGAAGAGGTAGGCAGATCAAGTTTACTTTGAACCTGCGTCCCTCTACTATCACTGGACATTCAGGGCAAACTGTAGAGGTCAACACCTGTCCTGACGCAGGTGTAGAGACCAACAGTTCAAACGGTAACTCCTTCACTAGAAGGCCCAACTCGGCTACACACAGGCTTGACACAAAGGAGTGTGTCGCTCCAGAATCAAACAAGGCTTTTACACCTCTACCAGCTATAAAACAAACACCTTGCACTAGGTTACCTGACTGAGACGCTTTTGCTCCTGTCATGGCAAACACTCTCCCTATTGCTTGAGGTCTGCTGCCTTCATTCCTCAACTGCTGAGAACCACTGGGTTGAGTCGCCCCATTCCTGTTAGGGCACTCTCTAGCAACGTGCCCCGTCTTTTGGCAGGTGTAACACCTTCTCTCTAAATTTCTCTTGAGGCACGCATTGGATGTGTGTGGTCCACCACAATGGAAACATTTGGGTTTCCAAGGTTGTTGCTACTGCAACTGGGATGACGCTGTTCCTGCCCGATGTGGTGGAGGTCTCGCATAGGGCTTGCTTTGTGGGTGCTGAACCTTGGCCTTCCCACTGGAAGGACCCCCTGGGTGTGACCTGATAACCCGGGAATCACCCTTTTCCAGAGTCTCCACCATCTTCGCCTTCTCTACTAAGGCGTGAAATTCCCTGATGCACATAGGGGCTATGGTCCTCTTCAGCCCATGCTTCAGTCCCTCTTCAAACTTCCTGCACCTCCAAGCCTCGGAGGTCGCCTGGGTATAGAATCGGGCGAGATACTCAAACCGAGCAGCATAAGCATTCACTGACATCTCCCCCTGCTCCAATCTGAGGAATTCGGCTTCCCTCGCAAATCTTGCACTATCTGGGAAGTATTTTTCCAGAAATTTCACCCTGAAGCTCTCCCAGTCTAACACTTCAGCTCTGGCTTCCATCATCTGCTGAGCTCCCATCCACCAGAACTCGGCTTCTCCAGATAGGAGATAGGTGGCGAACACCAATTTCTTCTCTTCAGGGCAGGAGGTCGCCCTAAAGATTTTCTCCAACTCCCTGACCCACTGATCTGCTTGATCAGGGGTAGCATTCCCACTGAACTTGGGTGGGTTGTGCCTCATGAACTCAGTCAGTCCCATCTGTTCCTGAGGCTGACCGACGTGGGAATTTGTTTCAGCCGACCGAGCAGTTTCCCAATGGTGTATTGCAGCTTGGTGATTCTGAGCCATTGCTGCATTCTGTTGTTGGATGGCAGTTGCCATCATCTCAATAGCCTTGGCAATCTGGCTCATTTCCGAAGAAGGTTGGGGAGGGGTAGGAGGTCTACGTGCCATCTTTCTTCATTTCAGATTTTGAAACTATTGGTTTCTATATTCCCTACAACTACAAGAATGAGATCGATAAGAAATCAATTCATTCAGGAGGTAACCTCTAGACCTTACAAAGGTCAGCATCTCAAAGTCATTAAGAATTTGAGTTCATCAACAGAATCATAATACTCAAAATAGAAAGCATAACACTGAACAGTCATGGGTACAAACTACCAATTAAATATCACCACACTTAATAATTGGGATAAAACACACCAGAAGTGGATATATGCTCAACATCAAACTTTTGGAATTAAGATTGAGAACATCTCGATTCAGGTATGAGTGTGCACCCTCACTACTTTATCAAGATCCTTTCACTCTTAATACCAAAATTTTTCATTCAAAGCCTGATGGAGGAGGGCCAAGCACATCTAGCCAAGGAAGCCAAGGCCCAAACCAAGAAGACCGTCTAGACCAAGAGGAGCGTCTAGCTCCAGGAAGTGAGCGTCTAGAACGTGAAGGAGGGAGGCTATCCATGGAGCTAGACCGTCTAGGACCTCTCACAAGATCCATGGCTAAACATATCCAAGCACACATAGAAGAAGCCACGGATGGAAGAGAGAGATCCTTGTACATGTTTCATAAAGGCCCAAAGGGGGAGGGGGTGCTTAGTAGATTAGTGTAGTGTAGAAAGCAAAACTTGCTCACTTAGGGGTGTGCTATCAAAAAGGTGCCCTTAGCAATAGAAGGAGGGGTGTGCTAGCAAATAGGTGCCTTTAGCAAAAGAAGGAGGGGTGTACTATCAAATGTTGCATTTTTGACCTATCTTCTAGAATATTAGGATGATGGTGTGGTTTGACTAAAGTCAATACCCTAGGCAGCCCCACTTTTTGTATTTCCATCCCTACCCTTTAAGCTTGCTCACCAAGGCTCCTAAATCTATAAATAAGGAGGCCTACCTCATGTATTTTCAAGTTTATTTGAGTAATGTTATGCTGCCATTTTTTGTGCACAAGCTTTACTCCTCCTAGAAATCTAGGCTATAAACTTCAATCCTTTGACCTTCTCCCTTGAGCTGGCCGAACCACTCAACCCATACTCATCATGCACCTTCAAGACCAACACAACTCCTAGGAGGGTCTTGTTTCACTCATCCATTGCTTCCGCTCCATCTATTTCTACTTTGATTCAAGAAGAACACATGAAAATGCCATCATTTGGTATCATGAGCTTTTGGTTCTTCAAGATGAGTAGCTTGTCTTTTTAAATTTTCAGTTCTTCTTTATTTTCATCTTGTCATTTCAATTCCATAATTGTCTTGCTGTTTTTTACATTTTAAATTGTTCTTGGTGTGCTTATGGAAGATCCAACCGAAGCACATGTGTTCAATTGATCTTGAACATTTTCTTGTGCAATTGTGATAGGATTCCTTACACATTGAGTGGCTGTTTTCTTTTAGGAATTTGAGTCTTTATTGCTTTCTTATAATTGCTTCATTTTATGCTTTGAGTCTTTATTTTTCTGAATCTATAAATGTTGTGTCAAGTCATGTGAATCCATAATTGTCATCAATTCTTAGTAGTCCTTTTTTTTGGCTTGATTGTTTCTTGTTTTTGGGTCTCTTTAAGTTGCCTTAATCTGCTGTTTTTTTTTTATCCTTTGCTGCCTTTTTAATTTTAGTTTGAGTTCATAATTGTGTCTTAGTTCTTACACAATTTCCTTCTTACATTTTCCTTTGTGTTAAATTTTGGTATCTTGCTGTTTTTTTTTTCCAGTTTTCCAGATTTCCCCTGTTTCTCTCTCTGTCTGGCTGTTTTTTTGTTTCAAAAATTATTTCCACTCATAGGAAATTTGTGATTTTCTGGAAAATGCAAGTTTGAAGTGTTACAAAAAGGACAAAAAAAAGAATCAGATCAAAAAAGGCAACAGAAAAGATATGATAAATCTTACAAAATCAGAGTGCAAACCTTGAGCGCTCCAGCTGGCCTAACTGCACACCAAATTTGCAAAAATTATTAAAAAAAAATGGCGCATGTGTTGTGATTGTAGAGCAATCAACAACATCACCATCAAGTATAGGCATCCAATCCCAAGGCTTGATGATATGCTTGATGAATTGCATGGGTCAACTCTATTCTCCAAAATTGACCTTAAAAGTGGATATCACCAAATTCGAATCAGGGAGGGTGATGAGTGGAAAACCGCTTTTAAGACCAAATTTGGATTATATGAGTGGTTGGTGATGCCCTTTGGACTCACTAACGCTGCAAGCACATTCATGAGGCTTATGAATCACACCTTGAGGGATTGTATAGGTAAATATGTAGTAGTTTACTTTGATGATATCTTAGTATATAGTAAAACCCTAGAAGACCATCTAAGTCACCTTAGGGAAGTCTTTCTAGTTCTTAGGAAAAATAGTCTTTTTGCAAATAGGGATAAGTGTACCTTTGGTGTAGATAGTGTAGTCTTTTTAGGCTTTATAGTAAACAAAAAGGGGGTGCATGTAGATCCCGAGAAAATCAAAGCCATCCAAGAGTGGCCAACTCCACAAAATGTAAGTGATGTAAGAAGTTTTCATGGGTTAGCTAGCTTCTATAGAAGGTTTGTGCCTAATTTTTCTAGCCTAGCTTCGCCTTTGAATGAACTTGTTAAAAAAGATGTTGCCTTTTGTTGGAATGAAAAGCATGAGCAAGCCTTTCAAAGGCTAAAAGCTCAACTCACCAATGCACCCATCCTATCTCTCCCAAATTTTTCCAAAACTTTTGAGATAGAGTGTGATGCATCGGGAGTAGGCATAGGCGCGGTATTGTTGCAAGGTGGACACCCCATTGGTTATTTTAGTGAAAAACTCCATGGTGCCACCCTCAACTACCCCACTTATGACAAAGAGCTCTATGCTCTTGTGAGAGCCCTAAAGACTTGGGAACACTATCTTGTGTCCAAAGAATTTGTTATCCATAGTGATCACGAGTCTTTAAAATATTTAAAGGGCCAACACAAGCTCAATAAGAGACATGCAAAATGGATGGAATTTCTTGAACAATTTCCTTATGTAATCAAATACAAGAAAGGAAGCACCAATATAGTGGCCGATGCTCTTTCAAGACGCCACACACTCTTTTCAAAATTGGGTGCCCAAATTCTTGGATTTGACCACATAAGAGAGCTTTACCAAGAAGATCAAGAACTTTCATCCATCTATGCCCAATGTCTACATAGAGCGCAAGGAGGTTACTATGTGTCCGAGGGATATCTTTTTAAAGAAGGAAAACTTTGCATTCCTCAAGGAACACATAGAAAACTCCTTGTCAAAGAATCACATGAAGGGGGACTCATGGGCCATTTTGGAGTTGATAAGACTCTAGATCTTTTGAAAGCAAAATTTTGTTGGCCACACATGAGGAAAGATGTCCAACGCCATTGCTCTAGATGTATCTCATGTTTAAAAGCAAAGTCTAGAACAATGCCGCATGGACTCTACACCCCTTTGCCGATTGCAAATGCTCCTTGGGAAGACATTAGCATGGATTTCATTTTAGGAATTCCTAGGACTGCAAGAGGCCATGACTCTATCTTTGTGGTAGTGGACCGTTTTAGCAAAATGTCTCACTTTATTCCATGCCACAAAGTAGATGATGCTCAAAATATTTCTAAACTCTTCTTTAGAGAAGTGGTGAGACTCCATGGTCTCCCTAGAAGTATAGTGTCCGATAGAGATCCCAAGTTTATAAGTCACTTTTGGAAAACTCTTTGGGGTAAACTTGGAACAAGACTACAATTTTCAACTTCTTGTCATCCTCAAACGGATGGGCAAACCGAAGTAGTCAATAGATCTCTTGGAACTATGCTTAGGGCTATCATGAAGGGCAGCCACAAATCTTGGGATGAGTACCTTCCCCACATTGAATTTGCTTACAATAGAGTAGTTCACAAGACTACTAATGCTTCTCCTTTTGAGGTAGTATATGGTTTTAATCCTCTCACGCCCATGGATTTAATTCCCCTTCCTAATCCACAAGATTTTGTGCATAAGGAAGGAGTAATCAAGGCTGATTTTGTCAAGAAAATGCATGAGAAGATTAAAATTCAAATACAACAACAAAATGAGAAGTACACAAAACACAACAACAAAGGGAAGAGAGAAATAATTTTTGAGGAAGGAGACTTAGTTTGGCTTCATCTTCGAAAAGATAGATTTCCAAATCAAAGGAAGTCCAAACTAAGTCCCCGAGGTGATGGACCCTTCCAAGTCCTTAAGCGAGTCAACAACAATGCGTATAAATTGGACCTACCTCTTGAATATGGAGTACATGACACATTTAATGTAATTGATCTTTCTCCATTTGTAGGTACCAATGACGATGACGAACTGGATTTGAGGACAAATCCTTTCCAAGGGGGAGGGGATGATGGAGGAGGGCCAAGCACATCTAGCCAAGGCCCAAACCAAGAAGACCGTCTAGACCAAGAGGAGCACAAACAAGATTTCAATCAGAAAACATTTGAAAACCTTTCACTATAGCTTTGATTAAGACTCCACTAGCAGAAGAAACACAATGAACCCAATCTCCTCAGGTCATCCTAAGGACGAACTGCTCTGATACCATTAATGTAACATCCCGCCAAAAGCTTTTCATATTTATGTAATAAAATAAAGGTGAAACAATAATATCAAAATTGAACATAGATATATACATAATATAATTCATCCATTAGTACAAATGTGCCTCAAAATAATATCCCTTTTTGAGGAAGTTTTAATACATCTCCATACAGGAGTTTTCAAAATAAAATAAAAAAAAAGCCACAGCATTCAAAACCGGCGATCCCCTAACAGAAAATAGAAAACGGGCGATCTCCTATCAGAAACAGGAAACAGGCGATCGCCTAACAGAAACAGAAACAGGCGATTTCCTTCCGGCGACCACTCACAGAGGAGCTCTACTACCTGCAACCTCGTCTGCTCCCGTGCAAATATACACGATCATCACAGGTTTAAGAAAAACAACCACGATACAAGATAAAAGGGTAAGCTAGATATTTTCAAAAACTTTAAATATGAAACTTTATATCTATAGAAAACATAAATCTTCACACCATTCATAATCTATATCAATTTCAACCATCAACATCCACATATTCCACAACTCGTCAAGTGTCTATTCACTACATTCAACATTCATGGTTCACACGTCAGACTTTCCACTGACTCGTAACATATAGACACATGACTCTACTTCCGGAAGACTCGTGTGTTGACTCAGACTCAGAGATCTGCACCTGTCATACCACACCATTGTGAAATCCACACAGGGTGCTGTGAAATCCACACAGCCATGCGCATTCATAATCTCAATATCATCACTCTCCCGGTATGACAGGGTTAATTCATATAACAGGTCAAGTCAGTTATCTTTCAAACAACTTACCCATACATATGAACCTCCTTCGACTCTCCAACACTGAATAACTTCATCTATGTGATTCCATTATATCAGCAGAGTCAGGATATCTCCTTCTAGACAAGTCCCTAGTCAATGCACATTACACACGATCTTACACGGTATTTTCTTTCCTGAAAATACTATGCCTTGATCCCACATTCACAACATTCAATGCATCATACAACACGTAAAAGCACAATTCCATCATATAATATTTTGAATCTTTTCTCAAACAATCCCAATCACAGAAAACAATCATTCCAAGGTTCAGATTTTCGAATATTACATGCATTTCACATTTCAATCTCAAACAGTTTCAAACGACACGAAAACAGGGGATTTCGAAAACAGCATTAAAATCGGCGACCACGTCACCCCACACATAAAAACAGAGTATCGTGAAGAGCATATGAAAACCGGCGACCACGTCGCCCTCACTTCAGAACCTACTCGCCTAACGTTTTTATAAACGACAATGCTAGCTTCCCTTACCTGAACTTGCGCAAAATCACTAAGAGCTCCAACACCCACCGAAGCTTAAAGATGTCCTAACCTGCACCATGGAGCCTTTATCACAAAACTGACTATACTACTCATTTCTACGCTAACAGAGGCGATTTCTGAAGCTAAGGGAGTCGCCGGCAACGCCTATGCAGAGGCAACCCTCTCAAGCTCAGATTCGACTCGAAAAACAGAGTAAAACGACTTACTCTGTTCTAGCGTCCTAACGGAAAACTCGCAGAGGACTCCCCAGGTATCCAAGTGCAGTCGTCGCTCGTCGTACTGGTGCTTGAGGATGCCTAAATCGCAGCGCGAAGGAGAGAAAAGAGAAGGATGAAGGTGAATTCACTCTGTCACTCTTGAACCACAGCAGCGTTCTTTGCCTCTCCGAAGTGAGTTTTGAATCTAAACCAACTTGTCCACAATTTCCGCTGCCACCACCCACTCTGCAGGAAGGCTTGCGTGCACGCTTCCCTGAACAGTACGGCCACGTGTGTCTCTGCGCATGCCAACTCTCTGATGTCACTATTCTGAACCACCCTTTTTGTCTACATGTCGCGCGTGCAGGACGTCTCATGCTGGGAGCCTGGGTCCCACCTTATCTATGTGAAACTCGACATCGCGCGATAACTTTCCATCGATGACTCATCCTGGCGGACGACCGATGTCTCCCTCTAGAAGACGACCGATGTCTATCCCTGGCGACGCCCGCATGTCTCTCGCGCCCTGGCGATGCCCGCATGCCTCGCGCCCTGGCGATTGACGTTCATGTGTAGTCTAGGCGACAGGCGATTATGTACTAACTAGGCGATCTCATAGTCTTCTAAGCTACACTTTCCTTCCTTTTTATTTTAAATAAAAACATACTTAGAATTCATTTAAAATATATTCCTTTTATTCCAATTTAATTTTACAGGTCCTTACATCAAGCACTTTGTTGTAAGAAGGCGACTTTTCCAAATAGCCGTCCTCTTAGAGAAATTTAATTTAAAAAATGTCATTGAATTTTAAAGGACAAAGTCTGGCCATAAAAGCGTCTTAAATATAGTGTCGAAATAAATCTTTTTTGCAATAGTGCATTTAGTATTTTATAAGTATTGAAACCTAAACAATATGCATTTTAGAAAGAAAAAAAAACATTATTAAATATTAAAAAATTATTATCGAATTTCGTGAAAAATCATTATAACATTATGAATTAGGGACTAAGGGTAGTTTCTTCCTGCACCTCCATGTCTTTCTTCTTGTACCCATACTTCAAAAAAAAAAAAAACTCAAATTACCCTTTGATAATTTTCATTAATTTCGAAATGAGGAATTCAAAGATTTCCCGGATTATATAATTTGGAAGTTAAAATTTATGTTTCGAATTGTACAATATTCTAGATTCCACAATTCATAATACAAATTTGTATTTAAGATTGTAGAATTTGAAATGGATAATTTTAGAATTTTTTAGAATATTAGGTTGCAAGAAAAAATTATGGAGGTGCAAAAAGAAAATTTCAAAATATGAAATTAGTTTGCACGACCAGCCCCACTTTGTCATCCCTACCCACTTTGTCATCCCTATTGGTGCTTGTCTAATTTATTTTCTTTGATTCAAATTGATTCAGCCTTGAAATATATGCACAAGATAAGATCAACCAGAAAATAGGCGTAAAAAAAATCCTCACCAAATTGGAAACTGTATCTAAAAAAATAAATCACACATTGGATGCTAGTGTTTTGTGTTGGGCTCTTTGAGTTTGAGCATTTGACTTTACCAAATTTATGGTTTTTTTTTTCTTTTCAAAATTTGATGCGCCTTTTTAGCATAATCTTCCTAACATATTAATGTTTCCAGATCCAAATTCCCGTGCCGAAATTCACAATATTCAATTCACAATAAATTTTTTAGCCAATACCAAAATTTCAACCGCAAGCAAAAAAAAGGAAACCTATAAAATTGAATGAATATTATGATAAACTCAAGACATAATAAAAACCTAACTCTAAGCAACTTGTAAATAGTCTAATAAAAAGTATATAAACTTAAATACAAAAATTAAAAGCACACAAAAGTATAAATACATTGGAGTAATTAAATTATTTTTCTGAATTTTTCTTTGCTAGACAAAACAAAGCAAGAAAATATAATTGAACAAAGTATTATAAGAAGTTTATGACATTTATAATAAGTAGTTAAAACTTTATTAACTATTGATACTAATTTATAAATTATTTTATAAATTTTTTATATAAATAAAAATCACTTTAAATACTAATAATTCTTTAATTTATAAAATAAAATATAATAATAATTATTTATTTTTATTTTTTAAATTAGTTATTATTTAATAATTTAAGACTAAACGTAGAATTTAGAAATAAGTACTTGTAAAAAGAGCTCAAATACTATTTAAAAAAAAAAAACTTAGAAAAAAAAGGATGATAAAAAATTTATTATATTCTTATAAAAAAAAGGCTCAAAATATATATAGTTCATTCTCATTAAAAGAAAATTATAAAAAAAATAGCTGAAAAATATAATTTATAGAGAGTGACCTCGTTCCCTCTCCAAAAACTTCTATATATATTTATTATATATATTTACTATTAAGTTGGAAAATAATAGTTTGATAATTTTAAAAATTGTATATAATTGTTGATGTGATAAATTTAAAAATAAATATACATATTAAAAATAAATTTATAAATAAATAATATAAAAAATGTTAAAATAATAATATTGAGAATTATAATGAAATTATATAAAGATTTTGGATTAATATTATAGAAAAATCATCTCTAAAAATGCGTGAATGAACACTGACACCGATTCATTCACTTTGACGAAGAAACTTTTAACGGCAGCTCTGCCATTTTAAAAGACTGAACTCACCCACCAGATCTTATTTTTGAAGTTCTTAAACCATGGCACAGAGAGTCTCACCATCCTTCTCTTCCTCCACCAGGCATCCATGGATTCATGATGTCTTTCTAAATTTTAGAGGTGAAGATACTCGTTTGCAGTTTACATATAATCTCTACCATTCGTTGAGGCAAAAGGGGATTCGTACTTTCTTCGACGATGATGGTCTTAGAAGAGGGGAAGAAATTACACCAGCTCTTTTCCACGCAATTCAAAATTCAATGATTTCCATCGTTGTCTTCTCCAAAAACTGTGCATCTTCAATCTATTGCTTAAATGAACTATACATCGTGCTGTGTATAACTTTCTTTTTTTGCATTTTCAATGTTCGTGTTTTCTACCTGACATTAGAGAAAAGGTAACTTGTAAGCATGGGATTGTCCAACTCCAAAAAATACTACTTTCTGAAATACTCAAGGAAGAACATATTAAAGTGGGAGATGTCAATAGAGGAATACCGATAATAAAAGGGAGACTTCAACAGAAGAAGGTCCTTTTAGTTCTTGATGATGTTGACAAATTAGAGCAGCTAAAGGTACTTGCAGGGGGACATGATTGGTTTGGCTCTGGAAGTATAATCATCATCACCACAAGAGACAAGTACTTGCTAGATGCTCATGGGGTGGAAAACTTATATATATGAGGCTAAGCCATTAAATGTTGAAAAAGCTATCGAATTGTTTAACTGGCATGCCTTCAAAAATGGTAAAGTTGGTCCAGCTTATATGAATATTTGCAACCGTGCAGTTTCTTATGCGTGTGGCCTTCCATTGGTTCTGGAAATTATAGGGTCTCACTTATTTGGAAAAAGTTTAGAACAGTGCAGTTCTGCATTAGATAAATATGAAAGTATTCCTCATGAGAAGATTCATGAAATACTTAAAGTAAGCTATGATGGTTTGGAAGAAAATGAGAAGGGAATTTTCCTAGACATTTCTTGTTTCTTCAATACCTGTGAACTGGGCAATGTCACTCCAATTCTAGAAGCTCATGGTTTTTATGTAAAACCAACAACCACTCACACTTGGATTTTCTCTAAAGAAAACACTCTCTTCTTGTAAAACTCTCTAAATTGTATTTCTTTCTGTGGTGTATATTACAACTGAGAGAGCATCCTATTTATAGGCTTTAGGAAGCTCTTATAGAAAAAATCTTCATTATGGCCTTAAAATCCCACTAACAACATGATTAAAACTCCACTCACAACTTTTGGCCTTTCACCTATCAAAACTCCCATTCTTCTAATAACTTCTAATTTTAAAACCCACAAATAAACATTTAAAGTTTATTCAACAAAACTCCCCCATAAACTTAAATGTTTCTACCATCCATCATGCCAATCATCTTCTTGTATTTGTCGAAAAGTACTTTCGGTAGCGGTTTTGTGAAGATATCTGCAACTTGATCTTGACTTGCCACATGCACCAATTCCACACTTCCTTCCTTTACATGATCGCGGATAAAGTGAAAACGAACGTCAATGTGTTTGCTTCTTTCATGGTTCACTGGGTTCTTTGCCAACTCAATTGCTGATTTGTTGTCAACTTGAATCACGGTTGCACCTAGTTGCTTTAGCTCCACCTTGCTCAACAAGTTTCTAAGCCATATCGCATGACATACACACCAAGATGCTGCCACATATTCAGCTTCACACGTCGATAGTGTCACGATCGGTTGCTTCTTTGAAAGCCAAGAAAATGCTGTGTTGCCCATAAAGAATATGTATCTCGATGTGTTTTTCTGATCATCTATATCTCCACACCAATCGCTGTCAGAGTAACCCACCAACTTGAAATCTTCTGCTTTTGAGTAGAACAATCCAAGTGATACAGTACCTTGGATGTATCGTAGGACTCGCTTCAACGCCTTCCAATGTGAGTAAACCGGTTCCTCCATGAATCGACTTATGATGCCGACACTTAATGAAAGATCTGGCCTCGTGCATGTGAGATAGCGAAGGCTTCCTACCAAACTCCGGTATCTACTTGCATCAACACGTTCTCCTCCATCGAACTTTGAGAGTTTTGCACCTGGTTCCATTGGTATCGATACTGGGTTGCAGTTTGCCATCTTGTACTTCTTCAAAATCTCTTTTGCATATGTCTCCTGTGATACAAAAATACCCGTCTCTTTTTGTCTAACTTCCAAGCCAAGGAAAAAATTCATCAATCCCAAATCTGTCATCTCAAATTCTCGTCTCATTGTGCCCTTAAACTCTTCTATCATCTCATTATTGTTACCCATAAAAATGAGATCATCAACATAAAGGGCTACAAATATCATATTACCTCCACTGTTTTTTGTGTAAAGAGCATGCTCGTAAGGACATTGCTTGAACCCGTTCTCCTTGAAGTATGTATCGATACGAGTATTCCATGCCCGCGGTGCTTGCTTCAACCCGTAAAGTGCCTTCTTTAATTTTAGCACCTTCTTCTCTTCTCCCATTTTCATGTATCCGGGTGGTTGTTCGATGTAGACTTCTTCTTCAAGCACACCATTCAGGAATGCCGACTTGACATCCATTTGAAATATCGGCCATTTAAATTGAGCCGCTAGGGAAATGAACAATCGAATTGTCTCCATTCTTACAACTGGAGCAAACACTTCATCGTAGTCGATTCCCTCCTTTTGTTTGTATCCCTTTGCAACGAGTCGCGCCTTGTACCTCTCTATCTCGCCTTGAGCATTCATCTTTTTCTTGAATACCCACTTCACACCAATGGGCTTACTTCCCTCTGGCAATTCTATTAGTTCCCATGTGTTGTTGCGATCAATCGCTTTAATCTCCTCATCCATGGCAGTTTGCCACTTCTTGTCTCGCACCGCCTCTTCAAAGCTAATATTTTCTACATCTGCCAAAAGACATACAAGGTGTACCTCATTTGTCGAATCATACAAATCTTGCAGACTTCGCATTTTAGGTTGTCGTGGTTCATCTTCATCATCGGTAGTTTCAGAATTTATACTTGTCGGTGCAATGACTGATGATTCTTTAATTATAACCTCTGAAGAATTGTTCCAATCCCACTCACTTGTTTCATTTATTTGCACATCACGACTCACCATCACCTTCTTGCTTATTGGGTCAAGTAGCTTGTAACCTTTTGTCTTCTCATCATACCCAATAAAAATGTACCTTTTGCTTTTGTCTTCGAGCTTCGTTCTTCGTTGATCTGGGACGTGTGCATAAGCCACACTACCAAACACTTTGAGATGAGAGACTGTTGGTTTTTGTCCGCTCCACGCCTCTTGTGGTGTTTGATCATCTAACTTCACATGTGGACATCGGTTTTGCACATAGATGGCGCATTGCACAGCTTCCGCCCAAAATTCCTTTGGCATCTTTTTGCTCTTAAGCATTGATCGAACCATGTCGAGAATGGTCCAGTTCTTCCTCTCGGCCACACCATTTTGTTGAGGAGTGTACGGTGCGGTTAAAAATCGCCTTATGCCTTGCTCTTCACAATACTCCATGAAAGTCGTCGAAGTATACTCGCCACCTCTATCAGATCGTACAGCTTTGATCTGTCTATCAGTTGCCTTTTCGACCACCACTTTGAACTTTTTGAACACCTCGAATGCCTCGGATTTTCTTTCAGGAAATAAACCCAAGTTTTCCGTGAGAAATCATCAATGAAGGTAATGAAATACCTTTTACCGCTGAAGGACTCTGGAGTAATTGGTGTTGAACCAAGTGGTGTTCAAGGTTTTGAAGAATCCAAATCCTTTGAAGGATGATGAAGCTTTTGCTGTGCTTGCTGTTGCTGTGCTAGTTTAGTTAGGATCTGGGTAGTTTGAGTTGTGTAACTCAACCTTTGATTGAATCTAAAGCTCAAGCATCTCAACTTTCAAACAAAGTAAAGTGTTTTTTTTCAAACTGAGTTAAAACAACCGATTGTTTTATCGAAACAACCGATTGTTTAAGCTTAGGTGTTTTGAAAACTGTTTTGAAATGTGAAAATTGGTTAAGTAACAAAACAACCGATTGATTCGAGGAAACAATCGATTGTTTGTTATGTTTTTATAACAGAAAACAGTTTTGACTTTGACTGAGCTTTAAATGCTTTTAATTCATACGCTCCAGTCATAAAATGCTTTGACCAATCTTTCTAAAGCAATTAAGAGTTTGTTAAGATTTGATTACAAACATCTTCTTTATATATATACAGAAAAACAGATTTGAGTTTTAAGAATCTAAGTGAGTTGAAAAAGTTTTTCAAAGAGTTGGAGATTGCTTAGAGTTTTGGTTGATCAAAGTGCTGAGATAGGATTCTCTTGTACTGATTTCAGATTGCTTCTGTAACAAGTGTAATCCTTGTAATTCTGTGAACATTCGTTTGTGCTGTTGCTAAGAAGAGCTGTGTGTTCTTGAGGGGATCAAGATCAGCTTTCTTAGTGTGGTGTGCTGACCAAGGAAAGTGTGTTTCTTGAGGGTGTTCAAGGTCACTTTCTTGGTTGTGTGTAAGTAATCTAGTGTTGATTGCTTAGTGGATTTCCTCAGGGTTCTGAGAAGACTGGATGTAGCTCTGGGTTGGAGTGAACCAGTATAAACAACTGTGTACAATCTCTCTATCCCTTACTCTTTAAATTCAGTTTGTTTGTTGTTTGCTGATAAAAACAACCGATTGTTTCGAAGAAACAACCGATTGTTTTTCTGACAGTGCAGTTTTGCTTACTGTTTTGACTAACTGAATTGCTTGATCAATTGGTTTCTGAGATAAACTCATTCCAGCTTCAAAAAGTCTGCGAAAACCTCTTTAAACAATTCACCCCCCCTCTAGTTTAAAGCCATAATTCCTAACAATTGGTCCACATATATCGGTGTGAATCAATTTGAGAGGTTGCTTAGCCCAATATTCAGCCTTCTTTGGAAACGAGGTTCTCACATGCTTGCTGAGGACACATTCTTCACAAAATTTTCCCTCGTAGTCCATGTTGGGTAGCCCGTGCACCATATTCTTCTTTGCTAACTCTTTTAGGCCACCATGATGTAGGTGACCAAAACGGAGATGCCACAGCGATGTCTTATCTTCTATGTTGACTTGCAAACATTTTTCTCGTATGCTTCTCAAATTCAGCTTGTACATTCGATTTCTTGCCATCTCGATTCGAGCAACCAAGCGCCCTTGCTTGTTCTTCAAGTGTAGTAGCCGATCTTTCAGAAATATCGAATAACCTTTCTCCGTGAGTTGCCCCATACTCAAAATGTTGGTCTTGAGGTCTGGTACATAATAAACATCTTGGAGTGACCCAATTAAGCCATCCTTTTGTAAGTAACAAATCGTACCTCGGCCTTTGACCTCCACCTTTGATGCATCTCCAAACGACACATGACCATCTTCAATCTTTTGCATATCTTTGAATAGGTACTCGTGACCACACATATGGTTGCTTGCTCCTGTGTCGAGGTACCATAGAGTGTCACTGTTAATGTTGACTTCATTTTGAGCCATCAAGAGAACACCTTCATTCGTTTCGTCTTCCAAGGCTAGGTTGGTTGTCTCTTCTATCTTTATATCTGCTCGACAATCTTTCGCAAAATGCCCCACTTTACCACAATTATAACATTTGTCGGAGTTGCAATCCTTCGCATAGTGACCATATTTGTGACATTTGTAGCACTCGATGTTGGAATAATTTGATCGGCCGCCTCTTCCTCGACCACGTCCTCTTCCACGCCAATTTGGTTGGCTCGACTGTTCCTTCTCCTTATAGTACCCTTCATGATTGCTACCTCTACCACCGCGACCATTTCCACGACTTCCACGACCACACCCTCTACTTCGAGAATTTTGATGATAGAGTACCTTTTCATCTTTGATTGACGCCTTGGTTTGAAGTGCTTGCTCGAGTGTTTCCTCCTTCTTCTTTTTCTTCCGTTGCTCGTGTGCCTCAAGAGAACCGGCAAGCTCGTCGACTGTGAGCGTTGCTAAGTCCTTTGACTCTTCTATCGCACACACAATACTCTCAAAATTGTCGGTTAATGTTCTCAAAATCTTCTCCACAACTCGTGCATCGGTCAACGTTTCACCGTTTCGGTTGAGTTGATTCACCACAGCCTGTACACGCGTGATGTAGTCAGATACACTTTCTGACTCCATCATCTTCATGTTCTCCAACTCGCCACGCAGAGTTTGTAGACGCACTTGCTTAACTCGGTCAGCTCCTTTGAACACCTTCTCCAACATGTCCCATGCTTTCTTTGAAGTGGATGCACCAGCAATCTTCTCAAAAATTGCCTCATCAACAACTCTATACAACATGTACAAAGCTGCTTTATCTTTCGATCGCATCTCTTTCAACGCCTAGGTTTGAGCCGCCGTATAACCCGTGGTATTTGTTGGTTCTTCAAAACCTTCTTCGACCACCTCCCATGTATCTTGAGAGCCGAGAAGAGCTTTCATTTGAATGCTCCAGTTGTCATATCTGGTCGCCTTAGTTAACCGTGGTAGCGGTATTTGACCCGTCACATTCGCCATTGGCTCTTGATACCAAATTGTAAAACCAACAACCACTCACACTTGGATTTTCTCTAAAGAAAACACTCTCTTCTTGTAAAACTCTCTAAATTGTATTTCTTTCTGTGGTGTATATTACAACTGAGAGAGTATCCTATTTATAGGCTTTAGGAAGCTCTTCTAGAAAAAATCTTCATTATGGCCTTAAAATCCCACTAACAACATGATTAAAACTCCACTCACAACTTTTGGCCTTTCACAAAACTCCCATTCTTCTAATAACTTCTAATTTTAAAACCCACAAATAAACATTTAAAGTTTATTCAACATTTTATGTAGAAGATGGTTTGAGAGTGTTGGTTGACAGATCTCTCATAAAGATTGATTCTTTTGGTTTTGTGAGAATGCATGACCTAATTCGGACACAGGTAGAGAAATTGTACGGCAGGAATCAACAGTTGAGCCAATTGGGTTTCTTGATAAGCTTCGGTTCTTGAGTGCTAAAGGCTGCACCAAGCTGAAAACTCTTGCACCCTGCATCATGCTGACATCTCTTGAAACTTTGGATCTTCGGTCGTGCAAAAATCTTGAGAGTTTCCCAGAAGTATTGGGAAAGATGGAGAAAATAAGGACAATATATTTAGATGGCACAGCGATAGACAAATTGCCATTTTTAATTGGAAATTGTGTTGGGCTTAAATTGTTGTCCTTGAAGGGATGCAGAATGCTTGATCAGCTACCAGGTAGTATAAGCATAATGAGGAAAGTTAATGTGTTAGTGGGTTATGGGCATGGAGCATATGAAATTTTTGAAGAAGAGTTGAGGTCAGAGGTGTCTCCAAGGGCCATGGTTATTAGTGGTCATGACCGATATCTTGATGTGTGTTATGCATACATAAGTCCCAATAATGCTATCCAAGTATGCAGTCCTAATCCTCTTATGCACTCTGATTTCCGTTTGTTATTCCCAGAGCTTAGAAGGAATGAGGACAACTTTTGCTTTCGCAGGGAATCATCGATTCATTTCTCGTTTCGAAACAAATTTCCTAAGATAGTGCTATGTTGTTCAATATCATTGCCTTTCGTGAAAAGTTTCGCAGTATTGAATTTAAAGTTGAGAGTATTCATTAATGATACTATGCAATTCAGTGCTGTGTGCAATTTCATAGAAAGAGGGTGGAACACAAAACTTTGGTGTAATCTAGAAGGCAAAGTGGAGAGGGTGTTTTCAGAGCAAGAGTGGAATAAAGCTGAGATTGTATTTGAGTTGGACTTCCCTATGGGAAGAAATCTTACAAATAGGAACACAACAAGCAGCATTCATAGAGGAAGTCTAAATTGGAACCTAATCGGTGTGTATGAAGAAGGAAATAACAAGGATGATATTGAATTCAAACATCCCATGTCAATTTTTCCATTATGTAACATACAACCTCCTTCTTCATTACCTACCTCTTTGTACTATGTTGTTAGTAGAGGGAATCCTGAATGAATGAGTGAATATAATTTAAGTTTTTTTAATGTTTACAATTATTTTGTTAGTTTTGAATTAATGGAGCTCACAATTTAATTTTGACACTGGCATATGTGAGCACATGTGTAAATTTGTGCCAACAAAATTTACCTTGATTAAAGTTGATATTTTTAAATGTACCTGTATGGATAGAAGGACCCAGATAGTTCCTGCTACTAGGTGTACAATTGTTAACGTGTCGATCTCCTTGCTCCTTCAAGTCTCCTTCTTTCTTTGTTGGTCTTCGCCGTTTGGAGGATTACCTGCAAAAGACACTTTGATGCTCAAGTAAATAATTGCTCTCAAATGTGTTCTGATGAAATGAAAAAAACTTATCTTACTCCTTTATTGAGAGCTCTATTTATAGTATTACTTTGTGGGCTTTGACTCTTATGGGTTGAATATCAGTTGCTAACTGACGTGTGTAGCGGTTCCTTAATATCAGGGGAGTGTATTCAGTTTAATTTGTTTTTGTTCTTGCCGGTTGACTCTCCTGTCGGTTGGCTCTACGACGATCACACGCCTCCTTCCCTCGCCTTAAGTTATGCTTTGTTGTATCGAAACAACCTGCACCTGCAAGATAGAAAGGGGCGCCCTAGAGACCATTTGCACTCCGACGCTCAAGTCAATACAGGGCAAGCACACCGAGTGTATTAAGTATCTGAGTTTTGGTCTAGAAACTGCATACCTTTGTGAAGTGTTTTACTACCCTTTATATAGTCTAGGGTTTCCTCTGCGCTACTACCCATATTTAGGGTTTACAGGAATACCCTTGTGCTGCTATCACCCAGACTTAGGGTAATCTAGCACGTAAGGCTTCCTTAACTGGAGTGCAAATTCTAACAGGATGGCCACCTGGGTACCCCCTCGTGCACCTAGTCTCTGGGGTCACCTGTCTTGGGAGTGCCTTTACTGTTCACGTGCCATGCATGCAACCTCACTTGGAAACCCTAATCCTGTTGGGCACTCAACCCTTCAAGACTCTACACTTAATTGTGCTTTCCTTGCCACACGCATGGATGCTTTGACTTAGACCACTCCCTACCTCTAGGCATGTTACTGATAACTGGTCTAAAATGTTCTCTCAGGACTCATCGTATATGTTCTAGTTCTGTTGTTCGAAACATCCAAGACCGATGTCACCTCGTCGCACCCAGTTGCCGAGGACTCATCGCCCCGTTGCATGACGAGGACACATCGTTCCACTCTGGTGATTGACGCGCTGATGAAGAATCAGCCCACTAGTCCATACTACCTGTAGGATCCAGCCCACGTGGCTCTGGCCCATGCTGTGGAACCCAGCTGACGTGGCTCACCATTACTAGCTATTTTCGGTGTCCGAGGACTGGTCGGTACAGTTTTATATGTTATGTTAGAGATATTTCCCGAATGTTTTGGAATGCGTATTCACTCATTCAACGTTAATTGTAACTGTTTATCTATTATATTTATTATGTAAGTTATGCATTATTTGACTCGGGTAGTCGATTACCGAGGCCGAGATTGGCTTGTCCGGTACCGACCGGTACACTTGCCCCCCAGGCTCGAAGAGATGTATTTAAGAAGAGCTGAAGATGACTAATGGTGTTCCTGAGGCGAGATGTGATCGTTGGAAGCATTTAATGCTTGGAAGAGATGTGACGTTTGCTTTTCGGGAAAAAGCCGTCATTTTGACATGCACTGTTTAATCAAATGTGTTTGACGGTTGAGATTTTGTGTCATTTTGTATGTTGAGTGGTGTTAGCCATTGGATGGAGATAAATCTAATGGCTCCGAACGGATGATGCAATAACCTCTCTCCTGTTTGATTTCCCGTAAATAGGGCACCATTTATAAGTGGTAGGGTTTACGCTATCTTTGCTGCCTATAGAATTTGCACCGTTTGCTCCGAGTGCCGAGTCTACCAACTTTCTTTTAGTTTTCACAGTCTGAGGTTAGTGATGTCTTCATCTATCTACTCCTCTAATATTGTTGTAAATGTCGAGTCTTTTGAAGTTACTCGCACTGTATCTGGTAGTGCGCGAAAAACTAGTAGTTCGGACCATTTAGTCGATCGGAGGTTAGAAGGTTCGAGTTACGAATGGGTCGATCCGCGTGTTTTGAAAATTCCCACATCTTTTAGGGATTCCAACGCTTTGGATACATTTTTATCCAAAATATTGTTTGTAAAACCCGATGCTCCCTCGGATGCATTGATGGCCGATATTTGTGGCTATACCAATTGGCTCTGTCATGGGCGGGAAAATGCGCCCACGATTTCTTTCTTGTTTATAATACATTTTTCCGTGATTTACACATAACCCTTCCTTTTGATGACTTCATTATGGGGGTTCTTCGAATCCACAATGTGGCGCCGACCCAGTTGCACCCTAATTCATGGGTGGCTCTTCATGCTTTTCGTATTATTTGTGATATCTTTATAATTATTCCTATACCTCAGTCTTTTTAGTTTTACTATAATTCCCGTTCGAGTTTCCCTGTGAGTTGGCTGTCTTTGACAAGTCGACCGGAGAATGATCGATTTGCGTCCTTCACTTCCTCTTACAAAAATTTTAAAGAAAAGTATTTCAAAATTTTTGTGGAGCCGGACGACCAAGATTATTTTTACAATACAGAGGGGCGCAAACGAAATTTCCTTTTCATTGGACCCAAAATCCTAACACAATAATTGCCTGCCCGTGGTCGTCGATGTCAACTTTGGACAAGGCGATTCTTGGTTTTTTTGACCAGCTCCCAAATAAGTTGCCTACGCGGGAGTTGGTAACATTGTATGGGTTGTCCCAGAGGTGGACGAACTTTACTGGTATGTAGATTTCTTATTTACACAATTGCTTTCATTATTTTGATGGTGTTTAATTCATTTGTGTCCTGCAGCCTTGGGGGACCTCATGACGCAACTAAGGCGTCAAGCTGCCAATAGAAAAATAAGTAGCTTCGAATCGGTCGGCAAAGGGAATCTGGTCGTCCCAGTTGACGTGGTTCCTACGCAAGCAAACGCCCCTCCTGTTCTTGCCGATTGACTTGGCCGCCGGTGGACTCTGGCAATAAATTTTGGCTCCGCCTACCTCTCGATGAAATTTGTGCCTTCCTTTGTTGTTTGAATGTTGTTCCTGTTGAGACAGAGGGCGCCTTAACGGCTGGTCACACTCCAACGCTCAAGTTAGTAAGGGTTTACAAGAGCAGCAAATAAACTCAATTTAGTGTGCTAAAACAGCGTACCTCATCTGGGAGTCTCACGCCCCTTTTATAGACACATTATCAACATACAACGACTCCCCTCTGAGAGAAGAAAATAACAACAGAAAATAAACACATTTATCTTCTATCTTTAACAGAAGAAACGACCTACGTACCACGGGCACCAGTCCTCTTTAGGTGCTAACTACAAGCATACATTTTGTTTCTCATATGCATCCCTATCTTCTTTAGGGTTAATAACAACTTATCAACAAGCCTTCGTGTAACTGAAATATTTCAACAAATATATCAACAATTATATGAACAATTATATCAATAAATATATCAACATTTATAAAAAAAAATATATCAACAATTATCTTAACAAATATATCGTTATTCATCATATATATCTCCAAGCGCGGAAACAAAGGGGGTACCCCGTACTACATCTTTATCCTGCGCGTTGGGCCTCTCAGCGAAAATGGGCCAACTACGCAGATGTTAACTCGACCCAACATCCGAGCTGACCTTTACCTTCTCAAGAACCGAGCTACTGCTCACATATACTAGGTTGTCGAGCTCTGTACAGTACACAATTGACGTGGTTCCTCTGCAAGCAAATGCCCCTCCGATATCCAAGAATGCTCCAGCTCTGTTCATGGACTACATGAATAGGATTTTTCGCCCTTTCTTGGATAAGTTTGTGGTAGTCTTCATAGACGACATACTCATTTATTCAAGGACCGAGGAAGAACATGAAGAACATCTGAGGACAGTGTTGGAGATTCTGAGGGAGAAGCAACTCTATGCCAAGTTCTCTAAGTGTGAGTTCTGGCTGAAGGAAGTCAACTTCTTAGGACACGTGATATCTGCTCGGGGAATCTCAGTGGATCCAGCCAAGGTAGAGGCAATGCTGCAGTGGGAACGTCCTAAGACAGTCACTGAGATAAGGAGCTTTGTGGGTTTGGCTGGCTACTATCGGAGGTTTATTGAGGAATTTTCCAAGGTAGTGGCTCCTTTAACACAGCTGACCCGCAAGGATCAACCTTTTGCTTGGACCGACCGATGTGAGCAGAGCTTCATGGAACTAAAGGAAAGGTTGACTAGTGCTCCAGTGCTGGTGATCCCAGAGGTAGGAAGACCTTTTGATGTCTACTGTGACGCTTCACATCAGGGTTTGGGATGTGTTTTGATGCAAGAGAAAAGAGTGGTTGCATATGCTTCAAGGCAACTCAAGGTTCATGAGAGGAACTACCCTACGCATGATTTGGAGTTGGCGGCTGTGGTGTTTGCCTTGAAGATCTGGAGGCACTATTTATATGGAGCTCGGTTCCAGGTGTTCAGTGACCATAAGAGCCTGAAATACCTGTTCGATCAGAAGGAACTAAACATGAGGCAAAGAAGGTGGATGGAGTTTCTAAAGGACTATGATTTTCAACTCATGTATCATCCAGGGAAGGCCAATGTAGTGGCAGATGCTTTGAGTAGAAAATCAATACAAGTAGCCACCATGATGATGGAAGAGCAGAAACTGATCGAGCAGTTCAGAGACTTAAACCTTGGGGTAGAATTTCACGTAAATCACATTAGTTGTAGTAAGCTGGCTATAACTAATGACTTCCTCGGAATGATAAAGGATAAGCAGTTGGAGGACCCTAGTCTGAAGCGTACTGTGGAGTCACTAGGGACCGACCAGGCTAGAGGCTTTGTGATGGGCGATGATGGGATCTTGAGATTTAATGGCAGAATTTGCATACCTGCAAATGAAGAGTTGAAGAAGATGATCCTAGAGGAAGGTCACAAGAGTCGCCTTAGCCTACATCCAGGCATGAACAAGATGTACCATGACTTGAAGGAGTCATTTTGGTGGTCGGGCATGAAGAAAGACATCGCCCAGTATGTTACTACCTGCTTGACGTGTCAGAAGGCAAAGGTAGAGCATCAAAGACCTGGCGGGTTGTTACAGCAACTGGATATCCCTGAGTGGAAATGGGACAGCATCGCCATGGATTTTGTTACCCATTTACCCAGATCGGTAAAGGGTCATGATGCAATCTGGGTCATAGTAGATCGGCTGACGAAGAGTGCCCACTTTCTTCCAGTGAATTTGAAAATGCCCATGGCCAAGTTGGCACAGTTGTACATCAAAGAAATAGTGAGGTTGCATGGAGTGCCTTCCAGCATTATTTCAGATAGAGATCCCAGGTTCACTTCATGGTTTTGGCAGACTTTACAAGATTGCTTGGGAACTAAGTTGAGAATGAGCTCGGCATATCATCCTCAAACAGATGGACAGTCAGAGAGAACGATCCAGTCCTTGGAAGATCTGCTGAGGACGTGTGTCTTGGATCAATTGGGAAGTTGGGATGAGGTGTTGCCGCTGGTGGAGTTTACCTATAATAACAGTTATCACGCTAGTATAGGGATAGCGCCATACGAAGCCTTGTATGGAAGGAAATGCAGAACTCCACTGTGCTGGTACCAGGAGGGCGAAACAGTATTGGTTGGACCAGAGTTGATTCAGCAGACGACCGAGAAGGTGAAACAAATACACGGCAGAATGAGAGCTTCTCAAAGTAGGCAGAAATCCTATGCAGATCAGAGGGGAAAGCCTTTGGAGTTTGCTGCTGGAGACCATGTGTTCATGAGAGTGACACCAACCAAGGGTGTAGGACGGGCGATCAGATCAAAGAAGTTGTCCCCTAAGTTCGTGGGACCATATCAGATCTTAAGGAGGATTGGTCCAGTGGCTTATGAAATCGCCCTACCTCCCATTTAGTGAATCTGCACAATGTCTTTCACGTATCACAGCTGAGGAAGTACATGGCAGACCCTAGTCATGTGCTGGAAATGGACGATGTGCAGATCAGGGATGACTTGTCCTTTGAAGCGAAACCAGTCAGGATTGACGATCGGCAAAGTAAACAGCTCAGAGGCAAGACCATCAACATGGTGAAAGTGGTGTGGGATGAGAGATCGGGTGATTCAACTTGGGAGTTAGAAGAACCTATGAGAGAAGCCTATCCATACCTCTTTTCCTTGTAATTCAATTTTCGAGGACGAAAATTTTTCTTGTTGGGGAGAATGTAAGGACCTGTAAAATTAAATTGGAATAAAAAGGGATATATTTTAAATGAATTCTAAGTATGTTTTTATTTAAAATAAAAAGGAAGGAAAATGTAGTTTAGAAGACTATGAGATCGCCTGGTTAGTACATGATCGCCTGTCGCCTAGGTTGCACGTGATCGCCAGTCGCCTATGGTGCACATGATCGCCGAAAGTGCACTCAGTATGTGGTCAGGATACTGGATCAACCAGAGTGGGTTCCACAAAACCACACGTATCAAGGTGTGGGTTAAGCCTTAGATACGCTGTGCATGCAAAGCTCTATGCTTGAGCATCAGAAATCGTCCTTGGTGTTGCATTCATGGACGCACGAGGAGCAGGGCTGATCTACTCTTGGAAATGTGAAGCTACCGACGTCACCAAGTCATGTGGAGATGATACCTTGGACGTAACATAGTGGGATGAAGAACCTTCAGCAAGGCGTGGCGATTGTCGTCGGCCATCGCCAGGGCGCGAGGCATGCGGACATCGCCGGGGCGCGAGGCATGCGGGCATCGCCGGGCGCGAGGCATGCGGTCATCGCCAGGGCGAGACATCGGTAGTCTCCCAGGGAGAGACATCGGTCGTCCTCCAGGATGAGGCATCGGTGGATAGTCATCGAGCGAGCGGTCATCGGTGGAAGGTTATCGCGCGATGTCGAGTTTCACACAGATAAGGTGGGACCCAGGCTCCCAACATGAGACGTACTGCACGCGCGACACGTAGACAAAAAGGGTGGTTCAGAATAGTGACCTCAGAGTGTTGGCCTGCGCAGAGGCACGCGTAGTCGTACTGTTCAGGGAAGCGTACACGCAAACTGCCCTACAGAGTGGGTGGGGGCAGCGGCTTTTATGGATAAGTTGGTTTAAGATTCAAAAACCCACTTCTGAGAGGCAAAGGACGTTGCAGTGGTTGAAGAGTGAAAGAGTGAGTTTATCTTCATTCTTCTCCTTTTCTCTCCTTCGCGCTACGATTCAGGCATCCTCAAGCACCAGTGCGACGAGCGACGACTGCCCTTGGAGCACCTGGGAGGTTCTCTGCAAGTTCTACAAACCAGACGCTAAAACAGAGCTAAGGCATCCTTTAAGCCCGGTGGGTTTTGGAGTTCTTGGTGTTTTGCGCAAGTCCAGGTAAGGGAAGCTAGCCTTATTTCCAACGAAAACCTTATATTAGATGATTGAGATGATGGGGCGACGTGGTCGCCGGTTTTCAACTGTTATTGCATAATCCCCTGTTTTTGAACGAGATCGCCGGTTTTGGCGTTGTTTTTCGAACTCCCCTGTTTTTGGTGTTGTTTGAAACTGTTTGAGATTTAAATGTGATATTCGAAAATCTGAACCTTGGAATGAGTTTTGCTGTGACTGGAATCGTTCTTTAAGTGTTATATGATGTGATGAATGTTGTGAATGTGGGATCAAGGCATAGTATTTTCAGGAAAGAAAATACCGTGTAAGATCGTGTAGGATGTGCATTGATCGGTGATTTCTATAATGAGATATCCTGACTCTCTTGAGATAATGAATTCATATAGATGAAGTTATTTAGGCGTTGAGAGTCGATGGAGGTTCATACGTATGGGTAAGTGTTTGAAAGATAACTACTTGACCTGTTGTGTGGATTCACCCTGTCATACTGTGAGAGTGATGAAATTGAGATCGAGATTGTGTTGATGCGCATAGCTGTGGAAACTTACAGCAGTTTAGTATGACAGGTGCAGATCTCTGAGTCTAGTCAATGCACGAGTCTTCCGGAAGTAGTGTCAAGTGTCTTGTGTGATGAGTCAGGGGAAGTCTGACGTGAGAAATGAGAAACATTGAATTGATAGACACTTGAAGGAATTATGTGAATTGAACGACTCTTGATGAAATTGTGAAGTGTGTGAAATGAATGGGAAAATTGATGGATTTTACGTGAGTGTGTTAAAATTTGTTTTATCTTGATTTTAAAGTTTCATATCCAAATTCTCTTTAAAATATCTAGCTTACCCTGCGTGTTTGAATCTGTGGCTGTTTTCTTAAAACTGTGATGATCGTGTATAATTTACACGGGAGCAGATGATGTTGCAGGAAGGAGAGCTCCTCAGTGAGTGGTCACCGGAAGGAGATCGCCTGTTTCTGTTTCTGTTAGGCGATCACCCTTCTTCTGTTTTCTGATAGGAGATCGCCCTTTTCTGATAGGAGATCGCCTTTCCCTGTTAGGAGATCGCCTGTTTTTTTTTATTTTGCTGTATTTTGTTTAAGTTTTGGAAAACTGACCGATTATGTATTAAACTCCCTGTGAGGAGAAACTTCATTACATATATATAATTATGTTCACTTCGATATATTTGTTCCACCTTTATTTTATTACATAAATATGAAAAGAAATTTGGCGGGATGTTACAAAAACCGTGTAACCCAATATAGAGACAGGGTCATCCTCCCGAAAACCATCAATGTTGAATTCTTTATTACAATTAGCACCAACCGTGCAAGTCGCGATAACACTGGAGGAAGGGAGCATTTTAGCTACCGTCCTGACCAACAACCTTATCACGAAATAGATGGAGTTGTAGAGACGGAGCTGGCTAAGTCAGCAAGTACCTTGAAGACAACTTTAAAATATATGGATAAGATGCGCCAAGAGATTATTGTAGCGGGGAAGACCGAACAGGCTTTAAGAGCCGATTTGGCGACAATGGAAGTGGAAAATGCTAGGCTTGACAAGTAAAAAGTCGAGGCCGAAGAATGAGAAAAAACACTAGCTGCTGAGGTGGAAAAGTATCATGCATTCATGCTGCACATAAGTGAAAATTACTTTCACCAGGGTCTTCAACAAGCGGCCTTTAACCACGGGTTATCGACTGAAGACCCTCGCTATGATCTAGACAAAGACGTGGTTGATGGCAAACTGGTACCAATCGGCGGGAATGCCAATGTTGAACATGGTCTTTGATGTCTCCAAATCTATGTGGATTGCTTGAAGGCTTTGCTGCTGCTTGTGTGTGTGGGTTCTGGGTAGTATAAATTTGTTAACACTACAAGAAAATAACAATTTTTTCACCGAATTCAGCGACTAAAAATCAGTAGCTGCAATTTGCGACCAAAATAGCCACCAAATACCCGTAATATCAAATCTGCGACTGAAATAGTGATCGACTGAATTGTTAATGATATTAGTTTGTTTTTTCGACCGAATCAACGATCGAACATGAGAGTGACAAACTATCGGTTGCTAAAGTGGTGGCTGTTTTGAATAAATTGGAAAAAATATATCTGCGACCGAATTAGCGACCAAATATGTTTATTTTTTAGTCACCAATTTTATTTCAGTCGCTAAATATTATTGCTTATTTTCTACCATCAAATTACCCACCCAATATAGTTATTTTTAGCCACCGATTTTCTTTTGGTCGCTAAATATAATTGTTTATTTTTGTCCCTGAATCAGTCACCAAATTTGTTTATTTTTTAGCCACCGATTCTATTTTGGTCACTAAATATAATTGTTTATTTTTACCACTGAATCAGTCACCAAATACATTTACTTTTTAGCCATCGAACTTCTTTTGATTGCTAAATATAATTGTTTATTTTAATAATAATAATAATAATAATAATAATTTTTCCTGAGATAATATGTTATTAGTATGATGGTTATATTTTTACTAGTTATGGTTGTAGTATCTAAGTGAGGAATGTATATCACATTAACTCCCAAAAACTAAATTATAATTTAAATAAAATAAGAAAAAGGAAAAAATGGAAGAAGAATGGGATGAAGCTGGAAATTGAAACCCTTCTCCCTCAAGTCCTCATTCGCCCTCCGTCTTCTCCCTCAAGTTCTCATTCGCCCTCTATCTTCTCCCTCATCATCGTCCTTCGATCATACCTTGCTGGCACAAGCGCATGCACCGCTCCTTCGTGCCTCTGATGGCGTGGTTGTTGTCGGCTTCATTGCGCAACGGCATGACGATTCGGCGTAGCTCCTTGACCGCATCATCAGCTCCAACGTCTTTCTGGAAATCTTGATGCCTCGCTCCTTGTTGATGATGAGGAGGCAAGGGAGTGGTTCCAGCGGAGGAGAATCAACAACTTTCACGACCACGAGAGGGGATTTTGTTCCTTCAGTTCTCTTCAAATCGCTTCTTTTGATTGCTAAATATAATTATTTATTTTAATAACAATAATAATTTTTCCTGAGATAATATGTTATTAGTATGATGGTTATATTTTTACTAGTTGTGGTTGTAGTATCTAAGTGAGGAATGTATATCACATTAACTCCCAAAAACTAAAATATAATTTAAATAAAATAAGAAAAAGGAAAAAATGGAAGAAGAATGGGATGAAGCTGGAAATTGAAACCCTTCTCCCTCAAGTCCTCATTCGCCCTCCGTCTTCTCCCTCAAGTTCTCATTCGCCCTCTGTCTTCTCCCTCATCATCGTCCTTCGATCATACCTTGCTGGCACAAGCGCAGGCACCGCTCCTTCGTGCCTCTAATGGCGTGGTTGTTGTCGGCTTCATTGCGCAACAGCATGACGATTCGGCGTAGCTCCTTGACCGCGTCATCAGCTCCAACGTCTTTCTGGAAATCTCGATGCTTCGCTCCTTGTCGACGATGAGGAGGCAAGGGAGTGGTTCCAGCGGAGGAGAATCAACAACTTTCACGACCACGAGAGGGGATTTTGTTCCTTCAGTTCTCTTCCACTCGCTTCTTTTGATTGCTAAATATAATTTTTTTTTAATAATAATAATAATAATTTTTCATGAGATAATATGTTATTAGTATGATGGTTATATTTTTACTAGTTGTGATTGTAGTAGTTGTGATTGTAGTATCTAAGTGAGGAATGTATATCACATTAACTCTCGAAAACTAAAATATAATTTAAATAAAATAAGAAAAAGGAAAAAATGGAAGAAGAATGGGATGAAGCTGGAAATCGAAACCCTTCTCGCTCAAGTCCTCATTCGCCCTCCGTCTTCTCCCTCAAGTTCTCATTCGCCCTCTGTCTTCTCCCTCTTTGATCCTGCCGCTTGACTCGAACGTGGAAGATCGCCTCGTCACTCCTTCGCCTAGCCTTCTGTTCTGCAAGAAGGCTCCAAGAACCACCACCCGAACTCCAAACGCTGCCTGCAAAACACACAGACGGCGCCTCTAGCGGCCGTTGTAGCTCCGACGCTCAAGTCAGGCAACAGGAACACCAAAAACTATCACTGAATCTCTCTGTGAGACTCATGTGTGCTCTCAGATCCACTTTCTCTCTCTATAACCGTTTTCTGTTATCACTGTGCAACGTGTAAGAACGCTCCCACAGTGACTCAAAGACTGTGTGTAACTGTAAACTGTGTAACTTGTGTGTAAACTTGTAATCTGAAAAGAACTCTCTCTCTACCTTACATGACGTGGAGTGCTTTATACCTGGGCCGCGCCTCTCTCCCAGATGGTGACACGTGGAGGCATGCAACTGGCATCTACTGTACACGCGTCACACCTGGAGGGCTTCTGCGCTTCTCTCTGTGCGGGCCGCATGCTCCCAGGAGAGCGCCAGGTGTGGCTGGTCTAAGCTCACTCGCCAGGCACATCCTGCCTGCATGGCCTCGCCGCACGTCCTTTGAGTGGGCATCATGCGAGGTGCATGCGTAACGTTCTCGCTGGGAACCTTGGTCCAAACTTAACACGCATTGGCAAGAACACCGATGACCGATCGCCCTCTTCATGCACTTACGACCGATCGCCCTCTGCACACACTTACGACCGATCGCCCTCTGCACGCATTAACGCCCGATCGCGCTCTTCATGCAGTAACGCCCGACCGGTGCCTTATAGCTTTCCCCCGATGACCGGGCGGTGCATCATAACTCTCCCCCGATGACCAGACGGTGCCTCATAACTTTCCCCCGATGACCGGGCGGTGCCTCATAACTTCACGCTCTGCTTCCAGGCGCTTATCTATGCTCTGAACTGGGAGTGGTGGCCACCTGATATCTGACTACTGATCACCGTTCTAGGTGATCTCCTCCCTGATTCACTTGCTCTTTCTACCACGTGCCACCCTGTGCATGGTCCACGTGGTCAACTGCTGCTGACGTCATAAACTACTGATGACCGATCGGATCACTCTTCATCGTCCTTCGATCATACCTCGCTGGCGCAAGCGCAGGCACTGCTCCTTCGTGCCTCTGATGGAGTGGTTGTTGTCGGCTTCATTGCGCAACGACATGACGATTCAGCGTAGCTCCTTGACCGCGTCATCAGCTCCAACATCTTTCTGGAAATCTCGATGCCTCGCTCCTTGTCGACAATGAGGAGGCAAGGGAGTGGTTCAAGCGGAGGAGAATCAACAACTTTCACGACCACGAGAGGGGATTTTGTTTCTTCAATTCTCTTCCACTCGCTGTCCCGCTATTCACACGGCTGTGAACATTGCGCTGCTGAGATTTGATTCCGTCGTGGAGGAGTATGAGTTCGGCAACATCCAGGGAATGCTTTTCATGTTCTCTGTAAGTCCTCTTCTTCATTATTCTAAATACCTTACACTATTATTCTCAGACGGTGACAACCACTACGTCAACTGCCAGAGCCTCCGCAAAACCATAATTCCCCTTTCAACTTGTTCCTCGACCCTCCCTCCTATGCTGACACGATCTACTCCTCCTTCAATTCCAACGACCACGACCACGACCAATAGTGAAGAAAGTAAGATCGTTGATGTGCTTTAGGTCAATTATTTTTTTAATGTCCCTTTTTTTTACTGAAATGTTCATATATTATTTCATGAACTTGTCCCCTTCGAATATCGTAACTCATATGGAAGAGATGAGCACAAACTAATTCTATTTGACTTCTTGTTCCTTGTTTTTGCAGCAATACGAACCTGGATATACAGCAGTTCAGAAGAAATCGCAAATAGCTAATGCAGCAATGACCATTAGGTATTCTCCCATTACATTACATATTTTTTTTCCTTATGGTTGAATGTATCTCACATGCTTAAGTTGAATTTAATATGCATGAGATTAATTGCTAAAGAAACCTAATAGGCTTAGGGGTGTGCTTAGCGTGTCCAGGGCTATGATAAGTAAAGTGTTAACTGCAAGGCCCAAGCCCAATAACGCTAGGACAACCCAAGCTAAACTGCATGCATGATACGTAATAGCATCTGAATGGGATTGTGTTAGTGGGAACGCATTTGTATGTGAATGAATGCATGATTGTACTGGGCGAGTCTTTGCGCGGCGCTGGTCTAAGTTGTTTAATGGACCCGAAACACATAACAAAGCTGCTATGTGCTAATACCGGTGGCATGCGCTTAAAGATAAATGTATATATGTGGTTGCTCATGTGTTTGTTACGATTATGTATAAGATATATTTCTTGTTATCATGTTAGATATTTTCTGTTGCTGCTTAGCTGTTACGTGTACATGTTTGTTGCACGTTGATAGTGGTTGTTAACCCTAAAAAGATAGGGATGTGCATGTAAGACAGAAAGATAAGCCTGCAATTTCGCACCTGAAGATTATTGGTGCTTGTGTCAGGTGGTTTTCTGTTAGAGATATAACATAATGTGCTTATTTTCAATTAATATTTGATTATCTCAAGTACAATTGAGGGATAACATGCTATAAAAGAGGCTGAATGTCCTAGGTGAAGGTACGCAATTCTACATACACTTTTTGAATACTGAAACTACTTTTGTTTCTTATTCTTCTTAAAGCCCTTATTGACTTGATCATCAGAGTGTGACCGGCAGTAAGGGCGCCCTCTGTTTAACAGAAATAGCATCCAAACAACTAAGGAAAGCACAGTTTACAGCAGAGATAGAAGGAGTTAGAACCAGTTATCGGAGTTAACCGGCAAGAACATAATACAATTTCAATTTTCTTGGTTGCAACGTGTCTCAACCTTTCCTTCCGCATGTGATTGAATCAAAGGGAACTTATGTGTCCTTCAATTAATTACTTAGCCATAATTGTATCAAATTTCTAAAAAATGTGGCTCCTGGACTAAGCTAAGTTGGCATAGTTTTTCTCTCAAACCCAATTTTGTATATCTTTTGAGTGCAGAAAACTTTTGACTTAATAATTTGTTGGAGAAATTAAGAAATACTAAATGTTAGTTTGAGTTGTTTGTTTAATGTTGTTTCTGGTGTATTACATTACAGGGATAGCCTGCAAATATCAATGACTGAACGAGAACCATTAAACACAAGAATAATAGAGGGAATTAATAATTACTCTGAATGCACATATGCTGCGGATAGAAGCGCAACTTGTTGTCGATCCCTGGCTTTAGCTATAAGCATTATCTAATCTCATCTAAATTTTTCATAGTACTTGAAAAAAAAAATTAAGGCAATAAATATTTAGATTATAAATATTTATTGGTGAGGAGGTTTGATCAACCACAGAAGTACAAGCCATTTGCGAGTAGATATATTGTAAGAGGAAACCTTGAGATTGAGAGTCTGAGAAAATTCGACTTTAAGTCACGGCTTCTAGCCACTACAAGTACAAAAAGATTGGAACTCCTCAATGACAATGAGCATACTCTTAACATCTTGCAATATCCAAGTTTTTTGCAGCAGCTCCAAACTGTTGTAAAGGTAAATAACTTATCTTGTGGCTTAAAAATTTATTAAAAACCTAGTATATAATTTGGTGATGTTCTTGCCGGTTGACCCGCCTGTCGGTTGACTCACGACACTCACACGCCTCCTTCCTCACGTTGATATGTGCTTGGTTCTTTCGAAGCAATCTGCACCTGCAAAAGAGAAAGGGGGCGCCCTAGAGGCCGTTTGTACTCCGACGCTCAAGTCAGTGTAGGGCAAGTAACACCAAGTGTATTAAGTTTCTCTCTGTGTGTTTAGGTCTAGAAACTGCGTACCTTTGTGAAGTATCTTACTGTCCCTTATATAGTCTAGGGTTTACTGCGCCGCTAGCCCTAATTAGGGTTCACTGCGCTACTAGCCATATTTAGGGTTTACTGGAATACCCTTGCGCCGCTATCACCCAATCTTAGGGTAATCTAGCACATAAGGTTTCCTTCTCTGGAGTGCAAACTCTCACAGGGTGACCGCCTGGGTGCCTCCTTGTGCACCTAGTCTCTGGGGCCACCTGTTCTGGGAGTGCCTTCACTGTTTACGTGCCATGCATGTAGCTTCACTGGGAAAACCCTAGCTCTAGTGAGTACCCGTCCCCTCAGGACTCTACACCCAACTGTGCTCTCCCTGCTACCCGCATAGGCACTTCGTGATCCAGGCCTCTCCCTAACTCTGGGTATTTAACTGGTCATTGGCCCACTCTGGGAACCAATCTTAGCTGTTCTGTTTACGCTGTTCAAATCACCCAAGGCCGATGTCACCTCGCCACACTCTGTCGCCGAGGACTCCTCGACCTGCTGAGTGACGATGACACCTCCGCCCATCCTGGTGATCTGACGACTACTCACCCGTCTCTGTAGTCTGATGACTAGTCACCCCTTTCTGTAGGCTGATGACTAATCACCCTTCCCTGTAGGCTGATGACTAGTCACCCCTTTCTGTAGGCTGATGACTAATCACCCTTCCTTGTAGGCTGATGACTAATCGCCCTTCCCTGTAGGCTGATGACTAATCACCCTTTCCTGTAGGCTGATGACTAATCACCCTTCCCTGTAGGCTCATGACTAATCGCCCTTCCCTGTAGGCTGATGACTAATCACCCTTTCCTGTAGGCTGATGACTAATCACCCTTTCCTGTAGGCTGATGACTCATCGCCCTTCTCTGTTCAATACCCCCTATGGGGTCCACTCCACATGGCTTTGGCCCATGCTGTGGGGCCCAGCTGACGTCCGAGGACTGGTCAGTACACAAGCCCCCCAGTCTCAAGCTGTTAGCTTGTTTCAGCGAAGAGACTAAGTGATGGGCGAGGACTGATCGGTACCCAAGTCCCCCTAGTCTCGAGCTGTTAACTTGTTCCAGCGTATAGACTAAGTCATTGCCTTGGGCGGCCTACGTGGCTCTGCGCATAAGTACATGAACAGTGTGCTGAGAAGACACTTCACCAACCCCCTTTCATCCGCAAACACGTGGCTGCATCAACGGTTTGAGATTCATAACGTTTGCGCTCCCTAGGGCTACGTTAAAACCCTTCAAAACCCCGCGCCACTTCACTGTTTCATCACCCTGCATTTTCATTTCTGCATATTCTATCTTCCAGCGCACGCTCTCTTCTTCTCACCAGACTTTTCACGCTTCTCCGCTCTCCCTCAACCAAAGGTATGATTTTTATGTTTTCTCCTCCTTCATAACATAAACTCGATCATCCATATGGCATGCTGTAACTGTTTTGGGCCTGTGTGTGGCTTATGCATTCTAGGGTTTTGTTCTTCTTTCCTGGGTTCATTCTACCTTTGAGTCTTCGTCCACCATTGTTTTCTTCTGAGCCTTTCTTCTTTTCCTGCCTCTCATTTGTTTAGATTCGAGATGGCTAGAACCAAAATCACCTCTAACCCTCCTCCAACCGTAGCGGTCGATTACAAGGCCCTCTACCCATGGGCTTCTGAGGATCTCCTTGCCGAGACCTCCAAACTCACATCCTGCGAGGATCTTCGCAAGCACAGGGATGATGAGAATGAGATTAAAGGACGCGTCTTCGGCAGGGAAAGTGACGCGTACGTCTCTGTGCGTCCTTGCCCAGCAAACGAGCCTTTGTGCACTGATGATCGCTGCAACGATGGGGAACCATTCTTCTTCTTCTACGCCACCATCTTCAAAAGAGTCAAGGTCCGTCTTCCTTTCACCGGGTTCGAAAGGGCTTTGCTCACAGAATTAAACGTGGCGCCTGCTCAACTGCACCCCAAGAGTTGGGCCTTTATCAGGGCGTTCTCCATTCTCTGCAATAACCTAGGGTTCACCCCCTCCGTCGATGTCTTCCTTTACTTCTTCGAGGCGAAGAGCCCCGGCAAGAGGCTTTGGGTGAGCCTAAATGGGGTGGCCGGGAGAGTCCTTCTAACGCTCTTCTCGCAGTCATACAAGAACTTCAAGGGAAAGTTCTTCCGAGTCTGCTGCAGCTCTTACGACCCCACCATGCTCGATGGGTTTCCCTTATACTGGGTGGGGGAGTTGAAGTTCAAAAAGCCACGTAGGCTCGAGGAGTTGACAGTCCCTGATCAAGAACTCTGCCAAATCATTTCCAGCTGGGGCGTGGTGTTTGACTCCACCCAGCTGATTAGGCATGAGTATGACGCTGAGACTCTCAGCGTGTACATTGGTACACCAACTTTGTCTTGCATTTATCTGTTCGCATGCTTAACGCCTTGTCTTTCTAATACTTTCGTATTGTTCACTGCAGGCATGGTACTCAGCGCTGATAAGAAGAAAAGGCTGGCAGATGTGTTGAGTCGCCGCAATGCTAGCGGTTGAGCCCCTGCAGGTCCTTCATCACCCGCGGGTGCTGCCTTGGAACCTATTGCTGAAAAGTCCAAGAGGGCAGCCCCCGTGGAGGTTTCTGACGATGAGGACACCTGCTCCGGCCTTGTCTTCAAAAGGAAAAGGGTGGAGACAGCTGCAGAGGTCTCTTCAGCCACAGAGGGGCACCCTTCATCCTTTAGGGAGCACCCTCCCAGCGCCTCCTCCCCTCCTGAGCCAATCTTAACGCTTGAGGGGGGTGGGGAGAGTGCTCCTCCCTCTGGTCAAATGCCTTCTGCCCCAGAATTGCCTTCTCTGCTCCAAAGGTCACTTGCTCAGATGCCTGGCAGAGCTGTTTTGGAGGCCATGGACAGAAACTCCCTTGAAAACCTCCTCAGCCATGGTCTCGGGGAGTTCTTGGCCGCTTCCAACTCCTTGCTGGTCAAGAACAGCGTTGAGGTGGAGCTGTTTGAGGAGACCGCCCAACTGAAGAAAGAGCTGGAGCAAAAGGATCTCCAACTCCGTCAAGCGGCCAAGCGCGAGACTGCCCTTAATCAAGAACTGGGTAGTCTCTGCCAATCCGAGAAGGAGACCAAGAAACTCCTTTTCTCCAAGGGGCAGGAGGCCCTCCAGCTTGAAGCTAAGATACTCCCCCTCCGCAACAAGATCATTGAACTGGAAGAGCAGGCAGAGGGGGCTCAAGCTAAAATGGCCAAGCTGGAGGAGAGGGCGACTGATCGAGAAGTTCAGCTGGGCAAGGTTGAGGAGGAACTTGCCCAACAGGTTGAACTGCTGAAGAAGACTGAGACTGAGCTCATTGACGACGCCGCCGACGCCTATGGGGAAGGCTTTGGTGATGCCCTTGCTCAGGTTGCCTGCGTGCATCCTGATATGGACCTCTCACCATACTCCGCAACTATGCAGGTGGTCGATGGACAAATAGTGCCCAGATAGGTCTTCTGAACAGTTGTATTTAGCTGAACCTCCTGTAATCACCCTCCTTTGTAATATAAACTTCGATTTATGCATTGTTCATCTTTTTATCGTGCTTTGTATCTGATGGGCTTCACGATCACAAATAATGCACCTGCAAAAATGAACCTCAAGTAGCATGTTTTTTCTGCTAATTTGATTAATGAACCTTAATTTTAATCTGGGCGTTCTCACTCGGAGGGGAAAAGTGTTCCTTATGAACTCCCTTCTTCCTTCACGAGACCTCTAACCCCAAATAATAGGTTCTGACTGACCTGTCATCACCCATGGACGACGTAGGATTTAACCAGGCGAACCCTTCTTTCACCTTGGAAGTTCTCACTCGAAGTGGAGGTGTTCTCTGCGAACCTACCTCTCCACTTACGAGACCTCTAACTCCAAGGGATAGGTGCTAACCGCGAACCCTTCTTTCACATTGAAAGTTCTCACTCGAAGTGGAGGTGTTCTCTGCGAACCTACCTCTCCACTTGCGAGACCTCTAACTCCAAGTGACAGGTTCTAACAGCGAACCCTTCTTTCACATTGGAAGTTCTCACTCGAAGTGGAGGTGTTCTCTGCGAACCTACCTCTCCACTTACGAGACCTCTAACTCCAAGTGACAGGTTCTAACTGACCTCACATCGCTCACAGGCGAGGAGGATTTCTCTGGGCGAACTCTTCTTTCACATTGGAAGTTCTCACTCGAAGTGGAGGTGTTCTCTGCGAACCTACCTCTCCACTTACGAGACCTCTAACTTCAAGTGACAAGTTCTAACAGCATTGTACAAACACATTACAAGCATATATCTTTAACTGAATTTTATTGGGCGACCTCATTAAAAACCCTTAGAAGGGAAAAAAAAGTGTCCCCTGTATGGTGTAGTGTACAAAATTACATGGTTTTAACTGAAATAATACTTCAGGTGAGTCGCATTCCATGTTCGAGGAATCGGACCTCCTTCTAAAGTCTCAAGCCTGTATGCTCCATTCCCAAGGGCCTCTGTCACTCTGAAAGGACCAGTCCACTTAGGGGATAACTTGTTCTCTATCTGGTATGGAGACGCCTTGCGCATGACGAGGTCTGCCACCTGGAACTGCCGAGCTCTCAACTTTGAAGTGTGTTTGAGCTCGACCCTCCTCTTCAGCGCCTTAGCTTTGATTCCTGCTTCTTCTCTAGCTTCATCCAAGAGATCAAGATTCACCTTCCTCTCTTCATTGGACTCCTCAGCTACAAAGTTCTGGAAACGTGGCGAGTTCTCCTGGATCTCCACGGGAATCATGGCATCTGAACCATATACCAAACTAAAGGGAGTCTCCTTGGTAGTGGACTGGGGAGTAGTATGGTAGGCCCATACTATTCTGGGAACCTCCTCGGCCCACCTTCCCTTTGCTTTCTCCAATCTTCTCTTCAGCCCTCTGAGAAGGACTCGATTAGCCGACTCCACCTGCCCATTGGTCTGCGGGTGCTCAACTGACGCAAACACTTGCTTGATCCCCAGCTCTGTACATAGCCTCCCCAACTGCTGGCTTGCAAACTGCGTGCCATTGTCAGACACCAAGCGCTTGGGTACCCCGAAGCGGCAGACTATATTCTTCCACACAAAGTGTTGGATCTTCTGTGTTGTAATCTGTGCTACTGGCTCAGCTTCAATCCACTTCGTGAAATATTCTATGGCGACCACGAGGTACTTCATCTGCCTTATCGCCAAAGGGAAAGGCCCCAAGATGTCAATTCCCCATGTATGAAACGGCCAAGGGCTGTAAATCGACCTGAGCTCTTCTGGTGGTGCCTTAGGCCAATCAGCATGCAACTGGCACTGCTTGCATTGCTGTGCATACTTATTGCAATCTTCCCTCATTGTCGGCCAGTAGTACCCTGCTCGTACGGCCTTAGAGGCCAGAGCTCGGCCTCCGATGTGACTACCGCAGATACCTTCATGGAGTTCTGCCATTATCCTCACACACTGCTCGCCATGCACGCAGACTAAGATGGGGTGAGTAAACCCATGTCTGTACAACTCGCCTTCAATGAGCGTGTACTTGGACGAGTTCTTCTTTATCTTTTTTGCCTCCTCCGGCTCTGCTGGGAGCATTCCATCCGCTATGTAACGCTTGTAGGGCGTCATCCATGTCTCACCGTTTTGTAGCAGGCAGATCTGTGGCGCTTCTACCCCTATTCGCATGCATGTGCTGACTCGTGGTTTCTTCAGAGTTTCTTGAGTCAACGAGCGATGACTCCTCTTCTCACCATCTGACCGGCTGATCTGATGAACTCCCACCAAGTTATCAGCTGTATAGGTACGAGGTGCCCTCAGGGTCTCCTGGAGGACCGTCCTCTGTCTGCCCCCCTTGCCTGAGCTGGCGAGTTTGGCTAACAGGTCAGCTCTGGCATTCTGCTCCCTGGGCACATGTACTAGTTCAAACATTTCAAATGAGCCCTTCAATCTCTGGACGTACTCCAAGTAAGAGGCCATCTGGGGGTCTTTGGCCTGGTATTCTCCCGCCACTTGACCAGTGACCAACAATGAATCACTTTTGGCCAGAAGGCTCTGCACTCCCATCTCCTTTGCCAGTAACATCCCAGCGATCAAAGCTTCATACTCCGCCTGGTTATTGCTGGCTTTGAAAGCGAATCGCAGGGCCTGCTCTATTAACAACCCTTTGGGTCCTTCTAAGATCACCCCCGCTCCGCTGCCTTGCTGATTCGAGGACCCATCTACTGACAACACCCATTTGAAATTGGGTCCCTCCTGCTGGGCTTCGGTTGAAGACATCTCTGCCACAAAGTCAGCGTAGACCTGTCCTTTGATCGGGCCCCTGGGTTCATACTGGATGTCAAATTCTGACAACTCAACTGCCCAACGCACCATTCTTCTTGCCACATCGGGCTTCTGCAGGACCTTACTTATCGGCAGATCTGTCATCACCATCACTGTGAAACTTTGGAAATAGTGGCGAAGTCTCCTGGTTGAGAACACCACTGCTAATGCTGCCTTCTCTAAGGCTTGGTATCTCGTCTCGGGTCCCTGCAACACCTTGCTGACAAAATAAATGGGCTTCTGGCTCTGTTGCTGTTCTTGAACCAAGACAGGACTCACCGCCCTATCTGTAACTGCAAAGTACAAACGTAGGGGTGTGCCGAGTTGAGGCTTGCACAAAACTGGTGGGCTGGCCAGGTATTCCTTGAGCTTAAGGAAAGCCTGCTCACATTCTGCCGTCCAGGTGAATCTGCTATTCCTCTTTAGGCATTGGAAATAAGGGTGACCCTTATCTCCTCCGGCTGACACGAACCTGGAGAGTGCAGCCATCCGACCCGTCAACTGCTACACTTCTTTGACCGACGTCGGGCTCCTCATGGCTATGATTGCTGCACACTTGTCTGGGTTGGCCTCAATCCCTCTTTCCGTGAGCAAAAACCCAAGGAACTTGCCTGCCTCCACCCCAAATACGCACTTTTCAGGATTCAACTTCAACCTGTACTTTGCTATTGTGTTGAACAGCTCCTCCAAGTCGTCAATATGCTGATCTCGTTCCTGGGACGTCACTACCATGTCATCTACATATGCCTGCACATTGCGTCCCAGCATGGGGGCGAGGACCTTGTCCATCAGCCTCTGATATGTGGCACCCGCATTCTTCAGGCCAAACGGCATGACTGTGTAGCAGTAACAAGACAGCTCTGTCATGAACGCCGTCTTGTTCTCATCCATCGGGTGCATCTTGATCTGATTGTACCCGGAGAAAGCGTCCAAGAAACTGAGCAATTTGCAGCCTGAAGCACTGTCTACCAGCGCATCTATGTTGGGCAGAGGATAGGAATCTTTTGGACAAGCCTTGTTAAGATCTGTAAAGTCCACACACATCCTCCATTTCCCGTTAGCCTTCTTTACCAGGACGACGTTCGCAAGCCACTCAGGGTATTGTATTTCCCGTATGTGACCTGCTTTCAGCAATTTGTGTGTTTCCTCCCTGACTACCTGCCTTCGCTCATCATTGAACTTCCGCCTCCTCTGGCGGACCGGTCTGGCTTGGGGATTCAGTGCCAGGCGATGGCATAGGAAATCAGGGTCAATGCCTGGCATGTCTGAGGGGGACCAAGCGAAAGCGTCCAGATGCTTTCCTATAACCCCTGCTACCTGATCTTGGGTCTCCCGAGATAGGGATTTACCCAGCTTGAAAATCTTCCCTCCGATTTTCTTCTCCACGACCTCCTCTGTGGGTTCTGGTCGCCTCGCCCGGGCGACCTCTGCTCGGGTGACCCCAACGTCACCTCGGGGCATATCTGCTTCATTGGTTCCTCCTCCCGGTGGTGAGGTGGTCACCATGCAGACTCCCCTCTTCGTCTTGAGGCTGTTCTCATAGCACCTTTTAGCCTCCTTTTGATCTGACTTGATGGTTACCACCAACCCCTCCATCGATGGCAACTTCATCTTCATGTGCCTTGTGGACACCACGGCCCCCAGCCGGTTCAGGGCCGGTCTGCCCAGAAGTATGTTGTAGGCTGAGGGAGCGTTCACCACAAGGTACCTGATGTTCTCTATGCGGGATGCTATTCCATCGGTGAACGTGGTCCTCAACTCTATGTATCCCCGCACTTCTACTTGGTCTCCTGCGAACCCATACAAACAGCCGACGTAGGGTCGCAGCTGATCAGGAGACAACTGTAGCTTGTTGAAAGTCGACCAGAACATCACATCGGCCGAGCTTCCCTGATCGACCAGTACCCGATGCACCTTTCGTGCGGCAGTGACTACTGAAATAACCACTGGATCGTTGTCATGGGGAACAACATCGCGGCGATCAGCCTTTGTAAAGACGAGGTCGATGTCCGGAAAGTGATCTTCCTCGCAGGCCTCCACTGCCATTACTGAACGTGCATACTTCTTTCGTTGCAAAGAGGTGCACCCTCCTCCTGAGAACCCACCTGATATAGTGTGGATCTCACCATGTATGGGCACTTCATGCCCCTGGTCTGCCCTTGGTGCAGCAGCTGTCTCACCTTCCAATGCCTCCTTTAGATAGTGGTTCAAAAACCCACTCTTCACCAACTCGTCCAACTGGTGAGCCAGAGCCAGGCAATTCCGAACGGGATGCCCAAAAGCCTGATGGAACTCGCACCATGCAGTTTTGTTGGGCCCCAACCTCTTGTCACTCTTTGGGGGCATCTTCAGTCTTTCTGCCACGTTAGGAATGGCAATCAGTTCTTTCAACTCCACCACAAATTCATGCCTAGGGGGCATGTCATCTTTGCCTCGCGCCCTAGGCTGTGGTTTTCGGGGCTCGTAGGGCTTCTGTTTCCCTTGAGCTTTCTTCTTCGTGGTCGCGTCATGTACCCGCAGCGGTTGAGGCCGACTAGGCGCACGGGGCCTTAACGAAACTGCACTTTCTCTCTTCTCGCTGAGCTCCCCTTCAGCAACAATGTGGGCCACAGCACGCCGTTTTATGTCGCTAAAGGTCTTGGGACGGCTGCGTATTAGAGACTCGCTGAAAGGCCCTGGCAATACGCCCTTCCTGAAGGCGTGCACCACCATGTCTTCATCCTTGGTGTGCAACCTTACCACCATCGCCCCAAACCTATTGAGGTAATCTTTGAGGGACTCCCTCTGATGCTGCCTTACATCGAAAAGATCGTAAGACACTGGTGGAGGGGCCCTGTTGACAAGATATTGCTCCCTGAACAGCGCGGAGAATTGCGCGAAAGACGTGATATGTCCTTCAGGCAAACTCACGAACCATTCTAGCGCAGTTCCTATCAGTGTGGCCATAAAGAGCTTATAGTGCACTGCATCGGACCCTCCTGACAACATCATCTGCGTGTGGAAAGCAGTGAGATGCGTTTCAGGATCTTCTTTCCCGGTGAACACGGTTTTAGGTCCTACAAAGGTGGCTGGAACCACCGTGTTCATAATTGCTTGGGAAAAAGGCATGGGAAAGGCCCTTGGAGGCACTGGTGGGGCTCGATCATCTTCCCCACGATCTCCAGCTTGTTGTATGTGCTGTAAATTCAAGCGCAGCTCCTCATTTGCTCGGTGTAACTATTCATTCCTGGCCTGTGAGGCGGCCAGGTCTTCCTGCATACGCGCCTGATGCGCTCGAGATTCCGCCACCGTTTCCTGGAGGGCGCGCATCGTTTCCATCAGCTGTTGCATGGTAACACCGTCGCCTCCGTTTGGTGGAATGGACCCGTGTCTTGTATTCCTCATCTTCCGTGGTTTTTCTCTCACTCTCGTGTATGGGACCTTGTTTTACTCCGGCCCCACGGTGGGCGCCAAATGTTCTTGCCGGTTGACCCGTCTGTCGGTTGACTCACGACACTCACACGCCTCCTTCCTCACGTTGATATGTGCTTGGTTCTTTTGAAGCAATCTGCACCTGCAAAAGAGAAAGGGGGCGCCCTAGAGGCCGTTTGCACTCCGACGCTCAAGTCAGTGTAGGGCAAGTAACACCAAGTGTATTAAGTTTCTCTCTGTGTGTTTAGGTCTAGAAACTGCGTACCTTTGTGAAGTATCTTACTGTCCCTTATATAGTCTAGGGTTTACTGCGCCGCTAGCCCTAATTAGGGTTCACTGCGCTACTATCCATATTTAGGGTTTACTGGAATACCCGTACGCCGCTATCACCCAATCTTAGGGTAATCTAGCACATAAGGTTTCCTTCTCTGGAGTGCAAACTCTCACAGGGTGACCGCCTGGGTGCCTCCTTGTGCACCTAGTCTCTGGGGCCACCTGTTCTGGGAGTGCCTTCACTGTTTACGTGCCATGCATGTAGCTTCACTGGGAAAACCCTAGCTCTGGTGAGTACCCGTCCCCTCAGGACTCTACACCCAACTGTGCTCTCCCTGCTACCCGCATAGGCACTTCGTGATCCAGGCCTCTCCCTAACTCTGGGTATTTAACTGGTCATTGGCCCACTCTGGGAACCAATCTTAGCTGTTCTGTTTACGCTGTTCAAATCACCCAAGGCCGATGTCACCTCGCCACACTCTGTCGCCGAGGACTCCTCGACCTGCTGAGTGACGATGACACCTCCGCCCATCCTGGTGATCTGACGACTACTCACCCGTCTCTGTAGTCTGATGACTAGTCACCCCTTTCTGTAGGCTGATGACTAATCACCCTTCCCTGTAGGCTGATGACTAGTCACCCCTTTCTGTAGGCTGATGACTAATCACCCTTCCCTGTAGGCTGATGACTAATCGCCCTTCCCTGTAGGCTGATGACTAATCACCCTTTCCTGTAGGCTGATGACTAATCACCCTTTCCTGTAGGCTGATGACTAATCACCCTTTCCTGTAGGCTGATGACTCATCGCCCTTCTCTGTTCAATACCCCCTATGGGGTCCATTCCACATGGCTTTGGCCCATGCTGTGGGGCCCAGCTAACGTCCGAGGACTGGTCAGTACAGGTGAGATAAGCCCAAAGTGTTGTCATGTGAATTCTTAAAAGATAATAATTTATTATTATATTATTTTAATCTTTAAATTTAATAATTATTATCACTTTAATTTTTAAAAATGTATTTTGATATTTTGCATGTTTATTGTTGATGTACATACATTTAAGTTAAACTATTTTTTTAACTATTAAATATTAAAGTGTACTGGTCAGACGTCGGGCCTCGATTCTGGTAGACATCGGCTACAATGGACATCGGCACCGATAGACATTGGCTCCAGTGGACATCGGCACTGGCAGACATCGGCACCAGTGATCTTATCAATATGATGGGCCACATAAGTGGGGCCCTAGAGAACATACGTATGTTATCCTATGTGAATAAAGGCCTATTTCGTGGAGAGTCCATGCGTGTGGTGTGTATAGTACATTCAAGTCTAACACAAGTAAGGTATTTCCTAGAGGCGCCAAAGCCCAAGAGTGATAGGGTTTCTAGGGAAGGCTGCATGCATAACACGTGGAAAATTAGGGCACCCACAAAATAGATGGATTCCGCAGCAAGTGGAGCACGAGTTGTTGCCCTAGCGGTCATACTATTAAAACTACACACTCCATAAGAGGAAAGTCCCATGTGATGGCTGTGCTAAGTTTGTGCAACACGCACAGGATGCCTTGATAGGTAACCCTAATTCCACTTAAGGAAAGATTCTAGTGGGGCAGAGGTGTTGACCTAGACACATCCTATAAAAAAGGTGGTAAGAACCCTAGAAAGGTACACTGTTCTAAGCTTGAACTATTTTACTTATCATTCTTTAGCCCAATATTGACTTGACCGTTAGAGTGCAATCTACAGGTAGGGCCCCCTCTGTTTCAACGGAGCCGCTTCCTAGAATCTGAGAGGGATCAGCAGAACCACCAAGAAATAAGGGGAGCAACCACCTTCCTTGAAGTCAACGGCAGCTAGGTCAACCAGCGAGAACATTTGGTGCCCACCGTGGGGCTTGTTAAAACTAGGTCCCATCCACAGTTGTGATCTGAGCTACCAGACGATATGAGGAATACTAGGCAAGGCGCTGTTGGAAGGGAGGAGGACGACCACATCACCATGCAGGAACTCATGGAGACTATCCGCAACCTTCAACAGGCATTTGTGGCATCTAGGGCTGACCAGGAAAGGGTTTTGGCTGAGGTTCGAGCCGAGCAAACCCTCAGACAGGATCAATTCAGGGTCGAACTGGATGCATCGTTGGCAACCAATGAAGAATTGCGCAGAGCCAACGAGGAGCTGCAAAGAGGGATGGGGGAACATGCAATAGGGGAGCCAAGGTCGCCCACCCCAATTAGGGCTCGCCCCATGCCTTTCTCCCAGGTGATCATGGAGGCGGTAATACCAACAACATTCATGGTCCCAAAAATCACCTTTACAGGTATAGAGGATCTAGAGGCCCACATCACGGCCTTCCACACACAGATGATGATCTCGGGAGGAACTGATGCCATGCACTGTAAGTTGTTTATGGAAACATTTTTAGGAACGATGCTGGATTGGTTCATTAGCCTCCCCGACGGACACATCACATTGTTTGATTAGTTTTCGACGCTGTTCAAAGAGCAGTTCATCGTCAACCAGACTCCCCCTCCCGTTTCCTTCGATCTTTTCGATGTGAAGCAATACCAGGGAGAACCATTGAAGGACTTTCTAAACCGATTTGGGGCGCTCGTGGTGAAGCTGCAAACCAAAGACGAGGCCATGATGGAACACACGTTCGAGAAATGGATTTTTTCGGGATCCTTTAGCGATTCCTTGATCAAATGTCGTCCAAAGACGTTCAACGAGATCCACCGCCGAGCCATGGCCCACATCAGCGTAGAAGAGGAGGTGATAGAAAAGTGCGCGAGGGTCAATCCGAAAAAACCTTGTGGAGCAGGTCGTACTCAACCCATGAGGATGCATGAGGCCACGACAGAAAAGAAGGCTAAATCGGCACCGTACGAGCCAAAGAAGCCTCAGACCATGGCAAGAACGAGGGAAGGTGCACCCGCTAGACACAGCTTCAAGGTAAACCTTAAGGAGCTGATCGCTATTCTCGACGTGGCAAAAAAACTGAAGGCACCCCCAAAGACTGACAGAAGACTAGGGCCCAACAAGGACACTTGGTGCAAATTCCACCAGGTGTTTGGCCACAGCCTGCGCAGCTGCTTAGCGCTGGGACACCAGTTAGACGAATTGGTGAGGAATGGTTTTCTGCAGGAGTACCTACAGGAAAGGCAAGGGGCCCCGACGTCAGTAGCCCCAGCAAGAGACCAGGGGCATGAGATACCAATCCATGAGGAAATCAACAACATCTTCGGGGGATTCTCAGGAGGAGGATGTACAACCTCCCAGCGAAAGAGATATGCCAGAGGAGTGATGGTCGTAGAAGAAGGGGAGTCTAACCAGTTTCCTGAGCCCGATCTCACCTTTACGAGGGCTGATCGGCTAGATGTGGCCCCTCACGATAACGACCCGGTGGTAATCTCAATGGTAATGGTGGGAAGGAAGGTGCACCGAGTCCTCCTTGACCAGGGAAGCTCGGCAGATGTGATGTTCTGGTCAACTTTCAAGAAGTTACAACTGTCGCCCGACAAGTTGAAACCTTATGACAGCTGCCTATATGGTTTCGCAGTGGATCAGGTGGAGGTGAGGGGCCATGTGGAGTTGAGGACAACCTTTACATACGACACTGCATCCTGCACCGTCAATATTAGGTATCTCGTAGTCAACGCTCCCTCAACTTACAATATCCTTTTAAGCAGACCTGCCCTAAATAGATTGGGAGCAGTGACCTCATCGAGGGATATGAAGATGAAGTTGCCCTCCTTCGAGGGAACTGTGATCACTATCAAGTCCGATCAGAAGACGGCTAAGAAGTGCTATGAAGATAGCCTCAAGACAAAGAGAGGGATGTGCACTGTCCCTTGCCAGCCTCAAAGGGGAGAAGGGATCGTCCGTGCTGAGATCGCTCGAGAAAAATGACCAGAGCTCGCAGAAGAAGTCTTAGAAAGGGAAATTGGGGGAAGAAAGTTCAAACTCGGCAGATCTTTGAGCTAGGAAACATAGGACCAGGTCGCTGAGGTGTTGGCACAGCATCTGGACGCCTTTGCGTGGTCTACCTCAGACATGCCAGGTATTGATCCCAATTTCTTGTGCCATCGTCTTACCATGGACTCGCAGGTCCGACCTGTCCGTCAGAGGCGAAGAAAGTTTAATGATGAGAGACGACTGGTCATCAGGCAGGAGACCCAGAAGTTATTGGATGCCGACCACATAAGGAAGATACAATACCTCAAGTGGTTAGCCAATGTGGTGCTAGTCAAGAAGGCCAATGGCAAGTGGAGGATGTGCGTCAACTTCACAGATTTAAACAAAGCCTGCCTAAAGGACTCATACCCACTGCCCAACATTGATGCTCTAGTGGACAGAGCGTCAAGATGCAAACTCCTCAGTTTTTTGGATGCCTTTTCTAGATACAACCAGATCCAGATGCATCCTAGAGATGAATGCAAGACAGCATTCATGACAGAGCTCTCCTGTTACTACTACAAGGTAATGCCCTTTAGGCTCAAGAATGCTGGCACAACCTATCAGAGTTTAATGGACAGGATACTCGCCCCTATGACAGGTCGAAATGTATAGGCGTATGTGGACGACATGGTCATCACCTCCCAGGAGAAGGACCGACACGTTGCTGATTTAGAGGAGTTGTTCTCCATAATAGCCAAGTACAGGTTGAAGCTGAACCCCGAAAAATGTGTTTGGGGTAGAAGTAGGGAAATTCTTGGGTTTCTTGCTTACTGAACGTGGGATAGAAGCAAACCCCAAGAAGTGTGCAACCATTATAGCCATGAGAAGCCCAACCTCAGTTAAAGAAGTGCGGCAGCTGACAGGTCGGATGGCCGCCCTCTCCCGATTTGTGTCTGCAGGAGGAAATAGGGGGTATTCCTACTTCCAGTGCTTAAAGAGGAACAACAGGTTCGTGTGGACCAATGAGTGTGAAGAATCGTTCCTCATGCTGAAAAAGTATCTAACCAGTCTCCTAGTGTTGTGCAAGCCGTTGCCAGGTACTCCCCTCCACCTATACTTCGCCATCACGGAGTGGACGATCAGCTCGGTCCTCGTCCAGGAGCAGGATCACGTACAAAAACCCATATACCTCATCAGGAAAGTCCTGCAGGGACCCGAGGTGCGTTACTAGGCTATCGAGAAGGCGGCGCTAGCAGTAGTGTTTGCGGCACGGAGACTCCGCCACTACTTCCAGGGTTTCACTGTCATCGTGATGACAGCCTTCCCATTCGTAAGGTCTTACAAAAGCCTAATGTAGTGGAGCGGATGGTATGCTGAGCAATTGAATTATCTGAGTTTGACGTGTAGTATGAACCTAGAGGACCAATCAAGGGCCAGGTTTATGCCGACTTCGTGGTAGAACTCTCCTCAGCAGTCGCACCCCAGAGAGAGGCAGACTTCAGGTGGGTCCTCTCCGTAGACAGATCATCAAACCAGCAGGGAAGTGGGGCTGGCGTCATACTAGAAGGACCAGATGGGTTACTGATCGAGCAAGCCCTACGGTTTGCCTTCAAAGCTAGTAACAACTAAGCAGAGTATGAGGCCTTGGTCGCAGGAATGCTGCTAGAAAGAGTGATTCGCTATTGATAAAGGGCAGGTCAGGGGTGAGTACTAGGCCAAGGACCCCCAGATGGCCGCTTACTTAGAGTATGTCGAGATCCTGAAAGAGGCTTTTGTGGAGTTCAAGTTGCTACATGTTCATAGAGAACAGAAGGTTAGAGCTGACTTGCTGGAAAAGCTCACCAGTTTAGACAAGGGGGGCAAACAGAAGACAGTCATACAGGAAACTTTGAGCTCACCTCGAACAACCACAAATTGCACAGTAGAAGTCCAGATGGTGAGCGTTTCAGAGGGAGAAAAAAGAAGTCACCGGTCGTTGACCCAGAAAACGTTAAAAACACCTCGTATAAGCGCATATGGTTCGCTAGGAGGAGAGTCACTGCGTGTTTACCTGGTTGATGAGGGTGAAACCTGGATGATGCCCTACAGATGCTATCTGGTTGAAGGACTGCTCCCCTTAGACCCAGCAGAAGCTAGGATCGTCAAGAAAAATGCAAGATGGTACACCCTGATTGATGGCAACTTATTCAGGCATGGCTACACCCATCCCATCCTGACCTGTGTAAGTGGGGTGCAGTGTACCTGTATCATGTCAGAACTCCATGAAGGCATATGCGAGAGTCACATCGGCGGTCGAGCCCTTTCTTCAAAGGTCGTTCGAGCTGGGTACTACTGGCAAATCATGAGGGAAGATTGCATAAGGTACGCACAACGGTGTAAGCAGTGCCAACAACACGCCGACTAGCATCATGCGCCTCCGGAGGACTTGAGGTCGATCCACAGTCCATGGCCTTTCCACACCTAGGGGATCGATATCCTAGGACCATTTCCCCTAACGATTAGACAGATGAAGTACCTTGTGGTCGCCATCGAGTACTTTACCAAATGGATAGAGGCTGAGCTCGTGGCGCAGATCACAGTTCGCAAAGTCCAACACTTCGTGTGGAAAAACATAGTTTGCTGCTTTGGAATCCCAAAGCATTTGGTGTCTGACAATGGCACCCAGTTCGCGAGTTAGCAGTTAGGTAAACTACGCACGGAGCTCGCCATCAAGCAGGTGTTCGCATCAGTAGAGCATCCCCACACAAATGGACAGGTCGAATCCGCCAACTAAGTCCTGCTCAGGGGCCTGAAAAGAAGGTTGGAGAAAGCCAAAGGGACTTGGGCGGAAGAGGTCCCCAGAATTGTGTGGGCTTATCACACCACTCCCCAGTCCACCACCAAGGAGACACCTTTCAGCCTGGTGTATGGTTCTGATGCCATGATCCCCGTTGAGATCCAAAAAAGTTCGCCTCGCTTCCAGAACTTTGTGGCTGAGGAGTCTAATGAGGAAAGAAGTGTGAGGGAGGAAACACGCATTAAAGTCGAAGCCTTGAAGAGAAGAGTGGAACACAAGCACAAGTCCAAGTTAAGACCACGGCAGTTCCAGGTGGCCAACCTGGTAATGCAGAAGGCTCATCCCTACCAGCTGGAGAACAAGTTGTCTCCCAAGTGGATTGGTCCATTCCGTGTGACAGAGGCGCTTGGGAATGGAGCGTACAGACTGGAGACCCTAGAAGGTGGGGCCATCCCCCGAACGTGGAATGGAGCCAACCTCAAGTTCTATTTCAGTTAGTTACACTATTGTATGCAATTAAACTTCATTTCATTTAGTTATACTATTGTACGCAGTTAACGAGACACTCTTTTTCCCTTACGAGGGTTTTTTAATGAGGTCACCCAATAAAAGAAAAAGTTAGTTGAAATAGATGTGTTTTCAATGTGTCGTACAAAGTAAGCGGACCTCTCCCTCACCTTCATATGCCGAGGTCGAGAATAGTATGGTCCCTCAATAAACTTCTCCCTTGCCTTTATATGCCAAGGTCGAGAACAACAAGTGAACCTCTCCCTTGTCTTCATACACCAAGGTCGAGAATAGTATGGTTACCCAGTAAAACTCTTCCTTGCCTTTATACGCCAAGGTCGAGAACGGTAAATAAACCTCTCTGCTTACAGGTGATAAGACTGGAAACAAGCCAAACGAGGATCGCGCTGCTTAAGTAAAGGCGGTCATTTACGCGTTGTTAGTTGGCAAGAGTGTTCCAAAAACAGGAAAGATAGCAAAAGCAGACACAAAATAAAGAAAAAAGATTCCACAGATAAATACAGATTCATCAATTACAGGATAAATACAAATTCATCAAGGTTCACAAAGTACAGAGATAAAATCAACCAACAGGAGGAGTCATCACCGCTACTCAACATCCACCAACTGCCCATTGACAATGGTCTTGTTTAGGCCGGTTTGGGAAAGGTCCACCCCAGGATGCACACAGGCAACCTGGGCCATGGCATCCCCAAACCTTGCTCTGTAGGCCTCAGTGGCCTCGCTGGTGAGCTCGTCCCTCATATGTTGGAAGACCTCGTCCTTGTGGGCCACCTCCTCTTTCAGCTTAGCCAATTTCTCCCTCGTTTGGGCCATCTTTTCATCCTCGCTGCCAAGCTCCTTCTTTAAATCGTCCACCTCAGTGCGAAGGTCACCATTTCTGGCATATAAGCCCTCAGGGTCTCTTGAGATTTTTCAAACAAGAGGCCCTTGGTTTCTCGGTCAGCCTTGCGGAGTTCGTCCACCTCTAAGGTAAGCCTTGTCACTTGGTGTTTCAGATCGACGGTCTTGAAGGCTTCTTAGTCAGCTAACTCCTTTGCCTCCCGCACCTTGGTAAGAAGGAGGTTGGACCCAACAAGGGCTTCCCCAAGGTGTCGTGACACATGCTCCACCAGGGGGTCCACCTCCAAGTTTCCCAGTCTCTCCCTGACTTGGGCAGATCACAGGACTTTCTGAAGGTAGCAAGACAGATTGGCAGCAGGGTCCCATAGGTCACCCTCGGAACCACTCTCCCCCCCCCCACCTTCCTGCACCACGACATTGCGAGGGGAGGAGGTGCTTGGAGGGCACTCTCTGTAGGAGGGAGTTTAGCCTTCGGAGTCTGAAGGTACAGGGATGGTGGCGTCGACTTTGTGTTTCCTTGAGAAAACAAGACGTGAATAGGTGTCCTCATCTTCAGAAGGAGAAACCTTAGTAGCATCCACTACACCTTTGGACCCTTTACCCTTGGCAGAAGGGCCTGGCGCGGAAAGGCCTGGAGCACTCTTCTTTTGCAGGGCCAAGGCGGCTAGTTGCCTCCTTTTCTTAGTGTCCAGCACCATGCCTGCGAAGGAAGGGAGAAAATAGTAAGTAATCAAGCAAACAACACACGCAGTCAAAGCGACACCAACAGATATAAGGGGAAGGGGGTACCAATGTAGGCCTTAAGGGAGGAGGGGTTGTATTCGTGCTTAATCAGCTCGGTGGAGCTAAATAGTACTCGAAGACTGGAAAGGAAGTTGCACACCTCCCATTCCTATGGGGGTAAGTCCTCGAGGCATCTAGGTTTCTTGAGCCCAGGCTTCTCTATCCAATAAAGGGAAAACCCATCCAAGAGTTTGGGGTCGTTCTTATTGCAGCGAATCTTGAAGAATTTCCCCTTGAAGCCTTTGTACGATTGATGGAAGAGGGTCAGCAGTACTCTCCCAGCAACCCCGTTGAAGCTGACCCATAGCTTCTTGCCTGGGTTCTTGGCCTCGAAGAAGTACAGGAACACGTCCTTAGATGGTAGGTGCCCGAAGTGCTGGCATAGAATGGAGAACGCCCAACTATTAGGGTATAACTGGGCGGGGGCTACATTGATCTCGGTCATGAGGGCTCGTTCAAAACCGATAAAGGGCAGGCAAAGCAGGAGTTTTTTGAAGATGGTAGAATAGATGAAGCAAAAGGGACCCTCAGAGTCTGACGACTCATCACAGCAGACAGGTTCATCTACCCTACAAGGCGCTACCCACACAAATTTGTCATGTTCTTTCCCAAAGATACTAGATTTGTGGTGGGACTCGCTCTTCCTATAGGGTACTATGCTCACGGAAGTTGTGAACTCAGAGGTTTCTTTTAGAAGGCCACCGGGAGCCCAAGGGCATAACAGCTTGTAGTTGGGGGAAGGTTGAGGTAGGGGTGTTTGATCCATCTTATAAAGAAGGGCTAAAACAAAGGAAGAGAAAAGCGCAAACTCAGAAGAGGAAATGTGTGCATTTCGTGAAAGTAGAAAAACAGAGAACGATTCGCAACCACCTGCCTTGAAGTCAACGACGACTAGGTCAACCGGTAAGAACATAAAGTAACAACATATCACACTTCTAAGAACTAAATAGGGTATATTCAGCAAAATATATACATATACATATATATATATATATATATATATATATATATATATATATATATATATATATACATCTATATATATACATATATATATATATACATATATATATATACATATATATATATATATACATCTATATACATACATATATATATATACATATATATATATATATATATATATATATACATCTATATATATACATATATATATATATATATATATTTATAATTAATGATAATTTGATAAACGAGGAAGTCTTTAATGTAAGAAGTATTACTACATAATATCAATGGTTCTATATATTATCCTGTGATGGATTAATTATAGTTTTTCATGTAAAATTGTTTTTGAAACTTAGCTGGTTCTAGGATTCTCCAAGTTATTATCGTTGTTTAATTTTTTTATGTGCTTATTTATATAACCTTTGCTAGTGTAGTTAAGTTGTTGCTTTTTACATTGTTATGTAAACCTTGTTTTTGTGTCCATTTCTTCTTGAAATTAATTATAACAACACTAGTGCAAAATAAAGAAAAGAATACTCTTTATTTAGTGCAGTTTTGCGCTCACACGCATTCGTAAAAAATGCGGTGACATTTTTGAAATTAATTTGATTTACAAGTACGGCTATTTAAATAGCCGCATTTGTAAATCAAGCACTTTGATTTACAAGTGCAGTTTTATATTTAGCCGCATTTGTAAATCCTTTTTTACCCTAAATTTTGAAGCGCGCCACACACTTTTAAATTTCCTTTCTCCTATTCGTTTTTGCCACACTCTTTCATATTTTTTTCTCCTCTTTGTTTCGCGTTTGCACTGTTCTTGCTCGCGTTTGTGCTTCATGTTCATCTTTTCTACAGCTTCATTAATTTTTTTTTGATGCCTTTGTAAGTTTCTTTGAGCTCTCTTTCTTCTTCACCCATGGATGTATAAATCTTTTTCGTTTTTCTTAAATTGTTTGGTTTCTTGCATTGCTCAGTATTGTTTCATTGCCTTCGTGGTTTCATGTGGGTTTTTTGGTTTGCTCTATCACTGCTTCCCTGTCCGCTGCCACTTCCGTTGTCGCCGCCGTTGCTGGCGCTCCCATGCCACTCTTCATCAATGTTGCCTTCACATAAGGTTGGTGGTGTTTTAAATTTTTTGATTTTTTTTAATGTTTTGAAGCATATACAAGTGCGGCTACAAAAATAGCCGCATTTATAAATGGTTTTTACAAGTGCGGCTATCACTGGTGCAAAAACGTAAAACAAATGCGGTTATTTTCATTTTACAAATGCGGCTAAACAACCGCATTTGATCAACACGCATTTGTAAATAAGAGATTTACAAATGCGGTTAAACAACCGCATCTGTAAATACTATTTACAAATGCGGTTGTTTCCCGTAACCGCCTCTGTAAATGCTCCAGAGGTGTGCCAGGTTTCATGAATGGCAATGATTTACAAATGCGGTTGTTTACCTTAACCTCATTTGTAAATGAAGGCAATGATTTACAGATGCGGTTGTTTACCTTAACCGCATTTGTAAATCAAGGGAATGATTTACAAATGCGGTTGTAGTAAACAACCGCCTCTGTAAATCACATTTACAGATGCGGTTGTAGTAAGCAACCGCATTTGTAAATCATTCCCTTGATTTACAAATGCGGTTAAGGTAAACAACCGCATTTGTAAATTAGGTTTTTTTTTTTTAGAACTATTTGGTTAGTTGTTTTCCCATACGAATTATCTTATGCAGTTTCATTATACCCATCCCAGCCAGGCAGACAAATAAACAGATTCAGAGAAACAAAGTCAATTTATAGTAATTGATCAAAATGTATACAAAAATAGTAATAATCTCTATCTATTCTTACACTATTGATCAAATCGTAGAGTTATAAAAGTTTAGGAAATATGTGGACCAAGATTGTCTCACATATGTCATGGCTTCCGAACTCATGGGTTCCTCATCCGTGAAGAACTGCATTTCAAAATGGTTGACACATAAATTAGTTTTAAGATAGATAAATTAGTTTGAAGTTATAAAAATAATTTAAGAAATCTTACCTCTTGCCAATTACTTGTAAGACCTAGTCTTACAATGGTACTCATCCATTGCATGACGTAATAGCCACACTCATAGCTTCCTGGTTGTTTATTACACTATAATTCAATAAATTGTAAAAGTTAGTATAATTAAACAATGAAAAAAAAAAAGAAAAATCTTACATACCTTTAATCTTATCCAGTTCAAATTTTGAAAATTTGAATTCGATCTCCCTTTTAGAATGTTATATCCACGCCATGAACTGGTTGAGACAAAAAACCTTGTTAGTGGATTACTTATAGTATCAACCATAGTTAAGTTTATAGTGTACTTACTTATCAATGATATTCTTAAAACTTGTGGATATCTTCTTGTGTAGGGAACAGAACCACAAAGCCGTCCTATCCTTCAGTGATAAGACAAGTAATTGCCAATGACCCCTATATCATCCATGAAAATAGTTGAGTAAATTTATAAAACATGAATATAATAAACTTTTAACATATATATATTTAAACTTACTCGTTAATATAAGGGCACAAATAAACCTCTTTTCCCTCTTTTTCCAGGGTGTTAGTGATGTATGATTGGGTCTCATTTGTCTTTGCTCCAGTGGGATTAGTATATGCAGGATCTAAGAATCCATACACATTTTCCTTCCCCTCAGTGACAGAGACACCATTCAAAAACCTACAAGTAATTAGTTAAATCATAATGAATGCTAATTTAACATAAATGAAAATGAAATGTAGGTAACGATACTTACATCATAAAAAATTGAATGATATTTATATTCAGCTCCTGATCCCCAGCTACAAATTCTAGCAGATCTGACATGTATATGTACAATGGTAGCTCAGGGTTTGTTTCAAAAAAGGTATCATCCCATGGAACTTCCAGAGGATCTCGTCCAAGTTGTCTAGCAACTATAGCTAAGGAAGCTATAGGATCGTCAAGCGGAACCTCTTGTTTCTTTTTCGGACTTGGTTTCCGACGAGGTTTCTACAAAAAGAAAAAAGATTTGTTATAAATTACATGTAATATATAAATATAAATTAGCACATGAAATGAAATTATTACCAGTGGTTGTGGCATATATCGAATCAGGTGTCTGGGCCAGGCTACAAAGGACTGAAATGCTTCAGCCACAGTTGTTACCTCTTCTGAAGGTAGTGGAAGACAAGCATCAGGTACTCGTACTCTTTCAACCGTGACCTTTGCTGCATCAGGGGAGAGAGGAACGTTATGTAAGGTGGTGGCGTCTTCATAGACTTTTCCAATGGCCACCACCTGAGGAATGATGCCACCTTCTACCAGTAGCTCACATTGCCTCGTCTGGCCAATGATATCATCCCCTGATGCTGTAGGAGCTGCACAACTCCCCTTTGTGCTCTTGGGAGCGGGACTAAGAAGCGTCTGAATCGGCTGCTCAGCACAAAGTTGTTGCGATATCTCTTGTCGCAACTCTAGCCTCATCTTTTCCGTCTCCCTTCTCATCTCATCCATTAGTTCCTGACGTAGCCTTTGCTCCATTTCTTTTTTGCTCTCTTTGGAGGAGGAGGATGAGTGTCGTGGTGCAGCTCCAAAATAAAGTCTAATCCCAACTCCTTGTCCAGCTGCACGAACACGACCAGAGTGCTCAGGTTGTCCAATTGCTTCAACAAGGATATCGCGACGACCATCAGCAAGAAAATTACCTTGGGAGTCCAAGGCATCCTGTAACATCCCGCCAAAATACTATACAAATGTATATAATGAAAATAAAGGTAACAAATAGATTCTATGAACAAAATATTATATATATATGAAATGTAGTTTCTCCTCACAGGGAGTTTAATACAAATTCGGTCAAATTTTTCCAGAAAACATAAACAAAATACAGTAAAAAAAACGAAGCAGGCGATCTCCTATCGGAAGAGACCGATCTCCTATCGGACGAGGCCGATCGCCCATCGGGGGACCCAAAAAAAACAGCCGATCTCCTTTCCGGCGACCACTTCACTAAGGAGCTCTACTTCCTGGAAGATCATTTGCTCCCGTGTAAGTTATACACGATCATCACAGTTTTAAGAGAACAGCCACAGAACCAAAACACGCAGGGTAAGCTAGATATTTTAAAGAGAGTTTAAATAAGAACATTAAAATCAGAGTAAGCAATTTTCAAGATATTCATGTAAAGCTATAGATTTTCTCAATGCCCTTCACCTGATCACCCAGAAATCACACATTTCACAATATTCACAAGAGTCATTCTATTTCACAAAACTGCATCAAGTGTCTATGAATTTCAAGTTCCTCATTTCACATGTCAGCCCACCACTGACCCAGCACACAAGACACTTGACCTACTTCCGGAAGACTCGTGCATTGACTAGACTCAGGGATTCTGCACCTGTCATACAAGCTGTAATGTTTACCAGCTATGCGCATCAACACAATCTCAATCTCAAGTTCACCATTCTCACAGTATGACAGGGTTAATCCATATGACAGGCCGAGCTCGTTCTGTTTCACACGACTCACCCATACATATGAACCTCCTTCGACTCTCAACGCCTGAATAACCTCATCTATATGAATCCATTATCTCAGGAGAGTCAGGATAATCCCATTATAGACATCACCGATCAATGCACATCCTACACGATCTTACACGGTATTTTCTTTCCTGAAAATACTATGCCTCGATCCACATTCACCACATCCAACACATCACATAACACTTAAAGGAATGATTTCAATCACAACAAAACTCAATCCAAGGTTCTTATTTTCGAATATCTCATTTAAATATCAACAGTTTCAAAGCAACACCAAAAACAGAGAGTTTCGCAAACAACGCCAAAACCGGCGACCTGGTTCAAAAACAGGGTATTTCGAAGTCTGTATTTAAAAACCGGCGACCACGTCGCCCAAACACATGGAACAGAGCATTCACGCAGATGCAAACGAAAACCGGCGACCACGTCACCCTTACTTCAGAAACAGCTAATCTATGGCTTGTATTGAAAATGAAGTCTAGCTTCCCTTACCTGGACTTGCGCAAACACCAGGAGCTCCGAAACCCAACGAAGCTTGAACCCCGCCTTGTCTCTGTTTTCAGCGCCTGGTCTGTAGAACTTGCAGAGAACCTCTTAGGTGCTCTAAGGGCAACGTCGCGTGTCGCACTGATGCTGGAGGTTGCCTGAGTGTCAACGCAAGGAAGGGAAGAAGGGAGGGAGGAAGTTTGCACTCACTCTAACACTCTTGAGTCTGTAACAGTCTTTGCCTTCCCGCAGTGGCTTTTGAATCCCAGCTTACCTGTCCACGTTTGCTGCTGCTGCCACCCCTTCTGCAGGAAAGTCTGAGAACCACTGCCCTGAACAGTACGACCACTGCTGTCGTTTATGCATGCCAACCACTGCTCTGAACAGTACGACCACTGTTGTCGTTTGTGCATGCCAACCACTGCTCTGAACAGTACGACCGCGAGTGTCTCTTGCGCATGGCAACATTCTGATGTCACCACTCTGAATCATCCTTTTTGTCTACGTGGCGCGCGTGCAGGACGTTTCATGCTGAGAGTCTGGGTCCCACTTTATCTGTGTGAGGCTCGCCATCGCGACAACTTTCTAACGCTGACTCATCCTGGCGAACGACCGATGTCTCCTTCGCCCTAGAAGACGACCGATGTCTTCCTCTGGGAGACGACCGATGTCTTCCCTGGCGACGCCCTCATAACTCTCGCGCCTTGGCCACGTCCACATGCCTCGCGCCCTGGCAATGCCCGCATGCCTCGCGCCCGCGCGATGCCTGCATGCCTCTCGGGCCCGCGCGTTGCCTGCATGCCTCTCGCGCCCGCGCGATGCCTGCATGCCTCTCGCGCCCGCGCGATGCCTGCATGCCTCTCGCGCCCGCGCGATGCCTGCATGCTTCTCGCGTCCGCGCGATGCCTGCATGCCTCTCGCGCCCGCGCGATGCCTGCATGCCTCTCGCGCCCGCGCGATGTCTGCATGCCTCTCGCGCCCGCGCGACGTCCACCTGGCGCCCATGTGTAGCAGGCGACCGGCGATCTCATAGCCTTCTATACTTAACTTTTTCCTCCCTTTCTATTCTAAATAAAACATACATAGAATTCTTTTAAAATATATCTCTTTTTAGTCCAATTCAATTTTACAGGTCCTTACACATCCTGCAAGAGACAAAAATCATGAGGTTTTATTATAAGTAATGCATCATAATAGATGAAAAAAGGCTTAAATAACTTACAATTTTTTCAATGATAAGCCCTGATTGCTCTGAACTTGGTGCACCTGACTTCTTAATTCGGGCCCTCTTCCATTTGTCATGGCGCGTAGGTGGTGATGGAGGATAAGTGACCCCTGTTTCCACATCCTGAGATGCACTCCCCTGTCTGGATTGCTCCTTTTCAACCATCAGTGCTTGCTCAAGCTTTCGATACCCCGCACGAGACATTACGTGCGGGGTAAGATTCTTTAAAGCTATTTCTTGAGCTTTCTTCCGCCGATGCTGTCATAATTGAAATAAACAAAGTGAATTCAATAATATTAACTCATTAATGTTATATAAGTCAAAATAGTTAAGTAGCTTCACTTACAGTCCATTCTTCAGTTAGACGGCTTTCTTTAAAAGCAAGCCATGTCTCTTCATCAATAAAATTGTATCTTTCACAAGGACTTTCATCCTTAAGCTCACCAAAAATGTATCTCGTCGTGAGTCTTGACTTAAAGGCGCGAAACTTTAGTCCGATATTGGATAGAATCCTTGATCGAAGCGGTTCCACATTAGGAATTTCAAAATTTGCCTGGAAAATAACATAACCAAAGTAAAGTTAGTCAATGAATATTAAATAGCTTTATATGATAACAATAATTATGTAAAGCTTACCAGAACATCCTCCCACAGCATGTTTCGGTCGACCTCTGACACCTCGTCCCATGAATTAATCAAAACGGAGACTCTCTCACGAGAAAGAACTCCAAGATAGCTATTAAACTCATCTGCATTAGGACCTGATGCCATTCCAGTGTTGACGTCAATGTCAACAGCTGTCTTCTCACCAGCGGCACGTTTCTTTGCCAGACGCTTCATCCTAGTAGGTCCTCTGTTGCCTCGTCCGGATCGGGGTCTAATTGGAGTTTGATCGTCACCCATATCTCTGTTAAAAAAATTATTTAACAAACATTAGTTCATCTGCATGGAAAGAAAATCATATCAAACAAAAACATAATATAGTAAATGCATATTATAAAAAATATTTCTAAATTTATTACCATAATGGGTTACAAGTTCATATGTAAATTCCTTCACTGTGGTCTTTACGGGTTGCATGTACATGATCAAGTACATCGTCATCTTTATTAGTTATCATTGGTGTGAATGAATGGGGTTCACCATTTTCAATATCATCTATGGCCTCCCCTTGTTTTTTCCCGTGTAAAACAACATACCAATGTTCTGACGTAGGATCTTTCACGTAGAAAACTTGAGATGCTTGTTGAACCATTATAAATGGCTCATCTCGATACCCTATCTTTCGAAAGTCCACTAGTGTGTATCCTGATTCATCAATTTTAACCCCACTTTTATTGTCAACCCATATACACTTGAAAACTGGAACTGAAAACTTAGTATAGTCAAGCTCCCATATCTCTTCTATAAATCCATAATATGCCATTGATCCAATTACAGGATTTGTATCTTTCGAGGTGGAAAACTGCATTGACTCGGCTTCAAGAGTAACACCAGAATTTTGAACTGTACTCTTTTCATCCATAGACTTAGTGTAAAATATACAATTATTCACTTCGTACGCTTTACAAGAAATGACATCAAACTTCAATCCAGCAGCCAACCAGGTCAAGGTCTCCGATGCCGTTGAATCCTTTAACACCTCCTCTTTAAACCAAGGCATGAATGTTCTATTATGTTCCATCAAGACCCATTTGTCTGCTTGTCTTGGATTATTTGCCTTCACAATGGCTTTATGAGCTTCTATGTAAGGTATAACTTCATCTGTATTATTCAATATATACAAATGTGCTTGCAAGACTTCTGACCGAGATTTGCTTACAATATTCACACCGCGTAAACATTTACTTGTAGAACGCCTATGGTGCCATGAATTAGCTGGAAGACCTATTGGATTTGCTTTTGACATGTAATCTGAACAAAATTCAATACTTTCTTCAGCTATGTACCTTTCAATCATTGAAGCTTCTGGACGATAATGATTTTTCACATAACCTTTCAAAATTTTCATATACCGCTCAACAGGATACATCCATCTTAAGTACACTGGTCCACACAATCTAACCTCTCTAACCAGATGCACAAGTAGATGAACCATGATGTCAAAAAAAGATGGAGGAAAAAACATCTCCAATTCACATAAGATAACAATAATTTCATCTTGAAGTTCATCTAGTTTTAATGGATCAATGACTTTACAACAGATGGAAGAGAAGAATGAGCACAAACGGGTTATGGTATGTCTAACATTTTTTGGTAAGATCCCACGAATAGCTACAGGCAGAAGCTGTTGCATCAAGATGTGGCAATCATGAGACTTCAACCCAATTAGCTTCAAATCTTGCATTGACACTAGGCTCTTCACATTTGAGGAATGTCCTTGTGGCACTTTTACACCCTTTAGACATTGACAGAAACTTACTTTTTCATTTTTTGACATGGTATAACAGGCTGGGGGCAAATATGTACGCTTACCCATTTCTATCGGTGCCAACTCCCCTCGTATGTTCATCTCAACCAAATCTAAACGAGCATTTAGACCATCCTTCGTCTTCCCGTTAATGTTAAGAAGTGTACCAATTAAGCTATCACACACATTCTTCTCAACATGCATTACATCTATACAATGTCTGATTTCTAACCTCGACCAGTACGGAAGATCAAAGAAGATTGATTTTTTCTTCCAAATGTTAGTCACAACTGACTTTTTTTTTGACTTACCGAAGGTGTGGTCTATGTTATTTACCTTTTCGTAAACCTCAGCAGCAGTTAGTGGAGTTGGTGGACCACTAGTCTCTTGGTGTCCATTAAAGGCTTTTTTCAACCTCCGGTAAGGATGATGACTTCTAAGAAACCTCCGATGGCGAAGATATACTGTCTTCCTTCCATGTTTCAATTGTTGAGAAGCAGTGTCTTCTTCACATATTGGACATGCTTTATGACCCTTAACACTATAACCTGATAAGTTACCATATGCCGGAAAGTCATTGATGGTGCAAAATAACATGGCATGAAGCTTGAAAGTTTCATTAGCAAATCCGTCAAATACTTGAACACCCTCATCCCACATTAACTTCAAATCTTCGATTAAGGGACTTAGATAAACATCTATGTCATTCCCTGGCTGTTTCAGACCAGATATCATCATAGACAACATCATGTACTTTCGCTTCATGCACAATCCAGGAGGTAAGTTGTAAATAACTAGTAAAACAGGCCATGAACTGTGATTTGTACTCATATTACCAAACGGATTCATTCCATCTGTAGCTAGACCAAGTCGGATATTTCTTGATTCTTTACCAAACTCTGGAAACTCATCATCAAATTTCTTCCACTGAACAGAATCAGCTGGATGTCGGTACATGCCATCACATTTCCTCTCATCTGCATGCCATCTAAGATTCTTAGCATCGTCTGGGTTTGCAAACAAACGCTTCATCCTTGGAATGATGGGAAGATACCACATAACCTTCATTGGGGGTCCATGCTTTTCCATCTCTTCAATAGTATCATCATCTGTTTGTTTCAATTTATAACGTGATAACCCACACCTTGGACAACTTTTCAACAATTCAAAATCTTTCCGGTATAATATACAATCATTAGGACATGCATGTATCTTTTTATACTCCATACCCATTGGACAAAGAATCTTTTTGGCCTCGTAATTACGATTAGGTAGAGTATTTCCCTCTGGAAGCATATCCTTCAACAGCTGGAGCAATTCCGTGAAACTTTTATCGGTCCATCCATTTAGTGCCTTCAAATTCATCAATCTTAACACTGCCGACAACCGTGTGAAGTTATTAGTTGATCCAGGATACAATGGAGTCTCTGCATCGCTTGACATACTTCCATATCCATGCGCTTTTGCAAAAGACTCAGCTCCCACATCACGAATCATGTCCTCCAATCGATCATCAACTACATCATCGTGTTCTGCTTCATCCGTGGTGGATCCCACATATTCTTCAGTTACGGAAACACGTGGTAAATTTAATAATTCACCATGCCATGTCCAAGTTGTATAAGATCGAAGAAACCCATCACATAGCAGGTGTTCCCTCATGATATTCACATCCAGTATCCTTCCATTCAAACAGTTAACGCACGGACACCTAATCTTTCCTCCATCACGACCACTATTAATCGCGTTACGCTGCGCAAATTGTATAAATTCTTCTACTCCTCTTTCGTACTCATCACTTATACGAGCACAATGAATCCAACTTCGATCCATTATATATTCTGCAATATAGATACCTAGGATTTTCTAATAAGTGTTCTATCTCATGCATTTGCTGAGGGTCGAACACCCCCGGACTCAATACCAGCACGTATTATTGTCGGAGGTCCAAATACAAACACGATATTCTATTCTAATGTAACAACTAACATAACATAAATTCTACTATAAACTAACAAATAATTACTAAATAATTTAAATTTTAGAAAATAGAAATTATATAATACAAATTATATAAATTAATACAAATTTATATTAAATAATATACAAATTATAATACATAAAAAAAAATATTCAAAGTACAGCAAAAAAAAATTAACAAAACTAACATAAAAACTACTAACTAAATAATATAAATTTTAAAAATTAAAAATTATATAATATAAATTTATATTAAATAATATACAAATTATAATAAATAAAGTCAAAAATTCAAAAAATCAACTAACCTTGTGTGCGAAGATGATGATTCAACTGATAGAAAACCAGAGGTGGAAGCGGGGCGCGACAGCGGCGAGCAATGCAACAGTAACTTCAAGCACTGCGCAAGGAAAAAACCATATATAAGAACAGCATTCCTAAAGCGAACTGAAGAGAATGAAATGGGATACGAAACTCACAATGGAAGCAATAACAATGAAGATGCACAGAAGCAAGGAACACAGCGCAGCGCAGCAACAGCGACAAGGAAGAGCAGAGCAGAAAGAGTGAAAGTGCAGTGGCGCGCTTCAAATTTTAGGTTAAAAACATTTTACAAATGCGGTTATTAGTTAAAACCGCATTTGTAAATGAAAGTTTTTCATTTACAAATGCGGTCACGCGTATGGCCGCATTTGTAAATGAAAGGCATTTCATTTACAAATGCGGTCACGCGTATGACCGCATTTGTAAATGAAAGGCATTTCATTTACAAATGCGGTCACGCGTATGACCGCATTTGTAAATGAAAGGCATTTCATTTACAAATGCAGTCACGCGTATGACTGCATTTGTAAATGAAAGGCATTTCATTTACAAATGCGGTCATGTGTATGACCGCATTTGTAAATGAAAAACTTTCATTTACAAATGCGGTTTTAACTAACAACCGCATTTGTAAAACAAACTAATTTCAAAAATGCCACCGCGTTTTTAACAAAGGCGTTTTAGCGCGAAACCGCACTTAGAAAGGAGTATTCCTTTCATCATTTTGCACTAGTGTATATAGCCGCACTTTTATCTCTTCGATTTATAAGTGCGTGCTGATCAAATGCAGCTATATAGCCACCCTTATAAATTTAAAATAACCGCACTCATTTTTCCTTTATGCACTAGTGCAACTTTTTTGTTTGAAGAATTGCAAAGTAATGTCCTTAAATATGATATCTACTTTGTTATATGTTAGTTAGCTAATTCTTTTAGAGTGTTATGTTTTTAGGTTGCATTTGTTTTATTTTCTTCTGGCTAATGCATCTCAATTTCTAGGAGCCATTATGGGCATCGATCTCTAGTCTACTGAGGACTTTACTGTTAATTATTATTTTCCTGCACTGCTTTTCCTTTAACAGGTTTGTGCAAGAGATCAAATAGAGTATCTTACTACTCAAGCATGGCTCTCAAAAGATGAGAGATTAGAACAACAGGTTTGTTATTAGTTTCTGTTCTATCACTCCACGTATTCACACGAGTTAAAATTTCATCTAGGTTGTAATGGTTCCTCAATTTTGATATCAGGCCATTTCTTTTTTCTCTAATAATTTTTTCTTGTGCTACATTTAAATGGCAGGTTGCAAAACTAAGCTTACAAACGGGCTTTAAATCCGAGTACACGAGTATGGAAAATCTTAAGAATGATCATCGAAAGAATGTCAAGGAATCAGATGGAAAGAAAATATGTATCAAAAGTTTAGTTTATTTTTCCTAATAAAATGGATATAATCTTTCTTAAACGAATTTTGTCATTTCACACTTTGAAATGTGGATATATGGTAACATGACAAAAAATAGAGTTTAGTCTGTTAGTTTGCCTGTTTTAATTGAACTCCCATAATTCAATTTTCTATTGTGGTTTGTTAGTTTTTTAATTTTTCAACAAATAAAATATTAATTCATGAATATTTGATTATTTGAATTGATGAAGTCTGTTCTCTAGATTGAGTGGAGAAATTCTTTCTTTTAAAAATGTAACAATCAACCATGCAGTGAGAATGAGGTATATGGAAATATTTGTTAGTTCCTTATTTCATTGTTTGTATTGATATAATTTTAGGGTGGAAGCCACATAGCTACAGAGTTCCATGTACAGTAGATGGCTATCTAACAGGGCTTTGTAGGAACAACCAGACAAAGCCATCTACTATGTTGGCAAGTACTAAGCATGACAAGCCTCATGGTAGATTTATCACTGTCAACCAAATGAAAATAGTTTGTATCTTTCTAAAAGATAACGTGCAAGAAGATGTTCATTTCTGAAAGAAAATCTACTAAGGTGTGCAGTTGAGATTAGAAGATGGGGAAGGTTAAATTTTTATTTATTTAATTATTTATATACAAGTGAGAAGTGTTCGGTTGAGAGATGGAAGCTTAGGCTTGATTTATTATGGTTTGTGTTGGCTTTGGCTTACACAACACAAGCTATTATTTGATTATTTGATGGATAAATTTGTTTTGGTTTATTCCAACTAAATAGATCATATTTTAATTTAATATTTTTTTCTTTAACATGTTTTATTCTGAGTGCATGTGTTAATTTGGAAGACCATTTAAATTAGAATGCAAAGAGAGGAGATTTGCATTCTCTTCACCTTTTGAATTATATATTTTATAAAAAAAAATCTTATATTTTCATATAAATTATCTGTACAGCTAAAATATCACTACAAGAAATAATGAATTTAGCTGAAAAAAAAATTATCTGCTGCATATGGACACTAAATAGTGTCCATTAAGTCTTCACTAAGCCTTCACTATAAAAAAGTTCAATTAAAGTGTGGAAAAGCGTGGGTTACACACGCAAACTTAAAATAAAATAAAATAAAATGGTTGCGTTGGTGAAACGACCAATACTAAACATATAAAAATAATAAAAATTTAAACTTTTGAAGGTTAAACCCATACTATACATATTAAAATTAAATTTAAATAAATAATAAAAATGTGAAGGTTAAGCTCCCGCAAATTACATGCAAATAATTAATTTTTATTTATTTGAAAACTTAGTCATTAGGGTTTGAAATGACTCTTACTGGTTAAGGCCTTTCAGAATATAACCCACTTTTCAAACTTTTCACACAGACTCCTTAGCATTTTCCCAATGAGTATTTTCTAGTGAGCATTTTCCAGTGAGCATTTTCTAGGCGTTTTCGAGTGAGTGCTGAGCATTTCAGCGGTGCAACTGGAGTAGTCGTAAACGTGAGTCGTGCCACCGTGAGAACATCGTTTCGCATATGTAAGTGAGTTTCGCATTTCCTTTTGTTTTCAATCTTTGCGAGCCATCTCGATTGTGCCCTAACACTATGTTCTTGATTCTCAGTGGTTTGAATCATAGTAATTTTAATAGTTTGAATTGATGATAGCTTTTTGGTGATTAATAGCTTTGGTACTTGTGATCAATAGAGTCTATTTTTCTTTGTTGCGTTGTGATTTATAATGAGGAGTTTAAAGGCTGGTCCTGTGGAGTTAGTGGTTTTGCTGGTTTTGGCTTTCTCAGGTTCTGTTCTGCTACTGTAGAGGGGAGTCCTTTTGCTATAAATGCTGAAGCTGGTTTTATGCATTATAATGCATCTTTTTACGCTGCTCATTTGCCTCTTTTGTTGTATTTCTGGTTGCTGCCTTATCAGGTTTAGTCACTGGTTATGCCTTCTTTTAGGCATTTTCAATGCTGTTTGGTCTTTGGTATCTTGTGTGGTTTGATTGGTTTGAGTTAATCAGTTTTGCATTTTATACTCTAAAACCTACCAAAATGAACTTCTTACTCTTAATTGGTTATGTTTGAGGATCAAGAATGTTATTTATAAACTCTGTTTTGTATGATTAACTTGTTAAAGGTATAGTACACAACCAGAACTTACAACACTGATTTTACACTGATTTTGATATGGTGTAGTATCTTGTGCTATTGCAGACTAAAATCATTCCGGTTTACATTTCTAATTCGGTTATGAGGATGACTCAGGTTCGCAAGTTCAGATAGGTTTTACAATGATTGTAACTGCACCCTACAGAACACTCAGGTAACTGCTTTATTACTGCATACACTACAAGAAAATGGACAATTACAGACGAAAAAAATCCGTATATAACGCAAAAAATCCGTATGTAAAGGATGATTACATACGGATTACATACGGACCAAAATCCGTATGTAAAAGTGCTGTAGGTAACTGTTACATACGGATTTAGGATCCGTATGTAATTACATACGGATAAATCCGTATGTAAAATCCGTATGTAAAATCCGTATGTAATTACATACGGATTTATCCGTATGTAAATCCTTATGTGACAGGTGCAGAATTACATACAGATTTATCCGTATGTAATATTGGACAGAACGATGTGCTGTATTTTTAATATTTAAAAGCAGTGGAATTCGTTCAGAACCTGTATTCAAATGTTCAAAATATTTAAAAGACAATATCCATAAACATTCAAACCTGTCCATAAATACCATACTATTTTCAAATGTTCAAAATATTCAAATGTATTTTTCATTAAAACATAAAAAACATGTAACTAAAAGAAAATTTAAGTCATTACAAAGTTTTAAAGAAGCTAATAATTATTATAATCTTGACCAGGTGAATTTTGTTGTTCATCATGATTACTATCATGTTGTACTTCATTATTGTCTTGCATGTTATCAAGTTGAGTTGGTTGCGAGATATTTGGCTGCTGAAAAATATCTTTTGCAGCTGCTACTGCTTCAGGTGGTAGATATTGCATCATCAAATGTTGAAAGGATTGAAACTGAGCATTCATGTGTTGAATCTGCTGCTTAAGTTGAACAATTTCTTCTGAATTAGCTTTCTTATTACTAGAGGATGCTTGTGTTTCTTGTAGGTAGCAATCAATACAGTCATCCTGCTGATTGACATGTCCAACCCCATATACTCGTCCCTTGTACCTTCCACCTACAGATTGTAACCAACAATGGTTTCTTAATCTTTCCTCCTCAGCAGCATCTAATGGAGTAGATATTGAGACAGACGTAAATTGTGACTCAGATACTGCTCGAGAGAATCTACTTTCAAAATCTTCCTATTAAAATGAAAAACATCTGTTATCACAGTAGTTAATGTACATGAAAAAAATATTTAAGAAAAGTTGAAAAAAACTAACATGTGTCCGCCTTGATCTATCATCTACAAAATCTCCAGTGCTCTTCCGTATATGTGTTTGTTGAAAGACTTCATCAACATGGACCGAGCGGCCAAGCTCCGCTGTCTGTAAAAAAAACATTTTATAAATTAAGGAGGTAATAATTAATCATAGATTAATACAAAATTTTATATGGGAGTCATACCAAACGAATAGCGTGTTCATGCACACTAATGGATCCTCCAGTGTGCAGACATCCACCTTTTTCAGATAAACGATTTTTTTTAGCTGTATCGCATTTGGATCGATACAGAGGCATGTTCCACTGCTCCAAGAGGTTGTTCCAAACATTATTGCCAATCCATTGTGGTCGTTTACCTTCTTGGCGAGCCACTTTAAACATCTGTGAAAGGGTGTGAGAAGCTTTCGTATGGAAATTTTTCTTAACTTTTTCCTCATCCTCAACCCTCCATGTGACCTTCCTCTGGAAAACACTAACAATCATCAATCCAAATTGTAAAATATAAGCATTTTAAAAGGAAATAAAAAAGAAGTACCTTAAAACGTTGAAAAAATAGATCCCGGTCAGCCTTTGGGATTGCCCCCCATGTTAGCCATGGCTCACCAAATTGTTGCTTAATGGTGGCAGTGATGGCCTTTGATTCAATTTTTGATGGATAAAACCTAAATAACAAAACAAAGTTAGTCAAAATTATAAGAATAATACTAAATTAAATAAATTGAATTTTATTATATTCTTACCCTCCCCCAATAGGTTGAATCAGAGGGCGATGACCAGCTGAGAGGACCTCGTCTTCAAAGTTATTGACTGCAGAATTTGAATGCGTCCCTCCCGGATTTGTATGTGGAGATGGTGTAATATCTGGGTTTAGGGTTGATCCATTAGAACCAACACGTGGAGATGGTGTTGATGCAATAGCATTTGCTATTGGTGGGGTGGATTGGGTAGCATCTGGTACTGGTGGGGTAGATGCACGAGCTGAAGAAGAAATAGGTGTATTGGGTTGACTAGATGATGGATTTTGATTGTTAAATCTTTATATCAATTTTATCACATAAGGTTTTTTTCCCTTTTTGTTGTTGTTACTCGGTGATGGTTGATCAGAACCTCCTGATGACATCTATATATATGGCATGAAATGATAATGAAGGTAATATGAATTTATCAATGGAGAAAAATATATTAAATATAGTTTAATAAAAATATTGAAATAAACATGCAAAAATTTCATCAGCAAACATAATCCAAGAATATGACATCAAATTAACTGGAGTAATAAACATGATCCGACCGCGGACTCGAGCGTGGGGAAAGTACCTCGTCACTCCTTCGTCTAGCCTTCTAACTGCTGCGCGTTCTACAGGGAGGCTCCAGGAACCTTCGCCGGAACTCCAAATGATGTCTGCAAAACACACAGACGGCGCCTCTAGCGGCCGTTGTAGCTCCGACGCTCAAGTCAGGCAACGGGAACACCAAAACTCTCTCTCAGATCTATCTGTGTGAGACTCGTGTTGTGTATTGTGTGTTCTGTGGCAAAGATTGCATACCTGGTGTAGTGTTTCTTCTTCCTCATATAATCCCGCGTCGCCCCCTACTGGCTATCTCTAGGCCTCACTTGAGTACCCCTGCACTGCCATCACCCACTCTCTGCGGTATCTTGCGTGTAAGTTTCCTCTACTTGAGTGGAAAGTCTGACAGAACGGCCACGTGGGCGCCTCTGCACGCACTCACTCTCTGGGAACATCTTCACGGTGCACGTGCCAGGAATGCAACCTCACTGGGAACTCTAACCTTGATGGGTTTTCGTCCCAACAAGATTCTGTACCTAATTGTGCCTCCACCGCCTCATGCATGGTCGTTCTGTGACTAAGGCCGCTCCCTGGCTCTGGGCATCGATGACCGATGTGCCCCCTGTTGGCGATCTCTCATCGCCCTTGTTCTTGGTGATCAACACTTCTGAGGGCTCATCGATCTCTCAGCCCCTGGCTGACGTCTGAGGTCTGGCCACTACAATTCCCTTGGGGAGTAACTTAGCGCGTTATTCACATCGTCGTGGCCGACGTCACTCGCCACACACCGATGACCTAGGTATCTCTCATCCTGACCGATGGCCGATGTCTCATCCTGGCCAATGATCGATGTGTCACCCTGACCCATGACCGACGGCGCTTCTTTACGTTGTCGTGCTCTGCTTATGGAATCATGCGAGGTCCTTGGGTAACATTCTCGCTGGGAGCCTGGGTCCCAGTTTAACACGTGTTGCCAAGGAACCCCCGACGACTGATCGCTCTGCATGCACCGATGACTAATCGGTGCTTCATCACTTCTCGCACTCTTCTTCCAGGCGCTCATGTAGGAACTGATCTGCTGGTGGTGGTCACTCGGTAACTGACCACTGATCGCCGTTCTTGAACGATCTCCACCCTGGTTCATCTGCTATCTCATGCCACACGTTGCTCTGAGACTGGCCCACATGGTCATCTGCTGCTGACGTCATCGACTACCAATGACCGACCGGATCAAAACAATATGTTAACAACAACAGTAGTTCCTACAATAGATATTATTGTTAACACTGGTTGCCTAAGTCTATTCAGAGCTAGAGATGTCAAAGTCATCTCCATATTCATCTTCACTTTCTCCCTCGTCATTGTCTTCTTCCCATTCATCTATTTCATCATCTATCTCATGTTCATATGATGATATATTGTTTATGTCCACTTCTTCAAGCTCAGCCTCTAAATCTCTTAATCCTGAAACTTGTTCAACTTCAATGACTTCATTAACATGTGACATTTCATCAACTTGATATGGCACTTCAACTTCTACATCATTAGAATCTATACGACCTCTAGGTTTTGTTTTGATTGCAACACACCAGCCACGTTTGTCTCTGCATGATGTTGGATATGGTACATAATAAACTAGTCGAACATTATGTGCAATGATAAAAGGATCAAATGGCACATATCTTCTATCCATTCGAATATCCACAATACCATATTTGGAATCCACTCGTGTACCTCTTGTTGATGGATCAAACCAATTACAGTAAAATAATACAACTTTCTTATCTGAGGTGGAAGAATTGTACTCCACCTCATACATGTGTTGAATCACACCGTAGAAATCATCCTCAACTCCTTCTGTAAGACCCTTTACATGAACCCCACTATTTATTGTTTTCTTTCCCTCGCTCCATGCATGAGTGTGAAATTTGTACCCATTCACAAAGAATGTATGCCATTCTTTTACACACCTTAAAGGACTAAGTGATAAATCTCTTAGGTGTTGGTTCTTCACAGTTAAAGGGTCTTTATGAACCTATAAATATATGAATTTCATTATTTTTTTATGAAATGGTTAAAGAAGTCAAGAAAAAGTAAATTATAGAATTTGTAGATACATACTTGTATCCTAAACCACAAAGGGAAATCTGCATGTATACGAGCCGAAGCATGTGATTCGGAAATTTCATTAGAATGTAAGAAAGAGCTGTCAAAATATACGTGTCAATGCATTAGGTTACCGATAACTTAATGAATGAATAACAATGTTTTAAAATAATATCTGCCACGAGGCTTACTCAAGGTATGGTTTAACTTCATTACAATTGATCAAAACATGAACATGAGCTGAGTTCAATTCTTCATCAGTTAACCAACGAGTAATCTCCCTCCCAGAATGACGTCCAGGTTGGTCAAAGACAGATAAGATTGATGGAAGCCTTTCACTTTCAATGTCCACTTCATTTCTATTATGTTGTGGTTTTAACATGAAGTTGTTGAAATAGTGTGAACAAAAATGAGTTGTCTCACGATGCAAATAAGATGCGCAAATAGATCCTTCTACCCTAGCCTTATTCTTCACAAATCGTTTAGCATATCCCATGAATCTATAATCAAAGAAATATGTTATGATTGATAATTATACTTGACATTAAATAAAGAGTAATAACTCTTATTATTACCTTTCAAATGGGTACATCCACCTATAATGGACAGGTCCACCAAGTCTGGCTTCGTATGCTAGATGGACAGGGAGATGTTCCATAGAATCAAAAAATGCCGGGGGAAATATTCTTTCCAACTTACAAAGAATTATTGGAATGTTTTGTTCCATCCTAGTAAGGTCATCCTCTTTTAGTGTTGTAGAACACAAATCTTTGAAAAAATGACTTACTTCAATAATGGGATTTAGAACATGAGTTGGTAACGAACTAAATGCTATGGGAAGTAAGCATTCCATGAATACATGACAATCATGGCTTTTCATCCCAAGCACCCTTCCCTTGTTCACATCAGCACATCTAGCCAAGTTCGAAGAATATCCATCAGGCATCCTAAGATCTTTTAACCATTGACAGACATGTTTAATTTCATCGGTTGCAAGTGTGTAATTTGCTTTTGGCTTGAACATCTTTCTATTAGGATGTGACTTCAGTTCCAAGTCTCTTCGCCTACAATACAAACTTAAGTCCATTCGTGCTTTCTCATTGTCTTTTGTCTTCCTAGTCACATTCATGACAGTGTTAAAGATGTTATCAAAGAATTTTTTTTCAATATGCATAACATCAAGATTATGTCTTAATATATTGTCCTTCCAATATGGAAGATCCCAAAAGATGCTTCTTTTTGTCCAGTTATGCCACTCCCCGTAACCATGTATTCTTTGCACACCACCTTCAGTTACTTTAGGATAAGTCTTCACTCTATTCCAAACTTGTGTAGGTGTTAACTTAGGTGGTGGAGGATCCATGTCAACTTCCCCCTTCTTAAACGCATTTTTGTTCCTCCTAAATGCGTGATCATTCGGTAAAAATCTACGATGCGAGTCAAACCAACAATTTTTCCCCCCATGATGTAATCTAAATGCCTTTGAATGCTCCATGCAATGTGGGCATGCCAATTTACCATGAGTTCCCCAGCCAGACAACATACCATAAGCAGGAAAGTCATTAATCGTCCACATTAACACTGCCCTCATCATGAAGTTTTCTTTCCTCGAAATATCATATGTGGGGACGCCACTCCACAATTTCTTCAAGTCGTCTATCAAGGGCTGTAAAAATACATCAATACCAGCCTTTGGATTGAATGGGCCTGGTATGAGACAACTCAAAAACATATAAGGTTTAGACATGCACATTTCAGGAGGAAGATTATACGAAGTCACAATTATTGGCCAACATGAATAGGGTGCATTTGATGCTTGCACATATGGATTAAAACCATCAGAGCATAAACCCAATCGCACATTGCGTGTCTCCACAGAAAAATCGGGATATACTCTATCAAAGTGTTTCCAAGCCTCGCCATCACATGGATGATGCAAAACTCCATTAGTGCTTCTGTTATGATAGTGCCATGTCATTTCTCCCGCAGTCTGTGTTGAAGCATACATTCTTTGCAACCTTGGAATTATTGGCAAATATAACATTGCCTTTACAGGAACTAGTTTTTTGTTACTTGATCTGGTGTTCTGATGACGGTACCTTGGCTTATGACAAAATTTGCATTCAAGCAACGCTCCATCATTTTTATCGTATTTGTTATCATAGAAGAGCATGCAACCATCCACACAACAATCAATCCTTTTAGCTTGTAATCCCAACTTCGACACTAGCCTTTTTGCACTATAATAACTTTTAGGCAAACTTGTTTTGGTGGGTGTTGCATCCAAAATCATTTTTGAAATAAACTCTAAGCATTGGTTAGGAATATTCCAATTGGATTTGCAAGCTAATAGTCTGACACACATTGATAATTTGGACTCTGATGCCCCTTCATACAATGGCGTATTTGCATCCAACAAAAGCTTATAAAATCTTTGAGTTTCTTCGTTCGGAGGCTCTTCCATGTTATCTACATTTGGTGCTTGGACTGACTCTAGTTGCTTAAGAGAATCATACACCATGTCTTCCATCCACATAAATTGGTCATTTTGGGGCTGATTGTGTGCACCATCCATTCCCGAAGTTATACAATTATCGTTATTATACAAGTCACCTTCTACCATGTCTTCACCATGATCAGTCCAAATCCAATAATTAGATTTGAAACCAAGTTTGTAGAGGTGAACCTTCACAACTCTTTCCTCCAAAATTCTTGTACAATCACACTGACTACACGGACATCGTATTCCCCAATCATTCTGATAACATTGTTGTTGACAAGCTTTGGTTATAAACTCTTCAACTCCCAATATAAAAGACTCTTTCAAAGCACCTCTTCCTCTATGACACCTATCATACATCCATCCACGATTTGATGGAAATTGATCCATGTTCTATTCATAAAGCAATTCACCAAAAGTTAACGAATTTTTAAGACAAGCCTTGGAATACTGAAAATATTTTTTTAAATTGTATTTGCAGATTAGTTATTGGACTAAATGTCATCTTTGTTACAAACGAACATATAAGAGTTCATGTTACAAACTTTGCCTAATTAAACCATATATGGATTTCCATAAGTCATCCAGATTTGGCTAATATTTTTGTCTACTATGTGCTTTCATTTCTGCTTATTTATTTTGGGTCAGTGCATTTAGTCCTTATATCTCCACAAGAGACTATGCATTTATTACATTGTAGCCTAGACTTGACAAAAACATTATTTTAATACCAGTTTCAGGCGATATATAGAAGCCCCATCTCTGGTTTTCAAAATGACCAGTTTCGTACTCTTCTAAGTTGAGTACTATTTTGCGTAACACACACCTAACAAACTTAACTCCTACTTTGGCAAAACTGCTCTGCCATATGAAAAGGATACAGACTAATGTGTTAATAGGTAGTAGAAATTTGTTTGATTTATTTTTCCTTAACTGAAATATAGTAAAGTTCTAGTATTACAAATCAATGCAGCAGACAAAATTTGAAGTGACCGAAATCTAACCATTTAATCACTACAAAAACAGCCTTTTACTTCCATGTAAGAGTTCTCCTACAACCTCCACTGCTTTTGTTGCATTCACTGGCCCTTATGCTGCTGCTCCCACAATTGAGTCACCACTCTGAAGAATTAAAAAAATAAACAACAATATCATCAAATTTAACAACTATACACAGTGATAAAAAACAGTTTTAAGAGTTTCATGTATAAACTACAACAGTTTTAGACTATGAATTACCAATCTCAATCTAAACCAAAAAAGACCCAACCATGCATGAATTACCATTAGCCTGAGACCAAAGCTTCAATGAACCTCACCTAACTTCTCTTTTCATTAACTTAACTACTACATTTCATAAGAAAATGAAATATCATTCAGGTATATTAAGTTGGACTACCAATATCAGGCTACATGACTTGTGCACGAGTTTCCTTTAGGCTTACTTTATTTGAAGATATGAATTTCCATTTCTCTCTCCTCACAAAATAAAATACTTTAACTTTGTTGACTTTGCTCACTTGACTCATTGACTATATTTGCTGGTGTTGCACAGATATACAAAGCTAAGAGGAATGTAATACTGTGCATTACATCAATTCTCCTTTACTGGTAAAATAACAATTTTGCATTTGAATCTATTGCTCTTTGGGTTGGAATTATGGACTTAGTTAGTTGTCTGTGATACCTTGCATTGCAACTCAACCTCATTCAATGCATATATTTGTGTTGACAGGTCTATCAGCCGTATTTGCAAGTATCAGAAGGATGTGGAGAGTATGGAGGAATTGGAGAAGAGATACAAGTCCCAGTAGATATTTGTAGTCATGGTTAGTGGAGGAGGAGGAGGTCCTTGAGGCTGCTTTAGTTGAGTCTAGTACTAGTGTCTATGGACATACCAAGATGATGTACCAAATTATACAGTGTGATATACTCATTTTACTCAGCTCTACATTTTCCAATTCCAATCTTTCTTTATTATGCAGTTTGGAAGTGTTTTTGACTTCTACGTTGTTTAATGATTTTTAGCCTATATCAGTAAAATATGTTTCTTTCAATGTTAGAGTGTGTTTGGTTTCAATGGGAAAATAATGAGAATTGATTTTCCCACTTTTCAAACTTTATTTTGGTAAAAATGAAAATGTTTTGTTTTTGTTAGGTAAGATTGATTATGGCTTTAAGTGATAGAAGTAACACTTGGATTGGGTTAACAAAATTGCACAAAAAAAATCTTAAAACTTGCTCCTCTCATTCCATTCTAGAATATGCTTGAAGTTCAATTCTAGAATGATTGAAATTGATATTCTCTCCTGATTTTCAGAATGAAACTGCAGTTCTAGAAAATACTACCTAAAAGTGTCAGTCAATTAAGGTAAAAGTCAAAAGCTAGGAAGCACGTTTGGTTGAAAGTTGAGACCTGAAAATCTGGTAAATGAAATTTGAGACCATTATCTATTAAGCAGTGATTGAACAAACTAAAAGCCAAACTGGTCCACTAAATCAAGTCCCTTTGTCAAACATGTCGGTGCAATATTTTCATTTGTGGACTTTATCTTAAGCCTGCAAACTCATTCTGCTATAACATCACTTATTTTATTCACAACCAACTTCTATCTTCTAAGTCATGCACGCATTCTCCAACAAGGACACAGCTTCAATGAACCTCACCTAACTTCTCTTTTCATTAACTTAACTACTACATTTCATAAGAAAATGAAATATCATTCAGGTATATGCATGATACATAGACAAAAATGTTATTATATATTCAAAGAATATTGAAGGACCTTTACTACAACAATGGAATTAGATACCAAAGTTCAGATTCAGAGGATCTCTACTAGACTAAGGCAGCAATAAGATTGAAGGCAAGAATGTCAATTGAAGATTAATTAGTCATCATAGTTGTTTACTGAAACATGAACCAGTGCAGTGATAGGTTGTCAAGACTGGCACATCCATTCCTTAGGAACCCTACCTTTCAACTACGAGCCAAAGACAAAAACACTTCTAGCCTTACACATACTTGCTACAAGTTCTTAAAGAGATATAACCATGGGCTTATAACCCCTGATTCTGCTTAGATTGCTTTATAACCAGGGAATCATTCCAGTACAGAACATGAATTTTAAACCATCCTCCCTTCAGCACCAACTCCTGCATAGCATGGCTTCGTTGTGGTTCTGCTATACCACTTAGATGGTTCACCTGGCAGCACATCAATCCTTTGACCACATCTTTTCCGCACATGACAGCATTCAAAAAACCAGAACAAACCTTTGCAGATAGGGGCATCATCCAATGTACAATCCTAAATTACTCCCCGTGACAGTTGGAACCAATCTGTGAATAGAGATTATTTACCTTCTATTGCTGGTACACATAATGGAATTGATATTTTCTATCTAGTTCTTTGACCATATCCTATGTTATGTCATTGCTGTCCATATTTTCTTTCCTAGAACCACCCTGACATTTTCATTTCATTGCATGAAAACTAAAAATCCTAAATTACTTCTATTTTGTCTTACATGAGGAATGGGGCATCTTTAATATTCTAATTCATATCCTGTTTGGACATATTCTTTTGTGTAGAAAATGGTGAATCTCAACATCCTAGACTACACATTCCTGGACCTGCTTACATGCAATCTAATAACAAGGTAGTTCAATTCCCTAATTATGATATTTCTGATACTGCCATAGCATATTAGATAATACATATATTTTCTAACTGGTACGGTGGTGGGGCTGCCTTAAGTTCAAAAACATCAAAAAATGCCAATCCCAATATTCAATTATCAGGAACAAGTTCAGAAAATTCCAGTGCTTCTTCACCTAAAATTTAATCTTCTTTTGGTAAAAAGAAATTGTATGCGGAACCCAGACAAGAATGTCCACTTTTCAGAAGCTTTTAAACTGGACTTTTTTTTCCATATTATGAACCATTCACTTTCTCTTAACATGTGTATAACAGGAAGATTAGAATACTTAGTTAAATGTCTATATTATTTATTGTTAATTGGATAAAATGCAATTAACAAACTTATTACTTCTTTGATAGAAAATTATTTTCTTATCCCTTTTTCAAAGTACTAACCAAGTCCAAAACTTAATTGTAGGCAGTACTAACCAAGTCCCAAGCAAAATCAAACATCCACATCTATTAAAAGAAAGAATACAGGTGCAGAACAAAACGTAAAATATAAACTAGGTGCTTGTGCAGATTATAACCTGAAAAAAGAAAAACTAGGTTCGAGATTTCAAACCCTTGCAAGATTCAAAGCTTGTCTCCCCTTCACTACCCCATGCCACGACCATGCCCTTGCAAGATTCCAAGCTCTGTGCACAACAAGAAATCGGTGAAAGGAGAAATTCAACCGTAAATGCTAGAAGGAAACAATAAATACGGCAACAAACCAACCACGAAAGAAGAACTTCAACCCACGAGCAAAAAGAAGGAACAATAACCTACGAATTTCAAAGCATATGACGGCACCAATATAAAGAAGACTTGCCAAATTTTAAGAAAGGGAAATACAAACAAAGCAAAATCTTACCAAATTCAAACCATTCAAACCGCAACTCACCTCGTCTTAAACAACCTAGGGTTTTTGAAACTGATCGTTTGCGAAAATTGGAGGTGTTACTAAATAAGCTCAACTCACATTACCTTACCTTGGGTTAGGGAAACGAAAATTGAAACTTAGGTTGGGGAAGCTGGAGTTAGGGAGGCTCAACTTTGGGAAAGCATGCATTCGGGTTCGCAGGAGTGATAGCAGTGACAACTCTCGCACATATACAATACCACCCTAAACCATTTCAAATTTTTTATTTTTTATTGTTTACATACGGATTCTCTTCTCCTTACATACGGATTTATGTAAAAAAATTTCCCTTTTTTTGCGCCACCATCAGATGTTGTTACATACGGATAAATCCGTATGTAACAGAACTTTACATACGGAATTTATTCCGTATGTAAAATCCGTATGTATTGCATGTATTACATACGGATTTATATCCGTATGTAATTATCCGTGGGTAATCAGCAAATTTCTTGTAGTGATATATTAATGTAGACACCAATTGCTTTCTTTCCAGTTTTCCAATTTGTTTTTATCTCAAGACAAGTAAGCAAGTTGAACAACATCAATTCCAATTCCTATTCTGATCTCCTTCTCAAAGAAGTGAACTCATTAGTTCTGAAAGATATGGCAACCAATACGGAACCAAAAAAGATCATAATTGATACCGACCATGGCATCGGTAATGTAATTTTTTAACTTTGTTATTTCTTTTGCTAATCCAAATTAGTTTGAAGTTGTAAGTTTCTGCTTCTCCATTTCTGATCTTAGAAGAAACTTTGACTGTTTTCTTTTATCAATTAGACACTTTGTTTGCTTGTTTCTTTGAGAATTGCCACTGGTTTCTGTAGATGATGCCATGGCAATATTTGTTGCTCTACAATCACCAGAGGTTGAAGTTATTGGACTCACAACCATCTATGGAAATGTTTACACCAGTCTGGCAACCAGAAATTCCTTGCATTTGGTAAGAATATTGGGACTGTTTCCCAAAAGGGTTTGTTTTCTATGGCGAATGAAGTTAACCCTTGACTTATTAATTTTTTATATACTAAAGTTTTGGGATTTGATTAATATTATTGTTGGGTGGTTAAGATTTAATTGGTAAATATTGGGATTTAATTAGTTGGGATTTAATTAGTTAGGATTTAATTACTTGGGATTTAATTAGTTGAAATTTAGTTAGCAGTTTCTATCATATATTCTCATTGATAGTGGTAGCACTCATAATTTCTTAGATGCCCAAATGGCTCAACAATATGGGTGCATAATTGATATGATTGCCTCTTTGAATGTTGTGGTAGCAGATGGGTCAAAGATAAAGATATCTTCTATGGTTAAAAATTTTAGTTGGACAATTCAGCACACAACTTTTACTACTGATATGCTCCTCCTTCCTTTGGGGTGTTGCGATTTAGTGTTGGGAATTGAGTGGCTCATAACATTGGGCGATATTTTATGGAATTTTGACAAACTCACTATGGAGTTCAATGTACAAGGAAGGCGACATGTTCTACGTGGCTCTATAGCCCCCAAGATCAAACCTACACCCAAGCAACAGTTGAGTAACGCTTTTCTTGAAGGTGTGCATTTATCTATGATTCACATTGGTGCAAAGGAGGAGATGTTGTTGCATTCCTTGACTACACATGCTGCACAAAAGGAGATTCCAACTAAGATCGCGAATTTAGTCCAAGAATTTGCAGATGTTTTTCAAGAACCACGACAATTACCACCTTTTCGACTAGGCCATGATCATCATATTCCCTTGATTCAGGGAGTTAATCCTGTCAACAAAAGGCCTGTAAAGTACCCATTGTTCCATTCTTGAGGGCAAGAATGTTGTTGTGGGGAGGGCATTGTTATATACTAAAGTTTTGGGATTTGATTAATATTATTGTTGGGTGGTTAAGATTTAATTGGTAGATATTGAGATTTAATTAGTTGGGATTTAATTAGTTAGGATTTAATTAGTTGGGATTTAATTAGTTGAAATTTAGTTAGCAGTTTCTATCATATATCTCTTTAGTTGAGATTTAGTTAACAATTTCTATCATATATCTCTATCATTTGTAATCTTTAGTACTCTATAAATAGAGTATTAAACTATTATCTAGAATATGAATAATATATGCACTTTGTTTCCTTCTCTCAATTCTCTATCATTGTTTCTTGTTCTTGGTATAATCGGAAGCCACCTAGGGTTCCCTTTGTCCAAAGCCTAATCGTTCTTCGAAATCTCCTATGAGAGGACCTAGACGCTTATACACACGATCGTTCATATCATAATTATAAAAGCCTCCTGCTTTACTTGATTATGCAGTTGGAGGTTGCTGGAAGAACAGATATTCCAGTGTCAGAAGGATCACATCTGACATCAACTGTAAGTCGGTCATACTTTGATCTTTATCGCCTTTACTTTTTCGTTTTTGTTTTGGGAATTGCTGTGAATGTTATATGAGCATTTAGAACTATTAAGTATATTTGATCTTTGATTGAATGCCTATACAATAATCATATAATTTTGGTACTTTATACTATTTGTATTATATTGTCAGCACACTTGAAGTTTTCAGTGAAAAACAAATGCGTATTAGTAATCATATAATCTTTGAAATCTTTTTTTTTTCTTTTTCTTTTAGAATGAATTGTATTTGATCACCTAACTGAAAAAGTTGAATCGAGTTAGCAGTATGAAATTTAAAATTCTGCTTCTGTTGTATTTCATTGTATTTGAATCTGCTAATTATTGTCATCCTTGTCTCTTTGTGCAGAAAGGAACAAAACTTCGTACTGCAGATTTTGTCCACGATGCAGATGGACTTGGCAACCAAAATTTTCCTCCAGCAAAGGGGAAGCCCATTGAAGAATCAGTTGCTTCTTTTTTGGTTCGTCAAGCAAAACTTAATCCTAGGAAAGTCACTGTGGTGGCATTGGGCCTGCTTACATATATTGCTTTGGTATGTGTTCTTGCCAGTTGACCCGCCTGTCGGTTGACTCGCGACACTCACACGCCTCCTTCCTCACGTTGATACGTGCTTGGTTCTTTCGAAGCAATCTGCACCTGCAAAAGAGGAAAGGGGGCGCCCTAGAGACCGTTTGCACTCCGACGCTCAAGTCAGTGTAGGGCAAGGAACACCAAGTGTATTGAGTTTCTCTCTGTGTTTTGGTCTAGAAACTGCGTACCTTTGTGAAGTATTTTACTGTCCCTTATATAGTCTAGGGTTTATTGCGCCGTGTAACATCCCGCCAAATCCTTTTCATATTTATATAATGAAATAAAGGTAAAACAATAATATCGAAGTGAACATATATATATATATATATATGTAATGAAATTTCTCCTCATAGGGAGTTTAATACATATCCAGTCAGTTTCCAAAACTTAAACAAAATACAGCAAAATAGAAAACAGGCGATCTCCTAACAGAAACAGAAAACAGGCGATCTCCTTCCGGCGACCACTCACTGAGGAGCTCTACTTCCTGCAACATCATCTGCTCCCGTGTAAATTATACACGATCATCACAGGTTTAAGAAAACATCCACAAAACAAAAACGCAGGGTAAGCTAGATATTTTTAAAGAGAATTTAGATATGAAACTTTAAAATCAAGATAAAACAAATTTAAGACACCCACGTAAAAACCATCAACTTTCTCATTCCCTTCACATGACCATCAAGTAATCACATATTTCACAATTTCCTCAAGAGTCGTTCAATTCACATAATTCCATCAAGTGTCTATCAATTTCAAAGTTTTCTTATTTCTCACGTCAGACTTCCACTGAATCATTACACATAGACACTTGACACTACTTTCGGAAGACTCGTGCATTGACTAGACTCAGAGATCTGCACCTGTCATACTACATTGCTGTAAAGTTCCCACAGCTATGCGCATCAACATAATCTCAATCTCAATCTCATCACTCTCCTAGTATGACAGGGTGAATCCATACAACAGGTCAAGTGGTTATTTTTCAAACCACTTACCCATACATATGAACCTCCATCGACTCTCAATGCCTGAATAACTTCATCTATATGATTCCATTATATCAGGAGAGTCAGGATATCTCATTATAGAAATCATCGATCAATGCACATTCTACAACAATCTTACACGGTATTTTCTTTCCTGAAAATACTATACCTTGATTCCACATTCACAACATTCAACACATCATACAACACTTAAATGAACGATTCCAATCACAACAACAATCATTCCACGGTTCAGATTTTCGAATATCACATGCATTTCACATTTCAATCTCAAACAGTTTCAAACGACACTAAAACAGGGAAGTTCGAAATCAACATTAAAACCGGCGATCACGTTGCCCCACACATAAAAACAGAGCATCGTTAAAAAGAATATGAAACCGGCGACCACGTCGCCCTCACTTCAGAACCTACTCGCCTAAAGTTTTTATAAACGAAAAGGCTAGCTTCCCTTACCTGGACTTGTGTAAAATCTCACTACGAGCTCTAACCCACCGAACTTAAGGATACCCGAACTCTGTTTTAGCGTCTTGATCGGAAAACTCGCAGAGAACTTCCCAGGAGTCCAAGGGCAGTCCTCGCTCGTCGTACTGGTACTTGAGGATGCCTGAATCACAGCGCGAAGGAGAGAAAAGAGAAGGATGAAGGTAAACTCACTCTGTCACTCTTGAACCACTGCAACGTTCTTTGCCTCTCAGAAGTGAGTTTTTGAATCTAAACCAACTTGTCCACAAATGCCGCTGCCACCACCCACTCTGCAGGAAAGCTTGCGTGCACACTTCCTTGAACAGTATGACCACGTGGGTCTCTGCGCATACCAACTCTCTGATGCTACTATTCTGAAACACTCCTAATGTCTACGTGTCGCGCATGCAGAACGTTCATGCTGGGAGCCTGGGTCCCACCTTATCTGTGTGAAACACGACATCGCACGATAACCTTCCACCGATGACTGATGTCCTTCTCATCCCGGCGATGACTGATGTGCCTCTCATCCCGGCGATGACTGATGTCCTTCACATCCCGGCGATGACTGATGTGCCTCTCATCCCGGCGATGACTGATTCCTCTTCCTGACTGACGACTGATTCCTCATTCTGGCAGACAACCGATGTCTCACCCTGGCAGACCACCGATGTTCCACCCTGGCAGACTACCAATGTCTCACCCTGGCAGACCACCGATGTGTCTCCCATCCTGGTTGATGACCGATGCTCCTCTCATCCTGTTGGCGATCTCTTGTCGCCCTTGTGTGTGACGAGAACACATCACCTTACTCTGGTCACCGATGTCACATCGTCACACCTTGCTGAAGGTTCATCCTCCCATTATGTTACGTCCAAGGTATCACCTCCAGATGGCTTGGTGACGTCGGTAGCTTCACATTTCTAAGAATAGATCAGCACTACTCCTCGTGCGCCCATGCATGCAACACTAAGGACGATTTCTTATGCTCAAGCATAGAGCTTCGCATGCCCAGCGTATCTAAGGCTTAACCCACACCTTGATACGCGTGGTTTTTGGAACCCACTATGGTTAATCCAGCATCTTGACCACATACTAAGTGCACTCCCGTCGATCACGTACACCATAGGCGATTGGCGATCATGTGTCCTCTAGGCGACAGGCGATTATGTGCCAGAGAAGTCAGAGATCGCCTCCGTCTTCAACAACGGCAATCTCGTAGACTTCTAAGCTACACTTTTCTTCCTTTACTCTTCTTGATCCACATGTCTTCCTCGAGCACACCCACGTGATTACCTCACGATAAAGTCATCACACCTGACTACTTGGTTAATACAATGGTCAGCCGACCGACCTCTACTAGCTGACCCCAGACCTTGGGCGACGTCCGAGGTCCGACTACTACGAAACTTCTATTACCAGCTCTTTGTATTTTAAATAATAACATCTTCTGAAATTATTTAAATATAACACTTTCATTCCAATTAAAGTTTCTAGGTCCTTACACGCCGCTAACCCTAATTAGGGTTTACTGCGCTGCTAGCCATATTCAGGGTTTACTGGAATACCCTTGCGCCGCTATCACCCAATCTTAGGGTAATCTAGCACATAAGGTTTCCTTCTCTGGAGTGCAAACTTTAACAGGGTGACCACCTGGATGCCTCCTTGTGCACCTAGTCTCTGGGGCCACCTGTTCTGGGAGTGCCTTCACTGTTCACGTGCCATGCATGTAGCTTCACTGGGAAACCCTAGTTCTGATGAGTACTCGACCCCTCAGGACTCTGCACCTAACTGTGCTCTCCCTGCTACCCGCATGGGCACTTCGTGATCTAGGCCTCTCCCTAATTCTAGGTATTTAACTGGTCATTGGCCCACTCTGGGAACCACTCTTAGCTGTTCTGTTTACGCTATTCAAATCACCCAAGACCGATGTCACCTCGCCACACCCTGTTGCCGAGGACTTCTCGACCTGCTGAGTGACGATGACACCTCCGCCCATCCTGGTGATCTGACGATTGCTCACCCGTCTCTATAGGGTGATGACCCATCACCCTTCTCTGTAGGCTGATGACTAATCACTCCTCTCTGTAAGCTGATGACTCATCGCCCTTCTCTGTTCAATACCCCCTGTGGGGTCCATTCCACGTGGCTTTGGCCCATGCTGTGGGACCCAGCTGACGTCCGAGGACTGGTCAGTACAGTATGATATATCTACAATTTCTCAGTAAGGCATTTTCATGTTACTCTTCATTCTGTGTTTCATTTCATGACAATAATATTATATTTTTGCAGGCTATACAGCTGGATCCAGAATTTGTAAAGAACATTGGGCAGATTGTTATTCTTCGGGGGCTTTCGCAGTAAATGGCAATGTGAATCCAGCTGCTGAAGCAAATGTCAGTATTGCCATCCTGGATTCAAATTCTTAATAACTTCCATAAAAATATCATATCATTCACAACTCAATTTGCCTAACTCATTGATTGGATTTGGTTCTAGATATTTGGTGATCCAGATGCTGCAGACGTTGTATTTACAGGTGGGGGCAAATATACTTGCAGTGGGGATAAATGCTACCATCAAGTTACATTGACAAATATGTGACGATTAGGGTTTAGGATTTATATAAATATTTATTGTAAAATAATTAGTTAGCGAGATTTGAAATGTTTTATATAAAAATGATTTGAAATAATTAGTTAGCCAGAACCAAGTTGTAGGAACTTTGTTGGGAACATTTTGCAGGTTCTATCAATAAGGAAAACCAAAGGAAGGCAATAGGAAGAAAAATCTGCAGTAAAATGAATTTAGTGTTGGGGAGGAAGTTTGACAAGGGACCACTCATATGAATATATAATACTGGCAAAGTGAAAACTAAAGTCATATGTTATCATGATTTAGTAAGGGAGAGTCTATTTAACTTGGAGACAATATTAGTATCTATTGGTTTAATGTATGATTTTCCTAATTAATATATGTTTTTCCTTATTTCTATAAAAAAAATATTTTTTCTTATTCATAGAAAAAAATATTGAATTTTCAAGACAAGTAAAAAGTATAAAGAAAAAGTTATAAATAAAACTTTTAGTAAGAGAAACATTTCTTCATCATATTGCTCCCTAAAATAATTGTATCTTTAATAATTATATTGAAAAAAATTAAACATGTAAAAAATAGGACAAAGTGAGAAATAGAGTAATTTTAAAATTGATTTCACATTAGTTAATATAATTTTAAAATCGATTTATTTCAATATATAATTTTAAAATTGATTTATTTCAATAAAAAATTATTATTTTTTAATTATAATAGATGAAACTAGAAATTGGATTGTTACGCTCGTTATTTGAAAACACATCTTTGTGTGCCAAATTTGTAGGCTAAGCCTACACTTATTCAAATAAATAATATAAAATATATTTTGAAGGCTTAGTCCACGCTAATTTGTGACCTTAGTGTGGCCAACATGAAGGCTTAACCTACGTTTATTTGTGGCCAAACCCACCCTTATTTAAAGATTGTATGTCTCTCTTGTTGGTTAAACTCACGCTTTCTTAAAAATGCGTGGTCAACTCTTTGTAGGCTAAGCCCATGCATGACCTACGCAAAAAAACACCGGCCATGTGTCGCCTGCACCTGCCAATATCTTTACGTCGACTACGTTAGCTTCGAAATTCCCATTGATGCAAAGCCCACAAGAATTACCCTTTTGCGTCGGCTTTTCATAATTAAGGTCCGTTTTTGGCCCATCCTAATAATCATTTTTTTTGTAGTGTATTTATGAGATTTTGAATTTACATTGAGAATAAGTTAAAATTCTACCTCTAATTTAACTCAAGTCACGTTTAAAATTTCCATTTTTATAATTTTCATAACTAGATAGATGTTAAGAGAGACCAAATTGGTTGATTTTTTATTAGAATAGTTTATTTAATTGGGCTAGTGAGTTGAAAATTCACTTTAAAAATAGTTTTAATCTAATTCATCTTTAGTTATTGAAAGTAAGTTAGTTACTGTTCTAGAAAAAAAAGTGTTATTGCCGGTTGACTCGCCTGTCAGTTGACTCCACGACACTCACGCACAACCTTCCTCACGTTGATATGTGCTTGGTTCTTGCGAAACAATCTGCACCTGCAAAAGAGAAAGGGGCGCCCTAGAGGTCGTTTGCACTCCGACGCTCAAGTCAGTGTAGGGCAAGGAACACCAGGTGTATTGAGTTTCTCTGTGTTTAGGTCTAGAAACTGCGTACCTTTGTGAAGTATCTTACTGTCCCTTATATAGTCTAGGGTTTACTGCGCCGCTATCCCTAATTAGGGTTCACTGCGCTACTAGCCATATTTAGGGTTTACTGGAATACCCTTGCGCCGCTATCACCCAATCTTAGGGTAATCTAGCACATAAGGTTTCCTTCTCTGAAGTGCAAACTCTCACAGGGTGACCACCTGGGTGCCTCCTTGTGCACCTAGTCTCTGGGGCCACCTGTTCTAGAAGTGCCTTTACTGTTCACGTGCCATGCATGTAGCTTCACTGGGAAACCCTAGTTCTGATGAGTACTCGACCCCTCAGGACTCTGCACCTAACTGTGCTCTCCCTGCTACCCGCATGGGCACTTCGTGATCCAGGCCTCTCCCTAACTCTGGGTATTTAACTGGTCATTGGCCCACTCCGGGAACCAATCTTAGCTGTTCTGTTTACGCTGTTCAAATCACCCAAGACCGATGTCACCTCGCCACACTCTGTTGCCGAGGACTCCTCGACCTGCTGAGTAACGATGACACCTCCGCCCATCCTGGTGATCTGACGACTACTCACCCGTCTCTGTAGGCTGATGACTAATCACCCTTCTCTGTAGGCTGATGACTAATCACCCCTCTCTGTAGGCTGATGACTAATCACCCCTCTCTGTAGGCTGATGACTAATCACCCCTCTCTGTAGGCTGATGACTAATCACCCTTCTCTGTAGGCTGATGACTAATCACCCCTCTCTGTAGGCTGATGACTAATCACCCCTCTCTATAGGCCGATGACTCATCACCCCTCTCTGTAGGCCGATGACTCATCGCCCTTCTTTGTTCAATACCCCCTGTGGGGTCCATTCCACGTGGCTTTGGCCCATGCTGTGGGACCCAGCTGACGTCCGAGGACTGGTCAGTACACAAGCCCCCCAGTCTCAAGCTGTTAACTTGTTTCAGCGAAGAGACTAAGTCATGGGCGAGGACTGATCGGTACACAAGCCCCCTAGTCTCGAGCTGTTACCTTGTTTCAGCGAAGAGACTAAGTCATTGACTTGGACGACCTACGTGGCTCTGCGCATAAGTACATGAACAGTGCGCTGAAAGGACACTTCACCAACCCCCTTTCATCCGCTAACACGTGGCTGCATCAACGGTTTGAGATTCATAACGTTTGCGCTCCCTAGGGCTACGTTAAACCTCTTCAAAACCCCACGCCACTTCACTATTTCATCACTTTGCATTCTCAACTTCTGTAGACTCTATCTTCCAACGCACGCTCTCCTGCTCTCACCAAGCTCTTTGAACTTCTCCGCCCTCGCTCAACCAAAGGTATGATTTTTATGTCTTCTCCACCTTCATAACATAATCTCTGTTCTTCATACTGCATGCTGCTGTTCTGGGCCTGCGTGTGGTTTATGCATTCTAGGGTTTTTGTTCTTCTTTTCTAGGTTCATTCTACCTTCGAGTCTTCGTCCACCATTGTTTTCTTCTAAGCCTCTTTTCTTTTCCTGCCTCTCATTTGTTTAGATTCGAGATGGCCAGAACCAAAACTACCTCCAACCGTCCTCCAACCGTAGCGGTCGATTACAAGGCCCTCTACCCATGGGCTTCTGAGGATCTCCTTGCCGAGACCTCCAAACTCACATCCTACGAGGATCTTCGCAAGCACAGGGATGATGAGAATGAGATCAAAGGACGCGTCTTTGGCAGGGAAACTAACGCGTACGTCTCTGTGCGACCCTGTACAGAAAACGAGCCCGTGTGCACCGATGATCACTGCAACGACGGGGAACCGTTCTTCTTCTTCTACGCCACCATCTTCAAACGAGTCAAAGTCCGCCTTCCTTTCACCGGGTTCGAGAGGGCTTTGCTCACATAATTAAATGTGGCGCCTGCTCAACTGCACCCCAACAGTTGGGCCTTTATCAGGGCGTTCTCCATCCTTTGCAATAATCTAGGGTTCACCCCCTCTGTCAACGTCTTTCTTTACTTCTTCGAGGCGAAGAGCCCCGGCAAGAGGCTTTGGGTGAGCCTGAATGGGGTGGCAGGGAGAGTCCTACTAACTCTCTTCTCGCAGTCGTACAAGAACTTCAAGGGAAGGTTCTTTCGAGTCTGCTGCAGCTCCTACGACCCCACCATGCTCGATGGGTTCCCATTATATTGGGTGGGGGAGTTGAAGTTCAAGAAACCACGCAGGCTCGAGGAGTTGACTGTCCCTGACCAAGAACTCTGCCAGACCATTTCCAGCTAGGGCGTGGTGTTTGACTCCACCCAGCTGATTAGGCATGAATACGACGCTGAGACTCTCAGCGTATACATTGGTACACCATCTTCATCTTGCATTTAACTGTTCACATACTTAATGCCTTGTCGTTCACATACTTTCTTATTGTTCACTGCAGGCATGGTGCTCAGTGCTGACAAGAAGAAAAGGCTGGCGGATGTGCTGAATCGCCGCAATGCTAGCGGTTCAGCTCCTGCAGGTCCTTCATCACCCGCGGGTGCTGCCCTGGAACCCATTGCTGAAAAGTCCAAGAGGGCAGCCCCTGTGGAGGTTTCTGATGACGAGGACACCTGTTCCGGCCTTGTCTTCAAAAGGAAAAGGGTGGGGATAGCCGCGGAGGTCTCTGCGGTCACAGAAGGGCACCCTTCATCCTTTAGGGAGCACCCTCCCAGCGCCTCATCCCTTCCTGAGCCAATCTTAATGCTTGAGGGGGGTGGGGAGAGTGCCCCTCCTTCTGGTCAGATGCCTTCTGCCCCAGAACTGCCTTTTCTGCTCCAAAGGTCACTTGCGCAGATGCCTGGCTGAGCTGCTTTGGAGGCCATGGACAGAAATTCCCTCGAGAACCTCCTCAGTCACGGTCTCGGGGAGTTCCTGGCCGCTTCAAACTCCTTGTTGGTCAAGGGCAACGTTGAGGCGGAGCTGCTTGAGAAGACCGCCCAACTGGAGAAAGAGCTGGAGCAGAAGGATCTCCAACTCCGCCAAGCGACCAAGCGCGAGACTGCCCTTAATCAAGAACTGGGTAGTCTCCGTCAATCTAAGAAGGAGACCAAGAAGCTTCTCTTCTCCAAAGGGCAGGAGGCCCTCCAGCTTGAAGCTAAGATACTCCCCCTCCGCAACAAGATCATCGAACTGGAAGAGCAAGCGGAGGGGGCTCAAGCCAAAATGACCAAGCTGGAGGAGAGGGCTACCGACCGAGAAGTTCAGCTGGGCAAGGTTGAGGAGGAACTTGCCCAACAAATTGAATTGCTGAAGAAGACTGAAACTGAGCTTATTAATGATGCCGCCGACGCCTATGGGGAAGGCTTTGGTGATGCCCTTGCTCAGGTTGCCTGCGTGCATCCTAAGATGGACCTCTCACCATACTCTGCAACCATGCAGGTGGTCGACGGGAAAATAGTGCCCAGATAGGTCTTCTGAATGATTGTATTTAGTAGCTAAACATCTTGTAATCACCCTCCTTTGTAATATAAATACTTTGTTTTATGCAGCACTTTGCTTGCCTTTGAATTTCTACTGCTTGTTCATCTATTTGACGTGCTTTATATTTGGTGGGCTCACGATCACAAATAATGCACCTGTAAAAATGAACCTCAAGTAGCACGTTTTTCTGCTAATTTCATTAGTGAACCTTTATTTTAATCTGGGAGTTCTCACTCGGAGGGGGAAGGTGTTCCTTACGAACTCCCCTTTCCACTCACGAGACCTCTAACCCCAACTAATAGGTTCTGACTGACCTCTCATCGCCCATGGGCGATGGAGGATTTAACCGGGCGAACCCTTTCACATTGGAAGTTCTCACTCGAAGTGGAGGTCTTCTCTACGAACCTACCTCTCCACTTACGAGACCTCTAACTCTAAGTGACGGATTCTAACTGACCTCACATCGCCCACAGGTGAGGAGGATTTCTCTAGGCGAACCCTTCTTTCATATAGGAAGTTCTCACTCGAAGTGGAGGTGTTCTCTACGAACCTACCTCTCCACTTACGAGACCTCTAACTCCAAGTGACAGGTTCTAACTGACCTCACATCGCCCACAGGCGAGGAGGATTTCTCTGGGCGAACCCTTCTTTCACATTGGAAGTTCTCACTCGAAGTGGAGGTGTTCTCTACGAACCTACCTCTCCACTTACGAGACCTCTAACTCCAAGTGACAGGTTCTGACTGACCTCACATCGCTCACAGGCGAGGAGGATTTCTTTGGGCGAACCCTTCTTTCACATTGGAAGTTCTCACTCGAAGTGGAGGTGTTCTCTACGAACTTACCTCTCCACTTACGAGACCTCTAACTCCAAGTGACAGGTTCTGACTGACCTCACATCGCTCACAGGCGAGGAGGATTTCTCTGGGCGAACCCTTCTTTCACATTGGAAGTTCTCACTCGAAGTGGAGGTGTTCTCTATGAACCTACCTCTCCACTTACGAGACCTCTAACTCCAAGTGACAGGTTCTAATAACATTGTACAAACACATTAAAAGCATATATCTTTAACTGAATTTTATTGGGTGACCTCATTAAAAACCCGTAGAAGGGAAAAAGGAGTGTCCCCTGTATTGTGTAGTGTACAAGATTACATGGCTTTAACTGAAATAATACTTCAGGTGGGTCGCATTCCATGTTCGAGGAATCGGACCTCCTTCTAAAGTCTCAAGCCTATATGCTCCATTCCCTAGGGCCTTTGTCACTCTGAAAGGACCAGTCCACTTAGGGGATAACTTGTTCTCTATCTGGTATGGAGACGCCTTGCGCATGACAAGGTCTGCCGCCTGGAACTGCCGAGCTCTCAGCTTAGAACTGTGTTTGAGCTCAACTCTCCGCTTTAGCGCCTCAACTTTGATTCCAGCTTCTTCCCTGGCTTCATTCAAAAGATCAAGATTCACCTTTCTCTCTTCATTGGATTCCTCAGCCACAAAGTTCTGGAAACGTGGCGAGTTCTCCTGGATCTCCACAGGGATCATGGCATCTGAACCATACACCAAACTAAAGGGAGTCTCCTTAGTAGTGGACTGGGGAGTAGTATGGTAGGCCCATACTATTCTGGGAACCTCCTCAGCCTACCTTCCCTTTGCTTTCTCCAGCCTTCTCTTTAGTCATCTGAGGAGGACTCGGTTGGCCGACTCGACCTGCCCGTTGGTCTGTGGGTGCTCGACTGATGCAAACACCTGCTTGATCCCCAACTCTGTACATAGCTTCCCCAATTGTTGGCTTGCAAACTGCGTGCCATTGTCAGACACTAAGCGTTTGGGTACGCCGAAGCGGTAGACTATGTTCTTCCACACGAAGTGTTGGATCTTTTGTGCTATAATCTGTGCTACTGGCTCAGCCTCAATCCACTTCGTGAAATATTCTATGGCGACCACGAGGTACTTCATTTGTCGTATCGCCAAAGGGAAAGGCCCCAAGATGTCGATTCCCCATGTGTGAAACGGCCAAGGGCTGTATATCGACCTGAGCTCTTCTAGTGGCGCCTTAGGCCAATCAGCATGCAACTGGCATTGCTTGCACTGCTGCGCATACCTAGTGCAATCTTCCCTCATCGTCGGCCAGTAGTACCCTGCTCGAATGGCCTTAGAGGCCAGAGCTCGACCTCCGATGTGACTACCACAGATACCTTCATGGAGCTCTGCCATTATTCTTACACACTGCTCGCCATGCACGCAGACCAAAATGGGGTGGGTAAACCCATGTCTATACAACTCGCCTTCAATGAGCGTGTACTTGGACGAGTTTTTCTTTATCTTCTTTGCCTCCGTCGGATCTACTGGGAGCATTCCATCCGCTATGTAACGCTTATAGGGCGTCATCCATGTCTCTCCATTCTGTAGCAAGCAGATCTGTGACGCCTCCACCTCCATTAGCATGCATGCGTTGACTCGTGGTTTCTTCAAAGTTTCTTGAGTCAACGAGCGATGACTCCTCTTCTCACCATCTGACTGGCTGATCTGATGGACTCCCACCAAGTTATCAGCTGTATAAGTACGAGGCGCCCTCAGGGTCTCCTGGATGACTGTCCTCTGTCTGCCCCCCTTGCCTGAGCTGGCGAGTTTGGCCAACAAGTCAGCTCTGGCATTCTGCTCCCTGGGCACGTGTACTAGTTCAAATATTTCAACTGAACTCTTCAATCTCTGGACATACTCCAAGTAAGAGGCCATCTGAGGGTCTTTGGCCTGGTACTCTCCCACCACTTGACCGGTGACCAACAATGAGTCACTCTTTGTAACATCCCGCCAAATTCTTTTCATATTTATAGAATAAAAATAAAGGTAAACAAATATATTGAAGTGAACATAATTATATATATGTAATGAAGTTTCTCCTCACAGGGAGTTTAATACATAACCGGTCAATTTCCAAAAACTTAAACAAAATACAGCAAAAAGACAAACAGGCGATCTCCTATCAGAAAAAAAAGGCGATCTCCTATCAGACAACAGAAAAAGGGTGATCGCCTAACAGAGACAGAAACGGGCGATCTCCTTCCGGCGACCACTCACTGAGGAGCTCTACTACCTGCAACCTCGTCTGCTCCCATGCAAAAATACACGATCATCACAGGTTTAAGAAAGCAATCACAATACCAGATAAAAGGGTAAGCTAGATGTTTTAAAAACTTTAAATCAATAGAAAACATAAATCTTCACACCATTCATAATCCATATCAATTGTAGCCATCAACATTCCCATATTCCACAAACTCGTCAAGTGCCTATCCAATACATTCAATACTCATGGTTCACATGTCAGACTTTCCACTGACTCATAACATATAGACACATGACTCTACTTCCGGAGGACTCGTGCGTTAACTCAGGCTCAGAGATCTGCACCTGTCATACCACACCACTGTGAAATCCACACAGGGTCGCTGTGAAATCCACACAGCCATGCGCATACATAGTCTCAATATCATCACTCTCCCAGTATGACAGGGTTAATCCATATAACAGGTCAAGCTCGTTCTCTTTCAAACAACTTACCCATACATATGAACCTCCTTCGACTCTCCACAACTGAATAACTTCATCTATGTGATTCCATTATATCAGCAGAGTCAGGATATCTCCTTCTAGACAAGCCCCTAGTCAATGCACATCACACACGATCTTACACGGTATTTTCTTTCCTGAAAATACTATGCCTTGATCCCACATTCACAACATTCAACACATCATACAACACTGAATGAACGATTCAGTCACAGCAACATTCATACCACGGTTCAGATTTTCGAATATCACATGCATTTCACATTTAAATCTCAAACAGTTTCAAACAGCACTAAAACAGGGGAGTTCGAAAAACAACGCCAAAACCGGCTATCTCATTCAAAAGCAAGGGATTTCGAAAACAAAGTTAAAACCGGCGACCACGTCACCCCACACATAAAAAAAGAGCATTGTGAAAAGAAATATGAAAACCGGCGACCACGTCGCCCTCACTTCAGAACTTACTCGCTTAACGTTTTTATAAATGTAAAGTGCTAGCTTCCCTTACCTGGACTAGCGCAAAACTCCAAGAGCTCCGAAACCCAATGAAGCTTAAAGATGCTTCCACTCTGTTTTTGCGTCTGGTTTGTAGAACTTGCAGAGAACCTCCCAGGTGCTCTAAGGGCAGTCGTCGCTCGTCGCACTGGTGCTTAAGGATGCCTGAATCGCAGCGCGAAGGAGAGAAAAGAGAAAGATGAAGGTAAACTCACTCTTTCACTCTTGAACCACTGCAACGTTCTTTGCCTCTCAGAAGTGGGTTTTTGAATCTAACCGAACTTGTCCACAAAAGCCGCTGCCACCACCCACTCTGCAGGGAAGTTTGCGTGTACGCTTCCCTGAACAGTACGACTACGAGTACCTCTGCGCAGGCCAACACTCTGATGTCACTATTCTGAACCACCCTTTTTGCCTACGTGTCGTGCGTGCAGGACGTTTCATGCTGGGAGCCTGGGTCCCACCTTATCTGTGTGAAACACGACATCGCGCGATAACCTTCCGCCGATGACTCATCCTGGCGGACGACCGATCTCTCTCGCCCTGGAAGACGACCGATGTCTCTTTCTGGGAGACGACCAATGTCTATCCCTGGCGACGCCCACATGTCTCTCGCGCCCTGGCGATGTCCCCATGCCTCGCGCCCCGGCGATGCCCGCATGCCTCGCGCCCTGGCGATGCCCGCATGCCTCTCCCGCCCTGGCGACGTCCGCATGCCTCGCGCCCTGGCGATGCCCGCATGTCTCTCGCGCCCTGGCGATGCCCCATGCCTCGCGCCCTGGCGACGTCTGCATGTCTCTCGCGCCCTGGCGATGCCCCATGCCTCGCGCCCTGGCGACTTCCGCATGTCTCGCGCCCTGGTGACGTCTGCATGCCTCGCGCCCTGGCGACAGGCGATTATGTACTAACCAGGCGATCTCATAGTCTTCTAAGCTACACTTTCCTTCCTTTTTATTTTAAATAAACACATACTTAGAATTCATTTAAAATATATTCCTTTTATTCCAATTTAATTTTACAGGTCCTTACACTCTTGGCCATAAGGCTCTGCGCTCCCATCTCCTTTGCCAACAACATCCCAGCGATCAAAGCCTCATACTCTGCCTGGTTATTGCTGGCTTTGAAAGCGAACCGCAGGGTCTGCTCTATCAACAACCCCTTGGGTCCTTCCAGGATCACCCCCGCTCTGCTGCCTTGCTGATTTGAGGACCCGTCTACTGACAATACCCATTTGAAATTGGGTCCCTCCTGCTGGGCCTCGGTTGAGGACATCTCGGCCACAAAGTCAGCATAGACCTGTCCTTTGATCGGGCCCCTGGGTTCATACTGGATGTCGAACTCTGACAACTCGACTGCCCAACGCACCATTCTTCCCGCCACATCAGGCTTCTGCAGGACCTTGCATATTGGCAGATCTGTCATCACCACCACTGTGAAGCTCTGGAAATAGTGGCGAAGTCTCCTGGCTGAAAACACTACTGCTAATGCTGCCTTTTCTAAGGCTTGGTATCTCGTCTCAGGCCCCTGCAATACTTGGCTGACAAAATAAATGGGCTTCTGGCTCTGTTGCTGTCTTGAACCAAGACAGAACTCACCGCCCTATCTGTAACTACAAAGTACAGACGCAGGGGTGTGCCAAGCTGAGGCTTGCACAAGACTGGCGGGCTGGCCAGATACTCTTTGAGCTTAAGGAAGGCCTGCTCACATTCTGCAGTCCAGGTGAATCTGCTATTCCTCCTTAGGCATTGGAAATAAGGGTGGCCTTTGTCTCCTCCGACCGACACGAACCTGGAGAGTGCAGCCATCCGACCCGTCAACTGTTGCACTTCTTTGACCGACGTCGGGCTCCTCATGGTTATGATTGCTGCACACTTGTCTGGGTTGGCCTCAATCCCTCTTTCTGTGAGCAAAAACCCAAGGAACTTGCCTGCTTCCACCCCAAAGACGCACTTTTCTGGATTCAACTTCAGCCTGTACTTCGCTATTGTATTAAACAGCTCCTCCAAGTCGTCAACATGTTGATCTCGTGCCTGGGACGTCACCACCATGTCATCTACATAAGCCTGCACATTGCGTCCCAGCATGGGGGCGAGGACCTTGTCCATCAGCCTCTGATATGTGGCACCCGCATTCTTCAGCCCAAACGGCATGACTGTGTAGCAGTAACAAGACAGCTCTGTCATGAACGCAATCTTGTTCTCATCCATCGGGTGCATCTTGATCTGATTGTACCCGGAGAAAGCGTCCAAGAAGCTGAGTAACTTGCAGCCCGAGGCACTGTCTACTAGCGCATCTATGTTGGGCAGAGGGTAGGAATCTTTTGGACAGGCCTTGTTGAGATCTGTGAAGTCCACACACATCCTCCACTTCCCATTGACCTTTTTTACCAAGACGACATTCGCAAGCCACTCAGGGTATTGTATTTCCCGTATGTGGCCTGCTTTCAACAACTTCTGTGTTTCCTCCCTGATTACCTGCCTTCGTTCATCATTGAACTTCCTTCTCCTTTGGCGGACTGGTCTGACTTGGGGATTCAATGCCAGGCGATGGCATAGAAAATCAGGGTCAATGCCTGGCATGTCTGAGGGGGACCAAGCGAAAGCGTCCAGATGCTTTCCTATAACTCCCGCCACCTGGTCTTGGGTCTCCTGAGACAGGGATTTACCCAGCTTGAAAATCTTCCCCCCGATCTCCTTCTCCACGACCTCCTCTGCCGGTTTGAGCCGCCTCGCCCGGGCAACCTCTGCTCGGGTGACCCCGACGTCACCTCGGGGCATATCTACTTCATTGACACCTCCTCCCGGTGGTGAGGTGGTCACCATGCAAACTCCCCTCTTTGTCTTGAGGCTATTCTCATAGCACCTTTTAGCCTCTTTTTGATCTGACTTGATGGTTACCACCATCCCCTCCATCGATGGCAACTTCATCTTCATGTGCCTTGTGGACACCATAGCCCCTAGCCGGTTCAGGGCCGGTCTGCCCAGAAGTATGTTGTAGGCAGAGGGAGCGTTCACCACAAGGTACCTGATGTTCTCTGTGCGGGATGCTACTCCATCAGTGAACGTGGTCCTCAACTCTATGTACCCCCGCACTTCTACTTGGTCTCCTGCGTGTAACATCCCGCCAAATTCCTTTTCATAATTATAAAATGAAATAAAGGTAAAACAAAAATGTTTAAATAAACATACGTATTTATATAAAATGAAGTTGCTCCTCACAGGGAGTTTAATACATAACCAGTATATTTTTCCCAAAACTTAAACAAAATACAGTCAATAAATTGAAACCGGCGATCTACTATCAGAAGACCCAAAACAGCCGATCTGCTATCAGGACAGAAAAATAGGCGATCACCCGATAGAGGCAGAAACAGGCGATCACCAGATAGAGACGGAAACAGGCGATCTCCTTCCGGCGACCACTCACTGAGGAGCTCTACTCCCTGGAAGATCATCTGCTCCCGTGTAAAACACACGATCATCACAGTTTTAAGAGAAAATAGCCACAGAGCAATACAAAAGAAAAGGGGTAAGCTAGATGGTTTAAAAAGAGTTTAAATATGAACATAAAAAAATCAGGATAAAACAAATTCCATATACCCACATAAAATTATAAAGTTTCTCATTTCTTACGTCGGACTTCCACTGATTTAACACACATAGACACTTACCATACCACTGTAAAGTCCACACAGGACAGCAAGGAAAGTCCACACAGGACAGCAACCAGAGTCCACACAGGAAACCACCAAGGTCCACACAGGACAGCAAGCAAAGTCCACACAGGACAGCAACCAAGGTCCACACAGGACAGCAAGCAAAGTCCACACAGGACAGCAAGGAAAGTCCACACAGGACAGCAACCAGAGTCCACACAGGACAGCCACCAAGGTCCACACAGGACAGCAAGCAAAGTCCACACAGGACAGCAACCAAGGTCCACACAGGACAGCAAGCAAAGTCCACACAGGACAGCAAGGAAAGTCCACACAGGACAGCAAGCAAAGTCCACACAGGACAGCAACCAAAGTCCACACAGGACAGCTAAAGATCATCAATTCACCCAACGCACCATACAATACTTAAATGAACGATCTCAACCACAGCAACAAACGTATCCAGGTTCAGACTTTTTCCAATAACGCGTGCATTTCACATATCAGTCACAAACAAGCTCAAAGCGACACTAAAACAGGGGATTTCGAAGACAACATTTAAAACCGGCGATTACGTCGCCACACGCGTAAAAACAGAGCATCAAGAAAAAGGGGTTTAAAACCGGCGACCACGTTGCCCAAACACATAGAGCAGAGTATCACGAAAAAGAAAACGAAACCGGCGACCACGTCGCCCTCACTTCAGAAACAGCTAATCTATGGCTTGTATTGAAAATGAAGTCTAGCTTCCCTTACCTGGACTTGCGCAAAACACCAGGAGCTCCGAAACCCAACGAAGCTTGAACAACGCCTTGGCTCTGTTTTTGCGTCTGGTTGAAGGACTTGCAGAGAACCTCCCAGGTGCTCTAATGGTGCTGCCTCTCGTCGTACTCTTGTGTGAAGATGCTAGAATCGCAGTGCGAAGGAGATATCTGGAGGAGAAGGGAGGTAACCCACTCTTTCTCTCTTTGAATGCTGCAACCTTTTTTTCTCTCAGCAGTGGGTCTCTGCATCTTAAACGAACTTATCCACCAAAAGCAGCTGCCACACCCACTCTGCAGAGAAGTCTGAGTGTACGTTTCCCTGAACAGTACGACTACAGTTGTCTCTTGCGTAGGCCAACCACTCCCTGAACAGTACTACTGAGCGTGCCTCTGCGCAGGCTAACACTCTGAGGTCACTATTCTGAACCACTCTTTTTGTCTACGTGGCGCGCGTGCAGGACGTTCCATGCTGGAAGTCTGGGTCCCACCTTCTCTGTGTGTAACTCGACGTCGCGCGATGACCTTTCACCGATGACCATAGGCGCGAAGTCTATCCACCGATGACCTCTCGCGCGAAGGCTATCCACCGATGACCTCTCGCGCGAAGACTATCCAGTGATGACATCTCGCGCGATGACCTTCCACCGATGAATTATCCTGGAGGACGACCGATGTCTCACCCTGGTGGACCACCGATGTCTCTCCCTGGAAGACGACCGATGTCCACATGCCTCGCGCCCTGGCGATGCCCGCATGTCCCGCGTCTGGCGATGCCCGCATGCCTTGCGCCCTGGCGGTGCCCGCATGCCTCGCGCCCTGGCGATGCCCGACGACACATCGTCACGCCTTCCCGAAGGTTCTTCATTCCACTATGTTACGTCCAAAGTATCATCTCCACATGACTCGGTGACATCGGTAGCTTCACATTTCCAAGAGTAGACCAGCACCACTCTTCGTGCGCCCATGCATGCAACACTAAGGGCGATCTCTTTTGCTCAAGCATAGAGCTTCGCATGCACAGCGTATCTAAGGCTTAACCCACACCTTGATACGCGTGGTTGTTGGAACCCACTCTGGTTGATCCAGTATCTTGGCCACATACTACGTGCACTCCCGTCGATCACGTACACCATAGGCGATTGGCGGTCATGTCTCCTCTAGGCGACAGGCGATTATGTCCCAGAGGAGTCGGAGATCGCCTCCGTCTTCAATAACGGCGATCTCGTAGAAGACTTCTTAGCTACACTTTTCTTCCTTTACTCTTCTTGATCTACATGCCAGCCGACCGATCTCTACCAGTTGACGCCAGACCTTGGGCGACGTCCGATGTCCGACTACTACGAAACTTCATTTATCAGTTCTTTGTATTTTAAATAATAACATCTTCTGAAATTATTTAAATGTAACACTTTCATTCCAATTAAAGTTTCTAGGTCCTTACACTGTGAACCCATACAAACAACCGACGTAGGGTCGCAGCTGATCAGGAGACAACTGTAACTTGTTGAAAGTCGACCAGAACATCACATCGGCCGAGCTTCCCTGATCTACCAATACCCGATGCACCTTGCGTGCGGCAGTGACAACTGAAATGACCACCGGATCGTTATCATGGGGGACAACATCTCGGCAATCAGCCTTTGTGAAGACGAGGTCGACGTCCGGGAAGTGATCTTCCTCGCAGGTCTCCACTGCCATCACCAAACGTGCATACTTCTTACGTTGCGAAGAAGTGCACCCTCCTCCTGAGAACCCGCCTGATATAGTGTGGATCTCACCATGTATGGGCACTTCATGCCCCTGGTCTGTCCTTGGTGCAACGATCGTCTCACCCTCTGATGCCTCCTTTAGGTAGTCATTCAAGAACCCACTCTTCACCAACTCGTCCAATTGGTGGGCCAGGGCTAGGCAATTTTGAATGGGGTGACCAGAGGCCTGATGGAATTCGCACCATGCGTTTTTGTTGGGCCCCAACCTCTTGTCACTCTTTGGGGGCATCTTCAGCCTTTCTGCCACATTAGGAATGGCAATCAGTTCCTTCAACTCCACCACAAATTCATGCCTAGGGGGCATGTCATCCTTGCCTCGCGCCCTAGGTTGTGGTTTTCGGGGCTCATAGGGCTTCTGTTTCCCTTGAGCCTTCTTCTTTGTGGTTGCCTCGTGCACCTGCAGCGGTTGAGGCCGACTAGGCGCTCGGGGCCTTAACGAGACTGCGCTTTCTCGCTTCTCGCTGAGCTCTCCCTCGGCGACAATGTGGGCCACGGCACGTCGTTTTATGTCGCCGAAAGTCTTGGGGCGGCTGCGTATCAGAGATTCGCTTAAAGGCCCTGGCAATACGCCCTTCCTGAAGGCGTGCACCACCATGTCTTCATCCTTGGTGTGCAACCTTACCACCATCGCCCCAAACCTATTGAGGTAATCTTTAAGGGACTCCCTTTGGTACTGCCTTACATCGAAAAGATCGTAAGACACTGGTGGAGGGGCTCTGTTGACAAGATATTGCTCCCTGAACAGCGCGGAGAATTGCGCAAAAGACGTGATATGTCCTTCAGGCAAACTCACGAACCATTCTAGCGCAGTTCCTGTTAGTGTGGCCATAAAGAGCTTACAGTACACTGCGTCGGACCCTCCTGACAACATCATCTGCGTATGGAAAGCAGTGAGATGCGTTTCAGGATCCTCTTTCCTGGTGAACACGGTCTTAGGCCCTACAAAGGTGGCTGGGACCATCGTGTTCATAATCGCCTGGGAGAAAGGCATGGGAAAGGCCCTTGGGGGCACTGGTGGGGCTCGATCATCTTCCCCACGATCTCTAGCTTGTTGTATGTGTTGCAAATTCAAGCGTAGCTCCTCATTCGCTCGGTGCAACTCTTCATTCCTGGCCTGTGAGGCGGCCAGGTCTTCCTGCATACGCGCCTGGTGCGCTCTGGACTTCGCCACCGTCTCCTGGAGGGCGCGCATCATTTCCATAAGTTGTTGCATGGTAACGTTGTCGCCTCCATTTGGTGGAACGGACCCGTGTCTTGTATTCCTCATCTTCTGTGGGTTTTACTCTCACTCTCGTGTATGGGACCTTGTTTTACTCCGGCCCCACGGTGGGCGCCAAATGTTCTTGCCGGTTGACTCGCCTGTCAGTTGACTCCACGACACTCACGCACCACCTTCCTCACGTTGACATGTGCTTGGTTCTTGCGAAACAATCTGCACCTGCAAAAGAGAAAGGGGCGCCCTAGAGGCCGTTTGCACTCCGACGCTCAAGTCAGTGTAGGGCAAGGAACACCAGGTGTATTGAGTTTCTCTGTGTTTAGGTCTAGAAACTGCGTACCTTTGTGAAGTATCTTACTGTCCCTTATATAGTCTAGGGTTTACTGCGCCGCTAGCCCTAATTAGGGTTCACTGCGCTACTAGCCATATTTAGGGTTTACTGGAATACCCTTGCGCCGCTATCACCCAATCTTAGGGTAATCTAGCACATAAGGTTTCCTTCTCTGAAGTGCAAACTCTCACAGGGTGACCACCTGGGTGCCTCCTTGTGCACCTAGTCTCTGGGGCCACCTGTTCTGGGAGTGCCTTTACTGTTCACGTGCCATGCATGTAGCTTCACTGGGAAACCTTAGTTCTGATGAGTACTCGACCCCTCAGGACTCTGCACCTAACTGTGCTCTCCCTGCTACCCGCATGGGCACTTCGTGATCCAGGCCTCCCCCTAACTCTGGGTATTTAACTGGTCATTGGCCCACTCCGGGAACCAATCTTAGCTGTTCTGTTTACGCTGTTCAAATCACCCAAGACCGATGTCACCTCGCCACACTCTGTTGCCGAGGACTCCTCGACCTGCTGAGTGACGATGACACCTCCGCCCATCCTGGTGATCTGACGACTACTCACCCGTCTCTGTAGGCTGATGACTAATCACCCTTCTCTGTAGGCTGATGACTAATCACCCCTCTCTGTAGGCTGATGACTAATCACCCCTCTCTGTAGGCTGATGACTAATCACCCTTCTCTGTAGGCTGATGACTAATCACCCCTCTCTATAGGCTGATGACTAATCACCCCTCTCTATAAGCCGATGACTCATCAACTCTCTCTGTAGGCCGATGACTCATCGCCCTTCTCTGTTCAATACCCCTTGTGGGGTCCATTCCACGTGGCTTTGGCCCATGCTGTGGGACCCAGCTGACGTCTGAGGACTGGTCAGTACAAAAAGTTAGATTAGGTTGAACTAATTTAATAAAAAAAAATTGAATCACCAAAATAAAATCGGTCACTATAGGGGTATCTATTTAGCTACCAAAATCAAATCGGTTGCTATAGGAGTCTCCATTTAGTCACCGAATTAGTCACTATAAGCTTCTTTTTTTAATTAATTATTTTAATCCATTAGCGACCGAAAATAGTGGTTGCTATCACCTTCTATTTCAGCCACCGATTTAGCCATCGAAAATAATGGTAGCTAATTTGGTTACTAAATTTGGTGACCAAATTTTTTGCGACCGATTCAGCCACCGAAAATGGTGGTCGCTAATTTAGTCACTATACTGACCAGTCCTCGGACGTCAGTTGGGTCCCACAACATGGGCCAAAGCCACGTGGAATGGACCCCACAGGGGGTATTGAACAGAGAAGGGTGATCAGTCATCAGCCTACATAGAAGGGTGATGAGTCACCGGCCTACAGAGAGGGGTGATTAGTCATCAGCCTACAGAGAAGGGTGATGAGTCATCAGCATGTTCCCACAAAGAAGGGTGAGTAGTCATCAGCGTGATGGTCACTAGAAAGGGCTGATGTGTCCTCGTCACTTCGCAGGGTGATCAGTCCTCGGCAACAGAGTGTGGCGAGGTGACATCGGTCTTGGGTGATTTGAACAAAGTAACCAGAACGGTTAAGATTGGTTCCCAGTGTGGGCCAATGATCAGTTAAATACCCAGAGGTAGGGAGAGGCCTGGATCACGAAGTGCCTATGCGGGTAGCAGGGAGAGCACAGTTGGGTGTAGAGTCCTGAGGGGACGAGTACTCACCAGAACTAGGGTTTTGCCAGTAAAGCTACATGCATGGCACGTGAACAGTGAAGGCATTCCCAGAAAAGGTGGCCCCAGAGACTAGGTGCACAAGGAGGCACCCAGGTGGTCACCCTGTTAAAGTTTGCACTCCAGAGAAGGAAACCTTATGTGCTAGATTACCCTAAGATTGGGTGATAGCGGCGCAAGGGTATTCCAGTAAACCCTGAATATGGCTAGCAACGCAGCGAACCCTAATTAGGGCTAGCGGTGCAGTAAACCCTAGACTATATAAGGGACAGTAAAATACTTCACAAAGGTACGCAGTTTCTAGACCTAAACACAGAGAGAAACTCAATACACTTGGTGTTCCTTGCCCTACACTGACTTGAGCGTCGGAGTGCAAACGGCCTCTAGGGCGCCCCCTTTCTCTTTTGCAGGTGCAGATTGCTTCGAAAGAACCAAGCACGTATCAACGTGAGGAAGGAGGCGTGTGAGTGTCGTGAGTCAACCGACAGGCGAGTCAACCAGCAAGAACAGTCACTAAATTTTGGTGACCAAATTTTCTGCGACCGATTCATCCACTGAATATTTTTTTGCAAATTTGCGACCAATTTATAATTCAGTCGCTAAATGCTTTGCGACTAGGGTTTTCGCTTCCATCTTTATTTGGTGGTTGTTTCAGTCGCAGATATGTTCAACGACTGATTTTAGGGCTTTTAGCGAACTAAATTGGTGGTCGCTAAAAGTATTTTTTTTTGTATTGTAATCCACTCTTAGTAATGATCCAAAGTTGTTTGAATCAAGTTCTTTCAGAAAAATAATGTTTTATAAAGAAGTGGAAAATCAACTAGTTGTTTTGTCGTTTCAACCGGTTGTTTTAAACTTAGTGGTTTTTGAAAAGATTTGAAAAAGCTTGAAATTGGTTGACCTTGCTGTCAAGCCAATTCAACCGATTGTTTTGTGTTTTCAATCGACCATTTTTTGAAAATCCTTAACAGAATTCGTTAAGTTTGTTAAATCTATTTTAACTGATTTAAAATTGATTTGGTTCTTGCATTAAATGTATTTAACAACTAATTGGTGTATATATAATCTGTTTTACGCTCCTAGTTGTTAGTGATTTCAAGAGAACACTTTCAAATCAAGTTTTCCAAGATTGCTTCAAGCTTTGGATTCTTTCAAAGAGTGGAATAGGATTGCTTTGTGATCCTGCCGCTTGACTCGAACGTGGAGGATTGCCTCGTCACTCCTTCGTCTAGTCTTCTGTTCTGCAGGAACGCTCCAAGAACCACCACCGGAACTCCAAAACGCTGCCTGCAAAACACACAGACGGCGCCTCTGGCGGCCGTTGTAGCTTCGACGCTCAAGTCAGGCAACAGGAACACCAAAACTATCACTGAATCTCTCTGTGAGACTCGTGTGTAACTGTAAACTCTCAAATGTGTAAGCTGTAAGAATCTGTAAAAACTCCCCCTAATTTCGTTAAGAGTTTCGTATATATACCTCAGTCTTTCTCTCTCCTGACGGTTATTCCTCTTGACACATGGATAACATCTGGTCATACACGTGTCACCATCTGGAGTACCTGCAGCTGAAACGTTACTTCCACTGTGCTCCTGCAACTAAGTTATCCACACAGGGAGTAGCTTAGTACACAGGCTACTCTGGGCGCAACCAAGTCTTCTCAAACACCCGACAATGTGCTCTTTCGGCGACTTGCTGACCACCTGATCTCCTAACCTTCACACACGGCGATCATGTGCAATCTAGGCGATTACTGATCCATACCAGCGATGAGCGATTACTCATCCTCAAGGCGATAGGCGATTACTCATCTGAGTGATCGCCTCCCTGATTCACCTGCTATCCTCTACCACGTGTTACCCTGTGAATGGTCCACATGGTCAACTGCTACTGATGTCATCGACTACCGATGACTGACCGGATCACAAGCCCCTCAGTCTCGAGCTGTGAACTTGTTCTCAGCGAAGAGACTAAGAAATCTTCTTCTGGCGGTCTACAGGAGCGCGCACTCTGGTACTAACACTGTTTCATTCCTTCTTCTTCGCCTTCAAACATTCAAAGCATTTCTCTGTGAGACCCTTCGACTTCTTCAATCTCCAACCTTTGTGACGCTTCTCTGATTATCCAAAGGTAACCTTTTTACCTCTTCTACTGATGACTGATCACCCCTCCCCAAGGAGGCACACCGATGACCGATCACTCGCTAATCCAAGCTGCCTGGAAGGTCCACTCCACGTGGCTCTGGTCCATGCTGTGGGACCCAGCTGACGTGGTTCACCCTTTACTATCTGTTCCTCGGCGTCACGGCTTCCATACTTTTATCTCTCGACACATGGACGCATTAATGGCCCCCACTGAGTGTCGCTACCATTTCCTTCATTCAACAGAAGCGTGCGCATCCCTCTGGATCATCTAGAGATTCACCTTTTCTGTTTTCTTCTTCTCAACCGCGCTAGGGTTCGCTGCGTTTCTCCTCTTTAACTCTCCGCATGTGACTAACTGTTAACTAGCTTAGGCTTTAGCGCGATCTCACTGCAACCCCTCAAACTTGGCTTCTGACTTGATCGCGGCTAACTGTTACCTTAGCATTGCCTTCATCATAACTTCATGCTGGATGACTGACTTAACAGGCCTAAACGCTTCGGCTTCACGCAGCAGAACTTGCTTCTACCACCGACCACCGACTAGCATGTTAGTGCACCACCGATCAGTCATCGCGCTTCTGGCTTCGCTACACTTCTCTGCCACACCAGCGCTGAGTGCATAGAGGGCCTGAACACCAACTATGACGCCTGTGTTTTGGGGAAGAAAAGTGCTTCTCGACGACCCCTCTTGCCTCAACCTCGCTGTAAGAAGTCGTGGGTGAGGTCTTGCTTCTCTCACCTCAGCCTCGCTGCACAAAGTCGAGGTGAGGACTAGGTTCTCTTGCCTCAACCTTGCTGTAAGAAGCAGAGGAAGAGGACTTTTCTCTCGCCTCAACCTTGCTGTGAAAAGCAGAGGAAGAGGACTTGGTTCTCTTGCCTCAACCTTGCTGTAAGAAGCAGAGGAAGAGGACTTTGTTCTCTTGCCTCAACCTTGCTGTAAGAAGCAGAGGAAGAGGACTTGGTTCTCTTGCCTCAACCTTGCTGTAAGAAGCAGAGGAAGAGGACTTTTCTTCTTGCCTCAACCTTGCTGTAAAAAGCAGAGGAAGAGGACTTGGTTCTCTTGCCTCAACCTTGCTGTAAGAAGCAGAGGAAGAGGACTTTTCTTCTTGCCTCAACCTTGCTGTAAAAAGCAGAGGAAGAGGACTTTCTCTCTTGCCTCAGCCTCGCTGTACAAAGTCGAGGTGAGGACTTTCACTCGCCTGCACCTCGCCGTACAAAGTCGAGGGAGAGGACTTTCTTCTTTCTCGCCTATGCTTGCTCAAAGGCAAGGCGGTCTTCCACTTTCTCGCCTACACTTGCTCAAAGGCAAGGAGGTCTTCCTCTGTTGCCTACACTTGCTCAAAGGCAAGGAGGACTTCCTCTGTTCTCGCCTGCACTTGCTCAAAGGCAAGGAGGTCTTCCTCTGTTGCCTACACTTGCTCAAAGGCAAGGAGGTCTTCCTCTGTTCTCGCCTGCACTTGCTCAAAGGCAAGGAGGTCTTCCTCTTTTGCCTACACTTGCTCAAAGGCAAGGAGGACTTCCTCTGTTGCCTACACTTGCTCAAAGGCAAGGAGGTCTTCCTCTTTCTCGCCTGCACTTGCTCAAAGGCAAGGAGGACTTCCTCTGTTGCCTGCACTTGCTAAAAGGCAAGGAGGACTTCCTCTGTTGCCTACACTTGCTCAAAGGCAAGGAGGACTTCCTCTGTTGCCTACACTTGCTTAAAGGCAAGGAGGTCTTCCTCTTTCTCGCCTGCACTTGCTCAAAGGCAAGGAGGACTTCCTCTGTTGCCTGCACTTGCTCAAAGGCAAGGAGGACTTCCTCTGTTGCCTACACTTGCTCAAAGGCAAGGAGGTCTTCCTCTTTTCTCGCCTGCACTTGCTCAAAGGCAAGGAGGACTTCCTCTGTTTCCTCAACCTTGCTGTAAAAAGCAGAGGAAGAGGACTTTTGCTCTTGTCCCAACCTTGCTGTATAAAGCAGAGGAAGAGGACTTTCACTCGCCTGCACCTCGCTGTACAAAGTCGAGGGAGGACTTTCTCGTGGGTGCACGCTTCCAGGGGAGCGCCAGGCGTGGCTGTCTAAGCGCAATCGCTAGGCACATCCTGCCTGCATGGCCTCATCGCGCGTTCACTGTGTGAGTGCATGCACGTCCCCACCGGCGAGGAGCTCTTCTTCTGGAATCATGCGAGGTGCATGCTTAACGCTCTCGCTGGGAACTTGGGTTCCGGCTTAACACGTGTTAACAAGACCCCGATGACCATGAACCGACCGAGCACTCATTCTCTACATGCACTGACGGCTGATCGCGGTCTGCATGCACTGATGGCTGATCGCGCTCTACATCCAGGCGCTGATCTAGGGGCTGATCTGTGGGCAGTGGCCACTCGGTAACTGACCACCGATCACCTGTACTTGCACCTGTGGCAACGAGAGCTTTGAACTGGGAATTACTTGCACACTCTATGTACTGAAAATCTTTTATTGGGTGGCATCGTTAAAAAGAGTGCCCCCTGATCTGCTCAACTGTTTAATACACTAAGTGTGTGTACAACGCGATAGCGCATCTACTTTACAGCTTAACCAAAGTAAGAAACAAGCGTGTAGCGTTCTACATCCTGGGAATAGCTGCTCCATCCAGAGTCTCCAGCCGACAAGCTCCATTCTCCAACGTCTCAACCACTCTGGATGGGTCTCCTTTATCCGGCGATGACCGCCCTGGCGATGCACACACGTGGGGCGATCATGCCTTCCGCTTCAGCTCTCGGAGCCCCCCCAGTGTAGCCTCTTCCATCACCTCACCTCCCCAAACACAGGGAGTTCATGCTGCTGGTCGCCTGCCTGGGACCCCGAAGCGCGATCACCTTGTGTCTTCTGCAGGTAATCGTTCAGGAACCCTGTCTTCACCAACTCAGCAAGCTGACGCCCCAACGCCAGGCAGGTACAGAGTGTATGTCCATAAGCTTGATGGAATTCACACCACTCATCCTTCCTCCCTCCAAGTACCCTGTCGGTTTTCTCTGGCACATGGAGTCTTGCTGCCACAGCAGGGATGGCGATCAGCTCCACCAAACTTATCATGAAATCATACCTGGGGGGTGCGTTGCTTGCACACCCCCTGGTCTGGTCCTTCCTGGGTGCATAAGGGCGAGACCTTCCCTGCTCCTTCCTCCCTTCCTTGATCTCATGCACCCGCGCCTGCTACTGCTGATTCCCCTGACCTCCACATGGCTTCGACGGTGCAGCACTTCCTCTCTTCTCAGAGACCTCTGTCTCTGCTACTATGTGTGCCACCGCGCGTCGCCGTATCTTGGTGAAGGTGGCAGGGTGGCTCCTGATGAGCGATTCACTGAAAGGACCAGGGAGGACACCTCTCTTGAACGCATGCACCAGCATGTCCTCGTCCTTGACGGGCAATCTCACCACCTGCGCCCCAAAGCGATTGAGGTAGTCCTTCAACGGCTCCCCCTGATACTGGCGCACGTCAAACAGGTCGTAGGACACCACTGGCGCCGGTCGGTTGATGATGTACTGCTCCGTGAACAGCTTCGCAAACTGATGGAAGGAAGTGACGTGGCCCTCTGGCAGGCTCACAAACCACTCCATAGCCACTCCACTCAGTGTACTCATGAATATCTTGCAGTACACAGCATCTGAACCTCCAGTCAGCATCATCTGAGTGTGGAAGGATGTCAGGTGTGCTTCTGGATCTTCCACCCCTGTGAATGACGCTTTCAGTCCCACCAGATTGGGAGGCACCACCGTGTTCATGATTTCGGGGGAGAAAGGCATAGGGAATGCTCTCGGAGGCGATGGCAGCGTCGACGTCCTCTCTTCAACTGCGCGCTCCTTCTACGCCTGCAATTCCCTACGCAGCTCTTCATTCATAAGGTTCAACTCTTCGTTTCTTCCCTGCGATGCAGTCAGCTCTGCACGCATTTTCTCTTGCTCAGCTCTCGATTCCGCGACGCTATCTTGCAGCGCGCGCATCATCTTCACTACCTGCGCCATGGTAACAGCTCCTTCTTCAGCAGATGGCGCAGGTGAGGTTTGCCTGGTTCTTCTACTCATGTCCTCTACACTTCGACGTAACTTCACTTCGACGAAATGATAAAGAAGCTCCAAGAAACTTCAAGAAACCTCAAGAAACTTCAAGAACTGCGACGTGGATGGGAACAAAATTCACACGGCCCCACGGTGGGCGCCAATGATCCTGCCGCTTGACTCGAACGTGGAGGATTGCCTCATCACTCCTTCGTCTAGCCTTCTGTTCTGCAGGAACGCTCCAAGAACCACCACCGGAACTCCAAAACGCTGCCTGCAAAACACACAGACGGCGCCTCTGGCGGTCGTTGTAGCTCCGATGCTCAAGTCAGGCAACAGGAACACCAAAACTATCACTGAATCTCTCTGTGAGACTCGTGTGTAACTGTAAACTCTCAAATGTGTAAGCTGTAAGAATCTGTAAAAACTCCCCCTAATTTCGTTAAGAGTTTCGTATATATACCTCAGTCTTTCTCTCTCCTGACGATTATTCCTCTTGACACGTGGATAACATCTGGTCATACACGTGTCACCATCTGGAGTACCTGCAACTGAAACGTTACTTCCACTGTGCTCCTGCGACTAAGTTATCCACACAGGGAGTAGCTTAGTACACAGGCTACTCTGGGCGCAACCAAGTCTTCTCAAACACCCGGCAATGTGCTCTTTCGGCGACTTGCTGACCACCTGATCTCCTAACCTTCACACACGGCGATCATGTGCAATCTAGGCGATTACTGATCCATACCCGCGATGAGCAATTACTCATCCTCAAGGCGATAGGCGATTACTAATCCTCAAGGCGATAGGCGATTACTCATCTGAGTGATCGCCTCCCTGATTCACCTGCTATCCTCTACCACGTGTTACCCTGTGAATGGTCCACGTGGTCAACTGCTGCTGATGTCATCAACTATCGATGACCGACCGGATCACTTTGTAACTTTTGCTATTCAATCTGTGATTGTATTTGGTGTGATCATTCCTTTTCTCTCTTAACAATTGTATTTCTGTGAGAACAGGTGTTGTATAGATTTAGAGGGTGTTCTGATCTGTGGTGTGTTGTTTTCCAAAGGAAGTGTGTGTTCTTGAAGGGGTCAAGATCACCTCTTCGGTGTGTGTGGTTTGTAATCAAGGTTTTTGATTGCTTAGTGGAATACCCAGTGGTTTTTGGGGACTGGATGTAGCTCTTGGTATAGAGTGAACTAGTATAAACTTGTTGTGTGATCTTTCTATCCCTTATCTCCTCTAAATATGTCTTTGGTTTTGTTTTTGTAAACTACTGATAAAAACAATCGGTTAATTTGCATAAACAACCAATTGATTTTCTGGAAACATATTAAAATAAGTTTGTTTCTTGGCTGAACTGGTTTCTTGTTCTTTGATTCTTCACTGGCTTTCATTTCGCCTTCAATATTTGCGAAAATCTTGTAAAAACAATTCACCCTCCCTCTTGTTTAAGGCCTACAATTCTAACATTTGGTATCAAGAGTTAGGTTCCTGAAAGTCATTCAAGTTTTATCCTAAAAATAATTTTTCATCGCTGATAAACTACCCTTTGGGGAGGGTGCATCTATTAATAGACCACCTTTGTTTTGTGGTGTCAATTACTAGTTTTGGAAGGTAAGGATGAAGATCTTTGTAGAATCAATTGATAAAGGAATTTGGGATGGAAACCAAGATTGTCCTTTTGTTCCTATGCTTGAAAATGATAAAACGATTTCTGAAAAAACTTGGTCCCAATGGACTGAGCATGAAAGCAAAAAGGCTTAATATGATTGTATTACAAAGAATATAATTACATATGCATTAAGTTCTGATGAGTTTTTCGAGGTATCACACTGTGCCTCCGCAAAGGAAATGTGGGATACACTTGAAGTGACTCATGAAGGAACAAATGATGTGAAGAGAGCAAGGAAGCATGCTCTTATACAAGAATATGAGATGTTTAGAATGCATAAAGGGGAGACAATTGCAGAAGTACAAAAGAGGTTTACTCATATTGTCACCAACTCATGTCAGAGTTTCTTTAGATAATTTTCACTAGTTTTCCTTCGAAGAAACTTCAAAACAATTTTTTTCTAATTGTGTGTGTGCTAAAGAGTCCTAGATAACCAAAAGAAGGTCAACTAATGATTTTAGAAAGACTTCCCAAGTGTCACGGAGACTTGCAAAGAAATAATAAAGAAACAAAAGAATAAAAGTTGAAATAAAAGCAAAGTAAACTAGTTGAAAATTCTAAGCGAAAGTGAAAATGACACTTGGGGCCATCTACTATTACAAAAATTTAATGTGATTGCTCCAAAGACATTTTCCTAAACAACAAAGAAGGAAATTAACACAAATACACAAAGGTTTTGTGACACAAAACAAAGAAATTTTGTAGTTATGTAGCTGAAATGATGCTATTTTTGTGCTTGTTGTCAATTTACTCCAGCTCTCTTTTGCTTCAAAGTCACTTGGTTTTCCTCTCAATGTGAGCTTATCTATCTTGGTCTTTGCCTTAGTGCATCAATGATAAAAATTAACCCCAACTCAACAAGATCATTTCCACAAATTAGTTTCACTTCAGTAGGTCAAGCAAGTAAAACAACAAAAGTTTAATTTCAAAAGCTAAACTCAAATGGAGTAAAGATTGACAAACTCAAGGATTTAAAAGAAATATGACAAACTAAAAAATTAAGGCACACAACAAAAATTAGACAAGCAAATTCTTAATCAGAAAGAATAGCATAATAAAAGAATTCAAAATAGAAAAATTAAAAATTATTTGAGCATTGGTGATTAGGGATGACAATGTGGGCCAACCTGCCCTGCATTTGGCATGCAAAATGTGGGCTACGTTAGCCTGCCCCACGTAAAAAATGTGGGTTGATTTGATTGCCCATCCCTATGCAGGCTAGCCTGCGAGCCTGCTCACCAACCTGCACAAGAGATATTTTTTTTTTCAATTAATAGAAAATAAAATTTTAAATGTAAATTTTGAATAGATTTAGTTTTTTTTATTAAGTTAAAATTTTTTATTATTTGGATGAATTAGGTAAATGGTCTCATAATATTATTCTCATGACACATACGTAATAAGATATGGATAAAAAAATTATAATGATTTTTTTTATGAAATTTGAATCTCAATCATACTAATAACTTGACTAATAAAATATTTAATTAAATATGTACCGACCAGTCCTCGGACACCGAGAACAGCTAGTATGGGGTGAGCTGTAACATCCCGCCAAATACTTTGGAATAATTATAAAACGAAATAAAGGTAAACAAATATTTTGAAGTGAACATAATTATATATATGTAATGAAGTTTTCTCCTCACAGGGAGTTTAGTACATAATCGGTCAAATTTTCCAAAAACTTAAACTCAAATAAAATACAGTAAAATAGCAAGGCAGGCGATCTCCTATCAGAAGAGGGCGATCTCCTATCAGAGGACAGCTAAAGGGTGATCGCCTAACAGAAGTAGAACCAGGCGATCTCCTTCCGGCGACCACTCACTGAGGAGCTCTGCTTCCTGCAACATCATCTGCTCCCGTGTAAATTATACACGATCATCACAGGTTCAAGAAAGAGCCAAACACAACACCAACAGAAACACCACAGGGTAAGCTAGACATTTGAAAAAGAGTTTAGATATTATACGTTAAAGTCAAGATGAAACAAATTAAAGACACACACGTAACCCATCAACTAAAACACATATTGCACAATTCCTCAAAGGTCGTTAAACTCACAAAATTCATCAAGTGTCTACCAATACAATGTTTCTCATTTCACACGTCAGACTTCCACTGACTCTTCACACAAGACGCTTGACACTACTTCCGGAAGACTCGTGCGTTGAACTTAGCATCCAGAGACATGCACCTGTCATACTTCATTTGCTGTAATGTTTCCACAGCCATGCGCATCAACACAATCTCGATCTCAATTCATCACTCTCACAGTATGACAGGGTTAATCCATAAGACAGGCCGAGCTCGTTCTTTTTCACACGACTCACCCATTCATATGAACCTCCTTCGACTCTCACCAACTGAGTAACTTCCTCGATGTGATTCCATTATCTCAGCAGAGTCAGGATCGCCTCATTCACAGGATACTTACAGATCAATACACTTCATAACCAAATCTCAACACGGTATTTCCTTTCCTGAAAATACTATGTCTTGATCCCACATTCACGACATTCCACACATCATACCACTCAAATGAATGATCCAAGTCACAGCAACAGTCATTTCAAAGGTTCAGATTTTCGAATATCACATGTATTTCACATTTAAATCTCAAACAGCTTCAAACAATACCAAAAACAGGGGAGTTCGAAAAACAACGCCAAAACCGGCGATCTCGTTCAAAAACAGAGGATTATACAATAACAGTTGAAAAACCGGCGACCACGTCGCCCCCATCATCTCAATCATGAATATAAGGATTTTCGTTGGAAATAAGGCTAGCTTCCCTTACCTGGACTTGCGCAAAACACCAAGAGCTCCAAAATCCACCGAGCTTAAAGGATGCCTTAGCTTTGTTTTCAGCGTCTGCTTTGTAGAACTTGCAGAGAATCTCCCAGGTGCTCCAAGGGCAGTCGTCGCTCGTCGCACTGGTGCTTGAGGATTCCTGAATCGCAGCGCGAAGGAGAGAAAAGGAGGGATGAAGATGCAGACACTCGTTCACTCTTGAGCCACTGTAACGTTCTTTGCCTCCCCGCAGTGGGTTTTTGAATCCAAGCCTACCTGTCCACGCATGCTGCTGCTGCTACCCCTTCTGCAGGAAAGCCTGAGTGTACGTTTTTCACTGAACAGTACGACCACGGTTGTCTCTTGTGCCTGCCAACCACTGCCCTGAACAGTACGACCGCGAGTGTCTCTTGCGCATGCCAACTTTCTGATGTCACTATTCTGAACCACCCTTTTTGTCCACGTGGCACGCGTGCAGGACGTGCCATGCTGGGAGTCTGGACCCCACCTTATCTGTGTGAAGCTCGACATCGCGCGATAACCTTCCACCGATGACCGCTCGCGCGATGACTATCCACTGAGGTCTCATACTGGCAAACGACCGATGTCTCTCCCTTGAAGACGACCGATGTCTCTCCCTGGGAGACGACCGATGCCTCTCGCGACCCGACGATGCCTGCATGCCTCGCGCCCCGACGACGCCCGCATGCCTCTCGCGCGCTGTAAGAACCCAGAAGTTTATATTGGAATAAAAGTGTTATATTATAAATAAATTTGAAGCACGTGTTTATTTAAATATAAAGGAAGGAATGTATAGCTGAGAAGCCTACGAGATCGCCGTTATTAAGCGGGTAGGCGATCTCCAACTTCTCTGGCACTTGAACGCCTATCGCCTAGCTTATGCTTGAACGCCTATCGCCTGTGTGTACCTAGTAGCCTGTCGCCTAGAGTACACCTAATCGCCGAAACTACACTTAGTGTGTAGCCAAAATGTTGGATCAACCCTGGTACGTCCCAAAAGCCACGCGTATCAAGGTGTGGGTTAAACCTTGGATACGCTGGGCAGGCGAAGCTCTATACTTGAGCATAAGAGAATCATCCTTAACGTTACACGCTTGGGCGCACGAGGACTTGTGCTAATCAACTCTTGGAAGTGTGAAGCTACCGACGTCACCAAGCCTTGTGGAGAGAATACCTTGGATGTAACATAGTGGAATGAAGAACCTCCAGGGGGGAGTGGCGAGTGTCATCGGGCATCGCAGGGCGCGAGGCATGCTGCGGGGTGTGTCTTCGCGCGAGGGGTCATCGGTCGAGAGTCTTCGCGCGAGAGGTCATCGGTCGAGAGTCTTCGCGCGAGAGGTCATCGGTCGAGAGTCTTCGCGCGAGAGGTCATAGCGCGACGTTGAGTACACACAGAGAGCGTGGGACCCAGATTTCCAGCATGAGACGCGCGGCACGCGAGACACGTAGGCAAAAAGCGTTGGTTCAGAACAGTGACATCAGAATGTTGGCATGCGCAGGAAACACTCGCGGTCGTACTGTTCAGATCAGCCGTTGGCATGCACAAGAGACAACAGTGGTAGTACTGTTCAGAGCAGTGGTTTGCATGCACAAAAGACAACCGAGGTCGTACTGTTCAGAGGAACGTACGCCCAGGCTTTTGCAGAAAGGGGGGAGGGCAGCAATATACGAGGACAGGTATGGTTGGGATCAAAACCCACTGAGAGGAGGCAAAGAGCGTTACAAGTGACCCAAGAGTGAAAGAGCGAGACTATCTTCATCCTCCTCCTTTCTCCCCTTCACGCTGCGTTTTCCAGGCATCCTCGAAGCTCGTGGAATTGGAGCTCTTAGTAAGGTTGCGCAAGTCCGGGTAAGGGAAGCTAGACTCCATTTTCAATAAAAGCCATAGTTTAGCTATTTCTGAAATGAGTGCGACGTGGTCGCCGGTTTCGTTTTCATCTGTGTAAAATGCTCTGTTCTATGTGTTTTGGGCGACGTGGTCGTCGGTTTTATATAAAGCCTTCGAAATACCTTGTTTTTGAACCAGGTCGCCGGTTTTGGCGCTGTTTTACGAAATCTCTGTTTTTGATGTTGTTTTGAAACTACTTGAGATTTACATGAGATATTCGAAGATCTGAAGCTTTGAAATGTTTGTTGATGTGATTTGAATCATTTACTTGAGTGGTATGATGTGTTGAATGCTGTGAATGTGGGATCGAGGCATAGTATTTTCAGGAAAGGAAATACCGTGTTGAGATTGGTTAGGAAAGTGCATTGATCAGTGAGTAACCTGTTAATGAGACGATCCTGACTCTGCTGAGATAATGGAATCACGTAGATGAAGTTATTCAGTTGGTGAGAGTCGAAGGAGGTTCGTATGAATGGGCGAGTAGTTTGAAAAAGAATGGGCTCGACTGTTATACGAATTAACCTTGTCATGCTGTATGGTGATGTGTTGAGATTCATCGTATGCTTGTGAATGTGTGAGATTTCACGGCGACCCTGTGGATGTGTGAGATTCCACAGTGGGCAGTATGACAGGTGCATGTCTCTGGATACTAAGTTCAACGCACGAGTCAATCCGGAAGTAGTGTCAAGTGTCTTGTGTTGTGAGTCAGTGGAAAGTCTGACATGTGAAATGAGAAACTTGATTATTGATAGACACTTGATGCTGTATTGTGAAATAGAATGATTCTGAGGAATGTTGTGAAGTTTATGATTTTGGGCGATCAGGTGAAGGGATGAGCAGCTCTACGTTTTACATGGATAATCTTGAAACTTGTTTTACTTTAATTTTAATGTTCCTATTTAAACTCTCTTTAAAATGTCTAGCTTACCCTGTGGTGTTTTCTTTGGTGTTGCGCTTGGTTCTCTTTAAAAACTGTGATGATCGTGTAATTGTTACACGGGAGCAGATGATCTTCCAGGAAGGAGAGCTCCTTAGTGAGTGGTCGCCGAGGGAGAGATCGCCGGTTTCTACCTCTCGGTGGTGATCGCCGGTTTTCGTGTCCTGATAGAAGATCGCCCGTTTTGAGGTCTTCTGTTAGAGATCGCCGTTTTAAAGTTGGAGATCGCCGTTTTCTTTTGAGACCGTCTGTCTTACTGCATTTCTTTTATTTTCGTAAAATCTTGCAAACATTTGATTTGGCTATGTATTAAACTCCCTAAGAGGAGTAACTTCATTTCTGATATATATATATAAATACATATTATTTTGCACTCTTCAATATTATTTGGTTACACTTAATTTCAATTATACATGGATGTATGTATTATTTTGGCAGGATGTTACATTAATGGTATCAGAGCAGTTCGTCCTTAGGATGACCTGAGGGCTGTGGATCCATTGTGTTTCTTCTGCTCATAAAATTTATTTGAGTTTTTAAATAACAACTATAGTGAAAGGTTTTCAAACGTTTTGTATTGAAAAGTTTGTGTGTGCTTCTGTGCTTTAGTGAACGTATACTCTAGCTGAAAATCTTAGTATTAAGGGCGAGAAGATCTTGATGAAGTAATGAGGGTGCACACTCATAACTGGATCGAGATGATTCTCAATCTTAATTCCAAAGATTTGATGTTTAGTATACATTGAATGCTGGTGTGATCTAGTTTAGCTTATTGAGTGTTCTTGAATTTGACTGAGGTGGTAGTTTGGATTAGTGCTTGCACACCAGTAACTGTTCTGGTGTTTTGTTTGGAATTGTAAGTGTTGTGATTCTGTTGATGAACTCAAATTCTAGATGACTTTGAGATGCTGACCTTTGTAAGGTCTAGCTGTTACCCCTTGAATGAATTGATTTCTTATCGATTTCATTCTTATAGTTGTAGGAAATATAGAAACTAGTGGTTTCAAATCTGTGAACGAAGAAAGATGGCACGTACACCCTCTACCCCTCCCCAACCTTCTTCTGAAATGGGTCAGATCGCCAAGGCCATCGAGATGATGGCAAGTGCCATCCAGCAGCAGAATGCGGCGATGTCTCAAAATCACCAAGCTACAATGCAACATTGGGAGACCGCCAGATTGGCCGCAACAACTCCCAACGTCGGTCAGCCTCAGGAGCAAATGGGACTGACCGAGTTCCTCAGACACAACCCACCTAAGTTCAGTGGGAACGCTTCCCCTGATCAAGCAGATCAGTGGGTCAGGGGGTTAGAGAAAATCTTCAGGGCGACCTCCTGCCCTGAAGATAAGAAGCTGGTATTCGCCACATATCTTCTGTCTGGGGAAGCTGAGTTCTGGTGGATGGGAACTCAGCAGATGATGGAAGCCCGGGAGGACGTGATGGACTGGGAGAGCTTCAGGGTGAAGTTTCTGGAGAAGTACTTTCCAGATAGTGCAAGGTTTGCCAAGGAAGCTGAATTCCTCAGATTGGAGCAGGGGGAGATGTCAGTGAATGCTTATGCTGCACGGTTTGAGTACCTCACCCGGTTTTATACCCAAGCTACCTCAGAGGCTTGGAGATGTAGGAAATTTGAAGAAGGACTGAGGCATGGGCTGAAGAGGACCATAGCCCCGATGTGCATCAGGGAATTTCACGCCTTAGTGGAGAAGGCGAAGATGGTAGAGACTCTGGAAAAGGGCGATTCGCGGGTGATCAGGTCCCACCCAGGGGGTTCCTCCAGTAGGAAAGTGAAGGTTCAGCAGCAGCAGAATGAGCCTTATGCGAGACCTCCCCAGCATAGGGCAGGAGCAGCGCCATTCCAGTTTCAGCAACAACAAACATGGAGACCCAGGTGTTTCACATGCCAAGAGATAGGGCACCTTTCTAGAGATTGTCCCAACAGAAAAAGGATGACTCAACCCGTTAATTCACAGCAGTTGAGGAACGAAGGCAGTAGACCTCAGACAGGAGGGAGAGTGTTTGCCATGTCTGGAGCGGAAGCCTCTCAATCAGGTAATCTAGTACAAGATACTTGTTTATAGCTGATAGATACGTTATAGTTTTGTTTGATTCTGGAGAGACACACTCTTTTGTGTCAAATCGGTGTGCAACCGAGCTTGGGCCATATAGTGGAGGAGCTGTCGTTTGAACGATTGGCCTCTGCACCTGCTTCAAAAACAGGTTTTGACCTCCCTAGGTTGCTCTGAATGCCCAGTGGTAGTAGATGGAATGAAAGGAACAAGTGTGAGTTAGATTTGGTAGTACCAAGGTTTAGTCCCAGTTACGTATAAGTCATGGAGAGTAAATAAGCAAGAGGCTGGGGGTTTAAAGCTTAAGCATGTGTAACCATGGGAAGTACCAGAGTTAAATTCCAAGGAAGGAAATTTCTTTTGAAGCGTAGAAGATGCTCATGTCAATGAAACAGCATGAGATGGTTCTAGCTTAGGCTTCACGCAGAATGGATGCTGTTTGGCTGACCGGGATTTGAAAGAGGATTATGGAAATGGTGGGTTGAGATAAAAGGCTTCCGAAAATGTAAGCCTCCGAAGTTTTTGGCAAATAAGATGTAGATCGACCTGTGAATGTAGAAGGGAAGGAGGATATGGCTGTGGATAAAAATGAGGGTAGGCCGTGTTATGATGATGTTGAGTCTTTCTAGAGATGTAGTAAATTTCAGAATGATGGGTGTGGAAGGGATTGTGAGTGGAAATAGCCTGTGGTATCTGGGACAGAAGGAGAATAGAGTTATCCTTAGGCAAGAGATTCTGGAGGCAGAGGTGCGTTCGTTCTCGTATGCCTTCTGGATAGGCACCTGAAACCGACGTCAATGCATCCAACGTATACATTGAAGAAGAAGGTCGTAATGGGAACAGGAAGTCGAGTTGGCAAAAGGGGTCATAATAATAATTTGGAAGGTAACAGCAACAGAAACCTTGTCTTTGTAAGGTACAGAATTATGCAGCGGAGTAATGAATAAAAAGTGTCCCTTTTGGGAGCGTGGGAATTTGATCAGCAGTTGAGAAGTCGGTGAATGATTTGATCAAGATGCAGGAGTTGATTCCTAGAAGGACACTTCGGACCCTAGTTTGAGTTCGCTAGGGGGTGGCATGAGTTGTGGACAGCTGTCCCCTTTCCTCCCAATGAAGGGATCTTGCCCGCTTTCTCTAAAGGGGCTAGTCCTGGTTACGTTAAGGACCTAGTTCTAGACTTGTTCAACAAAGTCTTCAAGGTTGGAAGTAGAGTGTGAATGCTGGAGTTGGCACTCTATGGGGCAGCATATCCCATGTACAGGGATGTAAAATGGATTTTGATGAAGTATTGAGGTAGGAAGAGTTGGTTCAATAGATCACCGAGAGGGTGAATCTGATACAGGACAGAATAAAAGTTTCTTAAGGTCAGCAAATGTCCTAGGCAGAGCAGAGGAGAAGACCTTTGGAGGTTGCTGCTGGGGTCATGTCTTTATGAAGGGGGACACCAGCCAAGGGTGTAGGGTAGGCGATCAGATCAAAGAAGCTGTCCCCTAAGTTTGTTGGGCCATATCGGATCTTAAGGAGGATAAGTCTAGTGGCTTATGAGATCGCCCCACCTCCCCAATTAGCAAGTCTACATAATGTATTCCACGTATCATAGCTAAGGAAGTCCCTTGCAGACCCTACTCACGTGTTGGGAGTGGACAACGTGAAGATCGGGTGATTCACCATGGGAATTTGAAGAAACCATGAGAGAAGCATATCCTTACCTCCTTCCTTGTAACCCAATTTTCGAGGACGAAAATTTTTCTTGATGGGGAGAATGTAAGAACCCAGAAGTTTATATTGGAATAAAAGTGTTATATTATAAATAAATTCGAAGCACGTGTTTATTTAAATATAAAGGAAGGAATGTATAGCTGAGAAGCCTACGAGATCGCCGTTATTAAGCGGGTAGGCGATCTCCAACTTCTCTGGCACTTGAACGCCTATCGCCTAGCTTATGCTTGAACGCCTATCGCCTGTGTGTACCTAGTAGCCTGTCGCCTAGAGTACACCTAATCGCCGAAACTACACTTAGTGTGTAGCCAAAATGTTGGATCAACCCTGGTACGTCCCAAAAGCCACGCGTATCAAGGTGTGGGTTAAACCTTGGATACGCTGGGCAGGCGAAGCTCTATACTTGAGCATAAGAGAATCATCCTTAACGTTACACGCTTGGGCGCACGAGGACTTGTGCTAATCAACTCTTGGAAGTGTGAAGCTACCGACGTCACCAAGCCTTGTGGAGAGAATACCTTGGATGTAACATAGTGGAATGAAGAACCTCCAGGGGGGAGTGGCGAGTGTCATCGGGCATCGCAGGGCGCGAGGCATGCTGCGGGGTGTGTCTTCGCGCGAGGGGTCATCGGTCGAGAGTCTTCGCGCGAGAGGTCATCGGTCGAGAGTCTTCGCGCGAGAGGTCATCGGTCGAGAGTCTTCGCGCGAGAGGTCATAGCGCGACGTTGAGTACACACAGAGAGCGTGGGACCCAGATTTCCAGCATGAGACGCGCGGCACGCGAGACACGTAGGCAAAAAGCGTTGGTTCAGAACAGTGACATCAGAATGTTGGCATGCGCAGGAAACACTCGCGGTCGTACTGTTCAGATCAGCCGTTGGCATGCACAAGAGACAACAGTGGTAGTACTGTTCAGAGCAGTGGTTTGCATGCACAAAAGACAACCGAGGTCGTACTGTTCAGAGGAACGTACGCCCAGGCTTTTGCAGAAAGGGGGGAGGGCAGCAGTATACGAGGACAGGTATGGTTGGGATCAAAACCCACTGAGAGGAGGCAAAGAGCGTTACAAGTGACCCAAGAGTGAAAGAGCGAGACTATCTTCATCCTCCTCCTTTCTCCCCTTCACGCTGCGTTTTCCAGGCATCCTCGAAGCTCGTGGAATTGGAGCTCTTAGTAAGGTTGCGCAAGTCCGGGTAAGGGAAGCTAGACTCCATTTTCAATAAAAGCCATAGTTTAGCTATTTCTGAAATGAGTGCGACGTGGTCGCCGGTTTCGTTTTCATCTGTGTAAAATGCTCTGTTCTATGTGTTTTGGGCGACGTGGTCGCCGGTTTTATATAAAGCCTTCGAAATACCTTGTTTTTGAACCAGGTCGCCGGTTTTGGCGCTGTTTTACGAAATCTCTGTTTTTGATGTTGTTTTGAAACTACTTGAGATTTACATGAGATATTCGAAGATCTGAAGCTTTGAAATGTTTGTTGATGTGATTTGAATCATTTACTTGAGTGGTATGATGTGTTGAATGCTGTGAATGTGGGATCGAGGCATAGTATTTTCAGGAAAGGAAATACCGTGTTGAGATTGGTTAGGAAAGTGCATTGATCAGTGAGTAACCTGTTAATGAGACGATCCTGACTCTGCTGAGATAATGGAATCACGTAGATGAAGTTATTCAGTTGGTGAGAGTCGAAGGAGGTTCGTATGAATGGGCGAGTAGTTTGAAAAAGAATGGGCTCGACTGTTATACGAATTAACCTTGTCATGCTGTATGGTGATGTGTTGAGATTCATCGTATGCTTGTGAATGTGTGAGATTTCACGGCGACCCTGTGGATGTGTGAGATTCCACAGTGGGCAGTATGACAGGTGCATGTCTCTGGATACTAAGTTCAACGCACGAGTCAATCCGGAAGTAGTGTCAAGTGTCTTGTGTTGTGAGTCAGTGGAAAGTCTGACATGTGAAATGAGAAACTTGATTATTGATAGACACTTGATGCTGTATTGTGAAATAGAATGATTCTGAGGAATGTTGTGAAGTTTATGATTTTTGGGCGATCAGGTGAAGGGATGAGCAGCTCTACGTTTTACATGGATAATCTTGAAACTTGTTTTACTTTAATTTTAATGTTCCTATTTAAACTCTCTTTAAAATGTCTAGCTTACCCTGTGGTGTTTTCTTTGGTGTTGCGCTTGGTTCTCTTTAAAAACTGTGATGATCGTGTAATTGTTACACGGGAGCAGATGATCTTCCAGGAAGGAGAGCTCCTTAGTGAGTGGTCGCCGAGGGAGAGATCGCCGGTTTCTACCTCTCGGTGGTGATCGCCGGTTTTCGTGTCCTGATAGAAGATCGCCCGTTTTGAGGTCTTCTGTTAGAGATCGCCGTTTTAAAGTTGGAGATCGCCGTTTTCTTTTGAGACCGCCTGTCTTACTGCATTTCTTTTATTTTCGTAAAATCTTGCAAACATTTGATTTGGCTATGTATTAAACTCCCTAAGAGGAGTAACTTCATTTCTGATATATATATATATAAATACATATTATTTTGCACTCTTCAATATTATTTGGTTACACTTAATTTCAATTATACATGGATGTATGTATTATTTTGGCGGGATGTTACACGCGCCCTGGTGACGTCCACATGCCTCCTGCGATGCGATGCCCGCATGCCGCTCGCGCCCTGGCGACGTCCACATGCCTCGCGCCCTGGCGATGCCCGCATGCCTCTCGTGCCCTGGCGACGTCCACATGCCTCGCGCCCTGGCGATGCCCGCATGCCTCTCGCGCCCTGGCGACGTCCACATGCCTCGCGCCCTGGCAATGCCTGCATGCCTCTCGCGCCCTGGCGACGTCCACATGCCTCGCGCCCTGGCGATCATGTGTAGTAGACGACCGGCGATCTCATAGTCTTCTAAACTACACTTTCCTTCCTTTTTATTTTAAATAAAAGGATACTTAGAATTCATTTAAAATATATCCCTTTTTATTCCAATTCAATTTTACAGGTCCTTACATTCTCCCCAACAAGAAAAATTTTCGTCCTCGAAAATTGAATTACAAGGAAAAGAGGTATGGATAGGCTCCTCTCATGGGTTCTTCTAACTCCCAAGTTGAATCACCCGATCTGCCATCCCACACCACCTTCACCATGTTGATGGTCTTGCCTCTGAGCTGTTTACGTTGCTGATTGTCAATCCTGACTGGTTTTGCTTCAAAAGACAAGTCTTCCCTGATTTGCACATCGTCCACTTCCAGCACATGACTAGGGTCTGCCATGTACTTCCTCAGCTGTGACACGTGAAAGACATTATGCAGATTTGCTAATTGGGGAGATGATGATTCACTTCCTAAGGTAGAGCAATCCGGCGAAGATCCATCTACTACCGACATTAGCTGCAGTCACAACACCTTCCCGCCACTCATCATACCACCAGGCATACACTGCTGATTCAAACTCAAGAGGGCGACCTGAATGGCGTTCAGGAGAGCATGGCTTGACTGTTAAGCGGTCTGAACATCGCATACCCAAATTAATCAGTGGCTACCACTCTAAACGAAGAGACCCATTCCTCTAGTTTCTGCAGTCCCTCTTTATCGAACAACTCATCGTTCTGGACCTCCAGCAGCCTTGGAGACACACTCCAGATTTTTCATCTAAATCAGCATTCTGCAACGCCACCATCACGCCAGAGTACCCCTATACTAGCACCGACCTGGAAGAACAGATACAGCTGACAATGCAGCATTGTTTCTAAAATCAGAAACGAAACGCTGACCACCACAACTGCCCATCTAAAGGATTAGCTGCAAATCCCATCTGATAGCATTCCTATGAGCTCTTCTTTGGATTTTGGAGTTCCTTGGTGATGATGGATGCGGAAGCTTATGGAGGAGGTGAGCAAGGCCTTCCTAGGAAGCATGGGTGCCTTGAAGGTGCATGAAGAGTGAGGAAATGGGGAGGTTTGGCCAGCCCCTTTGGTAGTGATGAATTGAAGACTAAAACCTAAGTGTTAGGCAAAGAGTGGTGTATGACACAATTTTGGGCAGCATAACAATACTCTATTTAATCTTGAAAATACAAGGTGTAGGCTCCTCCTTTTATAGGCTAAGGAGGACCATAATGCAACCCTAATGCTAGCTAAATGAAATGTAAATGTGAAGCACATGGGCCACATGGAAAGTGTGAGCACATGGGGAGGGGTGTGTCTAGTTTGTAAGTTCACCCCCTCCATGGGCTTTCTAGAATAGTGGGAAGGTTAACTTCTCCTTAATTCTAATGTGCAGAAAAATAAACATTTGTCCACATGGCTATGCTATTTACACCCCAATTAAAGCTAAACTACATTTGATGGGCCTTCACGGAATATGTGCTAGTATGCCACTCTCCCATTCATAGCTTTGATCCAAGTCTTCTTGTCCTAGACGCTTCTAGCTTGGCCTTCTCGTCCTAGACGCTCCTAGCTTGTCTTAGACGCTACTAGCTTGGTCTTAGACGCTCTTGACTTGGCTCTTGCCTTTCATGGAAGGTTGTGCTTGGCCCTCTTCCATCATCCTCTCCCTCTTGAAAAAGGATTTGTCCTCAAATCCCTTGCTTTGTCTTCAACTAGGGGGATGGATGGGGCTGGATGGTGTCCATCATCTCCTCCTCCTTTGAGAAGATCTATCCTCAGATCTACAGATTTGATCTCGGATAGCAGCCTATTGTTTCGGCAAGGCTTGTCCTCCCGGATCAAACGTCCACCTATGGAAATCATCAAACAAAGTAAAGGTGTTAGTGTGAGCAATTGGAGAGAACTTAATTGTATGAAGTTGCCATTTTTGTTTTTCTTTTGTTTTTGGCAACTTTGTACAATATTTCTCTTTTGATGGTTGTATGTGTTCTCTAATCCTCTTATGTATTTGAAAATTTTCAATATTGGTTACTTTTCCTTAGGCACAATACCTTTAGGAAAGGGTAACAACTTAAAAAGCGAAAGAGGATTAAGTCCACATGCAATTTCAAATGTAGAAATATTAGTAGTCTTGTGGACTACTCCATTGTATGCATGCTCAAAAGGATACTCATCCCAAGAATTGTGATTGTCTTTCATGATTTCTCTAGGCATAGTAAAAAGAGCTATGTTTTCAATTTTATTTTGACCATTCTTTTGAGGATAAAAATTTGAAGAGTACAACTTAATTTCAAGTTTTTCTAAAAGATTCCTCAAATGATGGTTTTCAAATTTTGGAGCTCTATCCAATACTATGCTTGAAGATAAACCATGAAGACTTGTCACTTCTATATAGAAGAGATTATCCATATCCATAAAAATGGAATCAAAACCTTTTGTTGTCCTAGGAAGCTCTAAGATAAAACTGAGGTTTATGTCTTCCCAAGGATCATTTGCAAAAGGAAAAGGAGTATAGAGTTCATGAGACATCACCTTAGGTGTATTTTTAAAACAAGAAATGTATCTAGGGTAATGTCTTTGAACATCTTTTCTCATGGGTGACAAAAGTTTTCCTTTTAAAAGCTCTAGAGTTTTATCAACTCTAATTTGGTCCATGAGTTCTCCTTCATGAAGAATTTTTCTCTTATGTGTAAAGATAGTCTCGTTGTTACAACCATTGTTTATGAGAAGTTGCACACTTGGCAATGGTTGTCTCAATAGGACATGACAAGTTTCTTTAGGCACTACTTCACATAAAAATTTGTTTTTGTAGATGCTTGTAAATAACTTGACATTCACTTGGTGATATCCTAGCACATATGAGAAATAATCCACTTTATCTTTATCTATGCAAGCTTCTTTTAAAGACTCTTTTTTTGTTACTATGCTTGCAAGTGTTCCTTTACAAAAGGAAAGGCTAGGTTGTTCAACAAGACGCATATTTTCAAAGGTATTTTTAAATCTTTTGTCTTGTTGAATGACCTTGTGAGAAGGAACACTATTCTCCCACGCCTTTTGTTTCTCAAGGGTCTTCTCATGCTTTTCTTTTTCTTTTTCTTTTTCTTTAGCTTCCCTTTCGGCTTCCTCTCATTTCTTTTGTATCTTTCTTTCCTTTCTTTCTTTATGGGAAGCAAACAATTTTTCTACCCTCATTTCCCAATCTAGGCAAGTTTCTATATTTTCTTTTCCATGGGAATGGGGTAGGTCTACCCTAACCTCTCTTGGGCTTTCTTGTTCTTTTCTATCTCTTCTATGTCTTCCCTCCCCAAAAGAATCATGCTTTTTAGAGATAGATGCATGATAAGGTAATTTTTTTGAAATGTGAGACTTCTCATCCTTTGATTTAGTCAATTCATTAGTTTTGGCCTCATTCTCCAATTGTTTAGATGAAATTGATTGAATATTCTTGGAAAGTTGTTCCAAAAGAGATTTCAAGGATTTCACCTCACTTTTAAGAGATTTAAAGGAATGAGAAGACATGACTAGACCTTTGTGTATAGAAATATTTTACCTTGAGAAAATTTAGGGAAGTCAAAGAAGGTAGTCTTCCAGGTAAGGGAGGTGAGTCACAATGGACTACTTAAATACCAAGCCTTGCCTTAGCCAAAGACTATCCCTCAATGTCTCCACACAAAGCTTTCTCTTAGTAAACCACTTAAAACACAATTAGGTTGAAGAAATCAAATTTTTACTGCAAGAAAACAATGCAAGCTATGAAAGCCTTAAACAAGATTAAACAAGAAATTAACGAAGTGATTAAAGCAAGTTGGTTCAATTAAAGCAATTAATAAAAACAAAATTAAGCTAGACGGCCCTAGGTGAGGCTTCTTGGACACTTGGAGCCCTTGAAGACACACTCACCGACTAATTGCGTGATTAACAAGTAATTAACACAAGCAAGATTGCAAAGAAATTAAATGACACTCCCTTTGTTGCTTTTACTATTTGCACCCCTTTTGTTGTTCTTTTAGTTGCACCCCTTTTGTTGCTTTTCTACTTGTTGGGCCTTCCAAAGTGTGTGGTGTATTTGTAGTATGGTGTTTGTTGCTGCCCTTTGCCTTTGTTCCTCTTGGAATTAGGTCAAAAAAATCTTCAATCCAGCACCTATTAAGCAAGCTAGACTCCCCTCAAGTCAAATTCCCACTCAACAAGTACCAATTGATATTTAATCCACCAACAAGCTTAGAGGCCAAAGAAAGAAAGCAAGAAACAAATTAATTTGAAAAACAGTACCACACAAATGGAATTTAAATGTGACACAACTAGAAAGAGTTCAAATGAAATTAGACAAGCAAATAAAAGGTACTCAAATAATGGATGGCACACAAAAAGGAACCTAGGAATAGCACTAGATTTGATTTAAAAACCAAAAAACAGCACCACAGAAAAGCAGAAATTGTTGTGGTCCAGAAAGTGTATCTTTAAAAGATTTATGCTGAGCTGACCCTTTTGTATTTGCTTCTGAAAATTGAGACACAATCAGAACAAGATCTTAAAAAACTTTTGGCGTTGGTTTCACTCCAAACGCATGTACCAATTAATTTTGGTAAATTTTATAAAATCAGTGCTCAGAGCTGCCAGCTGGAACGTCAGGATTGCACACTTTTTTTGTAATATTTATCGTTTTTTTTCTATTTCTTCTTTTCAGATGGTTCTTTTTTTGTCTTTTTTCTAACACCTCAAATTTGTGAAATCCAGAGGCTCAGAAATTTTTGATGATGTATGTCATTTTCATAAATCAAAACAGTCAGCACAGAAAAGTGAGAAACAAGGGGTTCTGAAAACTGGAATGAAAAACAGAATGATATACCTTAAAAACACAATGGAGTTAATATGATGGAATTTGTGTGGATCTAACACACAAATAAGAACTCAAACTAAAATTAAAAATGCACCAAAGGATCAACACAAAACAGATTTCAGATCAAACATTCAGACCAAAAACAAGAAACAAATAAATAAAAAAGAGTACTACTAGAATTTGATGACAAATATGGAAACACATGACTTAGACAAAACTTATGGATTCATAAAATGAAAAGACACAAGAACATCATATGACCCAAATGAAATTTCAAGCAAGACTCAAATACCTAAAAATAAAAACAGCAACACAAATATATGAAGAATCCTACACAAAATTGAAAATAGATGTTCAAGCACAAGTTTGAACAAACCCACCAAATGAAATGAATAAACAAGCATTCAAATCATATTAAAACACAAAAAACAGCAAGACAACTTGGAATAAAGATGAAAAACTTGGAGAAAAGAAGAACTCAAAAAGAAAATGAAAAGAGATACTCATCTTTGAAGAACCATAGCTCTAGATACCAAATGATAGCATTCCTATGAGCTCTTCTTTGGATTTTGGAGTTCCTTGGTGATGATGGATGCGGAAGCTTATGGAGGAGGTGAGCAAGGCCTTCCTAGGAAGCATGGGTGCCTTGAAGGTGCATGAAGAGTGAGGAAATGGGGAGGTTTGGCCAGCCCCTTTGGTAGTGATGAATTGAAGACTAAAACCTAAGTGTTAGGCAAAGAGTGGTGTATGACACAATTTTGGGCAGCATAACAATACTCTATTTAATCTTGAAAATACAAGGTGTAGGCTCCTCCTTTTATAGGCTAAGGAGGACCATAATGCAACCCTAATGCTAGCTAAATGAAATGTAAATGTGAAGCACATGGGCCACATGGAAAGTGTGAGCACATGGGGAGGGGTGTGTCTAGTTTGTAAGTTCACCCCCTCCATGGGCTTTCTAGAATAGTGGGAAGGTTAACTTCTCCTTAATTCTAATGTGCAGAAAAATAAACATTTGTCCACATGGCTATGCTATTTACACCCCAATTAAAGCTAAACTACATTTGATGGGCCTTCACGGAATATGTGCTAGTATGCCACTCTCCCATTCATAGCTTTGATCCAAGTCTTCTTGTCCTAGACGCTTCTAGCTTGGCCTTCTCGTCCTAGACGCTCCTAGCTTGTCTTAGACGCTACTAGCTTGGTCTTAGACGCTCTTGACTTGGCTCTTGCCTTTCATGGAAGGTTGTGCTTGGCCCTCTTCCATCACCATCCCATTAGAAACACAAGGCACGGAAAGTTCTGCTTCCACCTCCAACTTTCTGCAATTTACTAACATTGCTAGAAGAACTCAACATCATCATAACACGGCTTACCCTTATTCTATCCATAGCCATTTCCTCCTTCCCTTCCACGTTCACAGGCAGAACTGCATCCTCATTTGCCAAGTTCAGGAGACTTACTGCATCAGGAGCCTTAAATCTCAACCCACCATTTCCATACTCATCTTCCAAATCACGATCCACAAAACAGCATCCATTTTGCGTGAAGCTTTCTCTCTTATCCCAGTAACTTCTCTACTTGGTATTTTTCAGCAAATTTCTCTGTCTAATTGAACTTTAGACATAAATACACTATCTCCTCTTTCCTTTTAAGCTTGTGGTTAAGCTAGAGTCATCTCATGCTGTTTCATCGACATAAACATCTCCCAAGCTTCAAATAAAAGAAAGTTCATTCTTTCATTCCTGGAACTTAACCCCGGTACTTCCCATGGATACACATGCTTAAGTCTTTAAACCCTCAACATTCTGCTTATATACTCTCCATAACTTATATGTAGCTGAAACTAAACCTTGGTACACTAAATCTAACTTACACTTCCTTCTTTAATTCCATCAACTCAGCTGGAGCCATTGACACTGGTCCAGCTCCAGGTACCAAAACAATAGAGAGTTCCACCTCTCTCTTAGGAGGTAATCCAGATATTTCTTCTGGGAATACATCCATGAAATCTATCACCAAGGTATCTTGCTTACGTCCTCTTCATTCTTCACTCCCAACCGAGCTAGGATCATGAAGCACCTCGCCCCTTTCTCCCAACTCTGACTACCCATGCTGAGCAGATATCACATCTGACTCTTGGAGATCTGGAAACGCTAAATTTTTTTTTTTTTGCCTACCGCAATCTATGAGAATGTGATTGGCAGATAGCCAATCCATTCCTAGGATAACATCCAGATCCTGAAGAAGTAGGCAGATCAAACTTACTTTGAATCTGCGTCCCTCTACTATCACTGGACATTCGGGGCAAACTGTAGAGGGCAACACCTGTCCTGACGCAGGTGTAGAGACCAATAGTTCAAACGGTAACTCCTTCACTAGAAGGCCCAACTCGGCTACACACAGGCTTGACACAAAGGAGTGTGTCGCTCCAGAATCAAACAAAATTCTAACGCATCTACCAGCTATAGAGCAACACTCTGTACTAAGTTACCTGACTGAGATGTCTCCGCTCCAGACATGGCAAACACTCTCCCTGCTGCCTGAGGTCGACTGCCTCCATTCCTCAACTGTTGTGATCCACTGGGTTGAGTCATCCTATTCTGGGTAGGACAATCTCTAGCAACGTGTCCCGTCTTTTGACAGGCAAAACATCTTCTCTCTGAATCTCTCTTGGGGCACACATTGGCTGTGTGTGGTCCACCACAGTGGAAACATTTAAGTTTCCAGGGTTGTTGCTGCTGAAACTGGGGCGGTGCTGCTTCTGCCCTATGCTGTGGGGGTCTCGAATAAGGCTTGCTTTGTGGGTGCTGCACCTTGGCCTTCCCACTGGAGGGACCCCCTGGGTGTGATCTGATTACTCTGGAATCACTCCTCCCCAGGGTCTCCACCACCTTTGCCTTCTCTACTAAGGCATGAAACTCCCTGATCCACGGATCTGCTTGATCAGGGGTAGCATTCCCACTGAACTTGGGTGGGTTGTGCCTCATGAATTCGGTCAGTCCCATCTGTTCTTGAGGCTGACCGACGTGGGAATTTGTCTCAGCCGACCGAGCGGTTTCCCAGTGATGCATTACAGCCTGATGAATCTGAGCCATTACCATATTCTGTTGTTGGATAGCACTTGCCATCATCTCTATAGCCTTGGCAATCTAGCCCATTTCCGAAGAAGGTTGGGGAGGGGTAGAAGGTTTACTTGCCATCTTTCTTCGTTTCAGATTTTGAAACTATAAGATTCCTATATTCCCTACAACTACAAGAATGAGATCGATAAGAAATCAATTCATTCAGGAGGTAACGTCTAGACCTTACAAAGGTCAGCATCTCAAAGTCATTAAGAATTTGAGCTCATTAACAGAATCACAATACTTATAACCTCAAACAAAACACCAGAACAGCTACTGGTATACAATCCATCAATCCAAACAACCACTTTCAGTCAATTGCAAGAACACTCAATAGAATGAAATAAATCACAACAGAATTCAATGTATGCTAAACATCAAACCTTTGGAATTAAGATTGAGAATCATCTCGATCCAGTTATGAGTGTGCACCCTCACCACTTTATCAAGATCCTTTCATTCTTAATACTAAGATTTTCAGTTAGGGCATATATTCACTAAAGCACACACAAAATTTCGATACAAAAACGTTTGAAAACTTTTCACTATAGTTGTTATTTTAAACTCAAATAAATTTCATGAGCAGAAGAAACACAATGGATCCACAGCCCTCAGGTCATCCTAAGGACGAACTGCTCTGATACCATTAATGTAACATCCCGCCAAATACTTTGGAATAATTATAAAACGAAATAAAGGTAAACAAATATTTTGAAGTGAACATAATTATATATATGTAATGAAGTTTTCTCCTCACAGGGAGTTTAGTACATAATCGGTCAAATTTTCCAAAAACTTAAACTCAAATAAAATACAGTAAAATAGCAAGGCAGGCGATCTCCTATCAGAAGAGGGCGATCTCCTATCAGAGGACAGCAAAAGGGTGATCGCCTAACAGAAGTAGAACCAGGCGATCTCCTTCCGGCGACCACTCACTGAGGAGCTCTGCTTCCTGCAACATCATCTGCTCCCGTGTAAATTATACACGATCATCACAGGTTCAAGAAAGAGCCAAACACAACACCAACAGAAACACCACAGGGTAAGCTAGACATTTGAAAAAGAGTTTAGATATTATACGTTAAAGTCAAGATGAAACAAATTAAAGACACACACGTAACCCATCAACTAAAACACATATTGCACAATTCCTCAAAGGTCGTTAAACTCACAAAATTCATCAAGTGTCTACCAATACAATGTTTCTCATTTCACACGTCAGACTTCCACTGACTCTTCACACAAGACGCTTGACACTACTTCCGGAAGACTCGTGCGTTGAACTTAGCATCCAGAGACATGCACCTGTCATACTTCATTTGCTGTAATGTTTCCACAGCCATGCGCATCAACACAATCTCGATCTCAATTCATCACTCTCACAGTATGACAGGGTTAATCCATAAGACAGGCCGAGCTCGTTCTTTTTCACACGACTCACCCATTCATATGAACCTCCTTCGACTCTCACCAACTGAGTAACTTCCTCGATGTGATTCCATTATCTCAGCAGAGTCAGGATCGCCTCATTCACAGGATACTTACAGATCAATACACTTCATAACCAAATCTCAACACGGTATTTCCTTTCCTGAAAATACTATGTCTTGATCCCACATTCACGACATTCCACACATCATACCACTCAAATGAATGATCCAAGTCACAGCAACAATCATTTCAAAGGTTCAGATTTTCGAATATCACATGTATTTCACATTTAAATCTCAAACAGCTTCAAACAATACCAAAAATAGGGGAGTTCGAAAAACAACGCCAAAACCGGCGATCTCGTTCAAAAACAGAGGATTATACAATAACAGTTGAAAAACCGGCGACCACGTCGCCCCCATCATCTCAATCATGAATATAAGGATTTTCGTTGGAAATAAGGCTAGCTTCCCTTACCTGGACTTGCGCAAAACACCAAGAGCTCCAAAATCCACCGAGCTTAAAGGATGCCTTAGCTTTGTTTTCAGCGTCTGGTTTGTAGAACTTGCAGAGAATCTCCCAGGTGCTCCAAGGGCAGTCGTCGCTCGTCGCACTGGTGCTTGAGGATTCCTGAATCGCAGCGCGAAGGAGAGAAAAGGAGGGATGAAGATGCAGACACTCGTTCACTCTTGAGCCACTGTAACGTTCTTTGCCTCCCCGCAGTGGGTTTTTGAATCCAAGCCTACCTGTCCACGCATGCTGCTGCTGCTACCCCTTCTGCAGGAAAGCCTGAGTGTACGTTTTTCACTGAACAGTACGACCACGGTTGTCTCTTGTGCCTACCAACCACTGCCCTGAACAGTACGACCGCGAGTGTCTCTTGCGCATGCCAACTTTCTGATGTCGCTATTCTGAACCACCCTTTTTGTCCACGTGGCACGCGTGCAGGACGTGCCATGCTGGGAGTCTGGACCCCACCTTATCTGTGTGAAGCTCGACATCGCGCGATAACCTTCCACCGATGACCGCTCGTGTAAGGACCTGTAAAATTGAATTGGAATGAAAGTGGTATATTTAAATAATTTCAGAAGATGTTATTATTTAAAATACAAAGAGCTGGTAAATGAAGTTTCGTAGTAGTCGGACCTCGGACGTCGCCCAAGATCTGGGGTCAGCTGGTAGAAGTCGGTCGGATGACGTGTGGATCAAGAAGAGTAAAGGAAGAAAAGTGTAGTTTAGTAGTACATGATCGTCGGTCGCCTGCTACACATGAGCGCCAGGGCGCGAGGCATGCAGGCATCGCGCGGGCGCGAGGCATGTGGACGTTGCCAGGGCGCGAGAGGCATGCGGGCATTTCCAGGGCGCGAGGCATGAGAGCGTCGCCAGGGATAGACATCGGTCGTCTTCCAGGGCGAGGGAGACATCGGTCGTCTTCAAGGGTGAGGGAGACATCGGTCGTCTTCAAGGGCGAGGGAGACATCGGTCGTCTCCCAGGGCGAGGGAGACATCGGTCGTTCTCCAGGATGAGTCAGCGGTGGAAAGTTGTCACGCGATGACGAGCTTCACACAGATAAAGTAGGACCCAGACTTCCAGCATGACACGTCCTGCACACGCGCCACGTAGACAAAAAGAGTGGTTCAGAGTGGTGACATCAGAATGTTGGCATGCGCAGGAGACACCAGCGGTCGTACTGTTCAGAGCAGTGGTTGGCATGCACAAGTGACAACAGTGGTCGTACTGTTCAGGGCAGTGGTTGGCATGCACAAGAGACAACAGTGGTCGTACTGTTCAGGGCAGTGGTTCTCAGGCTTTCCTGCAGAAGGGGTGGCAGCAGCAGCATACGTGGACGAGTAAGCTTGGATTCAAAAGCCACTGCGGGAAGGCAAATAGCGTTACAGTGACTCAAGAGTGAAAGAGTGTCTGCATCTTCATCCCTCCCTTTTCTCTCCTTCGCACTGCAACTCCGGCAACCTCCAGCACCTGTGCGACGAGCGACGACTGCCCTTAGAGCACCTGGGAGTTTCTCTGCAAGTTCTACAAAGCCAGGCGCTGAAAACAGAGCTAAGGCATCCTTCAAGCTCAGTGGGTTTCGGAGCTCTCGGTGTTTTGCGCAAGTCCAGGTAAGGGAAGCTAGCCTTCATTTTCAATACAAGCCATAGATTAGCTGTTTCTGAAGTGAGGGCGACGTGGTCGCCGGTTTCGTTTTCATCTTCGTGAATGCTCTGTTTCTATGTGTTTGGGCGACGTGGTCGCCGGTTTTATATACAGACTTCGAAATACCTTGTTTTTGAACCAGATCGCCGGTTTTGGCGTGGTTTGCGAACTCCCTGTTTTTGGTGTTGTTTTGAAACTGTTTGAGGCTTAAATGCGATATTCGAAAATCTGAACCTTTGAAATGATTGTTGCTGTGATTGAATCATTTATTTGAGTGGGATGATGTCTTGAATGCTGTGAATGTGGGATCGAGGCATAGTATTTTCAGGAAAGGAAATACCGTGTAAGATCGTATGTAATGTATATTGACCTGGGGCTTGTCTAGAAGGAGATATCCTGACTCTGCTGATATAATGGAATCACGTAGATGAAGTTATTCAGTTGTGGAGAGTCGAAGGGGGTTCATATGTATGGGTGAGTCGTGTGAAAAAGAACGAGCTCGGCCTGTTATATGAATTAACCTTGTCATACCGGGGGAGTTATTGACATTGAGACTATATGCGCATGGCTGTGTGGATTTCACAGCGACCCTGTGTGGATTTCACAGTGGTATGGTATGACAGGTGCAGATCTCTGGGCCTGAGTCAACGCACGAGTCAATCCGGAAGTAGTGTCTTGTGTACTGGGTCAGTGGTAGTCTGACGTGAGAAATGAAAAACATTGAATTGATAGATACTTGGTGCATTATGTGAATAGAACGACTCTTGAAAATATTGTGAAACATGTGATTTCTTGATGGCTGTGTGATATGAATGAGAAAGTGACGGACTCTTGTGAATGTTTAAAAAGGCTGATCTACGATGGTTGTCCAGTTTAAAATTTAAAGTTTAAAAATATCTAGCTTACCCTTTGTTTTGTTCTCTGGCTGTTTTCTCTTAAAACTGTGATGATCGTGTATTTTACACGGGAGCAGATGATTTTCCAGGAAGTAGAGTTCCTTAGTGAGTGGTCGCCGGAAGGAGATCGCCTGATTTCTGTTCTGGTAGCAGATCGGCTGTTTTGGGTCCTCTGATAGGAGATCGGCCTCGTCCGATAGGAGATCGGTCTCTTCCGATAGGAGATCGCCTGCTTTGTTTTTTTTTACTGTATTTTGTTTATGTTTCTGGAAAAATTTGACCGAATTTGTATTAAACTCCCTGTGAGGAGAAACTACATTTCATATATATATATTTTGTTCACTTCAATCTATTTGTTACCTTTATTTTCATTATATACATTTGTATAGTAATTTGGCGGGATGTTACAGCTCGCGCGATGACTATCCACTGAGGTCTCATACTGGCAAACGACCGATGTCTCTCCCTGGAAGACGACCGATGTCTCTCCCTGGGAGACGACCGATGCCTCTCGCGACCCGACGATGCCTGCATGCCTCTCGCGCCCTGGCGACGTCCACATGCCTCGCGCCCTGGCAATGCCCGCATGCCTCTCGCGCCCTGGCGACGTCCACATGCCTCGCGCCCTGGCGATCATGTGTAGTAGATGACCGGCGATCTCATAGTCTTCTAAACTACACTTTCCTTCCTTTTTATTTTAAATAAAAGCATACTTAGAATTCATTTAAAATATATCCCTTTTTATTCCAATTCAATTTTACAGGTCCTTACATGAGCCACGTCAGCTGGGTCCCATAGTGTGGACCAAAGCCACGTGGGATGGACCCCACAAGTGGTAAGGTCTAGTAGGGTGATTAGTCATCAGCGTATCCCCACAGGAAAGGGTGATTAGTCGTCAGCATAATGATCACTAGAATAGGCTGATGTGTCTTCGTCACTCCGCAGGTTGAGGAGTCCTCGGCAACAGAGTGTGACGAGGTGACATCGGTCGTGGGTGATTTGAACAACATAACCAGAACAGCTAAGATTGGTTTCCAGAGTGAGCCAATGAGAAGGAAATACCCAGAGGTAAGGAGAGGCCAGAATCACAAAGAGCTTATGTGTGTGGCAGGGAAAGCACGGTTAGGTGCAGAGTCCTGAGGGGTCGAGTACTCATTAAAACTAGGGTTTCCCAGTGAAGTTACATGCATGGCACGTGAACAGTGAAGGCACTCCCAGAATAGGTGGCCCCAGAGATTAAGTGCACGAGGAGGCACCCAGGTGGTCATCCTGTTAGAGTTTGCACTCCAGATAAGGAAACCTTATGTGCTAGATTACTCTAAGACTTGGTAATAGCGGCCTAAGGGTATTCCAGGAAACCCTGAATATGGCTAGCAGCGTAGCGAACCCTAATTAGGGCTAGCGGCGCAGTAAACCCTAGACTATATAAGGGACAGTAAAATACTTCACAAAGGTACGCAATTACAAACCCTAAACATAGTGACTAAAGACTTGGTGTATCTTGCCCAATCTTGACTTGAGCGTCGGAGTGCAAACGGCCTCTAGGGCGCCCCCTTTCTCTTTTGTAGGTGCAGATTTCTTCGAAAGAACCAAGCACAACACAACGTGAGGAAGAAGGTGTGTGAGTGTCGTGGAGTCAAGTGATAAGCGAGTCAACCGGCAAGAACAAAATATATACACATTTTTAAGGTAATATATGTAGACACATGATTACTATTCTAATTTGAAAAATAATATAAAATATTATATATATAGTAATACTATATTTAAATTTTATTATAAAAAGGACTAAGGTCTGCTGGTGCTGAAAAGCTTAAAAACGAAACTATTTTAATGGTAAAAGTGCGGCTTTTTAGCCGTCTTTGATCAACGTGTAGTCTTACGTCCTAAAGCAAAGAAATCGGCTATTTAGCCGCCTTCTTAGATTCAAACAAAGAGGAGGACTATGTAAAAGTCACCCTTTTACACCTTCCTATATGAATTATTCATTTATAATTAATATATGCATTATTATTAAATTATATTATGTTAGTTGTTAGGTTAGAATAAAAGTTTATGAAGAGGTAATGGTGGTGGTGAAGAGCAGCGGCAGCGAAGAACCAAATGGAGGAACAACAAAAATCTAAAGAACAGCATGCAAGGCAATGAAAGTAGGAATGGTGAAGAATGTTCACAACAATGGGAAAAAAGAAACAAATAAGAGAAACAAAAAACAAAAAAAAAAACAAAAAGCAATGATGAAGAAGAAGAAGAGAGCTCGAAAGAAACTTACACAATGGCTCAAAGAAGACAATGGCTCGAGGAAAACGAAGAAGAAGCATAGAGTAGAAGAGAAAATGAAGTGCTAGAGACAAAGGAAGTATGAAAGCATAATTGACGCGTTCTGAACTAGGATAATAAAAAGAGTCTAAGAGGGCGACTATTTGTTAAAGCCTCCTTCTTACAACAAAGCGCTTGGTATAAGAAGGCGGTTATGAGGTAAAGTCGCCCTCTTAGACAAAACATTTTCTTCTAAAAGCGCAGCTTTACCTCATAGCTGCCTTCTTACACCAAGTACTTTGTTGTATGAAGGCGACTTTTCCAAATAGCCACCCTCTTAGAGAAATTTAATTTAAAAAATGTCAGCGCATTTTGAAGGACAACGTCTAGCCGTAAAAGCATCTTAAATATAGTTTCGAAATAAGTCTTTTTTGCACTAGTGGACTGACTAGTGCATTTAGCATTTTATAAGTATTGAAACCTAAACAATATGCATTTTAGAAAGACAAAAAAACACTATTAAATATTAAAAAATCATTATCGAATTTTGTGAAAAGTCATTATAACATTATGAATTAGGAACTAAGGGTAGTTTCTTCCTGCACCTCCATGTCATTCTTCTTGTACCCCATACTTCAAAAAAAAATAAAAATACTCAAATTACCCTTTGATAATTTTCATTAATTTCGAAATGAGGAATTCAAAGACTTCCCGGATTATATAATTTGAAAGTTAAAATTTGTGTTTCGAATTGTACAATATTCTAGATTCCACAATTCATAATACAAATTTGTATTTAAGATTGTGGAATTTGAAATGGATAATTTTAGAATTTTTTAGAATATTAGGTTGCAAGAAAAAATTATGGAGGTGCAAAAAGAAAATTTCAAAATAATGAAACTAGTTTGACGACCAGCCCCACTTTTGTCATCCCTATTGGTGCTTCTCTAATTTGTTTCCTTTGATTCAAATTGATTCAGCCTTGAAATATATGCACAAGATAAGATCTACTAGAAAATAGGCGTAAAAAAAATCCTCACGAAATTGGAAACTGTATCTAAAATAATAAATCACACATTGGACGCTAGTGTTTTGTGTTGGGTTCTTTCAGTTTGAGCATTTGACTTTACCAAATTTATGGCTTTTTTTATTTTCAAAATTTAATGCGCCTTTTTAGTATAATCTTCCTAACATATTAATGTTTCTAGATCCAAATTCCCGTGTCAAAATTCACAATATTCAATTCACAATAAATTTTCTAGCCAGTACCAAAATTCCAACCGCAAGCAAAAAAAAGGAAACCTATAGAATTGAATGAATATTATGATAAACTCAAGACATAATGGAAACCTAACTCTAAGGAACTTGTAAATAGTCTAATAAAAAGTATATAAACTCAAATACAAAAATTAAAAGCACACAAGAGCATAAAACATATTGGAGTAATTCAATTATTTTTCTGAATTTTTCTTTGCTGGACAAAACAAAGCAAGAAAATATAATTGGACAAAGTACTATGAGAAGTTTATGACATTTATAATAAGTAGTTAAAACTTTATTAACTAATGTTTGATAATAATTTATAAATTATTTTATAAATTTTTATTATTAATAAAAATCACTTTAAATACTAACAATTCTTTAATTTATAAAATAGCGTGTAACTTAATGAATATAATAATTAATTATTTTTGTTTTCTAAATTAGTTATTATTTAATAATTGGAGACTATACGTAAAATTTAGAAACAAGTACTTGCAAAAGGGGCTAAAATACTATATTAGAAAAAAAAAAGGCTTAGAACAAAGAGAATGATAAAAAATTTGTTATATTTTGTTCTTGCCGGTTGACTCGCCTGTCAGTTGACTCCACGACACTCACGCGCCTCCTTCCTCACGTTGATACGTGCTTGAATCTTGCAAAACAATCTGCACCTGCAAAAGAGAAAGGGGCGCCCTAGAGGCCGTTTGCACTCCGACGCTCAAGTCAATAAGGGGCAAGTAACACCAAGTGTATTGAGTTTCTCTCTGTGTGTTTAGGTCTAGAAACTGCGTACCTTTGTGAAGTATCTTACTGTCCCTTATATAGTCTAGGGTTTACTGCGCCGCTAACCCTAATTAGGGTTCACTGCGCTACTAGCTATATTTAGGGTTTACTGGAATACCCTTGCGCCGCTATCACCCAATCTTAGGGTAATCTAGCACATAAGGTTTCCTTCTCTGGAGTGCAAACTCTCACAGGGTGACTACCTGGATGCCTCCTTGTGCACCTAGTCTCTGGGGCCACCTGTTCTGGGAGTGCCTTCATTGTTTACGTGCCATGCATGTAGCTTTACTGGGAAAACCCTAGCTCTGGTGAGTACTCGTCCCCTCAGGACTCTACACCCAACTGTGCTCTCCCTGCTACCCGCATAGGCACTTCGTGATCCAGGCCTCTCCCTAACTCTGGGTATTTAACTGGTCATTGGCCCACTCTGGGAACCAATCTTAGCTGTTCTGTTTATGCTGTTCAAATCACCCGAGGCCGATGTCACCTCGCCACACTCTGTCGTCGAGGACTCCTCGACCTGCTGAGTGACGATGACACCTCCGCCCATCCTGGTGATCTGACGACTACTCACCCGTCTCTGTAGTCTGATGACTAGTCACCCCTTTCTGTAGGCTGATGACTAATCACCCTTCCCTGTAGGCTGATGACTAATCACCCTTTCCTGTAGGCTGATGACTCATCGCCCTTCTCTGTTCAATACCCCCTGTGGGGTCCATTCCACGTGGCTTTGACCCATGCTGTGGGACCCAGCTGACGTCCAAGGACTGGTCAGTACACAAGCCCCCCAGTCTCAAGCTGTTAACTTGTTTCAACGAAGAGACTAAGTGATAGGCGAGGACTGATCGGTACACAAGCCCCCCTAGTCTCGAGCTGTTAACTTGTTCCAGCGTAGAGACTAAGTCATTGTCTTGGGCGGCCTACGTGGCTCTGCGCATAAGTACATGAACAGTACATTGAGAAGACACTTCACCAACCCCCTTTCATCTGCTAACACGTGGCTGTATCAACGGTTTGAGATTCATAACGTTTGCGCTCCCTAGGGCTACGTTAAACCTCTTCAAAACCTCGCGCCACTTCACTGTTTCATCACCTTGCATTCTCACTTCTGCATACTCTATCTTCCAGCGCATGCTCCCTTCTTCCCAACAGACCTTTCACGCTTCTCCGCTCTTCCTCAACCAAAGGTATGATTTTTATGTCTTCTCCTCCTTCATAACATGAACTCGATCATCCATATGGTATGCTGTAACTGTTTTGGGCCTGTGTGTGGCTTATGCATTCTAGGGTTTTGTTCTTCTTTCCTGGGTTCATTCTGAAATACAAAACCTTTGTCTTCTAGAGGTAGAAGCGTTATTAATTTCCAATGGTAAGTCTTTCAAGGACTTCCCAAGTTTGCCACAACCTATTCATTCAGATTCTTTTATTTATCAAAATAGATTCATTGTTGATGAATTGAATTATGACAAGATAGAAATGTCTGAAATGCATTGTTCTCTTTTTCAATCTCTCACTACTGAGCAACTGGAAGTGTATGACAATATAATGACAGCAGTCCTGTCAGAGGTTGGTGGTTTTTTTTTCTTATATGGTTATGGTGGAACTGGAAAAACTTTTATGTGGAAAACTCTATCTACTGCAATTAGATCAAAAGGGTTGATTGTCTTGAATGTAGCTTCAAGTGGTATAGCTTCTTTGTTACTTCCAGGAGGGAAAACAGCTCATTCTACCTTTTGCATTCCTTTGTCAATAAATGAACTGTCAACCTGCAACATTCCTCAAGGAAGTCTTAGGGCAAATTTGTTGATGCAAACTAAATTAATTATATGGGATGAAGCTCCAATGATTAATAGGCTATGTTTTGAAGCCCTGGATAGAACTCTAAAGGATGTCATGAGCGCTGAAAGTGAAGAAAATGCTCTTAAACCTTTTGGTGGTAAAGTCATAGTATTGGGAGGAGACTTTCGGCAGATATTACCTGTTGTAAAAAATGGATCAAGATATGACATTGTGAAGGCAACAATAAATTCTTCCGAATTATGGAAACATTGCAGAGTTTTGAAACTTACTGAGAATATGAGATTAGAGAGTCATAAATCAATTCAAAGTCCAACAGAAATAAAAGAGTTTGCTGATTGGATACTTCACATTGGAGATGGAGATATGGAGTTAAATGAGTTGGGACAAGGAAATATTGAAATCCCGGAAGACATCTTAATTTTAGATGTTGAACAACCTTTATTGCAGTTAGTTGAATTTGTTTATCCCTCCTACATAAACAATTTTAGCTGTAATGGTTCTTTTGATGATGGTGCAATATTATGTCCTACTACAGAATGTGTGGATCAAGTGAATGAGTTCATTTTATCCTTAATCTCAGGAGACGAAGTTATATATTTAAGTTCTGACAGTCCTTGCGAATCTGAACAAGAAGAAAATGCTCAAGCAGAGTGGTTTACAACTGAATTTTTGAATGATATCAAATGCTCTGGAATTCCCAATCACTGTGTTAAATTAAAAGTTGGTGTTCCAATTATGCTTCTAAGAAATATTGATCAAGCCAATGGTCTTTGCAATGGAACAAGATTACAGGTGACTGAGTTGGGAAAAAATGTTATTGGTGCCAAAGTTATTACTGGGAAAAATATTGGTGATCAAATATTCATACCAAGAATGAACTTAACTCCTTCTGAAACAGGATTGCCATTTAAGTTTCAAAGAAGACAATTCCCAATATCTTTGTGCTTTGCTATGACAATAAATAAGAGCCAAGGTCAAACACTAAATAAAGTTGGCCTATATCTACCACGTCCAGTGTTTACACACGGACAATTATATGTTGCAATTTCCAGAGTAAAATCAAAGAAAGGGTTGAAAATATTGATTTTGGATGATAATGGGAATACCACTAATTTAACTACTAATGTGGTTTACAGAGAAATATTTGATAATGTTTGAAGTATATTCTTACCGCCATAGATATGAGGTATGATTTTTTTTTTTTTGAAGAATAAATTTAGTTATTTCATTTGTTTTGTTTTTTTTTTTGTAATATATGAACATGAATTTAAGAACTAATATGTATTTTCTGTAACAGGTATGACCATTGATTTTTTGTGTCACAAAAGTCTGTATAAAACTTATGTTATCAAAAATTATTTTGGTGTTGATGTTGAAAGTCTGGTATGTATTGTTGAAGAATTTTAATGTAATATTAGATAATTATTTATATAATATCAAATTGTTCAAATTATTATTTAATATTATAATGCATTTGTTATGGCAAAAATTATTCATTCCTTTTTATTTATAACTAATTCTGAGTACTAACATTAAATTAAATTCTTTAGAATTTTATATTTAACAGCAGAAACATTTCAATTACTCAATTTAATAACTTTATTTAATAAAAATAAAATCAATATTTTAATATATTTTAACTATAATATTAATATTTATATATAAAAAATTATATAAAAATTCCCGTGCGTTGCATGGGTCAACTAACTAGTAGTTTACAAAACAAAGGATATACTTGTTTATCTAATACTAGAAAACTATATGTATCTCGCCATGTTGTTTTTAATGAAAAATTATTTCCTTACTCTCTTCCTAAGTACAATTTTCACGTCTCTTCTGATTGTATGGATTTTTCTTCTAATACTCCTTTTATGCTTATGCTCTTACCTACTCCTTCTCATAACACTTTACCTGTTCCAGCACCTTTTTCACACATTACACCTTCTATATCCTTAGAAATTGTTTTTCCTTCTTTTGTTATTAATGAGGTTTCCACTGATCCTCCTATAATCGACAATGCTCATCCTATGATAACTCGATCCAAAGCTGGAGTGTTTAAACTTTATACAACTACTGTCTCTTATGCTGACGAACCAGTCTCTCTTAAAGCTACCTTATCATCCTCATCTTGGTTATAAGCTATGCAAGATGAATATTAGGCTCTTCTTCAAAATTGAACATGGAGTCTCACTTCTCTGCCCTCTCGTGCTAAAGCTGTGGGTTGCAAATAGATTTTGAAAAACAAGTTCAATGCGGATGGCACTTTTCAACAACATAAAGCACGGTTAGTGGCAAAAGGCTTCACCCAATCTCCAGGTTTGGACTATAATGAAACTTTTAGCCCTGTTGTCAAAACTATTACCATTAGAGTTGTGTTATCTCATGTTGTTTCTAATAATTGGCCTATACATCAAATTGATGTTAATAATGCATTTCTGAATGGAGATCTCGCAGAAGATGTCTACATGAATCAACTTCCAGGTTTTGAATCCTCTAATTCTACTTTTGTTTGTAAGTTACATAAAGCTATATATGGTTTAAAACAGGCACTAGGGTCTTGGTTTACTAAGCTAAGTTGCACTCTTGAAGACCTTGGTTTTCATTCTACAAAAAGTGATACTTTTCTATTTATTCAGTTTACTAATACTTCTACGTTCTTTGTGCTCATTTATGTGGATGATATAATCATCACTTCATCATCTACGCATGGCATTAAATCTCTTATTTCTCATTTAAGTTCCAGATTTGCTCTTAAGTGATGGAGGAGGGCCAAGCACATCTAGCCAAGGAAGCCAAGGCCCAAACCAAGAAGACCGTCTAGACCAAGAGGAGCGTCTAGCTCCAGGAAGTGAGCGTCTAGAACGTGAAGGAGGGAGGCTATCCATGGAGCTAGACCGTCTAGGACCTCTCACAAGATCCATGGCTAAACATATCCAAGCACACATAGAAGAAGCCACGGATGGAAGAGAGAGATCCTTGTACATGTTTCATAAAGGCCCAAAGGGGGAGGGGGTGCTTAGTAGATTAGTGTAGTGTAGAAAGCAAAACTTGCTCACTTAGGGGTGTGCTATCAAAAAGGTGCCCTTAGCAATAGAAGGAGGGGTGTGCTAGCAAATAGGTGCCTTTAGCAAAAGAAGGAGGGGTGTACTATCAAATGTTGCATTTTTGACCTATCTTCTAGAATATTAGGATGATGGTGTGGTTTGACTAAAGTCAATACCCTAGGCAGCCCCACTTTTTGTATTTCCATCTCTACCCTTTAAGCTTGCTCACCAAGGCTCCTAAATCTATAAATAAGGAGGCCTACCTCATGTATTTTCAAGTTTATTTTGAGTAATGTTATGCTGCCATTTTTTTGTGCACAAGCTTTACTCCTCCTAGAAATCTAGGCTATAAACTTCAATCCTTTCACCTTCTCCCTTGAGCTGGCCGAACCACTCAACCCATACTCACCATGCACCTTCAAGACCAACACAACTCCTAGGAGGGTCTTGTTTCACTCATCCATTGCTTCCGCTCCATCTATTTCTACTTTGATTCAAGAAGAACACATGAAAATGCCATCATTTGGTATCTAGAGCTATGGTTCTTCAAAGATGAGTATCTCTTTTCATTTTATTTTTGTGTTCTTCTTTTCTCCAAGTTGTTCATCTTTATTCCAAGTTGTCTTGCTGTTTTTGTGTTTTAATATGATTTGAATGCTTGTTTATTCATTTCATTTGGTGGGTTTGTTCAAACTTGTGCTTGAACATCTATTTTCAATTTTGTGTAGGATTCTTGATATATTTGTGTTGCTGTTTTTATTTTTAGGTATTTGAGTCTTGCTTGAAATTTCATTTGGGTCATATGATGTTCTTGTGTCTTTTCATTTTATGAATCCATAAGTTTTGTCTAAGTCATGTGTTTCCATATTTGTCATCAAATCCTAGTAGTACTCTTTTTGATTTATTTGTTTCTTGTTTTTGGTCTGAATGTTTGATCTGAAATCTGTTTTGTGTTGATCCTTTGGTGCATTTTTTAAATTTAGTTTGAGTTCTTATTTGTGTGTTAGATCCACACAAATTCCATCATATTAACTCCATTGTGTTTTTGAGGTATATCATTCTGTTTTTCATTCCAGTTTTCAGAACCCCCTATTTTTTCACTTTTCTGTGCTGACTGTTTTGATTTATGAAAATCACATACATCATCAAAAATTTCTGAGCCTCTGGATTTCACAAATTTGAGGTGTTAGCAAAAGAACAAAAAACGAACCATCTGAAAAGAAGAAATAGAAAAAAAAAGATAAATATTACAAAAAAAGTGTGCAATCCTGACGTTCCAGCTGGCAGCTCTGAGCACTGATTTTATAAAATTTACCAAAATTAATTGGTACATGCGTTTGGAGTGAAACCAACGCCAAAAGTTTGTTAAGATCTTGTTCTGATTGTGTCTCAATTTTCAGAAGCAAATACAAAAGGGTCAGCTCAGCATAAATCTTTTAAAGATACGCTTTCTGGACCACAACAATATGTGCTTTTCTGTGGTGCTGTTTTTTGGTTTTTAAATCAAATCTAGTGCTATTCCTAGGTTCCTTTTTGTGTGCCATCCATTATTTGAGTACCTTTTATTTGCTTGTCTAATTTCATTTGAGCTCTTTCTAGTTGTGTCACATTTAAATTCCATTTGTGTGGTACTGTTTTTCAAATTAATTTGTTTCTTGCTTTCTTTCTTTGGCCTCTAAGCTTGTTGGTGGATTAAATATCAATTGGTACTTGTTGAGTGAGAATTTGACTTGAGGGGAGTCTAGCTTGCTTAATAGGTGCTGGATTGAAGATTTTATTGACCTAATTCCAAGAGGAACAAAGGCAAAGGGCAGCAACAAACACCATACTACAAATACACCACACACTTTGGAAGGCCCAACAAGTAGAAAAGCAACAAAAGGGGTGCAACTAGAAGAACAACAAAAGGGGTGCAAATAGTAAAAGCAACAAAGGGAGTGTCATTTAATTTCTTTGCAATCTTGCTTGTGTTAATTACTTGTTAATCACGCAATTAGTCGGTGAGTGTGTCTTCAAGGGCTCCAAGTGTCCAAGAAGCCTCACCTAGGGCCGTCTAGCTTAATTTTGTTTTTATTAATTGCTTTAATTGAACCAACTTGCTTTAATCACTTCGTTAATTTCTTGTTTAATCTTGTTTAAGGCTTTCATAGCTTGCATTGTTTTCTTGCATTAAAAATTTGATTTCTTCAACCTAATTGTGTTTTAAGTGGTTTACTAAGAGAAAGCTTTGTGTGAAGACATTGAGGGATAGTCTTTGGCTAAGGCAAGGCTTGGTATTTAAGTAGTCCATTGTGACTCACCTCCCTTACCTGGAAGACTACCTTCTTTGAGTTCCCTAAATTTTCTCAAGGTAAAATATTTCTATACACAAAGGTCTAGTCATGTCTTCTCATTCCTTTAAATCTCTTAAAAGTGAGGTGAAATCCTTGAAATCTCTTTTGGAACAACTTTCCAAGAATATTCAATCAATTTCATCTAAACAATTGGAGAATGAGGCCAAAACTAATGAATTGACTAAATCAAAGGATGAGAAGTCTCACATTTCAAAAAAATTACCTTCTCATGCATCTATCTCTAAAAAGCATGATTCTTTTGGGGAGGGAAGACATAGAAGAGATAGAAAAGAACAAGAAAGCCCAAGAGAGGTTAGGGTAGACCTACCCCATTCCCATGGAAAAGAAAATATAGAAACTTGCCTAGATTGGGAAATGAGGGTAGAAAAATTGTTTGCTTCCCATAAAGAAAGAAAGGAAAGAAAGATACAAAAGAAAAGAGAGGAAGCCGAAAGGGAAGCTAAAGAAAAAGAAAAAGAAAAAGAAAAAGAAAAAGAAAAGCATGAGAAGACCCTTGAGAAACAAAAGGCGTGGGAGAATAGTGTTCCTTCTCACAAGGTCATTCAACAAGACAAAAGATTTAAAAATACCTTTGAAAATATGCGTCTTGTTGAACAACCTAGCCTTTCCTTTTGTAAAGGAACACTTGCAAGCATAGTAACAAAAAAAGAGTCTTTAAAAGAAGCTTGCATAGATAAAGATAAACTGGATTATTTCTCATATGTGCTAGGATATCACCAAGTGAATGTCAAGTTATTTACAACCATCTACAAAAACAAATTTTTATGTGAAGTAGTGCCTAAAGAAACTTGTCATGTCCTATTGAGACAACCATTGCCAAGTGTGCAACTTCTCATAAACAATGGTTGTAACAACGAGACTATCTTTACACATAAGAGAAAAATTCTTCATGAAGGAGAACTCATGGACCAAATTAGAGTTGATAAAACTCTAGAGCTTTTAAAAGGAAAACTTTTTTCACCCATGAGAAAAGATGTTCAAAGACATTACCCTAGATACATTTCTTGTTTTAAAAATACACCTAAGGTGATGTCTCATGAACTCTATACTCCTTTACCTTTTGCAAATGATCCTTGGGAAGACATAAACCTCAATTTTATCTTAGAGCTTCCTAGGACAACAAAAGGTTTTGATTCCATTTTTATGGATATGGATAATCTCTTCTATATAGAAGTGACAAGTCTTCATGGTTTATCTTCAAGCATAGTATTGGATAGAGCTCCAAAATTTGAAAACCATCATTTGAGGAATCTTTTAGAAAAACTTGAAATTAAGTTGTACTCTTCAAATTTTTATCCTCAAAAGAATGGTCAAAATAAAATTGAAAACATAGCTCTTTTTACTATGCCTAGAGAAATCATGAAAGACAATCACAATTCTTGGGATGAGTATCCTTTTGAGCATGCATACAATGGAGTAGTCCACAAGACTACTAATATTTCTACATTTGAAATTGCATGTGGACTTAATCCTCTTTCGCTTTTTAAGTTGTTACCCTTTCCTAAAGGTATTGTGCCTAAGGAAAAGGTAACCAATATTGAAAATTTTCAAATACATAAGAGGATTAGAGAACACATACAACCATCAAAAGAGAAATATTGTACAAAGTTGCCAAAAACAAAAGAAAAACAAAAATGGCAACTTCATACAATTAAGTTCTCTCCAATTGCTCACACTAACACCTTTACTTTGTTTGATGATTTCCATAGGTGGACGTTTGATCCGGGAGGACAAGCCTTGCCGAAACAATAGGCTGCTATCCGAGATCAAATCTGTAGATCTGAGGATAGATCTTCTCAAAGGAGGAGGAGATGATGGACACCATCCAGCCCCATCCATCCCCCTAGTTGAAGACAAAGCAAGGGATTTGAGGACAAATCCTTTTTCAAGAGGGAGGGGATGATGGAGGAGGGCCAAGCACATCTAGCCAAGGAAGCCAAGGCCCAAACCAAGAAGACCGTCTAGACCAAGAGGAGCGTCTAGCTCCAGGAAGTGAGCGTCTAGAACGTGAAGGAGGGAGGCTATCCATGGAGCTAGACCGTCTAGGACCTCTCACAAGATCCATGGCTAAACATATCCAAGCACATAGAAGAAGCCACGGATGGAAGAGAGAGATCCTTGTACATGTTCATAAAGGCCCAAAGGGGGAGGGGGTGCTTAGTAGATTAGTGTAGTGTAGAAAGCAAAACTTGCTCACTTAGGGGTGTGCTATCAAAAAGGTGCCCTTAGCAATAGAAGGAGGGTGTGCTAGCAAATAGGTGCCTTTAGCAAAAGAAGGAGGGGTGTACTATCAAATGTTGCATTTTTGACCTATCTTCTAGAATATTAGGATGATGGTGTGGTTTGACTAAAGTCAATACCCTAGGCAGCCCCACTTTTTGTATTTCCATCTCTACCCTTTAAGCTTGCTCACCAAGGCTCCTAAATCTATAAATAAGGAGGCCTACCTCATGTATTTTCAAGTTTATTTTGAGTAATGTTATGCTGCCATTTTTTTGTGCACAAGCTTTACTCCTCCTAGAAATCTAGGCTATAAACTTCAATCCTTTCACCTTCTCCCTTGAGCTGGCCGAACCACTCAACCCATACTCACCATGCACCTTCAAGACCAACACAACTCCTAGGAGGGTCTTGTTTCACTCATCCATTGCTTCCGCTCCATCTATTTCTACTTTGATTCAAGAAGAACACATGAAAATGCCATCATTAAGGATCTCGATCCACTGCATTATTTTCTTGGCATTGAAGTTTCAAAGGTTGTTGATGGAAGTCTTCAGCTCTCTCAGACTAAATATAACAATAATCTCTTGCGACGTACTGATATGACCACTACAAAAGCTCAACCAACCCCTATGCTGTCTACTCTTCGCCTTCAACAGGATGGCTCCACTATTGTTTCAGATGCTACTCTATATCGATCTGTGGTAGGAGCTTTACAATGTATTCTCATCACTCAACCTAGTTTATCTTATGCAGTGAACAAAGCATGCCAGTTCATGCATAACCCACAAGATCATCATTGGAAAGCAGTTAAAAGAATTCTTCACTACCTCGGCAGTACCACCAATCATGGCCTTCTTATCAAATGTAATTCTCATTCCTCCATCCTTGGTTTTGCTGATGCTGATTGGGGCACAAATTTGGATGATAGAAAATCAATGACAGGATATTCGGTTTTTCTTGGTTCAAACATTATATCATGGAGTTCTCATAAACAAAAATTTTTGTCACGAAGCAGTACAGAAGTTGAGTATAGAAGCATTGCGATAGTTTTAGCAGATATTATATGGCTTCTGTCTTTACTCAATGAGAAACACATTCACCTTCCTTTGCCTAAAATTTTTTCTGATAATTTGGGAGTTGTTCTTTTAAGTGCTAACCCAATTAGGCACTCAAGGATCAAACACTTTCAACTAGATATGCATTTTGTTTGAGACTATGTTCAAAAGAAGAAAGTATCTTTGGTTCACCTTTCTGCATGATATCAAGTACCTTATGTGCTTACCAAACCGCTGTTTAAGTCAACTTTTACTCATTTCAGAGATAAACCTATGGTAGTCATTAATCCCACCATAAGTTTAAGGAGGGATGTTAATTATGTACGTGAACCCATCTAATGCTTGCCTTATACAGGCCTATTTAGGGGTATTTATAAGTTGTTTTTTGTTTTCTGGATATACAGTATTGTTGTATTCTATAAATATACCCTTACTGGTATATTTTGCAATATACAAAGTTCTTGCTTTTGTCTTCTTAAAATATCTTCTTCCTCTCTATTTTCCTTATAGAATGCAAGAAGGAAAAAGGTCAATCAATTTATCCAATATTTTATGAGGTGGATCCATCACAAGTTCGACATCAGACTTGAACTTATGCAGAAGCATTGTCAAAACACGAAGCTAGGTTCCACAGTGACACTGACATTGAGAAGGTACAAAAATGGAGCTTTACATGAAGCAGCTAATCTAGCAAGCTGGCATTTCCCACATGGGTATTTCATACTATCCTTTAACTACACACATATATGTAATTGTACTGACCAGTCCTCGGACATCGCCGACCGCTAGCAGTGGTGGGCCACGTAAGCTGGGTCCCACAAGCGGCGTGAAACAGTATTCCACAAGCGGCATGAGCCAGTGTGCCGATTAGTGGTCGGTTGTCAATCACTAGGGTATGCCGATGTGTACTCGACAACAGAGTGAGGTCGATGTGACGTCGGGCATCGGTGTTTCAAACAACTAAACCGGGCCACGAGAGGTGGACCCCAGGAAACACACCAGTTATCAGTGAAACACCAGAGTTAGGGGGAAGCCTGAGTCACAAGGTGCTCATGCGTGTGGTGTGAATGGCGCATTTGGGCACGACACAAGCAAAGGGCCCTAGGGGCGCTAAGGCCCATTAGGGTTAGGGTTTCCTAGGGGCAAACCGCATGCATGGCATGCGAACAACTAAGGCTCCCCCAGAATGGATGGCCCCAGAGACCAGGTGCACAAGTTGGTACCCAGGTGGTCATTCCATTAGAGGTTGCACTCCAGCAAGGAAAACCTTACGCGCTAGATTACACTAAGACTGGGTAATAGCGACGCAAGGGCATTCTCCAGAAACCCTAAATGCGGGTAACGGAAATAGAGGAAACCCTAGACTATATAAAGAACAGTAAGAAACCCTAAAGAGGTATGCACTTCCTGAAACTAGAGCTATTCACTCACATATTGTTTCTTGCCCTAAGATTGACTTAAGCGTCAGAGTGCAAACGGCCTCTAGGGCGCCCCCTTTGTCTTTGCAGGTACAGGTGTTTCAATCCAAGAAAGGCACAAACCCAGGCGGAGATAAAAGGGCGTGTGAACGTCATTAGAGTCAGTCGGCAAGCGAGTCAACCGGCGAGAACATTAATAAACTCTCCTTTTGCTGATAATTTTCGTATTAATACTAATAGGGAAGGAAAGTCAAGTAAATAGTATGGATCTTGATCTATAAAATTTAAAAAATGGATGCAAAATTTTATGTGATTAGTTCTGATTGAAATGATGTTTTAGTTTTAGTTGACATGTTTTCTTATAATGGATAGGTCTCAACCAGAATATGTGTTCATCAGAAACATTGTTGAAGTGATATTTAAAAAGATAAATTACATCCCTTTACATGTGGCTGATAATCCAATTGGGCTGGAGTATGCACTGTAGGGATGATAATCCAATTGGGCTGGAGTATGCAGTGCAGGGAGTGAAATCTCTCCTTGGAGATGGGTCTGATGTCAAAATGATAGGAATTTATGGGATAGGGGTATAGGTAAAACCACGATTGCGCGTGCTATGTATAACTTTCTTTTTTGACATTTTCAATGTTTGTGTTTTCTACCTGACATTAGAGAAAAGGTAATTAGTAAGCATGGAATTGTCCAAATCCAAGAAATACTACTTTCTGAAATACTCAAGGAAGAACATATTAAAGTGGGAGATGTCAATAGAGGAATACAGATAATAAAAGGAAAAATTATATGAGGCTAAGCCATTAAATGTTGAAAAAGCTATCGAATTGTTTAACTAGCATGCCTTCAAAAATGGTAAAGTTGGTCCAACTTATATGAATATTTGCAATCGTGTAGTTTCTTATACGTGTGGCCTTCCGTTGGTTCTGGAAATTATAGGATCTCACTTATTTGGAAAAAGTTTAGAACAGTGCAGTTCTACATTAGATAAATATGAAAGTATTCCTCATGGGAAGATTCATGAAATACTTAAAGTAAGCTATGATGGTTTGGAAGAAAATGAGAAGGGAATTCTCCTAGACATTGCTTGTTGCTTTAATACATGTGAACTGGGCAATGTCACTCCAATTCTAGAAGCTTATGGTTTTTATGTAGAAGATGGTTTGAGAGTGTTGGTTGACAGATCTTGTAACATCCTGCCAAAAGCTTTTCATATTTATGTAATAAAATAAAGGTGAAACAATAATATCAAAATTGAACATAGATATATACATAGTATAATTCATCCATTAGTACAAATGTGCCTCAAAATAATATCCCTTTTTGAGGAAGTTTTAATACATCTCCATACAGGAGTTTTCAAAATAAAATAAAAACCACAGCATTCAAAACCGGCGATCCCCTAACAGAAAACAGAAAACGGGCGATCTCCTATCAGAAACAGGAAACAGGCGATCGCCTAACAGAAACAGAAACAGGCGATCTCCTTTCGGCGACCACTCACAGAGGAGCTCTACTACCTGCAACCTCGTCTGCTCCCGTGCAAAAATACACGATCATCACAGGTTTAAGAAAAACAACCACAATACAAGATAAAAGGGTAAGCTAGATATTTTCAAAAACTTTAAATATGAAACTTTATATCAATAGAAAACATAAATCTTCACACCATTCATAATCTATATCAATTTCAACCATCAACATCCACATATTCCACAAACTCGTCAAGTGTCTATTCACTACATTCAATATTCATGGTTCACACGTTAGACTTTCCACTGACTCGTAACATATAGACACATGACTCTACTTCCGGAAGACTCGTGCGTTGACTCAGACTCAGAGATCTGCACCTGTCATACCACACCACTATGAAATCCACACAGGGTCGCTGTGAAATCCACACAGCCATGCGCATACATAATCTCAATATCATCACTCTCCCCGTATGACAGGGTTAATTCATATAACAGGTCAAGTCAGTTATCTTTCAAACAACTTACCCATACATATGAACCTCCTTCGACTCTCCACAACTGAATAACTTCATCTATGTGATTCCATTATATCAGCAGAGTCAGGATATCTCCTTCTAGACAAGTACCTAGTCAATGGACATTACACACGATCTTACACGGTATTTTCTTTCCTGAAAATACTATGCCTTGATCCCACATTCACAACATTCAATGGATCATACAACACGTAAAAGCACAATTCCATCATATAATATTTTGAATCTTTTCTTAAACAATCCCAATCACACAAACAATCATTCCAAGGTTCAGATTTTCGAATATCACATGCATTTCACATTTCAATCTCAAACAGTTTCAAACGACACTAAAACAGGGGATTTCGAAAACAACATTAAAACCGGCGATCACGTCGCCCCACACATAAAAACAGAGCATTGTGAAAAGGAATATGAGAACCGGCGACCACGTCGCCCTCACTTCAGAACCTACTCGCCTAACGTTTTTATGAACGAAAATGCTAGCTTCCCTTACCTGGACTAGCGCAAAACACCAAGAGCTCCAAAACCCACCGAAGCTTAAAGATGCCTTAACTCTGTTCTAGCGTCCTGACGGAAAACTCGCAGAGAACTCCCTAGGTATCCAAGTGCAGTCGTCGCTCGTCGCACTGGTGCTTGAGGATGTCTGAACCGCAGCGCGAAGGAGAGAAAAGAGAAGGATGAAGGTGAACTCACTCTGTCACTCTTGAACCACAGCAACGTTCTCCCTCTCAGAAGTGAGTTTTTGAATCTAAACCAACTTGTCCACAAAAGCTGCTGCCACCACCCACTCTGCAGGGAAGCTTGCGTGCACGCTTCCCTGAACAGTACGACCACGCGTGTCTCTGCGCATGCCAACTCTCTGATGTCACTATTCTGAACCACCCTTTTTGTCTACGTGTCGCGCGTGCAGGACGTCTCATGCTGGGAGCCTGGGTCCCACCTTATCTGTGTGAAACTCGACATCGCGCGATAACCTTCCACCGATGACCGCTCGCGCGATGACTATCCACCAATGTCTCATCCTGGCGGACGACCGATGTCTCTCCCTGGGAGACGACCGATGTCTCGCCCTGGCGATGCCCGCATGTCTTGCGCCCTGGCGATGCCCGCATGTCTCGCGCCCTGGCGATACCCGAATGCCTCGCGCCCTGGCGATGCCCGCATGCCTCGCGCCCTGGCGATGCCCGACGACATCGCCACGCCTTGCTGAAGGTTCTTCATCCCACTATGTTACGTCAAAGGTATCATCTCCACATGACTTGGTGACGTTGGTAGCTTCACATTTCCAAGAGTAGATCAGCACTACGCCTCGTGCGCCCATGCATGCAACACTAGGGACGATTTCTTATGCACAAGCATAGAGCTTCGCATGCACAGCGTATCTAAGGCTTAACCCACACCTTGATACGCGTGGTTTTTGGAACCCACTATGGTTGATCCAGTATCCTGACCACATACTGAGTGCACTTTCGGCGATCATGTGCACCATAGGCGATTGGCGATCATGCACACTACAGGCGATTGGCGTTCATGTGTAATCTAGGCGACAGGTAATTATGTACTAACCAGGCGATCTCATAGTCTTCTAAGCTACACTTTCCTTCCTTTTTATTTTAAATAAAAACATACTTAGAATTCATTTAAAATATATTCCTTTTATTCCAATTTAATTTTACAGGTCCTTACAGATCTCTCATAAAGATTGATTCTTCTAGTTTTGTGAGAATGCATGACCTAATTCGAGACACAGGTGGCAGGAATCAACAGTTAAGCCAGGCAGACGCAGTAGATTATGGTTTAACGAGGACATTGTTCATGTTTTGGAAGAAAATACGGTATGTTGATATTATCAACATTTTTGCTATTTTCCCCCTTTCATCCCTTTATTAAATTACCCATTATATTGAATACATGTTATATTTAATGTTACATATTTAGCCATGGAAGGCATAACTAATTAAAGTGCATGTTTTTGTGGATAAACTATTGTTTGGCGTGGAAGGGATCTGATAAAATAGAGTTCATAAAGCTTGAAGGGTACAACAACATACAAGTGCAATGGAAAGGAAAAGCATTCAAGGAAATGAAGAACTTGAGAATTCTGATCATTGAAGATTCAACCTTTTCTACAGGCCCTGAGCATCTACCAAATAACTTGAGAGTGCTAGACTGGAGTTAATATCCTTCACCATTTTTACCTTCTGATTTCAAATCAAACGTTTTGAGATACTCCTTATGCCTGAAAGTTGCCTGAAGATATTCAAACCACAAAAGGCATGCTTATTTGTCAAAGTCTTAGTTCTTTACATGAGTTTCTACATTAAAAGATAATAACTTGACCCATTTCCTTTTTATGTTGCAGATTTTGGGATCATTATGTGTAATAAACCTTGAAGATTGCAAGTTCTTAACTGATCTACTGAGCCTACAAGAAGCATCACTCTTGATACAAACCGACAGATGACTAAGTACACAACAAGCACTTCCTAAAAGGGTCAGTCATCTCAAGATACAAAGCCATGCCCCACCAAGCCTCGAGAATGAATCAACAAAAGAAGAAGAAGCTATAAACCAAATACCAGAAGTTCTTCCTTTTGGTCTTCTTAAAAAAATAGAATATGTTTATAAATAATTTGGGCTCACTTTAGGGGTCCAAATAGCAAAGATAGGCTAGAATAGGGTGCCTTTAGCATAATAGGGGGTGTAGTTAGCATTTTAGCTTGTTCCTAGCCCTTTTGAAAGACATTTTGACCTAGTTTCTAGAAGGACAAGCCTAGGATGCGAGTTTGACTTAGTAAAACCCTAAGGCTGCCCATTTTTTCCCTTTTGCCATCCTACCACTTTAGCTTGTTCTCGAAGGCTCCTTCACCTAGAAATAGGAGGCCTACCTAATGTATTTTTCAAGTTGAATTTGAATAGAAAAGTTACTCTGCACAAATTGTGTGAGGTGTGTGTGAGGCTTGAGTCCTCTAGCATATAGGTCTTATCTTGAGTGAGTTGAGAGCTCTCAAGTGGCGGCCCTCTACACTTATCTTAGAGAATCCACCATCCAAGTTATGCGTTCTTCCTCTCAAATCCACACCATAAGCTTCTTTTTCGCTCACTTCTTCCTTAATTTTTTCATTATGTCCTTTTCTTTGTGTTTATGTTCTTGTCTTTCTTCCATCTTCTATCCGGTCATGTTCATTTAATTTTCTTCCTCTTTTACTCTTTTAATTTCCGCAACTTCATCATACTCCCCATGTACTTGTGTTTTTCTCTTTGCCCTTGTGAAGTTAACCTTCACACTTACTTAACCACTTGGTTAAGTTTGTGTCTAGTGGAGATCTTCTTAGGGTTCTCACCATCATTGTGCTAAAATCCCAACTCTAAGTAAAGTGTCACCATAAAACGGAACCATCTAAAAATCAACTTACATCATGTGGTTATCAGATCTTAGGTTCTTTGAGCTTTATTTTGCTTTGAGTTGATTTGGCACTTTACTTTCTTACACCTTTAATTTCTTGCTTTTACTTTCAAGCAATTTAAATTCCGCCTTTACATTCTTGTCTTTTATATTCAGCCCTTTACTTTCTTGTCATTTACAATTCCATTTTTTTTTAATTCATTAGCACTTTAAATTCCGCTTTTGAATTTTATTTTTTTGTGTCATTTATTGTTCTTGCCTTCTTTTGGTTTGAGTCATATGTTCTTTAGTGTTCTAGGAGTCCTTATCTTTTGCTTCTACTTATTTCACTTTTAATTGTGAAGATATAAAAGTAACTAGAAATTTGTTTAAGTGGAAGTAGATTTAGTTCCAAACATAGATTTCAAGTGTTCATTTAATTTGAATCCCAAACATTTTTGGACAATTGAAAGTGAATGAAAATGTGCATGAGATGACCTATGGACATCTTTGTAGAGCATGAGAGCTTTGATGTCTCAAATCCATGATAAAGCTTGAAGTTGTGCTGCTTTTGGTTTGGGTTTAGTCTAGGGTGTTTAGAATCTTTGTAAGATCTTTCCTAGTCCATTGCACAAGCTTTCTTAATCTGTTTTAAAAGAGAAAAAGTGTTTTTCTAAGCAAAGAGAAAAACAACCGGTTGAATTATCGAAATAATCGATTGTTTATCACTTGGCTTGTTTGAAGGGTTTTAAAACTGTTCTTGATTTGGTTAAGTAACTGTCTAACCAATTCAACCTGTTAAAACGACTTTTCAACCGGTTGATTGTGACGTTTTATAACAGTTTTTTGAAAATCTGTTAATCTGTTTTGGATGTGAATCAAAATTGTTTTTACCAATAAAAGCTGCCTAGAACGGCTAGTTTTGTGTGCTATAAATATAGTCTTTCTTTCAAAACAATATATAGAAGTTTTATATCAAACACAGTGAGATTGAGATTGATTTGAAAGAAGTTTTTCAAAAGTTTTGCAAGATTGTCGTATAGCTGTGCACTGGTTCAAGGTCTGATCATAGGAGCTTTATGATTCTTGTAAACTCAGGTGTAATCTGTTTCTTTCATGATTCTTGTATTTGATCTTTCATAAACTTGTAAGTGTGTGAAATCCTGTAAAGTCAGTGGTTGTTCTGGCTAGAGGTGTGTGTTTGCAAAGAGGGTGAGTGGTTCTTGTGGTTTCAAGATCACCTCTTTGTGGTGCTGTGTGTTTGTAATCTATGATTGATTACTAATGGAATACCCAGTGGTTATTACGGGGGACTGGATGTAGCTCAGGGGTTGAGTGAACCAATATAAATTAATTGTGTAAATCTCTCTCTCTCTCACTCTTTATAACTGTTTGTTTTAATTATGTTTTTGCAGCTGCTATAAACAACCGGTTAAACTGAAATTTTAACTGATTGAACTTCTGCAAACAGTTTCTTAATCATTGTTTGATTGCTTTCCTTGATTCACTGGTGTGAAAAGGCAAAACGAGTTCAGTTATTTTAAATTTATAAGGGCGGCTATATAGCCGCATTTGATCAGCACGCACTTGTAAATCGAAGAGATAAGAGTGCGGCTATATAGCCGCACTTGTAAAAACCATTTATAAATGCGGCTCTTTCTCGTAGCCGCACTTGTGTATGCTTCAAATCATTAAAAAAAATAAAAAAATAAAAACACCACCAACCTTATGTGAAGGCAACGTTGATGAAGAGTGGCATGGGAGCGCCACCAACGGCGGCGACAGCAGACAGGGAAGCAGTGACAGAGCAAACCAAAAAACCCAAATGAAACCATGAAGGCAATGAAACTGTACCGACCAGTCCTTGGACACCGAGAACAGATAGTAAAGGGCGAACCACGTCAGCTGGGTCCCACAGCATGGGCCAAAGCCACGTGGGGTGGACCCCGCAGGCAGCTTGGAGAGAAGGGTGATCAGTCATCAGTGTGTCCCCTCAGAGAAGGGTGATCAATCATCAGCATGTCCCCAGAGAGAAGGGTGATTAGTCATCAGCATGTCCCCAGAGAGAGGGGTGATTAGTCATCAGCATGTCCCCAGAGAGAGGGGTGATTAGTCATCAGCATGTCCCCAGAGAGAAGGGTGATTAGTCATCAGCATGTCCCCAGCGAGAGAGGTGATTAGTCATCGCTGTGATGATCACCAGAAGGGACTGATGTGTCCTCGTCACTCCGTAGGATGATCAGTCCTCGGCAACAGAGTGTGACGAGGTGACATCGGTCTTGGGTGATTTGAATAGCGTAACCAGAATAGCTAAGATTGGTTCCCAGAGTGGGCCAATGACCAGTTAAATACCCAGAGGTAGGGAGAGGCTTGAATCACGAAGAGCCTATGTGGGTAGCGGGGAGAGCACAGTTAGGTGCAGAGTCCTGAGGGGACGAGTACTCACCAGAACTAGGGTTTTCCCGGTGAAGGCTACATGCATGGCACGTGAACAGTGAAGGCACTCCCAGAACAGGTGGCCCTAGAGACTAGGTGCACAAGGAGGCACCTAGGTGGTCACCCTGTTAGAGTTTGCACTCCAGAAAAGGAAACCTTATGTGCTAGATTACCCTAAGACTGGGTGATAGCAGCGCAATAGTATTCCAGTAAACCCTGAATATAGCTAGCAGCGCAGTGAACCCTAATTAGGGCTAGCGGCGCAGTAAACCCTAGACTATATAAGGGAAAGTGAAATACTTCACAAAGGTACGCAGTTTCTAGACCTAAACACAGAGAGACTCAATACACTTGGTGTTTTTTGCCCCATCTTGACTTGAGCGTCGGAGTGCAAACGGCCTCTAGGGCGCCCCTTTCTCTTTTGCAGGTGCAGATTGTTTCGCAAGAATCAAGTGTAAGGACCTAGAAACTTTAATTGGAATGAAAGTGTTATATTTAAATAATTTCAGAAGATGTTATTATTTAAAATACAAAGAGCTGGTAATAGAAGTTTCGTAGTAGTCGGACCTCGGACGTCGCCCAAGGTCTGGGGTCAGCTGGTAGAGGTCGGTCGTGTAAGGACCTGTAAAATTCAATTGGAATAAAAAGGGGTATATTTTAAATGAATTCTAAGTATGTTTTTATTTAAAATAAAAAGGAAGGAAAGTGTAGCTTAGAAGACTATGAGATCTCCTAGTTAGTACTTAATCGCCGGTCGTCTACTACACATGATCGCCAGGGCGCGAGGACGTCGCCAGGGCGCGCGAGGCATGTGGACGTCGCCAGGGCGCGAGGCATGTGGACGTGTCCAGGGCGCGAGAGGCATGCGGGCATCGCCAGGGCGCGAGGCATGTGGACGTGTCCAGGGCGCGAGAGGCATGCGAGCATCGCCAGGGCGCGAGGCATGTGGACGTGGCCAGGGCGTGAGAGGCATGCGGGCATCGCCAGGGCGCGAGGCATGTGGACGTGGCCAGGGCGCGAGAGGCATGCGGGCATCGCCAGGCGCGAGGCATGTGGACGTGGCCAGGGCGCGAGAGGCATGCGGGCATCGCTAGGGCGTAAGGCATGTGGACGTGGCCAGGGCGCGAGAGGCATGCGGGCATTGCCAGGGCGCGAGGCATGTGGACGTGGCCAGGGCGCGAGAGTTATGCGGGCGTCGCCAAGGATAGACATCGGTCGTCTCCCAGAGAGAGACATCGGTCGTCTTCCAGGGCGAGAGAGACATCGGTCGTCTTCCAGGGCGAGGGAGACATCGGTCGTTCGCCAGGATGAGTCAGCGGTGGAAAGTTATCGCGCGACGTCGAGTTTCACACAGAGTAAAGTGAGACCCAGGCTCCCAGCATGAAACGTCCTGCACGCACGACACGTAGGCAAAAAGGGTGGTTCAGAATAGTGACCTCAGAGTGTTAGCTTGCGCAGAGGCACGCTTAGTCGTACTGTTCAGTGCAGCGTATGTAAGGACCTGTAAAATTGAATTGGAATAAAAAGAGATATATTTTAAATGAATTCTAAGTATGTTTTTATTTAAAATAAAAAGGAAGGAAAGTGTAGTTTGGAAGGCTACGGCCTAGTAGTACATGATCGCCGGTCGCCTCCTACACATGAGCGCCAGGGCGCGAGGCATGCAGGCATCGCGCGGGCGCGAGGCATGCAGGCATCGCGCGGGCGCGAGGCATGCAGGCGTCGCGCAGGCGCAAGGCATGCAGGCATCGTGCGGGCGCGAGGCATGTGGACGTCGCCAGGGCGCGAGGCATGCGGGCATTGCCAGGGGGCGAGAGGCATGCGGGCATCGCCAGGGCGCGAGGCATGCGGGCATTGCCAAGGCGCAAGAGGCATGCGGGCATCGCCAGGGCGCGAGGCATGCGGGCATTGCAAGGGCGCGAGAGGCATGCGGGCATTGCCAGGGCGCGAGGCATGAGAGCGTCGCCAGGGGGAGACATCGGTCGTCTTCCAAGGCGAGGGAGACATCGGTCATCTTCCAGGGCGAGGGAGACATCGGTCGTCTTCCAGGGCGAGGGAGACATCGGTCGTCTTCCAGGGCGAGGGAGACATCGGTCGTTCGCCAGGATGAGTCAGCGGTGGAAAGTTATCGCGCGACGTCGAGTTTCACACAGAGTAAAGTGGGACCCAGGCTCCCAGCATGAAACGTCCTGCACGCGCGACACGTAGGCAAAAAGGGTGGTTCAGAATAGTGACCTCAGAGTGTTAGCCTGCGCAGAGGCACGCTTAGTCGTACTGTTCAGTGCAGCGTACACGCAAACTTCCCTGCAGAGTAGGTGGTGGCAGCGGCTTTTGTGGACAAGTTAGTTTAAGATGCAAAAACCCACTTCTGAGAGAAAGAAACGTTGCAGTGGTTCAAGAGCGAAAGAGTGTGTTTACCTCCCTTCTTCTCCTTTCTCTCCTTCACACTGCGACTCAGGCACCTTCACCCAAAAGTACGACGAACGACGGCTACCATTAGAGCACCTGGGAAGTTCTCTGCAAGTCCTACAAACCAGACGCAAAAACAGAGTGAGAGCATCTTTTAAGCTTCGTTGGGTTTTGGAACTCTTGGTGTTTTGCGCAAGTCCAGGTAAGGGAAGCTAGCCTTCGTTTTTCAATACAAGCCATAGATTAGCTATTTCTGGAGTGAGGGCGACGTGGTCGCCGGTTTTCTGTTTCTTTTCGCAATGCTCTGTTCTATGTGGTTGGGCGACGTGGTCGCCGGTTTTAAATACGGATTTCGAACTCCCCTGTTTTGATGTTGTTTGAAGCTGTTTGGGATTTAAATACAATATACATGTGATATTCGAAAATCTGAACCCTTGAAATGATTGTTGCTGTGATTTGAATCATTCATTTGAGTGGTATGATGTTTTGAATGTTGTGAATGTGGGATCAAGGCATAGTATTTTCAGGAAAGGAAATACCGTGTAAGATCGTGTGTAGGTGTATTGACTAGGGGCTTGTCTAGAAGGAGATATCCTGACTCTACTGATATAATGGAATCATGTAGATGAAGTTATTCAGTTGTGGAGAGTCGGAGGAGGTTCATACGTATGGGTGAGTTGTTCAAAAGGGAACGAGCTCGGCCTGTTCTATGAATTAACCCTGTCATACCGGGAGAGTTAATGACATTGAGATTATATGCGCATGGCTGTGTGGATTTCACAGCGACCCTGTGTGGATTTCACAGCGACCCTGTGTGGATTTCACAGTGGTATGGTATGACAGGTGCAGATCTCTTGGCCTGAGTCAACGCACGAGTCAATCCGGAAGTAGTGTCATGTGTCTATGCATTGTGGGTCAGTGGAAAGTCTGACGTGTGAATCTTGAATACTGAAAGTAGCAAATGGACACTTGACGAGTATGTGGATAATGGATATGTTGATGGTTGAAATTGTATTGGATCATGAATGGTGTGAAGTTTTATGTTTATTATTGATTTAAAAGCTTTTAAACCATCTAGCTTACCCCTTTTCTTTTGTATTGCTCTGTGGCTGTTTTCTCTTAAACTGTGATGATCGTGTAATTCTACACGGGAGCAGACGAGGTTGCAGGTGGTGGAGCTCCTCAGTGAGTGGTCGCCGGGAGGAGATCACCCACATATAGTTCTGTTAGGCGATCACCCTTTTTAAGTTGGATGATAGGAGATCGGCTGTTTTTGGCCTTCTGATAGTAGATCGCCGGTTTATGTAGGGAGATCGCCGGTTTCAATTTATTTGGCTGTATTTTGTTTAAGTTTTGGAAAGATATACTGGTTATGTATTAAACTCCCTGTGAGGAGAAACTTATTTATTTATATAAAATTTTGTTCACTTCAATCTATTTGTCACCTTTACTTTCATTTTATATTTATTTCAAAGTAATCTGGAGGGATGTTACAGCGTACACGCAAACTTCCCTGCAGAGTGGGTGGTGGCAGCGGCTTTTGTGGACAAGTTAGTTTAAGATGCAAAAACCCACTTCTGAGAGAAAGAAACGTTGCAGTGGTTCAAGAGCGAAACAGTGTGTTTACCTCCCTTCTTCTCCTTTCTCTCCTTCGCACTGCGACTCAGGCACCTTCACCCAAAAGTACGACGAACGACGGCTACCGTTAGAGCACCTGGGAAGTTCTCTGCAAGTCCTACAAACCAGACGCAAAAACAGAGTGAGAGCATCTTTTAAGCTTCGTGGGGTTTTGGAGTTCTTGGTGTTTTGCGCAAGTCCAGGTAAGGGAAGCTAACCTTCATTTTCAATACAAGCCATAGATTAGCTGTTTCTGAAGTGAGGGCGACGTGGTCGCCGGTTTTCTGTTTCTTTTCGCAATGCTCTGTTCTATGTGGTTGGGCGACGTGGTCGCCGGTTTTAAATACGGATTTCGAACTCCCCTGTTTTTGTGTTGTTAGAAGCTGTTTGAGATTTAAAGGTGAAATACATGTAATACTCGAAAATCTGAACCTTTGAAATGATTGTTGCTGTGATTTGAATCATTCATTTGAGTGGTATGATGTTTGAATGTTGTGAATGTGGGATCAAGGCATAGTATTTTCAGGAAAGGAAATACCGTGTAAGATCGTGTGTAGGTGTATTGACTAGGGGCTTGTCTAGAAGGAGATATCCTGACTCTGCTGAGATAATGGAACCACATAGAGGAAGTTATTCAGTTGGTGAGAGTCGAAGGAGGTTCATATGAATGGGTGAGTCGTGTGAAAGAGAACGAGCTCGGCCTGTTATATGAATTCACCCTGTCATACCGGGAGAGTTGATGACATTGAGATTATATATGCACATGGCTGTGTGGATTTCACAGCGACGCTGTGTGGATTTCACAGTGGTATGGTATGACAGGTGCATATCTCTGAGCCTGAGTCAACGCACGAGTCAATCCGGAAGTAGTGTCATGTGTCTATGCATTGTGAGTCAGTGGAAAGTCTGACGTGTGAATCTTGAATACTGAAAGTAGCAAATGGACACTTGACGAGTATGTGGATAATGGATATGTTGATGGTTGTAATTGTTATGGATCATGAATGGTGTGAAGTTTTATGTTTACTATTGATTTAAAAGCTTTTAAACCATCTAGCTTACCCCTTTTCTTTTGTATTGCTCTGTGGCTGTTTTCTCTTAAACTGTGATGATCGTGTATTTCTACACGGGAGCAGACGAGGTTGCAGGTGGTGGAGCTCCTCAGTGAGTGGTCGCCGGGAGGAGATCGCCCACATATAGTTCTGTTAGGCGATCACCCTTTTTAAGTTGTATGATAGGAGATCGGCTGTTTTTGGTCTTCTGATAGTAGATCGCCGGTTTATGTAGGGAGATCGCCGGTTTCAATTTATTTGGCTGTATTTTGTCTAAGTTTTGGAAAAATATACTGGTTATGTATTAAACTCCCTGTGAGGAGCAACTTCATTTTATATAAATACGTATGTTCATTTAAACATTTTTTTTTTACCTTTATTTCATTTTATATTTATGAAAAGTAATTTGGCGGGATGTTACATTAATGGTATCAGAGCAGTTCGTCCTTAGGATGACCTGAGGGCTGTGGATCCATTGTGTTTCTTCTGCTTATAAAATTTATTTGAATTTGGAATAACAACTATAGTGAAAGGTTTTCAAACGTTTTTGTATTGAAATTTTTGTGTGGGCTTTGGTGAATATATGCTCTAACTAAAAATCTTAGTATTAAGAATGAGAGGGTCTTGATAAAGTGGTGAGGGTGCACACTCATAACTGAATCGAGATGATTCTCAATCTTCATTCCAAAGGTTTGATGTTTAGCATACATTGAATTCTGGTGTGATTATTTCATTTTATTGAGTGTTTTCGTATTGATTGAAAGTGGTTGTTTGGATTGATGGTTGTATACCAGTAGCTGTTCTGGTGTTTTGCTTAAGTTTATAAGCACTATGATTCGGTTGATGAGCTCAAATTCTTGATGACCTTGAGATGCTGACCTTTGTAAGGTCTAGATGTTACCTCCTGAATGAATTGATTTCTTATCGATCTCATTCTTGTAGTTGTAGGGAATATAGAAACCAATAGTTTCGGAATCAGAAACGAAGAAGATGGCACGTAGACCTCCTACCCCTCCCCAACCTTCTTCAGAAATGAGCCAGATTGCCAAGGCCATCGAGATGATGGCAACTGCCATCCAGCAACAGAATGCAGCGATGGCTCAGAACCATCAAGCTACAATGCACCACTGGGAAACTGCTCGGTCGGCTGAGACAAATTCCCACGTTGGTCAGCCTCAGGAACAGATGGGACTGACCGAGTTCATGAGGCACAACCCACCCAAGTTCAGTGGGAATGCCACCCCTGATCAAGCAGATCAGTGGGTCAGGGAGTTGGAGAAAATCTTTAGGGCGACCTCCTGCCCCGAAGAGAAGAAATTGTTATTCGCCACCTATCTGCTATCAGGAGAAGCTGAGTTCTGGTGGATGGGGGCTCAGCAGATGATGGAGGCCCGAGAGGATGTGTTGGATTGGGAAAGCTTCAGGGTGAGGTTCTTGGAGAAATACTTCCCAGACAGCGGAAGGTTTGCGAGGGAAGCTGAGTTCCTAAAGTTGGAGCAGGGGGATATGTCTGTGAACGCCTATGCTGCTCGGTTTGAGTATCTCGCCCGATTCTACACCCAGGCGACCTCTGAGGCTTGGAGGTGTGGGAAGTTTGAAGAGGGACTGAAACATGGGCTGAAGAGGACCATAGCCCCGATGTGCATCAGGGAATTTCACGCCTTGGTAGAGAAGGCGAAGATGGTAGAGACCCTGGAAAAGGGTGATTCTCGGGTGATCAGGTCACACCCAGGGAGTTATTCCAGTGGGAAGACTAAGGTGCAGCACCCACAAAGCAAGCCTTATACGAGACCTCCACCACGTCGGGCGGAAGCAACGTCATCCCAGTTTCAGCAGCAACAACCTTGGAAACTCAAGTGTTTCCATTGTGGTGGACCACACGCGTCCAATGCGTGCCCCAAGAAGGCTACTGAGAGAAGGTGTTTTGTCTGCCAAAGAACGGGGCACGTTGCTAGAGAGTGCCCTAACCGGAATGGGGCGACCCAACCCAGTGGCTCTCAGCAGACGAGAAACGAAGGCAGCAGACCTCAGGCAACAGAGAGATTGTTTGCCATGTCTGGAGCAGAAGCATCTCAGTCAGGTAACCTCATGCAAGGTGTTTGTTTTATAGCTGGTAGAGGTGTAAAAGCTTTGTTTGATTCTGGAGCGACACACTCCTTTGTGTCAAGCCTGTGTGTAGCCGAGTTGGGCCTTCTAGAGAAGGAGTTACCTTTCGAACTGTTGGTCTCTACACCTGCGTCAGGACAGGTGTTGACCTCTACAGTTTGCCCTGAATGTCCAGTGATAGTAGAGGGGCGCAGATTCAAAGTGAACTTGATCTGCCTACCTCTTCAGGACCTGGATGTTATCCTGGGAATGGATTGGCTAGCTGCCAATCACGTTCTCATTGACTGTGGTAGTCAGAAGATAGCGTTTCCAGACCTCCAAGGATCAGATGTGATATCTGCTCAGCAAGGGCAGTCGGAGTTGGAAGAAGGGGCGAGGTGCTTCGTGATGCTAGCTCGGTTGGAAGTGAAGAATGAAGGGGACGTAAGCAGAATACACGTGGTGAAAGATTTCACGGATGTATTTCCAGAAGAAGTACCTGGGTTACCCCCTAAGAGAGAAGTGGAATTCTCTATTGATTTGGTACCTGGGGCTGGACCAGTGTCAATGGCGCCCTACAGGATGGCACCAGCCGAGTTGGTAGAATTAAAGAAGCAAGTGGAAGAGTTGCTGGAGAAACAATTCATCAGACCCAGTGTATCTCCATGGGGGGCTCCAGTACTCCTAGTTAAGAAGAAGGATGGAGGGTCTCGGCTGTGTATAGATTACAGGCAGTTGAACAAGTTGACCATCAAGAACAAGTACCCCCTACCTAGGATTGACGATTTGATGGATCAAATACATGGGGCCTCGGTGTTCTCCAAGATTGACCTGAGATCGGGGTACCACCAAATTTTGGTAAAAGCTGAAGATGTTCAAAAGACAGCTTTTAGGTCTCGGTATGGGCATTATGAGTATGTGGTGATGTCGTTTGGAGTCACAAATGCTCCAGCTCTGTTCATGGACTACATGAATAGGATTTTTCGCCCTTTCTTGCATAAGTTTGTGGTAGTCTTCATAGACGACATACTCATTTATTCAAGGACCGAGGAAGAACATGAAGACCATCTAAGGACAGTATTGGAGATTCTGAGGGAGAAGCAACTCTATGCCAAGTTCTCTAAGTGTGAGTTCTGGCTGAGGGAAGTCAACTTCTTAGGACACGTGATATCTGCCCAGGGGATCTCGGTGGATCCAGCCAAAGTGGAGGCAGTGCTTCAGTGGGAACGTCCTAAGACAGTGACTGAGATAAGGAGTTTTGTGGGCCTAGCTGGCTATTATCGGCGGTTTATTGAAGATTTTTCCAAGGTAGTGGCTCCTTTAACACAACTGACCCGCAAGGATCAACCTTTTGCTTGGACCGACCGATGTGAGCAGAGCTTCAAGGAACTAAAGGAAAGGTTGACTAGTGCCCCAGTGCTGGTGATCCCCGAGGTAGGAAGACCTTTTGATGTCTACTGTGATGCTTCACATCAGGGTTTAGGATGTGTTTTGATGCAAGAGAAGAGGGTGGTTGCATATGCTTCAAGGCAACTCAAGGTTCATGAGAGAAACTACCCTACGCATGATTTGGAGTTGGCGGCTGTGGTATTTGCCTTGAAGATCTGGAGGCACTATTTATATGGAGCTCGGTTCCAGGTGTTCAGTGACCATAAGAGCCTGAAATACCTGTTCGATCAGAAGGAACTAAACATGAGACAAAGAAGGTGGATGGGGTTTCTAAAGGACTACGATTTTCAACTCATGTATCATCCAGGGAAGGCCAATGTAGTGGCAGATGCCTTGAGTAGAAAATCAGTACAAGTAGCCACCATGATGATGGAAGAGCAGAAACTGATCGAGCAGTTCAGAGACTTAAACCTGGGGGTAGAATTTCATGTAAATCACATTAGTTGTAGTAAGCTGGCTATAACTAATGACTTCCTTGGAATGATAAAGGATAAGCAGCTGGAGGACCCTAGTCTGAAGCGTACTGTGGAGTCACTAGGGACCGACCAGGCTAAAGGCTTTGTGACGGGAAATGATGGGATCTTGAGATTTGAGGGCAGGATTTGCATACCTGCAAATGGAGAGTTGAGGAAGATGATCCTAGAGGAAGGTCACAAGAGTCGCCTTAGCCTACATCCAGGCATGAACAAGATGTACCATGACTTGAAGGAGTCATTTTGGTGGTCGGGCATGAAGAGAGACATCGCCCAGTATGTTACTACCTGTTTGACGTGTCAGAAGGCAAAGGTAGAACATCAAAGGCCTGGCGGATTGTTACAGCCATTAGATATCCCTGAGTGGAAATGGGACAGCATCGCCATGGATTTTGTCACCCATTTACCCAGATCGGTAAAGGGTCATGATGAAATATGGGTCATCACTGATAGGCTGACGAAGAGTGCCCACTTTCTTCCAGTGAATATGAAGATGCCTATGGCCAAGCTGGCATAGTTATACATCAAAGAAATAGTAAGGTTGCATGGAGTGCCTTCCAGCATCGTTTCAGATAGAGATCCCAGGTTCACTTCACGGTTTTGGCAGACCTTACAAAATTGCTTGGGAACTAAGTTGAGGATGAGCTCTGCATATCATCCCCAAACAGATGGTCAGTCAGAGAGGACGATCCAGTCCTTGGAAGATCTGCTGAGGATGTGTGTCTTGGATCAATTGGGGAATTGGGACGAGGTGTTGCCCCTGGTGGAGTTTACCTATAATAACAGTTATCACGCTAGTATTGGGATGGCACCATATGAAGCCCTGTATGGGAGGAAATGCAGAACTCCCTTATGTTGGTACCAGGAGGGCGAAGCAGTCTTGGTTGGGCCAGAGTTGATTCAGCAGACGACCGAGAAGGTGCAACAGATACAAAGCAGAATGAAAGCTTCTCAAAGTAGGCAGAAGTCATATGCAGACCAGAGGAGAAAGCCTTTGGAGTTTGCTGCTGGAGACCATGTGTTCATGAAAGTGACACCAACCAAGGGTGTAGGAAGGGCGATCAGATCAAAGAAGTTGTCCCCTAAGTTCGTGGGACCATATCAGATCTTAAGGAGGATTGGTCCAGTGGCTTATGAGATCGCCCTACCTCCCCATTTAGCGAATCTGCACAATGTCTTTCACGTATCACAGCTGAGGAAGTACATGGCAGACCCTAGTCATGTGCTGGAGGTGGACGACGTGCAGATCAGGGATGACTTGTCCTTTGAAGCAAAACCAGTCAGGATTGATGATCGGCAAAGTAAACAGCTCAGAGGCAAGACCATCGACATGGTGAAAGTGGTGTGGGATGAGCGATCGGGTGATTCAACTTGGGAGTTAGAAGAACCCATGAGAGAAGCCTATCCATATCTATTTTCCTTGTAATTCAATTTTCGAGGACGAAAATTTTTCTTGTTGGGGAGAATGTAAGGACCTGTAAAATTCAATTGGAATAAAAAGGGGTATATTTTAAATGAATTCTAAGTATGTTTTTATTTAAAATAAAAAGGAAGGAAAGTGTAGCTTAGAAGACTATGAGATCTCCTAGTTAGTACTTAATCGCCGGTCGTCTACTACACATGATCGCCAGGGCGCGAGGACGTCGCCAGGGCGCGCGAGGAATGTGGACGTCGCCAGGGCGCGAGGCATGTGGACGTGTCCAGGGCGCGAGAGGCATGCGGGCATCGCCAGGGCGCGAGGCATGTGGACGTGTCCAGGGCGCGAGAGGCATGCGGCCATCGCCAGGGCGCGAGGCATGTGGACGTGGCCAGGGCGCGAGAGGCATGCGGGCATCGCCAGGGCGCGAGGCATGTGGACATGGCCAGGGCGCGAGAGGCATGCGGGCATCGCCAGGGCGCGAGGCATGTGGACGTGGCCAGGGCGCGAGAGGCATGCGGGCATCGCCAGGGCGCGAGGCATGTGGACGTGGCTAGGGCGCGAGAGTTATGCGGGCGTCGCCAGGGATAGACATCGGTCGTCTCCCAGAGAGAGACATCGGTCGTCTTCCAGGGCGAGAGAGACATCGGTCGTCTTCCAGGGCGAGGGAGACATCGATCGTGCGCCAGGATGAGTCAGCGGTGGAAAGTTATCGCGCGACGTCGAGTTTCACACAGAGTAAAGTGGGACCCAGGCTCCCAGCATGAAACGTCCTGCACGCGCGACACGTAGGCAAAAAGGGTGGTTCAGAATAGTGACCTCAGAGTGTTAGCTTGCGCAGAGGCACGCTTAGTCGTACTGTTCAGTGCAGCGTACATGCAAACTTCCCTGCAGAGTGGGTGGTGGCAGCGGCTTTTGTGGACAAGTTAGTTTAAGATGCAAAAACCCACTTCTGAGAGAAAGAAACGTTGCAGTGGTTCAAGAGCGAAAGAGTGTGTTTACCTCCCTTCTTCTCCTTTCTCTCCTTCGCACTGCGACTCAGGCACCTTCACCCAAAAGTACGACGAACGACGGCTACCGTTAGAGCACCTGGGAAGTTCTCTGCAAGTCCTACAAACCAGACGCAAAAACAGAGTGAGAGCATCTTTTAAGCTTCGTGGGGTTTTGGAGTTCTTGGTGTTTTGCGAAAGTCCAGGTAAGGGAAGCTAACCTTCATTTTCAATACAAGCCATAGATTAGCTGTTTCTGAAGTGAGGGCGACGTGGTCGCCGGTTTTCTGTTTCTTTTCGCAATGCTCTGTTCTATGTGGTTGGGCGACGTGGTCGCCGGTTTTAAATACGGATTTCGAACTCCCCTGTTTTTGTGTTGTTAGAAGCTGTTTGAGATTTAAAGGTAAAATGCATGTAATACTCGAAAATCTGAACCTTTGAAATGATTGTTGCTGTGATTTGAATCATTCATTTGAGTGGTATGATGTTTGAATGTTGTGAATGTGGGATCAAGGCATAGTATTTTCAGGAAAGGAAATACCGTGTAAGATCGTGTGTAGGTGTATTGACTAGGGGCTTGTCTAGAAGGAGATATCCTGACTCTGCTGAGATAATGGAACCACATAGAGGAAGTTATTCAGTTGGTGAGAGTCGAAGGAGGTTCATATGAATGGGTGAGTCGTGTGAAAAAGAACGAGCTCAGCCTGTTATATGAATTCACCCTGTCATACCGGGAGAGTTGATGACATTGAGATTATATATGCGCATGGTTGTGTGGATTTCACAGTGGTATGGTATGACAGGTGCAGATCTCTGAGCCTGAGTCAACGCACGAGTCAATCCGGAAGTAGTGTCATGTGTCTATGCATTGTGAGTCAGTGGAAAGTCTGACGTGTGAATCTTGAATACTGAAAGTAGCAAATGGACACTTGACGAGTATGTGGATAATGGATATGTTGATGGTTGTAATTGTTATGGATCATGAATGGTGTGAAGTTTTATGTTTACTATTGATTTAAAAGCTTTTAAACCATCTAGCTTACCCCTTTTCTTTTGTATTGCTCTGTGGCTGTTTTCTCTTAAACTGTGATGATCGTGTATTTCTACACGGGAGCAGACGAGGTTGCAGGTGGTGGAGCTCCTCAGTGAGTGGTCGCCGGGAGGAGATCGCCCACATATAGTTCTGTTAGGCGATCACCCTTTTTAAGTTGTATGATAGGAGATCGGCTGTTTTTAGTCTTCTGATAGTAGATCGCCGGTTTATGTAGGGAGATCGCCGGTTTCAATTTATTTGGCTGTATTTTGTCTAAGTTTTGGAAAAATATACTGGTTATGTATTAAACTCCCTGTGAGGAGCAACTTCATTTTATATAAATACGTATGTTCATTTAAACATTTTTGTTTTACCTTTATTTCATTTTATATTTATGAAAAGTAATTTGGCGGGATGTTACAGGTCGGCTGACCATTGTATTAACCAAGTAGTCAGGTGCGATGACTTTATCGTGAGGTAATCACGTGGGTGTGCTCGAGGAAGACATGTGGATCAAGAAGAGTAAAGGAAGAAAAGTGTAGCTTAGAAGTCTACGAGATCACTGTTGTTGAAGACGAAGGCGATCTCCGACTTCTCTGGCACATAATCGCCTGTCGCCTAGAGGACACATGATCGCCAATCGCCTATGGTGTACGTGATCGACGGGAGTGCACTTAGTATGTGGTCAAGATGCTGGATTAACCATAGTGGGTTCCAAAAACCACGCTTATCATTGTGTGGGTTAAGCCTTAGATACGCTGGGCATGCGAAGCTCTATGCTTGAGCATAAGAAATCGTCCTTAGTGTGGCATGCATGGGCGCACGAGGAGTAGTGCTGATCTATTCTTGGAAATGTGAAGCTACCGACGTCACCAAGCCATCTGGAGGTGATACCTTCGACGTAACATAATGGGAGGATGAACCTTCAGCAAGGTGTGACGATGTGACATCGGTGACCAGAGTAAGGCGATGTGTTCTGTAACATCCCGCGAAATACTTTGGAATAATTATAAAATGAAATAAAGGTAAACAAATATATTGAAAAGAACAAAATTATATATATAAAGAAGTTTCTCCTCACAGGGAGTTTAATACATATTCGGTCAATTTTCCAAAAACGTAAACAAAATACATTAAAATATGAATACAGGCGATCTCCTAGCAGCAAAAAGGCGATCTCCTATCAGAGAACGGCGATCTCCTATCAGAAAACAGAAAAAGGGTGATCGCCTAACAGAAAGAGGAACAGGCGATCTCCTTCCGGCGACCACTCACTGAGGAGCTCTACTTCCTGCAACATCATCTGCTCCCGTGTAAATTTTACACGATCATCACAGGTTTAAGAAAAGCCAAACACAACACCAGAAATCACAGGGTAAGCTAGATATTTAAAAGAGAGTTTAGATATGAACTTTAAAAATCAAGGTAAAACAAATTCAAGATACCCACGTAAAACTATCAATTTTCTCATTCTCTTCACATGACCATCAAGTAAACACGTATTTCACAATTCCTCAAGAGTCATTCAAATCACATAATGCATCAAGTGTCTATCAAATTCAATGTTCCTCATTTCTCACGTCAGTCTTCTACTGACTCATCACACAAGACACTTGACACTACTTCCGGAAGACTCGTGCGTTGAACTTAGCATCCAGAGACCTGCACCTGTCATACTTCATTTGCTGTAATGTTTCCACAGCCATGCGCATCAACACAAACTCGATCTCAATTCATCACTCTCACAGTATGACAGGGTTAATCCATATAACAGGCCGAGCTCGTTCTTTTTCACACGACTCACCCATTCATATGAACCTCCTTCGACTCTCACCAACTGGATAACTTCCTCTATGTGATTCCATTATCTCAGCAGAGTCAGGATCGCCTCATTCACAGGATACTCACAGATCAATACACTTCATAACCAAATCTCAACACGGTATTTCCTTTCCTGAAAATACTATGTCTTGATCCCACATTCACGACATTCCACACATCATATAACACTTAAATGAATAATTCCAATCACAACAACAATCATTTCATGGTTCATATTTTCGAATATCACATTTAAATCTCAAACAGCTTCAAACAACACAAATCAGGGGAGTTCGAAAAACAACGCCAAAACCGGCGATCTCGTTCAAAAACAGAGGATTGTACAATAACAGTTGAAAAACCGGCAACCACGTCGCCCCCATCATCTTAATCATCGAATATAAGGATTTTCGTTGGAAATAAGGCTAGCTTCCCTTACCTGGACTTGCGCAAAACACCAAGAGCTCCAAAACCCACCGAGCTTAAAGGATGCCTTAGCTCTGTTTTAGCGTCTGGTTTGTAGAACTTGCAGAGAACCTCCCAGGTGCTCTAAGGGCAGTCGTCGCTGGTTGCACTGGTGCTTGAGGTTGCCTGAATCGCAGCGCGAAGGAGAGAAAAGAGAGGGATGAAGATGCACTCACTCTTTCACTCTCGAGTCTCTGTAACGTTCTTTGCCTCCTCGCAGTGGGTTTTTTGAATCCAAGCCTACTAGTCCACGCATGCTGCTGCCACCACCCCCTCTGCAAGAAAGCCAGAGTGTACGTTTCACTGAACAGTACGGCCATGGTTGTCTTCTTGTGCATGCCAACCACTTCCCTGAACAGTACGACCGCGAGTGTCTCTTGCGCATGCCAACCTTCTGATGTCACTATTCTGAACCACCCTTTTTGTCCACGTGGCGCGCGTGCAGGACGTGTCATGCTGGGAGTCTGGGTCCCACTTTATCTGTGTGAAACTCGACATCACGCGATAACCTTCCACCGATGACCGCTCGCGCGATGACTATCCACTGAGGTATCATACTGGCAAACGACCGATGTCTCTCTCTGGGAGACAACCGATGTCTCTCTCTGGGAGACGATCGATGTCTCTCCCTGGCGGCGCCCGCACGCCTCTCGCGCCCCGACGACGCCCGCATGCCTCTCGCGCCCCAGCGTTGCCCGCATGCCTCGCGCCCCGGCGTTGCCCGCATGCCTCTCGCGCCCTGGCGACGTCCACATGCCTCGCGCCCTGGCGATGCCCGCATGCATCTCGCGCCCTGGCGATCATGTGTAGTAGGCGACAGGCGATCACGTACTAACCAGGCGATCTCATAGTCTTCTAAGCTACACTTTCCTTCCTTTTTATTTTAAATAAAAACATACTTAGAATTCATTTAAAATATATCCCTTTTTATTCCAATTGAATTTTACAGGTCCTTACATTCTCCCCAACAAGAAAAATTTTCGTCCCCGAAAATTGAATTACAAGGAAAATAGGTATGGATAGGCTTCTCTCATGGGTTCTTCTAACTCCCAAGTTGAATCACCCGATCTCTCATCCCACACCACTTTCACCATGCTGATGGTCTTGCCTCTGAGCTGTTTACTTTGCCTATCGTCAATCCTGACTGGTTTCGCTTCAAAGGACAAGTCATCCCTGATCTGCACATCGTCCACTTCCAGCACATGACTAGGGTCTGCCATGTACTTCCTTAGCTGTGATACGTGAAAGACGTTGTGCAGATTCGCTAAATGGGGAGGTAGGGCGATCTCATAGGCCACTGGACCAATCCTCCTTAAGATCTGATATGGTCCCACGAACTTAGGGGACAACTTCTTTGATCTGATCGCCCGTCCTACACCCTTGGTTGGTGTCACTCTCATGAACACATGGTCTCTAGCAGCAAACTCCAAAGGCTTTCTCCTCTGATCTGCATAGGATTTCTGCCTACTTTGAGAAGCTCTCATTCTGCCTTGTATTTGTTTCACCTTCTCGGTCGTCTGCTGAATCAACTCTGGTCCAACCAATACTGTTTCGCCCTCCTGGTACCAGCACAATGGAGTTCTGCATTTCCTTCCATACAAGGCTTCGTATGGCGCTATCCCAATGCTAGCGTGATAACTGTTATTATAGGTAAACTCCACCAGCGGCAACACCTCATCCCAACTTCCCAATTGATCCAAGACACACGTCCTCAGCAGATCTTCCAAGGACTGGATCGTTCTCTCTGACTGTCCATCTGTTTGGGGATGATATGCAGAGCTCATCCTCAACTTAGTTCCCAGGCAATCTTGTAAAGTCTGCCAAAACCGTGAAGTGAACCTGGGATCCCTATCTGAAACAATGCTGGAAGGCACTCCATGCAACCTCACTATTTCTTTGATGTACAGCTGCGCCAACTTGGCCAAGGGCATTTTCAAATTCACTGGAAGGAAGTGGGCACTCTTCGTCAGCCGATCTACTATGACCCAGATTGCATCATGACCCTTTACCGATCTGGGTAAATAGGTAACAAAATCCATGGCGATGCTGTCCCATTTCCACTCAGGGATATCCAGTTGCTGTAGCAACCCGCCAGGTCTTTGATGCTCTACCTTTGCCTTCTGACACGTCAAGCAGGTAGTAACATACTGGGCGATGTCTTTCTTCATGCCCAACCACCAAAATGACTCCTTCAAGTCATGGTACATCTTGTTCATGCCTGGATGTAGGCTAAGGCGACTCTTGTGACCTTCCTCTAGGATCATCTTCTTCAACTCTTCATTTGCGGGTATGCAAATTCTGCCATTAAATCTCAAGATCCCATCATTGCCCATCACAAAGTCTCTAGCCTGGTCGGTCCCTAGTGACTCCACAGTACGCTTCAGACTAAGGTCCTCCAACTGCTTATCCTTTATCATTCCAAGGAAGTCATTAGTTATAGCCAGCTTACTACAACTAATGTGGTTTACATGAAATTCTACCCCAAGGTTTAAGTCTCTGAACTGCTCGATCAGTTTCTTCTCTTCCATCATCATGGTGGCTACTTGTATTGATTTTCTACTCAAGGCATCTGCCACTACATTGGCCTTCCCTGGATGATACATGAGTTGAAAATCGTAGTCCTTTAAAAACTCCATCCACCTTCTTTGCCTCATGTTTAGTTCCTTCTGATCGAACAGGTATTTCAGGCTCTTATGGTCACTGAACACCTGGAACCGAGCTCCATTTAAATAGTGCCTCCAAATCTTCAAGGCAAACACCACCGCCGCCAACTCCAAATCATGAGTAGGATAGTTTCTCTCATGAACCTTGAGTTGCCTTGAAGCATATGCAACCACTCTTTTCTCTTGCATCAAGACACATCCCAAACCCTGATGTGAAGCATCACAGTAGACATCAAAAGGTCTTCCTACCTCTGGGATCACCAGCACTGGAGCACTAGTCAACCTCTCCTTTAGTTCCATGAAGCCCTGCTCACATCGGTCGGTCCAAGCAAAAGGTTGATCCTTGCGGGTCAGCTGTGTTAAAGGAGCCACTACCTTGGAAAAGTCCTCAATAAACCTCCGATAGTAGCCAGCTAAACCCACAAAGCTCCTTATCTCAGTGACTGTCTTAGGACGTTCCCATTGAAGCACTACCTCCACTTTGGCTGGATCCACCGAGATCCCCTGGGCAGATATCACGTGTCCTAAGAAGTTGACTTCCTTCAGCCAGAACTCACACTTAGAGAACTTGGCATAGAGTTGCTTCTCCCTCAGAATCTCCAACACTGTTCTCAGATGTTCTTCATGTTCTTCCTCGGTCCTTGAATAAATGAGTATGTCGTCTATGAAGACTACCACAAACTTATCCAAGAAAGGGCAAAAAATCCTATTCATGTAGTCCATGAACAGAGCTGGAGCATTTGTGACTCCAAACGGCATCACCACATACTCGTAATGCCCATACCGAGACCTAAAAGCTGTCTTTTGAACATCTTCAGCTTTTACCAAAATTTGGTGGTACCCCGATCTCAGGTCAATCTTGGAGAACACCGAGGCCCCATGTATTTGATCCATCAAATCATCAATCCTAGGTAGGGGGTACTTGTTCTTGATGGTCAACTTGTTCAACTGCCTGTAATCTATACACAGCCGAGACCCTCCATCCTTCTTCTTAACTAGGAGCACTGGAGCCCCCCATGGAGATACACTGGGTCTGATGAATTGTTTCTCCAACAACTCTTCTACTTGCTTCTTTAATTCTGCCAACTCGGTTGGAGCCATCCTGTAAGGTGCCATTGATACTGGTCCAGCTCCAGGTACCAAATCAATAGAGAATTCCACTTCTCTCTTAGGAGGTAATCCAGGTACTTCTTCTGGAAATACATCCGTGAAATCTTTCACTACATGTATCCTGCTTACGTCCCCTTCATTCTTCACCTCCAACCGAGCTAGGATCATGAAGCACCTCGCCCCTTCTTCCAACTCCGACCGCCCATGCTGAACAGATATCACATCTGGCTCTTGGAGGTCTGGAAACGCTATCTTCTGATTACCGCAGTCTATGAGAACGTGATTGGCAGCTAGCCAATCCATTCCCAGGATAACATCCAGGTCCTGAAGAGGTAGGCAGATCAAGTTCACTTTGAATCTGCGTCCCTCTACTATCACTGGACATTCGGGGCAAACTGTAGAGGTCAACACCTGTCCTGATGCAGGTGTAGAGACCAACAGTTTGAAAGGTAACTCCTTCACTAGAAGGCCCAACTCGGCTACACACAGGCTTGACACAAAGGAGTGTGTCGCTCCAGAATCAAACAAGGCTTTTACACCTCTACCAGCTATAAAACAAACACCTTGCACGAGGTTACCTGACTGAGACGCTTCTGCCCCTGACATGGCAAACACTCTCCTTGTTGCCTGAGGTTTGCTGCCTTTGTTCCTCAACTGCTGAGAACCGCTGGGTTGAGTCGCACCATTCCTGCTTGGGCAATCTCTAGAAATGTGCCCCATCTTTTGGCACGTGAAACATCTGGGTTTCCAAGGTTGTTGCTGCTGAAACTGGGATGACGCTGCTCCCGCCCGACGTGGTGGAGGTCTCGCATAAGGCTTGCTTTGTGGGTGCTGCACCTTAGCCTTCCCACTGGAAGAACTCCCTGGGTGTGACCTGATCACCCGAGAATCACCCTTTTCCAGGGTCTCCACCATCTTCGCCTTCTCTACCAAGGCGTGAAATTCCCTGATGCACATCGGGGCTATGGTCCTCTTCAGCCCATGCTTCAGCCCCTCTTCGAACTTCCTACACCTCCAGGCCTCAGAGGTCGCCTGGGTGTAGAATCGGGCGAGATACTCAAACCGAGCAGCATAAGCATTCACTGACATCTCCCCCTGCTCCAATCTGAGGAATTCAGCTTCCCTCGCAAACCTTGCGCTATCTGGGAAATATTTTTCCAAAAACCTCACCCTGAAGCTCTCCCAGTCTAACACTTCAGCTCTGGCCTCCATCATCTGCTGAGCTCCCATCCACCAGAACTCAGCTTCTCCAGACAGCAGATAGGTGGCGAACACCAACTTCTTCTCTTCAGGGCAGGAGGTCGCCCTAAAGATTTTCTCCAACTCTCTGACCCACTGATCTGCCTGATCAGGGGTAGCATTCCCACTAAACTTGGGTGGGTTGTGCCTCATGAACTCAGTCAGTCCCATCTGTTCTTGAGGCTGACCGACGTGGGAATTTGTTTCAGCCGACCGAGCAGTTTCCCAGTGGTGCATTGTAGCTTGATGGTTCTGAGCCATCGCTGCATTCTGTTGTTGGATGGCAGTTGCCATCATCTCGATAGCCTTGGCAATCTGGCTCATTTCCGAAGAAGGTTGGGGAGGGGTAGAAGGTCTACGTGCCATCTTCTTCGTTTCAGATTTGAAACTACAGGTTTCTATATTCCCTACAACTACAAGAATGAGATCGATAAGAAATCAATTCATTCAGGAGGTAACATCTTGACCTTGCAAAGGTCAGCATCTCAAAGTCATCAAGAATTTGAGCTCTTCAACTGAATCATAATGCTCATAACCTTAAGCAAAACACCAGAACAGCTACTGGTATACAACCATCAATCCAAACAACCACTTTCAATCAATTACAAAAACACTCAATAAAATGACATAAATCACACCAGAATTCAATGTATGCTAAACATCAAACCTTTGGAATTAAGATTGAGAATCATCTCGATCCAGTTATGAGTGTGCACCCTCACCACTTTATCAAGACCCTCTCATTCTTAATACTAAGATTTTCAGTTAGGGCATATATTCACTAAAGCACACACAAAATTTCCATACAAAAACGTTTGAAAACTTTTCACTATAGTTGTTATTTTAAACTCAAATAAATTTCATGAGCAGAAGAAACACAATGGATCCACAGCCCTCAGGTCATCCTAAGGACGAACTGCTCTGATACCATTAATGTAACATCCCGCCAAATACTTTGGAATAATTATAAAATGAAATAAAGGTAAACAAATATATTGAAAAGAACAAAATTATATATATAAAGAAGTTTCTCCTCACAGGGAGTTTAATACATATTCGGTCAATTTTCCAAAAACGTAAACAAAATACATTAAAATATGAATACAGGCGATCTCCTAGCAGCAAAAAGGCGATCTCCTATCAGAGAACGGCGATCTCCTATCAGAAAACAGAAAAAGGGTGATCGCCTAACAGAAAGAGGAATAGGCGATCTCCTTCCGGCGACCACTCACTGAGGAGCTCTACTTCCTGCAACATCATCTGCTCCCGTGTAAATTTTACACGATCATCACAGGTTTAAGAAAAGCCAAACACAACACCAGAAATCACAGGGTAAGCTAGATATTTAAAAGAGAGTTTAGATATGAACTTTAAAAATCAAGGTAAAACAAATTCAAGATACCCACGTAAAACTATCAATTTTCTCATTCTCTTCACATGACCATCAAGTAAACACGTATTTCACAATTCCTCAAGAGTCATTCAAATCACATAATGCATCAAGTGTCTATCAAATTCAATGTTCCTCATTTCTCACGTCAGTCTTCTATTGACTCATCACACAAGACACTTGACACTACTTCCGGAAGACTCGTGCGTTGAACTTAGCATCCAGAGACCTGCACCTGTCATACTTCATTTGCTGTAATGTTTCCACAGCCATGCGCATCAACACAAACTCGATCTCAATTCATCACTCTCACAATATGACAGGGTTAATCCATATAACAGGCCGAGCTCGTTCTTTTTCACACGACTCACCCATTCATATGAACCTCCTTCGACTCTCACCAACTGGATAACTTCCTCTATGTGATTCCATTATCTCAGCAGAGTCAGGATCGCCTCATTCACAGGATACTCACAGATCAATACACTTCATAACCAAATCTCAACACGGTATTTCCTTTCCTGAAAATACTATGTCTTGATCCCACATTCACGACATTCCACACATCATATAACACTTAAATGAATAATTCCAATCACAACAACAATCATTTCATGGTTCATATTTTCGAATATCACATTTAAATCTCAAACAGCTTCAAACAACACAAATCAGGGGAGTTCGAAAAACAACGCCAAAACCGGCGATCTCGTTCAAAAACAGAGGATTGTACAATAACAGTTGAAAAACCGGCGACCACGTCGCCCCCATCATCTTAATCATCGAATATAACGATTTTCGTTGGAAATAAGGCTAGCTTCCCTTACCTAGACTTGCGCAAAACACCAAGAGCTCCAAAACCCACCGAGCTTAAAGGATGCCTTAGCTCTGTTTTAGCGTCTGGTTTGTAGAACTTGCAGAGAACCTCCCAGGTGCTCTAAGGGCAGTCGTCGCTGGTTGCACAGGTGCTTGAGGTTGCCTGAATCGCAGCGCGAAGGAGAGAAAAGAGAGGGATGAAGATGCACTCACTCTTTCACTCTCGAGTCTCTGTAACGTTCTTTGCCTCCTCGCAGTGGGTTTTTGAATCCAAGCCTACTAGTCCACGCATGCTGCTGCCACCACCCCCTCTGCAAGAAAGCCAGAGTGTACGTTTCACTGAACAGTACGGCCATGGTTGTCTTCTTGTGCATGCCAACCACTTCCCTGAACAGTACGACCGCGAGTGTCTCTTGCGCATGCCAACCTTCTGATGTCACTATTCTGAACCACCCTTTTTGTCCACGTGGCGCGCGTGCAGGACGTGTCATGCTGGGAGTCTGGGTCCCACTTTATCTGTGTGAAACTCGACATCGCGCGATAACCTTCCACCGATGACCGCTCGCGCGATGACTATCCACTAAGGTATCATACTGGCAAACGACCGATGTCTCTCTCTGGGAGACGACCGATGTCTCTCTCTGGGAGACGATCGATGTCTCTCCCTGGCGGCGCCCGCATGCCTCTCGCGCCCCGACGACGCCCACATGCCTCTCGCGCCCCGACGACGCCCGCATGCCTCTCGCGCCCCAGCGTTGCCCGCATGCCTCGCGCCCCGGCGTTGCCCGCATGCCTCTCGTGCCCTGGCGACGTCCACATGCCTCGCGCCCTGGCGATGCCCGCATGCATCTCGCGCCCTGGCGATCATGTGTAGTAGGCGACAGGCGATCACGTACTAACCAGGCGATCTCATAGTCTTCTAAGCTACACTTTCCTTCCTTTTTATTTTAAATAAAAACATACTTAGAATTCATTTAAAATATATCCCTTTTTATTCCAATTGATTTTTACAGGTCCTTACATTCTCCCCAACAAGAAAAATTTTCGTCCCCGAAAATTGAATTACAAGGAAAAGAGGTATGGATAGGCTTCTCTCATGGGTTCTTCTAACTCCCAAGTTGAATCACCCGATCTCTCATCCCACACCACTTTCACCATGCTGATGGTCTTGCCTCTGAGCTGTTTACTTTGCCTATCATCAATCCTGACTGGTTTCGCTTCAAAGGACAAGTCATCCCTGATCTGCACATCGTCCACTTCCAGCACATGACTAGGGTCTGCCATGTACTTCCTTAGCTGTGATACGTGAAAGACGTTGTGCAGATTCGCTAAATGGGGAGGTAGGGCAATCTCATAGGCCACTGGACCAATCCTCCTTAAGATCTGATATGGTCCCACGAACTTAGGGGACAACTTCTTTGATCTGATCGCCCGTCCTACACCCTTGGTTGGTGTCACTCTCATGAACACATGGTCTCTAGCAGCAAACTCCAAAGGCTTTCTCCTCTGATCTGCATAGGATTTCTGCCTACTTTGAGAAGCTCTCATTCTGCCTTGTATTTGTTTCACCTTCTCGGTCGTCTGCTGAATCAACTCTGGTCCAACCAATACTGTTTCGCCCTCCTGGTACCAGCACAATGGAGTTCTGCATTTCCTTCCATACAAGGCTTCGTATGGCGCTATCCCAATGCTAGCGTGATAACTGTTATTATAGGTAAACTCCACCAGCGGCAACACCTCATCCCAACTTCCCAATTGATCCAAGACACACGTCCTCAGCAGATCTTCCAAGGACTGGATCGTTCTCTCTGACTGTCCATCTGTTTGGGGATGATATGCAGAGCTCATCCTCAACTTAGTTCCCAGGCAATCTTGTAAAGTCTGCCAAAACCGTGAAGTGAACCTGGGATCCCTATCTGAAACAATGCTGGAAGGCACTCCATGCAACCTCACTATTTCTTTGATGTACAGCTGCGCCAACTTGGCCAAGGGCATTTTCAAATTCACTGGAAGGAAGTGGGCACTCTTCGTCAGCCGATCTACTATGACCCAGATTGCATCATGACCCTTTACCGATCTGGGTAAATGGGTAACAAAATCCATGGCGATGCTGTCCCATTTCCACTCAGGGATATCCAGTTGCTGTAGCAACCCGCCAGGTCTTTGATGCTCTACCTTTGCCTTCTGACACGTCAAGCAGGTAGTAACATACTGGGCGATGTCTTTCTTCATGCCCAACCACCAAAATGACTCCTTCAAGTCATGGTACATCTTGTTCATGCCTGGATGTAGGCTAAGGCGACTCTTGTGACCTTCCTCTAGGATCATCTTCTTCAACTCTTCATTTGCGGGTATGCAAATTCTGCCATTAAATCTCAAGATCCCATCATTGCCCATCACAAAGTCTCTAGCCTGGTCGGTCCCTAGTGACTCCACAGTACGCTTCAGACTAAGGTCCTCCAACTGCTTATCCTTTATCATTCCAAGGAAGTCATTAGTTATAGCCAGCTTACTACAACTAATGTGGTTTACATGAAATTCTACCCCAAGGTTTAAGTCTCTGAACTGCTCGATCAGTTTCTGCTCTTCCATCATCATGGTGGCTACTTGTATTGATTTTCTACTCAAGGCATCTGCCACTACATTGGCCTTCCCTGGATGATACATGAGTTGAAAATCGTAGTCCTTTAAAAACTCCATCCACCTTCTTTGCCTCATGTTTAGTTCCTTCTGATCGAACAGGTATTTCAGGCTCTTATGGTCACTGAACACCTGGAACCGAGCTCCATTTAAATAGTGCCTCCAAATCTTCAAGGCAAACACCACCGCCGCCAACTCCAAATCATGAGTAGGATAGTTTCTCTCATGAACCTTGAGTTGCCTTGAAGCATATGCAACCACTCTTTTCTCTTGCATCAAGACACATCCCAAACCCTGATGTGAAGCATCACAGTAGACATCAAAAGGTCTTCCTACCTCTGGGATCACCAGCACTGGAGCACTAGTCAACCTCTCCTTTAGTTCCATGAAGCCCTGCTCACATCGGTCGGTCCAAGAAAAAGGTTGATCCTTGCGGGTCAGCTGTGTTAAAGGAGCCACTACCTTGGAAAAGTCCTCAATAAACCTCCGATAGTAGCCAGCTAAACCCACAAAGCTCCTTATCTCAGTGACTGTCTTAGGACGTTCCCATTGAAGCACTGCCTCCACTTTGGCTGGATCCACCGAGATCCCCTGGGCAGATATCACGTGTCCTAAGAAGTTGACTTCCTTCAGCCAGAACTCACACTTAGAGAACTTGGCATAGAGTTGCTTCTCCCTCAGAATCTCCAACACTGTTCTCAGATGTTCTTCATGTTCTTCCTCGGTCCTTGAATAAATGAGTATGTCGTCTATGAAGACTACCACAAACTTATCCAAGAAAGGGCCAAAAATCCTATTCATGTAGTCCATGAACAGAGCTGGAGCATTTGTGACTCCAAACGGCATCACCACATACTCGTAATGCCCATACCGAGACCTAAAAGTTGTCTTTTGAACATCTTCAGCTTTTACCAAAATTTGGTGGTACCCCGATCTCAGGTCAATCTTGGAGAACACCGAGGCCCCATGTATTTGATCCATCAAATCATCAATCCTAGGTAGGGGGTACTTGTTCTTGATGGTCAACTTGTTCAACTGCCTGTAATCTATACACAGCCGAGACCCTCCATCCTTCTTCTTAACTAGGAGCACTGGAGCCCCCCATGGAGATACACTGGGTCTGATGAATTGTTTCTCCAACAACTCTTCTACTTGCTTCTTTAATTCTGCCAACTCGGTTGGAGCCATCCTGTAAGGTGCCATTGATACTGGTCCAGCTCCAGGTACCAAATCAATAGAGAATTCCACTTCTCTCTTAGGAGGTAATCCAGGTACTTCTTCTGGAAATACATCCGTGAAATCTTTCACTACATGTATCCTGCTTACATCCCCTTCATTCTTCACCTCCAACCGAGCTAGGATCATGAAGCACCTCGCCCCTTCTTCCAACTCCGACCGCCCATGCTGAACAGATATCACATCTGGCTCTTGGAGGTCTGGAAACGCTATCTTCTGATTACCGCAGTCTATGAGAACGTGATTGGCAGCTAGCCAATCCATTCCCAGGATAACATCCAGGTCCTGAAGAGGTAGGCAGATCAAGTTCACTTTGAATCTGCATCCCTCTACTATCACTGGACATTCGGGGCAAACTGTAGAGGTCAACACCTGTCCTGACGCAGGTGTAGAGACCAACAGTTTGAAAGGTAACTCCTTCACTAGAAGGCCCAACTCGGCTACACATAGGCTTGACACAAAGGAGTGTGTCGCTCCAGAATCAAACAAGGCTTTTACACCTCTACCAGCTATAAAACAAACACCTTGCACGAGGTTAACTGACTGAGACGCTTCTGCCCCTGACATGGCAAACACTCTCCCTGTTGCCTGAGGTTTGCTGCCTTTGTTCCTCAACTGCTGAGAACCGCTGGGTTGAGTCGCACCATTCCTGCTTGGGCAATCTCTAGAAATGTGCCCCATCTTTTGGCACGTGAAACATCTGGGTTTCCAAGGTTGTTGCTGCTGAAACTGGGATGACGCTGCTCCCGCCCGACGTGGTGGAGGTCTCGCATAAGGCTTGCTTTGTGGGTGCTGCACCTTAGCCTTCCCACTGGAAGAACTCCCTGGGTGTGACCTGATCACCCGAGAATCACCCTTTTCCAGGGTCTCCACCATCTTCGCCTTCTCTACCAAGGCGTGAAATTCCCTGATGCACATCGGGGCTATGGTCCTCTTCAGCCCATGCTTCAGCCCCTCTTCGAACTTCCTACACCTCCAGGCCTCAGAGGTCGCCTGGGTGTAGAATCGGGCGAGATACTCAAACCGAGCAGCATAAGCATTCACTGACATCTCCCCCTGCTCCAATCTGAGGAATTCAGCTTCCCTCGCAAACCTTGCGCTATCTGGGAAATATTTTTCCAAAAACCTCACCCTGAAGCTCTCCCAGTCTAACACTTCAGCTCTGGCCTCCATCATCTGCTGAGCTCCCATCCACCAGAACTCAGCTTCTCCAGACAGCAGATAGGTGGCGAACACCAACTTCTTCTCTTCAGGGCAGGAGGTCGCCCTAAAGATTTTCTCCAACTCTCTGACCCACTGATCTGCCTGATCAGGGGTAGCATTCCCACTAAACTTGGGTGGGTTGTGCTTCATGAACTCAGTCAGTCCCATCTGTTCTTGAGGCTGACCGACGTGGGAATTTGTTTCAGCCGACCGAGCAGTTTCCCAGTGGTGCATTGTAGCTTGATGGTTCTGAGCCATCGCTGCATTCTGTTGTTGGATGGCAGTTGCCATCATCTCGATAGCCTTGGCAATCTGGCTCATTTCCGAAGAAGGTTGGGGAGGGGTAGAAGGTCTACGTGCCATCTTCTTCGTTTCAGATTTGAAACTACAGGTTTCTATATTCCCTACAACTACAAGAATGAGATCGATAAGAAATCAATTCATTCAGGAGGTAACATCTTGACCTTGCAAAGGTCAGCATCTCAAAGTCATCAAGAATTTGAGCTCTTCAACTGAATCATAATGCTCATAACCTTAAGCAAAACACCAGAACAGCTACTGGTATACAACCATCAATCCAAACAAACACTTTCAATCAATTACAAAAACACTCAATAAAATGACATAAATCACACCAGAATTCAATGTATGCTAAACATCAAACCTTTGGAATTAAGATTGAGAATCATCTCGATCCAGTTATGAGTGTGCACCCTCACCACTTTATCAAGACCCTCTCATTCTTAATACTAAGATTTTCAGTTAGGGCATATATTCACTAAAGCACACACAAAATTTCCATACAAAAACGTTTGAAAACTTTTCACTATAGTTGTTATTTTAAACTCAAATAAATTTCATGAGCAGAAGAAACACAATGGATCCACAACCCTCAGGTCATCCTAAGGACGAACTGCTCTGATACCATTAATGTAACATCCCGCCAAATACTTTGGAATAATTATAAAATGAAATAAAGGTAAACAAATATATTGAAAAGAACAAAATTATATATATAAAGAAGTTTCTCCTCACAGGGAGTTTAATACATATTCGGTCAATTTTCCAAACACGTAAACAAAATACATTAAAATATGAATACAGGCGATCTCCTAACAGCAAAAAGGCGATCTCTTATCAGAGAACGGCGATCTCCTATCAGAAAACAGAAAAAGTGATGGCATTTTCATGTGTTCTTCTTGAATCAAAGTAGAAATAGATGGAGCGGAAGCAATGGATAAGTGAAACAAGACCCTCCTAGGAGTTGTGTTGGTCTTGAAGGTGCATGGTGAGTATGGGTTGAGTGGTTAGGCCAGCTCAAGGGAGAAGGTGAAAGGATTGAAGTTTATAGCCTAGATTTCTAGGAGTAGTAAAGCTTGTGCACAAAAAAATGGCAGCATAACATTACTCAAATAAACTTGAAAATACATGAGGTAGGCCTCCTTATTTATAGATTTAGGAGCCTTGGTGAGCAAGCTTAAAGGGTAGGGATGGAAATACAAAAAGTGGGGGCTGCCTAGGGTATTGACTTTAGTCAAACCACACCATCATCCTAATATTCTAGAAGATAGGTAAAAAATGCAACATTTGATAGTACACCCCTCCTTCTTTTGCTAAAGGCACCTATTTGCTAGCACACCCCTCCTTCTATTGTGCCTTTATGAAACATGTACAAGGATCTCTCTCTTCCATCCGTGGCTTCTTCTATGTGTGCTTGGATATGTTTAGCCATGGATCTTGTGAGAGGTCCTAGACGGTCTAGCTCCATGGATAGCCTCCCTCCTTCACGTTCTAGACGCTCACTTCTTGGAGCTAGACGCTCCTCTTGGTCTAGACGGTCTTCTTGGTTTGGGCCTTGGCTTCCTTGGCTAGATGTGCTTGGCCCTCCTCCATCATCCCCTCCCCCTTGGAAAGGATTTGTCCTCAAATCCAGTTCGTCATCGTCATTGGTACCTACAAATGGAGAAAGATCAATTACATTAAATGTGTCATGTACTCCATATTCAAGAGGTAGGTCCAATTTATACGCATTGTTGTTGACTCGCTTAAGGACTTGGAAGGGTCCATCACCTCGGGGACTTAGTTTGGACTTCCTTTGATTTGGAAATCTATCTTTTCGAAGATGAAGCCAAACTAAGTCTCCTTCCTCAAAAATTATTTCTCTCTTCCCTTTGTTGTTGTGTTTTGTGTACTTCTCATTTTGTTGTTGTATTTGAATTTTAATCTTCTCATGCATTTTCTTGACAAAATCAGCCTTGATTACTCCTTCCTTATGCACAAAATCTTGTGGATTAGGAAGGGGAATTAAATCCATGGGCGTGAGAGGATTAAAACCATATACTACCTCAAAAGGAGAAGCATTAGTAGTCTTGTGAACTACTCTATTGTAAGCAAATTCAATGTGGGGAAGGTACTCATCCCAAGATTTGTGGCTGCCCTTCATGATAGCCCTAAGCATAGTTCCAAGAGATCTATTGACTACTTCGGTTTGCCCATCCGTTTGAGGATGACAAGAAGTTGAAAATTGTAGTCTTGTTCCAAGTTTACCCCAAAGAGTTTTCCAAAAGTGACTTATAAACTTGGGATCTCTATCGAACACTATACTTCTAGGGAGAGCATGGAGTCTCACCACTTCTCTAAAGAAGAGTTTAGAAATATTTTGAGCATCATCTACTTTGTGGCATGGAATAAAGTGAGACATTTTGCTAAAACGGTCCACTACCACAAAGATAGAGTCATGGCCTCTTGCAGTCCTAGGAAGTCCTAAAATGAAATCCATGCTAATGTCTTCCCAAGGAGCATTTGCAATCGGCAAAGGGGTGTAGAGTCCATGCGGCATTGTTCTAGACTTTGCTTTTAAACATGAGATACATCTAGAGCAATGGCGTTGGACATCTTTCCTCATGTGTGGCCAACAAAATTTTGCTTTCAAAAGATCTAGAGTCTTATCAACTCCAAAATGGCCCATGAGTCCCCCTTCATGTGATTCTTTGACAAGGAGTTTTCTATGTGTTCCTTGAGGAATGCAAAGTTTTCCTTCTTTAAAAAGATATCCCTCGGACACATAGTAACCTCCTTGCGCTCTATGTAGACATTGGGCATAGATGGATGAAAGTTCTTGATCTTCTTGGTAAAGCTCTCTTATGTGGTCAAATCCAAGAATTTGGGCACCCAATTTTGAAAAGAGTGTGTGGCGTCTTGAAAGAGCATCGGCCACTATATTGGTGCTTCCTTTCTTGTATTTGATTACATAAGGAAATTGTTCAAGAAATTCCATCCATTTTGCATGTCTCTTATTGAGCTTGTGTTGGCCCTTTAAATATTTTAAAGACTCGTGATCACTATGGATAACAAATTCTTTGGACACAAGATAGTGTTCCCAAGTCTTTAAGGCTCTCACAAGAGCATAGAGCTCTTTGTCATAAGTGGGGTAGTTGAGGGTGGCACCATGGAGTTTTTCACTAAAATAAGCAATGGGGTGTCCACCTTGCAACAATACCGCGCCTATGCCTACTCCCGATGCATCACACTCTATCTCAAAAGTTTTGGAAAAATTTGGGAGAGATAGGATGGGTGCATTGGTGAGTTGAGCTTTTAGCCTTTGAAAGGCTTGCTCATGCTTTTCATTCCAACAAAAGGCAACATCTTTTTTAACAAGTTCATTCAAAGGCGAAGCTAGGCTAGAAAAATTAGGCACAAACCTTCTATAGAAGCTAGCTAACCCATGAAAACTTCTTACATCACTTACATTTTGTGGAGTTGGCCACTCTTGGATGGCTTTGATTTTCTCGGGATCTACATGCACCCCCTTTTTGTTTACTATAAAGCCTAAAAAGACTACACTATCTACACCAAAGGTACACTTATCCCTATTTGCAAAAAGACTATTTTTCCTAAGAACTAGAAAGACTTCCCTAAGGTGACTTAGATGGTCTTCTAGGGTTTTACTATATACTAAGATATCATCAAAGTAAACTACTACATATTTACCTATACAATCCCTCAAGGTGTGATTCATAAGCCTCATGAATGTGCTGGGAGCGTTAGTGAGTCCAAAGGGCATCACCAACCACTCATATAATCCAAATTTGGTCTTAAAAGCAGTTTTCCACTCATCACCCTCCTTGATTCGAATTTGGTGATATCCACTTTTAAGGTCAATTTTGGAGAATAGAGTTGACCCATGCAATTCATCAAGCATATCATCAAGCCTTGGGATTGGATGCCTATACTTGATGGTGATGTTGTTGATTGCTCTACAATCACAACACATGCGCCATTTTCCATCTTTTTTGGGCACCAACAAGACAGGTACAGCACAAGGGCTTAGACTCCTTTGAACCCAACCCTTCTCCAACAAGTCTTGAACTTGTGATTCTATCTCCTTTGTTTCCTCGGGGTTGGTTCTATAAGCAGGCCTATTTGGTAGGCTTGCCCCCGGAATGAAGTCAATTTGATGTTCTATCCCCCTAAGAGGAGGAAGCCCATTGGGTCCTTCTTGTGAGAATAGATCGTCAAATTCACTCAAAAGGTTTTCTATTTGAGGAGGTAAAACCATGAGTTCATTACTTGTGGCAGTGCATGTAAGTGCTCCTTTACAAAAGATAAGGCTTGGTTGTTCAACAAGAAGCAAGTTTTCTAAAACATTTTCAAAAGGCTTTTCTTGTAGACCAACCTTGTGGGAAGGAACACTCTTCTCCCACGCCTTCCTATCCCTAAGGATTTTCTCTTTTTCTAGCACTCTTTTTTTTTTGTTTTCCTCATCCCTCTTTTGTTTCATTTGTATTTGGTCTTTCACCACTTGAGAATGTGGTAAAGGACTAAGTACAAACTTCTTATATTTATGGGTGAAGGAAATCTCGTTAGTGAGACCATCATGCAAGGTTTTCTTGTCAAATTGCCATGACCTCCCTAATAAGATATGGCAAGCTTCCATAGGCACTACATCACATAAAACTTTATCTTTGTAGTTCCCTATGGAAAACTTGATTTCCACTTGCTTATCTACATGTAGTTCCCCATTTTCATTAAGCCATTGAAGTTTGTAAGGTTTTGGGTGAGGAACCACTTGTAGCTTAAGCTTTTCAACCATCCTATCACTACAACAATTACAACTAGATCCACTATCCACAATGAGGGAACATATATTTTCTAAAACATTGCATCTTGTATGAAATATGTTCTCCCTTTGTGTTTCAATGGATGTGCTAGAATGATTGTTGAGGGTTCTCCTAATCATAAGCAATTCTCCCTCTAATGGAGCTACCCTCTCATCCTCTCCCCCTTCCTCTTTCTCACTAAGCTCATCCTCGCCACTAGTGTATTCGTCTACACCTTTAAGAAACAAAGTCCTTTGGTTTGGACATTGTGCTTGCACATGCCCCCTACCATAGCACTTAAAACATTTAACATCTCTAGCTCGGATGGGTGGGGTTGAGGTTTCTTTGGTGAAGGGTTTGGTAGGTTCTTTTGGTTTTTCCTTAGATGTACTACCCTCCCTTTTAAACTCTCTCTTGGGATAAAAGTTAGAATAGGGGCTCACCTTTTGACTTGATGTTTTGCGCAAATTTTGTTGCTCAACTTTAATGCAAAGTTGAACCAAATCATTCAAGTCTTGATAAGGTAAGAGCTCTACTCTATCTCTTATCTCAAGTGATAGGCCACTAAGGAACCTAGATATGGTGGTTTCCTCTTCCTCTCTAATAGAGGCTCTCATCATATAGAGCTCCATCTTTTGCCTATACTCTTCTACACTCATATTCTTTTGTTGGAGTCTTTGGAGCTTGTCCATCAACTCCCTATGGTAGTAAGAAGGTATATGTCGACGTCTTAGGGCTCCCCTAAGGTCATTCCAATATTCTATGGGAGGTTCCCTATGAAGACGTCGGTCTCTTTCTAAAGAGGTCCACCAATACATGGCATTTCCTTGGAAACTAAGGGTGGCTAAGGGTACTTTTCGTTCCTCACTTACCCTATGGCAAGCAAAGAGTTGCTCTACCTTCATCTCCCAATCTAGATATATTTCTACATTTTCCTTTCCATGAAAATGAGGTAGGTCTACTCTAGTTTCCCTTGGCACCTCTTGTTCCCTTTGCCTAGTTCTTCTAGGGGGTGGTTGGTAGTAGTCATTAATTCTAAGGCTTCCCTCCCCTAGAGTTGCAATGCTTTGTGATGCATGAGTATTTGTTTTTTTGATTTTTGAGATTTTTGGGATTTCTCTTCTTGAGCTCTAGCCAACTCATTAATCTTGTTTTCATTCTCCACTTGCCTAAAAGAGATTAATTGTACCGCTTGGGATACCTCTTTCAAAAGGGTTTTCAAAGATTTTACTTCACATTCTTTAGACTTTGGAGATTTAGAAGAAGAAGACATGGCTATACCTTTGTGTATTTAGGCATTTTTACTTTGAGAAAGATTAGGGAAGATAAAGAAGGTAGTTTTCCAGGTAAGGGAGGTGAGTCTCAAAGGACTACTTAAGTACCAAGCCTTTTCCTTGCCAAAAACTAGTCTCCAATGCCTTCACACAAAAATTTCTCTTAGTGAAACACTTAAAACACAAGAAGTTGAGAAATCAAAAAGCAATAAAACTATGTAAGCTAAAAAATATGCAACAAACTAGTCGGTTTTTAGCACAAAATTAAACTAAACTAATCATGCAAAACGTTTCTACCAAAACAATAGAAAACAAGTTCAAACAAGCAACAAATTACTAAGTAAAAAAAAATAAATTTACTATGCTATTCGGCCCTAGGTGAGGCTTCTTGGACACTTTGAGCCCTTGAAGACACACTCACCGTCTAAACGTAATTAAAGAGGTAATTAACAATAAACCAAGTTGCAAAGGAAAAGAAGACTCCCTTTGTTGATCCTCTTTTGGGTTAGTGCACTTCCTTGTTGTCTTGAATTTTTGATCTTCTAGGTGTTTGCATTGTTTGTTTCAAGCAACCTTGTTTCGGCTTTAGCTTTGTCTCCTCCTTAAAATGATGGCTTTAATTCTCCAATTTCCAGCACCTATTCACAAGAGCTAAACCTAAACCAAGTCAAGTTCCATGCACATATGCACCAAGGAGAATTAAATTCCAGCACCCAAAAGAGAGGTCAAGAAACAAAAGCAAGAAACAAATTTAATTGAATAAAAACAGTACCACCAAAAGGATTTATAATATGACAACTTAGAAAGAGAGTCAAGAAATTAAAGCAAACAATTAAAGGTACTCAATAAAAGTTGGCACACAAAAGGAATACCTAAAGAAAAGCACTAGATTAGATGACCAAATAAAAAAAAACAGCACCACTGAAAATTGTTGTGGGCCAGAAAACGTGTTTGTTCCCCGATTTATGCTGAGCTGTATTTTTAAAATTTGTCTCTGAAATTTATATGCAAGAAAATTCAGGATCTTATCTAAACAATGGCTTTGGAATCGCCTAAAACGCATGCACCATTTGTGTTTAATAATTTTTGCAAATTTGGTGTGCAGTTAGGCCAGCTGGAGCGCTCAAAGTTTGCACTCTGATTTTGTAAGATTTATCATATCTTTTCTGTTGCTTCTTTTGATCTGATTCTTTTTTTGTCCTTTTTGTAACACTTCAAACTTGCATTTTCCAGAGAATCACAAATTTCCTATGAGTGGAAATAATTTTTGAAACAAAAAACAGCCAGACAGAGAGAGAAACAGGGGAAATCTGGAAAACTGGAAAAAAAAAACAGCAAGATACCAAAATTTAACACAAAGGAAAGGTAAGAAGGAAATTGTGTAAGAACTAAGACACAATTATGAACTCAAACTAAAATTAAAAAGGCAGCAAAGGATCAACAAATAACAGCAGATTAAGGCAACTTAAAGAGACCCAAAAACAAGAAACAATCAAGCCAAAAAATAGGACTACTAAGAATTGATGACAATTATGGATTCACATGACTTGACACAACATTTATAGATTCAGAAAATAAAGACTCAAAGCATAATATGAAGCAATTATAAGAAAGCAATAAAGACTCAAAATCCTAAAAGAAAACAGCCACTCAATGTGTAAGGAATCCTATCACAATTGCACAAGAAAATGTTCAAGATCAATTGAACACATGTGCTTCGGTTGGATCTTCCATAAGCACACCAAGAACAATTTAAAATGTAAAAAATAGCAAGACAATTATGGAATTGAAATGACAAGATGAAAATAAAGAAGAACTGAAAATTTAAAAAGACAAGCTACTCATCTTGAAGAACCAAAAGCTCATGATACCAAATGATGGCATTTCCATCTATTTCTACTTTGATTCAAGAAGAACACATGAAAATGCCATCAAAAAGGGTGATCGCCTAACAGAAAGAGGAACAGGCGATCTCCTTCCGGCGACCACTCACTGAGGAGCTCTACTTCCTGCAACATCATCTGCTCCCGTGTAAATTTTACACGATCATCACAGGTTTAAGAAAAGCCAAACACAACACCAGAAATCACAGGGTAAGCTAGATATTTAAAAGAGAGTTTAGATATGAACTTTAAAAATCAAGGTAAAACAAATTCAAGATACCCACGTAAAACTATCAATTTTCTCATTCTCTTCACATGACCATCAAGTAAACACGTATTTCACAATTCCTCAAGAGTCATTCAAATCACATAATGCATCAAGTGTCTATCAAATTCAATGTTCCTCATTTCTCACGTCAGTCTTCTACTGACTCATCACACAAGACACTTGACACTACTTCCGGAAGACTCGTGCGTTGAACTTAGCATCCAGAGACCTGCACCTGTCATACTTCATTTGCTGTAATGTTTCCACAGCCATGCGCATCAACACAAACTCGATCTCAATTCATCACTCTCACAGTATGACAGGGTTAATCCATATAACAGGCCGAGCTCGTTCTTTTTCACACGACTCACCCATTCATATGAACCTCCTTCGACTCTCACCAACTGGATAACTTCCTCTATGTGATTCCATTATCTCAGCAGAGTCAGGATCGCCTCATTCACAGGATACTCACAGATCAATACACTTCATAACCAAATCTCAACACGGTATTTCCTTTCCTGAAAATACTATGTCTTGATCCCACATTCACGACATTCCACACATCATATAACACTTAAATGAATAATTCCAATCACAACAACAATCATTTCATGGTTCATATTTTCGAATATCACATTTAAATCTCAAACAGCTTCAAACAACACAAATCAGGGGAGTTCGAAAAACAACGCCAAAACCGGCGATCTCGTTCAAAAACAGAGGATTGTACAATAACAGTTGAAAAACCGGCGACCACGTCGCCCCCATCATCTTAATCATCGAATATAACGATTTTCGTTGGAAATAAGGCTAGCTTCCCTTACCTGGACTTGCGCAAAACACCAAGAGCTCCAAAACCCACCGAGCTTAAAGGATGCCTTAGCTCTGTTTTAGCGTCTGGTTTGTAGAACTTGCAGAGAACCTCCCAGGTGCTCTAACGGCAGTCGTCGCTGGTTGCACTGGTGCTTGAGGTTGCCTGAATCACAGCGTGAAGGAGAGAAAAGAGAGGGATGAAGATGCACTCACTCTTTCACTCTCGAGTCTCTGTAACGTTCTTTGCCTCCTCGCAGTGGGTTTTTGAATCCAAGCCTACTAGTCCACGCATGCTGCTGCCACCACCCCCTCTGCAAGAAAGCCAGAGTGTACGTTTCACTGAACAGTACGGCCATGGTTGTCTTCTTGTGCATGCCAACCACTTCCCTGAACAGTACGACCGCGAGTGTCTCTTGCGCATGCCAACCTTCTGATGTCACTATTCTGAACCACCCTTTTTGTCCACGTGGCGCGCGTGCAGGACGTGTCATGCTGGGAGTCTGGGTCCCACTTTATCTGTGTGAAACTCGACATCGTGCGATAACCTTCCACCGATGACCGCTCGCGCGATGACTATCCACTGAGGTATCATACTGGCAAACGACCGATGTCTCTCTCTGGGAGACGACCGATGTCTCTCTCTGGGAGACGACCGATGTCTCTCTCTGGGAGACGACCGATGTCTCTCCCTGGCGGCGCCCGCATGCCTCTCGCGCCCCGACGACGCCCGCATGCCTCTCGCGCCCCGACGACGCCCACATGTCTCTCGCGCCTCAGCGTTGCCCGCATGCCTCGCGCCCCGGCGTTACCCGTATGCCTCTCGCGCCCTGGCGATGCCCGCATGCCTCTCGCGCCCTGGCGACGTCCACATGCCTCGCGCCCTGGCGATGCCCGCATGCCTCTCGCGCCCTGGCGATCATGTGTAGTAGGCACAGGCGATCACGTACTAACCAGGCGATCTCATAGTCTTCTAAGCTACACTTTCCTTCCTTTTTATTTTAAATAAAAACATACTTAGAATTCATTTAAAATATATCCCTTTTTATTCCAATTGAATTTTACAGGTCCTTACATGTTCTCGTCACACACAAGGGCGATAAGAAATCGCCAACAGGATGAGAGGAACATCGGTCATCAACCAGGATGGGAGACACATCGGTGGTCTGCCAGGGTGAGACATCGGTGGTCTGCCAGGGTGAGACATCGGTTGTCTGCCAGGGTGAGACATCGGTGGTCCTCCAGGTTGAGATCTCGGTTATCTGCCAGGGTTAGACATCGGTGGTCCTCCAGGGTGAGACATCGGTTGTCTGCCAGGGTGAGACATCGATGGTCCTCCAGGGTGAGACATCGGTTGTCTGCCGGGATGAGGAATCAGTCGTCCGTCAGGAAGAGGAACCAGTCATCGCCGGGATGAGAAGGACATCAGTCATCGCCGGGATGAGAGGCACATCAGTCATCACCGGGATGAGAAGGACATCAGTCATCGCCGGAATGAGAGGAACATCAGTCGTCGGTGGATAGTCATCGCGCGAGCAGTCATCGGTGGAAGGTTATCACGCGATGTCGTGTTTCACACAGATAAAGTGGGACGCAGGCTCCCAGCATGAACGTTCTGCATGCGTGACACGTAGACATTAGGAGTGTTTTAGAATAGTAGCATCAGAGAGTTGGTATGCGCAGAGACCCACGTGGTCATACTGTTCAAGGAAGTGTGCACGCAAGCTTTCCTGCAGAGTGGGTGGTGGCAGCGACATTTCTGGGCAAGTTGGCTTAGATTCAAAACTCACTCCTGAGAGGCAGTAAACGTTGTTGTGGTTCGAAAGTGATTGAGTGAGTTAACTTTGGTTCCCTATTTCTTCCCTCTCCTTCTCCATACGTTCAGACGTCCTAGCGCACCAGTTGGCTATCGACGACTACCATAGAGCACCTGGGAGGTTCTCTGCAAGTTCTCCAAACCGGACGCTAAAACAGAGTAAGTCGTTTCGCTTTGTTCTTCGAGTCGATCCTGCACTTGAGACGGTTGCCTCTGTGTAGGCGTTGCATGCAGCTCTCTTGGCTTCAGGAATCGTCTCTGTTAACGTAGAAATGAGTGGTATAGCTAGTTTTGTGACTAAGGCTCCATGGTGCAGGTTAAGGCATCCTTGAATCTCGTTGGGTTGGAGCTCTTAGAGAAGTTTACACTAGTGCAGGTAAGGGAAGCTTGCATTTTTCGTTTATAAAAATGTTAGGCGAGTAGGTTCTGAAGTGAGGGCGACGTGGTCACCGGTTTTCATATTCCTTTTCACGATGCTCTGTTTTTAAGTGTGGGGCGACGTGATCGCCGGTTTGAATTTTGATTTCAAACTCCCCTGTTTTAGTGTCGTTTGAAACTGTTTGAGATTGAAATGTGAAATGCATGTGATATTCGAAAATCTGAACCTTGGAATGATTGTTGCTGTGATTGGAATCGTTCATTTAAGCGTTATATAATGTGTTGAATGTTGTGAATGTGGGATCAAGGCATAGTATTTTCAGGAAAGAAAATACCGTGTAAGATCGTGTAGGATGTGCATTGATCGGTGATTTCTATAATGAGATATCCTGACTCTCCTAATATAATGGAATCATATAGATGAAGTTATTTAGGCGTTGAGGGTCGATGGAGGTTCATACGTATGGGTAAGTTGTTTGAAAGATAACTACTTGACCTGTTGTATGGATTAACCCTGTCATACTAAGAGAGTGATGAGATTGAGATTGAGATTATGTTTATGCGCATAGCTGTGGGAACTTTACAGCAATGTAGTATGACAGGTGCAGATCTCTGAGTCTAGTCAATGCACGAGTCTTCCGGAAGTAGTGTCAAGTGTCTATGTGTGATGAGTCAGTGGAAGTCTGACGTGAGAAAGATGAATATTGAAAATGTGATAGACACTTGATGGTTGTGTGATATGAATGAGAAAGTGGTGGATTTATGTGGGTGTTTAAAAGCTGATTATGTTGATTTTAAAGTTTCATATTTAACGTTTTAAAAATATCTAGCTTACCCTTTTGTTTTGTATCGTGGTTGTTTTTCTTAAACCTGTGATGATCGTGTATATTTGCATGGGAGCAGATGAGGTTGCAGGTAGTAGAGCTCCTCAGTGAGCATTTCTGGAGGAGGAGATCGCCGGTTTTTTTGAATGCTGTTGTTTTGGTTTTATTTTGAAAACTCCTGTATGGAGATGTATTAAAACTTCCTCAAAAAGGGATATTATTTTGAGGCATGTTTGTATTAATGGATGAATTATATTATGTATATATCTATGTTAAATGTTGATATTATTGTTTCACCTTTATTTTATTATATAAAAATGACCAATATTTTGAGGGGCGTTACATTAATGGTATCAGAGTAGTTCGTCCTTAGGATGACCTGAGGAGAGTGGGTTCATTGTGTTTCTCGGCTATTGGAGTCTTAATCAAAGCCATAGTGAAAGGTTTTCAAATGTTTTCTTATTGAAATCTTGTTTGTGCTTTAGTAGATATAGGCTCTAAATGAAAAATTTTAGTATTAAGAGTGAAAGGATCTTGATAAAGTGGTGAGGGTGCACACTCATAACTGAATCGAGATGTTCTCAATCTTAATTCTAAAAGTTTGATGTTGAGCATATATCCACTTCTGGTGTGTTTTGTCCCAATTATTAAGTGTGGTGATATTTGATTTATAGTTTTGTACCCATGACTGTTCGGTGTTATGCTTTCTATTTTGAGCATTATGATTCTGTTGATGAACTCAAATTCTTAATGACTTTGAGATGCTGACCTTTGTAAGGTCTAGATGTTACCTCCTGAATGGATTGATTTCTTATCGGTCTCATTCTTATAGTTGTAGGGAATATAGAAACCTGTAGTTTCAAAATCTGAAACGAAGAAAGATGGCTCGTAGACCTCCTACCCCTCCCCAACCTTCTTCGGAAATGAGCCAGATTTCCAAGGCTATAGAGATGATGGCAAGTGCTATCCAACAACAGAATACGGTAATGGCTCAGATTCATCAGGCTGTAATGCATCATGGGGAAACTGCTCGGTCGGCTGAAACAGCTTCCCACGTCGGTCAGCCTCAGGAACAGATGGGACTGACCGAGTTCATGAGGCACAACCCACCCAAGTTCAGTGGGAATGCTACCCCTGATCAAGCAGATCAGTGGATCAGGGAGTTTCATGCCTTAGTGGAGAAGGCAAAGGTGGTGGAGACCCTGGAGAGGAGTGATTCCAGGGTAATCAGATCACACCCAGGGGGTTCCTCCAGTGGGAAGGCCAGGGTGCAGCACCCACAAAGCAAGCCTTATGCGAGACCTCCACCACATCGGGCAGGAGCAGTTCCGCCCCAGTTTCAGCAGCAACAAACATGGAAACCCAGATGTTTCACGTGCCAAAAGATGGGGCACATTTCTAGAGATTGTCCTAGCAGAAATAGGATGACTCAACCCGTTGGTTCTCAGCAGTTGAGGAATGGAGGCAGTAGACCTCAAGCAGCAGGGGGAGTGTTTGCCATGACAGGAGTAGAGGCGTCTCAGTCAGGTAACCTAGTGCAAGGTGTTTGTTTTATAGCTGGTAGAGGTGTAAAAGCCTTGTTTGATTCTGGAGCGACACACTCCTTTGTGTCAAGCCTGTGTGTATCCGAGCTGGGCCTTCTAGTGAAGGAGCTGCCGTTTGAACGGTTGGTCTCTACACCTGCATGAGGACAGGTTGCGACCTCCATAGTTTGCTCTGAATGTCCAGTGATGGTAGAGGGACGCAGGTTCAAAGTAAATTTGATATGCCTACCTCTTCAGGATCTGGATGTTATCCTAGGAATGGATTGGCTATCTGCCAATCACATTCTCATAGATTGTGGTAGGCAGAAAATAGCGTTTCCAGACCTCCAAGAGTCAGATGTGATATCTGCTTAGCATGGGTGGTCGGAGTTGGAAAAAGGGGCGAGGTGCTTCGTGATCCTAGCTTGGTTGGAAGTGAAGAGTGAAGAGGACGTAAGCAGGATACATGTGGTGAAAGATTTCATGGATGTATTTCCAGAAGAAATACCTGGACTACCTCCTAAGAGGGAAGGTTTCACGCAGAATGGGGGTTGTTTTGTTGATCGGGATTTGAAAGATGAGTGTGGGAATGGTGGGTTGAAGTTAAAGGCTCCTGAACTTGGCAAATGAGGATGCAGCTCTGTCTATGAATGTAGAAGGGAAGGAGGTAATGGCTACGGATAAGAATAAGGATAAGCCATGTTATGATGGTGTTGATTCACTTTCGTTAAGTTCTTCTGGTGATGTTAGTGAATTGCAAAAAGTTGGATGTGGAAGCAAAACTTTCTGTGCCTTGTGTTTCTGATGGGATGGGATTTGTAGCCAATCCATTAGGTGGCAGTTGTGGTGATCAGCATCTCGTTTCTGATCCTAGAAACAATGCTGCATCGTCAGCCGTAGCAACAAGTCCTCACCCTGAACACAATGAGGGATTTATGATCTGTGTATTGAATACTGAGCACCCTGAGATCCCATGTAATGCTAATATGGATGTATCCATTGGAATTCCTGAGTAAGCAGCTCTGAAATCCCAACCAGTTGCTAAAGAGGTGGGTTTTTCATAATCTGCTATTAGTAATCAAAGAAAAGATGAACCAGAGGGGCGCCTGAAGGAAAGAAGTCGTTCTCTTTCAGTCTTTTGCTGCTTCAAGATCGGTTCGACAAGAAACGGTGCCTAAGGTGAATTCGAGCTACAAACCTGTCGTTTTTGAACTGAAAAGTGAAAATCCTGGAAGGAACTCTATCTCTGCAGTTTCTAGACAGAATAACAATGTGGATGCCAACCCAAGTCATGGCAAATCAGTTAATGCCAATGATGGACATCTGAAACAAGAGGAATTAGAAGTTTAAGGATCAAATTTTGAGAGGGGTTTCTGGTCTGCAAGTCTCTACTCCTACCAATGAAATGACAAAATATGGACCAAAGCCTAATCTGTTCTTCCAGGTCGGTGCTAGAATAGAGGTACTTTGGCAAGATAGTGGCGTTAGAGAATGCTAGTTTAGAGGAAAAATCTGGAGTGTGTCTCCAAGGCTGCTGAAGGTCCAGTACGATGTTTTGCTTGATGAAGAGGGACCACAGAAACTAGAGGAATGGGTCCCTTCATCTAGAGGGGCAGCTACTGATTAATTGGGTATGCGATGTTCAGGCCGCTTAACAGTCAAGCCATGCTCTCCTGAACGCCATTCAGGTCGCCCTCTTGAGTTTGAATCAGCAGTGGATGCCTGGTGGTATGATGGATGGTGGGAAGGTGTTGTAACTGCAGCTAATGTCAGTGGTAGAGGGATCTTCGTCAGATTGCTCTACCTTAGAAAGTGAATCATCATCCATCCCCAAAGTTGAAGTTGCTAATAAGGTGAGCAAGAATCGTTTGGTTGGGAAACCCCTGTGGATCTGGAAAATATGAAGGGAATAACTTTGAGGGAGCCACTCTATGTCGCTCATGAGGACAAGGGTAACAACTCTGGTGGTGGCTGTGATGATGAAGCTGACAAGGCTGTGAAGACACTTCTGGCCTTAAATGAACACAAGGATAATAACTGTTGTAGAGGCAGTGATGATGTTGACAATGAGGAGAAGACCTTTGGAGTTTGTAGTTGGAGATCATGTATTTACGAAAGTGACACCGACCAAGGGTGTAGGACGAGCTATCAGATCAAAGGAGCTGTCTCCTAAGTTCGTCAGGCCATATCAGATCTTAAGGAGGATCGGTCCAGTGGCTTATGAAATCGCCCTACCTCCCCAATTAGCAAATCTGCATAATGTCTTTCACGTGTCACAGCTAAGGAAGTATCTTGTAGACCCTAGTCACGTGTTGGAAGTGGACGATGTGCAGATCAGGGATGATTTGTCGTTTGAAGCGAAACCAGTCAGGATTGACGATCAACAGAGTAAGCAGCTCAGAGGCAAGACCATCAACATGGTGAAGGTGGTGTGGGATGACAGATAGGGTGATTCAACTTGGGAATTAGAAGAAACCATGAGAGAAGCCTATCCCTACCTCTTTTCCTAGTAATTCAATTTTCGAGGACGAAAATTTTTCTTGTTGGGGAGAATGTAAGGACCTAGAAACTTTAAATGGAATGAAAGTGTTATATTTAAATAATTTCAGAAGATGTTATTATTTAAAATACAAAGAGCTGGTAATAGAAGTTTCGTAGTAGTCAGACCTCGGACGTCGCCCAAGGTCTGGGGTCAGCTGGTAGAGGTCGGTCGGCTGACCATTGTATTAACCAAGTAGTCAGGTGCGATGACTTTATCGTGAGGTAATCACGTGGGTGTGCTCGAGGAAGACATGTGGATCAAGAAGAGTAAAGGAAGAAAAGTGTAGTTTAGAAGTCTACGAGATCGTCGTTGTTGAAGACGGAGGCGATCTCCGACTTCTCTGGCACATAATCGCCTGTCGCCTAGAGGACACATGATCGCCAATCGCCTATGGTGTACGTGATCGACGGGAGTGCACTTAGTATGTGGTCAAGATGCTGGATTAACCATAGTGGGTTCCAAAAACCACGCGTATCATGGTGTGGGTTAAGCCTTAGATACGCTGGGCATGCGAAGCTCTATGCTTGAGCATAAGAAATCATCCTTAGTGTGGCATGCATGGGCGCACGAGGAGTAGTGTTGATCTATTCTTGGAAATGTGAAGCTACCGACGTCACCAAGCCATCTGGAGGTGATACCTTCGACGTAACATAATGGGAGGATGAACCTTCAGCAAGGTGTGACGATGTGACATCGGTGACCAGAGTAAGGCGATGTGTTCTCATCACACACAAAGGCGATAAGAAATCGCCAACAGGATGAGAGGAACATCGGTCATCAACCAGGATGGGAGACACATCGGTGGTCTGCCAGGGTGAGACATCGGTGGTCTGCCAGGGTGAGACATCGGTTGTCTGCCAGGGTGAGACATCGGTGGTCCTCCAGGGTGAGACCTCGGTTATCTGCCAGGGTGAGACATCGGTGGTCCTCCAGGGTGAGACATCGGTTGTCTGCCAGGGTGAGACATCGATGGTCCTCCAGCGTGAGACATCGGTTGTCTGCCGGGATGAGGAATCAGTCGTCTGTCAGGAAGAGGAACCAGTCATCGCCGGGATGAGAAGGATATCAATCATCGCCCGGTTGAGAGGCACATCAGTCATCGCCGGGATGAGAAGGACATCAGTCATCGCCGGAATGAGAGGCACATCAGTCGTCGGTGGATAGTCATCGCGCGAGCAGTCATCGGTGGAAGGTTATCGCGCGATGTCGTGTTTCACACAGAGAAGGTGGGACCCAGGCTCCCAGCAAGAACGTTCTGCATGCGCGACACGTAGACATTAGGAGTGTTTCAGAATAGTAGCATCAGAGAGTTGGTATGCGCAGAGACCCACGTGGTCATACTGTTCAAGGAAGTGTGCACGCAAGCTTTCCTGCAGAGTGGGTGGTGGCAGTGGCATTTCTGGGCAAGTTGGCTTAGATTCAAAACTCACTCCTGAGAGGCAGTAAACGTTGCTGTGGTTCGAGAGTGATTGAGTGAGTTAACTTTGGTTCCCTGTTTCTTCCCTCTCCTTCTCCATACGTTCAGACGTCCTAGCGCACCAGTTGGCTATCGGCGACTACCATAGAGCACCTGGGAGGTTCTCTGCAAGTTCTCCAAACGGGACGCTGAAACAGAGTAAGTCGTTTCGCTCTGTTCTTCGAGTTGATCCTGCACTTGAGAGGGTTGCCTCTGCGTAGGCGTTGCATGCAGCTCTCTTGGCTTCAGGAATCATCTCTGTTAACGTAGAAATGAGTGGTATAGCTAGTTTTGTGACTAAGGCTCCATGGTGCAGGTTAAGGCATCCTTGAATCTCGTTGGGTTGGAGCTCTTAAAGAAGTTTGCGCTAGTCCAGGTAAGGGAAGCTAGCATTTTTCGTTTATAAAAATGTTAGGTGAGTAGGTTCTGAAGTGAGGGTGACGTGGTCGCCGGTTTTCATATTCCTTTTCACGATGCTTTGATTTTATGTGTGGGGCGACGTGATCGCCGGTTTTAATGTTGATTTCAAACTCCCCTGTTTTAGTGTCGTTTGAAACTGTTTGAGATTGAAATGTGAAATGCATGTGATATTCGAAAATCTGAACCTTGGAATGATTGTTGCTGTGATTGGAATCGTTCATTTAAGCGTTATATAATGTGTTGAATGTTGTGAATGTGGGATCAAGGCATAGTATTTTCAGGAAAGAAAATACCGTGTAAGATCGTGTAGGATGTGCATTGATCGGTGATTTCTATAATGAGATATCCTGACTCTCCTAATATAATGGAATCATATAGATGAAGTTATTTAGGCGTTGAGGGTCGATGGAGGTTCATACGTATGGGTAAGTTGTTTGAAAGATAACTACTTGACCTGTTGTATGGATTAACCTTGTCATACTAAGAGAGTGATGAGATTGAGATTGAGATTATGTTTATGCGCATAGCTGTGGGAACTTTACAGCAATGTAGTATGACAGGTGCAGATCTCTGAGTCTAGTCAATGCACGAGTCTTCCGGAAGTAGTGTCAAGTGTCTATGTGTGATGAGTCAGTGGAAGTCTGACGTGAGAAAGATGAATATTGAAAATGTGATAGACACTTGATGGTTGTGTGATATGAATGAGAAAGTGGTGGATTTATGTGGGTGTTTAAAAGCTGATTATGTTGATTTTAAAGTTTCATATTTAACGTTTTAAAAATATCTAGCTTACCCTTTTGTTTTGTATCGTGGTTGTTTTTCTTAAACCTGTGATGATCGTGTATATTTGCATGGGAGCAGATGAGGTTGCAGGTAGTAGAGCTCCTCAGTGAGCATCTCTGGAGGAGGAGATCACCGGTTTTTTGAATGCTGTTGTTTTGGTTTTATTTTGAAAACTCCTGTATGGGGATGTATTAAAACTTCCTCAAAAAGGGATATTATTTTGAGGCACGTTTGTATTAATGGATGAATTATATTATGTATATATCTATGTTAAATGTTGATATTATTGTTTCACCTTTATTTTATTATATAAAAATGACCAATATTTTGAGGGGCGTTACATCAAGCACATACCAACGTGAGGAAGGAGGCGTATGAGTGTCGTGGAGTCAACTGACAGGCGAGTCAACCGGCAAGAACAGAAACAATACTAAGCAATGCAAGAAACCAAACAATGTAAGAAAAATGAAAAAGATTTATACATCCATGGGTGAAGAAGAAAGAGAGCTCTAAGAAACTTACAAAGGCACCAAAACAAAATGAATGAAGCTGCTGAAGAGATGAACACGAAGCACAAATGCGAGCAAGAACAGTGCAAATGCGAAACAAAGAGGAGAAAAAAATATGAAAAAGTGTGGCAGAAACGAAAAGGAGAAAGAAAATTTGAAAGTGTGTGACGCGCTTCAAAATTTAGGGTAGAAAAAGATTTACAAATGCGGCTAAATATAAAACCGCACTTGTAAATCAAAGCGCTTGGTTTACAAATGCGGCTATACAAATAACCGCATTTGTAAATCAAATTAATTTCATAAATGCCACCGTGTTTTTACGAATGCGTCTGAGCGCAAAACCGCACTAAATAAAGAGTATTCTTTTCTTTATTTTGCACTAGTGATTGCTCAATCTGTGAATTGTGTTAAAGCTTCATTCCTATTCAACCTTTGTGAAAAAGTTTCATAAAAAATTCACTCCCCTCTTGTTTAAGCCATTAATTCTAACAATCTTAAGTCCATAAACCAAAAACAAGGATAAAACACTAGTACAAAATAATTCATTAACGAGGGTTAAAAATGGCATATAAAGACGGTTCTCAAACTGTCGTTATTGCGAGTGTCGTTATAAATCAGTCACTTATAACGACGGTAGAACCATCGTTATAACCCACACTAACATGCAAAATAAATAAAAAAAAGGAGTGAAATGACACTTTTAAAGACGGTTCCAGTGGGGAACCGTCGTTATAAGTGGAGGTTTTTTTAAAAAAAATATTTATTTATTACATAATCTATCCAATCCTGCATAAAATCAAATTTCCAGAACATATCAAATTCTATACTATATCAAATGCAATAATATCATAATTTAAATATGACAGTATACAAAAAGTTATATACTAAAATTTTTATGTCATTTTAAAGTTTTATATATAGTTACCTTAAGGCGCATCCAAATGAGTTTATTTCCATTCGCACTTGCACTTCTCCCCCCATTCAACATGTTACATCTTGAATAAACACTGAAATAATAAGATTTCATATTAGAACACACACATAACAAATTTGTGAGTAATGTATATGAATGTAATTAAATGTAATTATAATGGTTTGATAAATCTCTAATTTATACATACTAGAAAACGTTATGAAAAACCTCAAAATTTTTTGATAAGTGTAAGAACTAAAACCTTAAAATACCTAAAAAAACACCTAAATAATACTAAAAAAAAAAAAGTGAATGATGGATTTTTAGAATTTTGGTGGGGCCAATCCCCCTTGGTTACTTCATTTCGGACAACTTTCATTTTTTATGCATCTCCATCCGACTTCTCTATCAAAAGTTATGGCCGTTTGAAGTTTTCTCGTACTAATTTTTGGCAACTCCAAATCTATCACTATCCTATTCAATCTAAGGATTCTTCCATCAAATATACACTAAATGAAGTTCCCACAAAAATATATTTGGATCAAAAATCACTTTCTACCTATTTTTAATGAATTTTACAATATTGTCTCTAAATTATACAAACCAAATGAGCCTTACTTTCTTTCTTTTTAGTGGTGATACATACCTTAAACAAACTACCCTAAACTACTAACTAATCAATACATACCATGCAAATATTTATTATAAAATTAATTAAAGTTAAAAAAATACTAACCTTTTATACTGGTATAGTGGTTTAGGGTTTAGGTGGGTGGTGGTGCTGCCGCTGTTGGTGGTGGTGGTGGTGCTTTTGTTGTTGCTGCTGCTGGTGCCCCTGCTGCATTGACGCTCGCAGAGCGTGGAGAGAAGAAGATGCACAGAGAAGATGAAGTTGTGCGATGGAGAAAAGAAGAAGACACAGGCGTTTGGGAGCTTGGAGGTGTGGGGTGGAAGCTCCTCGACTTTGTAGCGAGAGATGAGAGGCTAGAAGATGACAATGGAGAAGAAGAGAAGAGCCGAGGGAAGAAGAGAAGAGTTTGAGCGCGAGGGAGAAAATGAGTGAGTTCGAGCGCGGGCTGAGGGTTTTCATTCATTTTTTTAGTTTTATAACGACGGTTCAGGGTCCCAACCATCGTTATATGTGTTAAGCTCCATTTTTAACGACGATTATCTCTATAACCGTCGTTATTTCTCATTCCAAATTCAAAAAATTTACAAAAATGCTACCGTGCTTCTTATTACAACGGGGTTTTTTGAACCGTCCTTATTCTCAGTTGTTGTTTAGCTATTTTGTACTAGTGAAAAAAAAGGGACTTGGACGCAAGACACCACCTTCCTTTTTGTCCAAAGTATCTTTCTACAAAAGTGGATTCATTTTATTTGGAAAATTGATTTCATCATTGTGGAATTTTATCCTTTTGCTTTTACAAGATTCTAGAAAGATCTTTTTGTGTGCTTTTCTTACTTGTCTTCCTTTTAAGTTTTGTCATCATCTTTTTTCCAACTTGGTTTAGCTTTCTTTGTTTGAGCTTTTCTTGTTTGTCTTTTAAAAGTTCTTATTTTTGTTGTGGTTCTTCTAAGATCAAGTGATTAGGACTTTGTCCTTTTTCATTTGAGAGTTTTCAACGTCAAGATAGATCTTTGTTGAGAGAAATTCCTTTTGAGTGCAAATCTTTCTTGAGTGAAACACATGAGTGAGTGTTTAAATTGTTTTTCATTAATTGTTTGTTTCCTTTGTGCAAAAATTATGGCTCATTTGTATTCAAGTAAATCTTCAACTCCGCAATTACCTCACAAGGCACACCTTTTGGGAGAGCTTGAGGATGCCAAGAGGAGTTTGGCCCATAAAGAAGACAAAATGCAGCAACTAGTGGAGAGAATGCAATGGCTAGAGGAAGCTCAAGAGAGACAATATCAAGAAAGGAGATGGGAGCCACCAAGAACAACTAGACATTCCATGCACTATGGGAGTCAAGAACATGATTGGCGAGTGCACAATTTTGACAAACGGCACCATCAACACCAACCATAACCACAACATTCTTTTGATTTAGTAAAGTTACCTAGTTTTAGTGGGTCCAATGACCCTACTTTGTCTTTAGAATGGGGAGCTAAAGTTGAACATCTCTTTAATGTGTATAAGGTCACCGAGGACTAAAAGGTTAGGTTAGCTGTAAGGACCTAGAAACTTTAATTGGAATAAAAGTATTATATTTAAATAATTTCAGAAGATGTTATTATTAGAAATACAAAGAGCTGGTAATAGAAGTTTCGTAGTAGTCGGACCTCGGACGTCGCCCAAGGTCTGGGGTCAGCTGGTAGAGGTCGGTCGGCTGACCATTGTATTAACCAAGTAGTCAGGTGCGATGACTTTATCGTGAGGTAATCACGTGGGTGTGCTCGAGGAAGACATGTGGATCAAGAAGAGTAAAGGAAGAAAAGTGTAGCTTAGAAGTCTACGAGATCGCCGTTGTTGAAGACGGAGGCAATCTCCAACTTCTCTGGCACATAATCGCCTGTCGCCTAGAGTACACATGATCGCCAATCGCCTATGGTGTACGTGATCGACGGGAGTGAACTTAGTATGTGGTCAAGATGCTGGATCAACCATAGTGGGTTCCAAAAACCACGCGTATCAAGGTGTGGGTTAAGCCTTAGATACGCTGTGCATGCGAAGCTCTATGCTTGAGCATAAGAAATCGTCCTTAGTGTTGCATGCATGGGCGCACGAGGAGTAGTGCTGATCTATTCTTGGAAATGTGAAGCTACCGACGTCACCAAGCCATGTGGAGGTGATACCTTGGACGTAACATAGTGGGATGAAGAACCTTCAGCAAGGCGTGGCGATGTGTCATAAGTCATCGCCGGGATGAGAGACATGCGGGCATCGCCAGGGCGAGAGACACACGGGCATCGCCAGGGCGAGAGACATGCGGGCATCGCCAGGGCGAGAGACACGCGGGGATCGCCAGGGTGAGAGACAGACGGTCATCGCCAGGATGAGGGACGCATCGGTCGACTTCCAGGGAGAGACATCGGTCGTCTTCCAGGGAGAGACATCGGTCGTCTTCCAGGGAGAGACATCAGTCGTCTTCCAGGGAGAGACATCGGTCGTCTTCCAGGGAGAGACATCGGTCGTCCGCCAGGATGAGACATCGGTGGATAGTCATCGCGCGAGCAGTCATCGGTGGAAGGTTATCGCGCGATGTCGTGTCTCACACAGATAAGGTGGGACCCAGGCTCCCAACATGAGACGTCTTGCATGCGCGACACGTAGACAAAAAGGGTGTTTCAGAATAGTTAGCATCAGAGAGTTGGTATGCGCAGAAATCCACGTGGTCATACTGTTCAAGGAAGTGTGCACGCAAGCTTTCCTGCAGAGTGGGTGGTGGCAGCGGCATTTCTAGGCAAGTTGGTTTAGATTCAAAACTCACTCCTGAGAGGCAGGGGACGTTGCTGTGGTTCGAGAGTGATTGAGAGAGTTAGCGTTGGTTCCCTGTTCCTTTCCTCTCCTTCTCCCTGTGTTCATACGTCCTAGCGAACCAGTTGAAGATCGGCGACTACCCTGGATTCCTGACGTTGTGCTCTGCAAGTTTTCTGCTCAAAGCGCTAAAACAGAGTTAAGGCATCCTTGAATCTCGTTGGGTTGGAGCTCTTAGTGAAGTTTACGCTAGTCCAGGTAAGGGAAGCTGGCATTTTCGTTTATAAAAACTTTAGGCGAGTAGGTTCTGAAGTGAGGGCGACGTGGTCGCTGGTTTCATATTCTTTTTCACGATACTCTGTTTTTATGTGTGGGGCGACGTGAATCGCCGGTTTTAATGTTGTTTTCGAAATCCCCTGTTTTAGTGTCGCTTTGAACTTGTTCGAGATTGATATGGGAAATGCATGTGATATTGGAAAATTTGAACCTTGGTACGATTGTTGCTGTGGTTGGAATCGTTGATTTAAGTGTTGTATGGTGCATTGGGTGAATTGATGATATCGAGCTGTCCTGTGTGGACTTCACGAGTTGTCCTGTGTGGACTTCACTAGCTGTCCTGTGTGGACTTCACGAGCTGTCCTGTGTGGACTTCACTAGCTTTCCTGTGTGGACTTCACGAGCTGTCCTGTGTGGACTTCACTAGCTGTCCTGTGTGGACTTCACGAGCTGTCCTGTGTGGACTTCACTAGCTGTCCTGTGTGGACTTTACAGTGGTGTGGTATGTGTCTATGTGTGGTGAGTCAGTGGAAGTCTAACGTGAGAAAGAGAATTATTGAAATTTGATAGACACTTGATGGTTTATGTGAAACAAATAACACTTGATGAAATTGTGAAGTGTGTGAAATGAATGGGAAAATTGATGGATTTTACGTGGGTGTTTTAAATCTGTTTTATATTGATTTTAAAGTTTCGTACTTCAAGTTTTAGAATAGCTAGCTTACCCTGTGTTTTGTTCTGTGGCTGTTTTTCTTAAAACTGTGATGATCGTGTATTTTACACGGGAGCAGATGATGTTGCAGGTAGTCGAGCTCCTCAGTGAGCAGTTGGAGGAAGAGATCGTCTGTTTTCTTTTTATGCTGTATTTTGGTTTTATTTCAAAACAGTTGATGGAATGTATTAAAACCCCCATAAGAGGGACGTTTCTTTTTGAGATACAATGTATGGGATGATGTATTTTCAATATATATATACATATGTTGATTTTTTATAAATTAATGTCTACGCTTATTTTATTATATAAATATGAAAAGACTTTGAGGGGCGTTACATTAGCTTTCCTAGTTTTTTTAGACTATGCCATCCAATGGTGGCAACAAACTGTAATGGACATTTGGCTAAACAAGAGGTCAGTCGTGGTCTCTTGGTATGATTTGAAAGCATGTATGTGCGTACGGTTTGTTCCTCCTCCTAGGAAGGAACACTTGTTGAAGCTCCAACGGCTTCATCAAGGACCTAGGACGGTAAAGGAATATTTTGAGGATTTAGAAACAACTTTGACTAAAATTAATATGCATGATAGTGAAGAGTCAAAGATAGCATGGTTTGTTAGTGATTTGAGGAGAGAAATTAAAGATCTTGTAGAATTATATGAGTACTCTTCTTTAAAGAAAGTGGTTCACCTAGCCATCAAGGTGGAATCACAACTTTTGAGTAAAACAACTTTCAAAAATACTCATAATGATGGCTTCTTCAAATCTTCCTGGAAGGATACAAACAAAATTTCTACAAAAACTTCTCCTTCCAATTTTTCAAAAGAAACCACTACTCACCAAAAAGTTTCTAAAGAAAACCCTTCCATCTCTACCAATGAAGTCCTCAGAGGGTAAGAGATGTGGGCGATGACAAGGTGGTGAGATGTCCCTTCAGCGCGCTACTTATGTCCATACGCGCAGAGCCACGTAGGTCGCCCGGGCCAATGACTTAGTCTCTTCGCTGAAACAAGTTAACAGCTTGAGATTGGGGGGCTTGTGTACCGACCAGTCCTTGGACACCGAGAACAGGTAGTAAAGGGCGAACCACGTCAGCTGGGTCCCACAGCATGGGCCAAAGCCACGTGGGTGGACCCCGCAGGCAGCTTGGATTAAAGGGCGATCAGTCATCGGTGTGTTCCCTGAGAGAAGGGTGATCAATCATTCCCCTTAGAGTAGGGTGATCAGTCATCGGTGTGTCCCCTCAGAGTAGGGTGATCAGTCATCAGCATGTTCCCACAGAGAAGGGTGATTAGTCATCAGCACGTCCCCACAGGGAAGGGTGAGTAGTCGTCAGACCACCAGGATGGGCTGAGGTGTCATCGCCACTCAGAGTATGGCGAGGTGACATCGAACTTGGGTGAAGACGAGGTGACATCGGCCTTGGGGGAAGACCAGTTAAATACCCAGAGGTAGGGAGAGGCCTGAATCACGAAGTGCCCATGCAGGTAGCAGGGAGAGCACAGTTAGGTGCAGAGTCCTGAGGGGACGAGTACTCACCAGAACTAGGGTTTTCCCAATGAAGCTACATGCACGGCACGTAAACAGTGAAGGCACTCCCAGAACAGGTGGCCCCAGAGACTAGGTGCACAAGGAGGCACCCAGGTGGTCACCCTGTGAGAGTTTGCAGTCCAGAGAAGGAAACCTTATGTGCTAGATTACCCTAAGACTGGGTGATAGCGGCGCAAGGGTATTCCAGTAAACCCTAAATATGGCTAGTAGCGCAGTGAACCCTAATTAGGGTTAGCGGCGCTGTAAACCCTAGACTATATAAGGGACAGTAAAATACTTCACAAAGGTACGCAGTTTCTAGACAAAAACACAGAGAGAAACTCAATACACTTGGTGTTCCTTGCCCTACATTGACTTGAGCGTCAGAGTGCAAACGGCCTCTAGGGCGCCCCCTTTCTCTTTTGCAGGTGCAGATTGCTTCGAAAGAACTAAGCACGTATCAACGTGAGGAAGGAGGCGTGTGAGTGTCGTGAGTCAACCGACAGGCGAGTCAACCGGCAAGAACATTTGGCGCCCACCGTGGGGCCGGAGTAAAACGAAGGTCCCATACACAAGAACGAGAGCAGAAATCGCAGAGAATGAGGAATACCAGACATGGATCTGTTCCGCCGAATGGAGCCGACGGCGTTACCATGCAACAAATCATGGAAACGATGCACGCCCTCCAAGAAACGGTGGCAGAGTCCAGGGCGCAGCAGGCGCGGATGCAGGAGGACCTGGCCGCCTCTCAGGCCAGGAATGAGGAGTTGCGCAAGGCAAACGAGGAGATGCGCTCGAGTCTGCACCATGTAACATCGCGCCAAAATACTATTCATGTTTATATAATGAAAATAAAGGTAACAAATAGATTGAAGTGAACAAAATTATATATATGAAATGTAGTTTCTCCTCACAGGGAGTTTAATACAAACTCGGTCACTTTTCCAGAAAACGTAAACAAAATACAGTAAAAAAAAAACAAGGCAGGCGATCTCATATCAGAAGACAGCAAAAGGGTGATCGCCTAACAGAAGTAGAAACAGGCGATCTTCTTCCGGCGACCACTCATTGAGGAGCTCAGCTTCCTGCAACATCATCTGCTCCCATGTAAATTATACACGATCATCACAGGTTTAAGAAAGAGCCAAACACAACACCAAAGAAACACCACAGGGTAAGCTAGACATTTGAAAAAGAGTTTAGATATTATACTTTAAAATCAAGATGAAACAAATTAAAGACACCCACGTAAACCATCAACTAAAACACATATTGCACAATATTCTCAAGAGTCATTCTATTTCACATAATGCATCAAGTGCCTAACAATTTCAATGTTCCTCATTTCTCACGTCAGACTTCCACTGACTCATCACACAAGACACTTGACACTACTTCCGGAAGACTCATGCGTTGACTCAGACCCAGAGATCTGCACCTGTCATACTACATCACCCACACAGGGTCGCTGTGAAACTCACACAGCCATGCGCATAAATGAATCTCAATATCTTCACTCTCCTAGTATGACAGGGTTAATTCATATAACAGGCCGAGCTCGTTCTTTTTCACACGACTCACCCATTCATATGAACCTCCTTCGACTCTCACCAACTGAATAACTTCCTCTATGTGGTTCCATTATCTCAGCAGAGTCAGGATATCTCTTTCTAGACAGGTCCCTAGTCAATACACATTACACACGATCTTACACGGTATTTTCTTTCCTGAAAATACTGTGCCTCGATCCCATATCCACAACATTCAAAACATCATACCACTCAAATGAATGATTCAAATCACAGCAACAGTCATTTCAAAGGTTCAGATTTTCGAATATCATATGTATTTCACATTTAAATCTCAAACAGCTTCAAACAACACCAAAAACAGGGGAGTTCGAAAAACAATGCCAAAACCGGCAATCTCGTTCAAAAACAGAGGATTATACAATAACAGTTGAAAAACCGGCGACCATGTCGCCCCCATCATCTCAATCATCGAATATAAGGATTTTCGTTAGAAATAAGGCTAGCTTCCCTTACTTGGACTTGCGCAAAACACCAAGAGCTCCAAAACCCACCGAGCTTAAAGGATGCCTTAGCTCTGTTTTCAGCGTCTGGTTTGTAGAACTTGCAGAGAACCTCCCAGGTGCTTTAAGGGCAGTCGTCGCTCGTCGCACTGGTGCTTGAGGTTGCCTGAGTTGCAGCGCGAAGGAGAGAAAAGAGAGGGATGAAGATGCAGACACTCTTTCACTCTTGAGCCACTGTAACCTTCTTTGCCTTCCCGCAGTGGGCTTTTGAATCCAAGCCTACCTGTCCACGTATGCTGCTGCTGCCACCCCTTCTGCAGGAAAGCCTGAGTGTACTATTTCACTGAACAGTACGGCCACGGTTGTCTCTTGCGCCTGCCAACCACTGCCCTGAACAGTACGACCGCGAGTGTCTCTTGCGCATGCCAACATTCTGATGTCACTATTCTGAACCACCCTCTTTGTCTACGTGGCGCGCGTGCAGGACGTTTCATGCTGGGAGTCTGGGTCCCACTTTATCTGTGTGAAGCTCGACATCGCGCGACAACTTTCCACCGCTGACTCATCCTGGCGAACGACCGATGTCTCGTCCTGGAAGACGACCGATGCCTCTCTCAGGGAGACGACCGATGTCTATCCCTGGCGACGCCCGCATGACTCTCGCGCCCTGGCCATGTCCACATGCCTCGCACCCTGGCCAAGTCCACATGCCTCGCGCCCTGGCGATGTCCGCATGCCTCTCGCGCCCCGGCGACGTCCACATGCCTCGCGCCCTGGCGATGTCCGCATGTCCCTCGCGCCCTGGCGATCATGTGTAGTAGGCGACCGGCGATCTCATAGTCTTCTAAACTACACTTTCCTTCCTTTTTATTTTAAATAAAAGCATACTTAGAATTCATTTAAAATATATCCCTTTTTATTCCAATTCAATTTTACAGGTCCTTACACACCACATGCAGCAAGCTGGGGGTCGCGTGGGAGAGGATCAGGCTCCACTGACGCCCCCAAGGGCCTTCCCTATGTTTCTCCCCTGAGATCATGAACACAGTGGTGTCTCCCAATCTGGTGGGAGTGAAGGCATCGTTCACGGGGAAGGAAGATCCAGAAGCGCATCTGATAGCCTTCCACACCCAGATGATGTTGTCTGGAGGCTCAGACGCTGTGTACTGCAAGGTGTTAATGAGTACGCTGAGTGGAGTAGCTCTGGAGTGGTTCGTGAGCCTGCCAGAGGGCCACGTCACCTCCTTCCAGCAGTTTTCGAAGTTGTTCACAGAGCAGTACATCGTCAACAGAGCGCTACCAATGGTATCCTACGACCTGTTCGACGTGCGCCAGTACCAGGGGGAGTCGTTGAAGGACTACCTCAACCGTTTTGGTGCGCAGGTAGTGAGGTTGCCCAACAAGGATGAGGACATGCTGGTGCATGCATTCAAGAAAGGTGTGCTGCCTGGTCTTTTCAGTGAATCGCTCATCAGAGACCACCCTGCCACCTTCGCTGAGATTCAGCGACGCGCAGTGGCGCATATTGTAGTAGAGACGCAGGTCTCTGAGAAGAAAATCAGTGCTGCACCGCCAAGGCGCGAAGGACAGGGGAAGCAGCAGCGACACGCCTGGGTGCATGAGGCCGGAGAAGGGAAGAAAGTGCAGGGCAGGTCTCGCCCCTACACACCCAGGAAGGATCAGGCCAGGGGGCGTGCAAGGGAGAACAATGCACCCCCCAGGTATGATTTCGTGATAGAGTTGGCGGAGCTGATTGCAATTCCCGCTGTAGCTGCAAGACTCCGAGTACCAGAGAAAACCGACAAGGTGCTTGGAAGTAGGAAGGATGACTGGTGTGAATTCCATCAGGCTTATGGACACACACTCTACACCTGCCTGGCGCTGGGGCATCAACTTGCTGAGTTGGTGAAAACAGGTTTCCTCACCGATTACCTAAGGGAGCCGCAAGGAGATCGCGCTTCGGGGTCCCAGGCAGGTGACCAGCAGCATGAGATCCCTGTGCACGGGGAAATCAGGTGATGGAGGGAGCTACGCTGGGGGGGCTCCCAGGTAGCTTGGGGGGAAGCTGAAGCAGAGGGCATGATCGCTACTCGTGAGGTCGGTCATCGCCAATGAAAGGAGACCCAGCATATATGTTAAGATGTAAAGTAGATGCGTTCTCGCACTATACCCTGTAAGCAGTTGAATACACCAGGGGGCACTCTTTTCCCTAAGGAGGGTTTTTAACGAGGCCACCCAATAAAAAAAAAAAGACTTCAGTACATAAAGTGTGTGTTTTCCAGTTTAAAGTTCCCCTTGCCCCAAGCGCAATTGCAGGTGATAGGTGGTCAGTACCAAGTGACCACCACCCACAGATCAGCGCCTGGACAAGCGCCTGAGAGCAGAGTGCGAGAAGTCATCGGTGGTTATTCATCGCGCGATTAGTCATCGCCGCGAGCAAACACGATCGGACATCGCCGCATGAGGGCGCGATCTCTCGCCGCCACGTACAGAGCACGATCACTCATCGGCGCATGGTCATCGGGGTCTTTCCAACACGTGTTAAGCTGGGACCCAAGCTCCCAGCGAGAGCGTTACGCATGCAGCTCGCATGATTCCAGAAGAAGAGCTCCTCGTCGGTGGGAACGTGCATGGAACCGTGCGATGAGGCCATGCAGGCAGGATGCGCCTGGCGAGTGCGTTCAGACCAGCCACGCCAGGTGCTCTCCTGGGAGCATGTACCCACTCAGAGAACATTGGAGAAAAGTCCTATTCCTCTGCTTCTTACAGCAAGGTTGAGGCGAGAGAAAGGTCCTCTTCCTCTGCTTTTTACAGCAAGGTTGAGGCAAGAGAAAAGTCCTCTTCCTCTGCTTCTTACAGCAAGGTTGAGGCGAGAGAAAAGTCCTCTTCCTCTGCTTCTTACAACAAGGTTGAGGCGAGAGAAAAGTCCTCTTCCCTCGACTCTTACAGTGAGGCTGAGGCGAGATAGAACCTGTCACTTGGAGTTAGAGGTCTCGTAAGTGGAGAGGTAAGTTCGTAGAGAACACCTCCACTTCGAGTGAGAACTTCCAATGTGAAAGAAGGGTTCGCCCAGAGAAATCCTCCTCGCCTGTGAGCGATGTGAGGTTAGTTAGAATCTGTCGCTTGGAGTTAGAGGTCTCGTGAGTGGAGAGGTAGGTTCGTAGAGAACACCTCCATTTCGAGTGAGAACTTCCAACGTGAACAGAAGGGTTCGCCCAGATAAATCCTCCTCGCCTGTGAGCGATGTGAGGTCAGATAAATCCTCCTCGCCTATGAGCGATGTGAGGTCAGTTAAGTCCTCCCTCGCCTGTGAGCGATGCGAGGCAAGATCGAACCTATCACTTGGGGGTTAGAGGTCTCGTAAGCGGGAAGGTAGGTTCGTCAAGAACACCTCCCCTTCGAGTGAGAACGCCCAACGTGAACAGCCAGGTTCACCAGTTAAGTCCTCCCTCGCCTGTGAGCGATGCGAGGCAAGATCGAACCTGTCACTTGGGGGTTAGAGGTCTCGTAAGCGGGAAGGTAGGTTCGTCAAGAACACCTCCCCTTCGAGTGAGAACGCCCAACGTGAACAGCCAGGTTCACCAGTTAAGTCCTCCCTCGCCTGTGAGCGATGCGAGGCAAGATTGAACCTGTCACTTGGGGTTAGAGGTCTCGTAAGCGGGAAGGTAGGTTCGTCGAGAACACCTCCCCTTCGAGTGAGAACACCCAACGTGAACAGCAAGGTTCACCAGAGAAGAAAGTCCTCACCCTCGACTTTGTACAGCGAGGCTGAGGCGAGATAAGAAAGTCCTCACCTCGACTTCTTACAGCGAGGCTGAGGCGAGAAAAGTCCTCACCCTCGACTTTGTACAGCGAGGCTGAGGCAAGAGAAAAAAAAAAAGAAAAGAGAAAAGTCCTCACCTCGACTTCTTACAGCGAGGCTGAGGCGAGAAAAGTCCTCACCCTCGACTTTATGCAGCGAGGCTGAGGTAAGAGAAAAAGAAGACCTCACCTCGACTTCTTACAGCGAGGCTGAGGCGAGAGAAGTCCTCATCCTCGACTTTTTACAGCGAGGCTGAGGCGAGAGGAGAAAGACCTCACCTCGACTTTATACAGCGAGGCTGAGGCGAGAGGAGAAAGACCTCACCTCGACTTCTTACAGCGAGGCTGAGGCAAGAAGGGTCATCGAGAAGCACTTTTCTTTCCCAAAACACAAGCATCATCTTTGGCGTTCAGGCCCTTTATGTGCTTAGCGCTGGAGTAACGGAGAAGTAAAGCAAAGCCTGAAGCGCGATGACTGATCGGTGGTGCACCAACATGCTAGTCGGTGGTCGGTGGTAGAAGCAAGTTCTGCTGCGAGAAGCCAAAGCATTTAGGCCCTTCAAGTCAGTCGTCCAGCATGAAGTTATGCATAAAGTTGTTAAAGACAATGCTGAGTCACATGCAGAGAGTTAAAAATGGAAAGGGACATGCAGCTGGAGCAAAGATTTCATTCATATTGAAGTCAATGCAGTGAGCCTTTACAGCTAAAAGGTTTATACAAGTTATGAAGCAGAAAAAGAAATTACACAGAAAAGAAGAAGTTGCAAAGGGAGAACCTCAAGGAGGAGGAATGATCTTGCCATCGACCACTTAGTCTCTTCGCTGAGAACGAGTTCACAGCTCGAGACTGGGGGGCTTGTGATCCGGTCGGTCCCGGCAGTCGATGACGTCAGCAACAGATGACCACGTAGACCATTCACAGGGTGACACGTGGTAGAAGATAGCAGGTGAATCAGAGGGGAGATCACTCAGAATGGTGATCGGTGGTCAGTTGCTAAAGTGACCACCACCAGCAGATCAGTGCCTAGATGAGGGCCTGACAGCAGAGCGCGAGAGGTAATAAAGCACCGATCAGTCATCGGTGCAAGGTCATCGGGGAGAAGCTTAATTTACACCTCTTTGTCGAGAAAGAAGCCCTCAATTCGAGCAGAGAGCTCACCAATGAAGTCCTCAGAGGGTAAGAGATGTGGGCGATGACAAGGTGGTGAGATGTCCCTTCAGCGCGCTACTTATGTCCATACGCGTAGAGCCACGTAGGTCGCCCGGGCCAATGACTTAGTCTCTTCGCTGAAACAAGTTAACAACTTGAGACTGGGGGGCTTGTGTACCGACCAGTCCTCGGACACCGAGAACAGGTAGTAAAGGGCGAACCACATCAGCTGGGTCCCACAGCATGGGCCAAAGCCACATGGGTGGACCCCGCAGGCAGCTTGGATTAAAGGGTGATCAGTCATCGGTGTGTTCCCTGAGAGAAGGGTGATTAGTCATTCCCCTTAGAGTAGGGTGATCAGTCATCGGTGTGTCCCCTCAGAGTATGGTGATCAGTCATCAGCATGTTCCCACAGAGAAGGGTGATTAGTCATCAGCACGTCCCCACAGGGAAGGGTGAGTAGTCGTCAGACCACCAGGATGGGCTAAGGTGTCATCGCCACTCAGAGTATGGCGAGGTGACATCGGCCTTGGGTGAAGACGAGGTGACATCGGCCTTGGGGGAAGACCAGTTAAATACCCAGAGGTAGGGAGAGGCCTGAATCACGAAGTGCCCATGCAGGTAGCAGGGAGAGCACAGTTAGGTGCAGAGTCCTGAGGGGACGAGTACTCACCAGAACTAGGGTTTTCCCAATGAAGCTACATGCACGGCACGTAAACAGTGAAGGCACTCCCAGAACAGGTGGCCCCAGAGACTAGGTGCACAAGGAGGCACCCAGGTGGTCACCCTGTGAGAGTTTGCACTCCAGAGAAGGAAACCTTATGTGCTAGATTACCCTAAGATTGGGTGATAGCGGCGCAAGGGTATTCCAGTAAACCCTAAATATGGCTAGTAGCGCAGTGAACCCTAATTAGGGTTAGCGGCGCTGTAAACCCTAGACTATATAAGGGACAGTAAAATACTTCACAAAGGTACGCAGTTTCTAGACAAAAACACAGAGAGAAACTCAATACACTTGGTGTTCCTTGCCCTACACTGACTTGAGCGTCGGAGTGCAAATGGCCTCTAGGGCGCCCCCTTTCTCTTTTGCAGGTGCAGATTGCTTCGAAAGAACTAAGCACGTATCAACGTGAGGAAGGAGGCGTGTGAGTGTCGTGAGTCAACCGACAGGCGAGTCAACCGGCGAGAACACGCAGTGCTAGAAATAATAGAAATAATCAAATCATTCACATAGCTTCCATATAAAATCTAATTAGTTCAACTATGTGCATCTAATATTGAAAGAATGAACTCAAATCAATCAAGGAACGCATACAACACTTACATATAAAGAAATTACTAGATTATATATTTATAACACATACTTTGCAAAGTTTCTACATTTACGCATACTTTGCAAAGTTCCAAGCATTGACGGTAAGTAAAGTTCTAAGCAAGTTTCAAATTCCTTCTGACTAGGAGGAACAACGCTTAGGTCAATTAACTATAACAATACATTGCTAAAGAACATCACTAGTACAAATAAAATTTATAACCCATTGACCAATGTGTTAAGCAAAGTAACATGCCATTTGTAGACATGAAAGTTATAGGAAAAAACCTGTAATAACAATATTGACTAGCTGAATTATGCTCATCATGCTCAAAGCTTTTCCTTTCCATGAAGCAAGTTTGATCCTTATATTATTAGCAAGAGGTTCAAGATAACGAGTTTTAAGAGCACCAACAAAAGTATGAAAACGGAATGGTCCCACTATTTTAATTGAGAAATTAACTTAATTCTTCTAACAAAGCTCACATAACCATCAACTAAGAAAAATTTACTCTTACCATGATTAATGTGCTATACAGAAGAAGACCCATAAGAGTTCAAAAGTTGCATCAAATTGTTTAAAGTCATTTTATCCACCCTGCATAAAATAAGAATATCACCAACACAAGGAACATGTGAAGGGAAAGAAAATCTTTTCTGCCTAGCCATGGAAAAAAATTTCTTGCTTGAAACCAAATGAGAAGTACCCCTACTCAATACCTCTTCAGTAAGACATAAAAGAAAAGGGAAAGAAACCACCCAAGTTACCATCCACCCTTATAGAGAGGATAGTAGATTTGAGAATAGCCTGAATCCAATTAGAGAATTTATTATGAAAAACTGATTCAAAACCTGCTGCAAAAAGTTCCAATTAAGATTTTAAAAGGCTTTTTGAATATTGTTCTTGCCGGTTGACTTAGTCATCGGTTGACTCTGATGACTAGTTCAGGCTCCGTCTGTCTTCTCTGAAATCTGCAATTCTCTTGGTTGTTTGGTGCTTAACCTGTTGAGACAGAGGGTGCCCTTACGGCCAATCACACTCCGATGATCAAGTCAGTAAGGGCTTTATGAAAGAATAAGAAACGAATAACTTCAGTATTCAAAAAGTGTATTTAGAATTGCGTACCTTCACTTGGGATCTTAAGCCCCTTTTATAGAGTGTCATTAGGTTATTACTGGTAACCACTGTAACATCCCGCCAAATTACTTTGAAAATAAATGTAACACGAAAATAAAGGTGACAAATAGATTGAAGTGAGCAAAATCTTTATATAAAATAAATAAGTTTCTCCTCACAGGGAGTTTAATACAAACGATCACTTCTCCACTAAAAACGTAAACGAAATACAATACAAAAGACAGATAGGCGATCTCCTGGCAAAAAGGGCGATCTCCTATAAGAAGGGCGATCTCCTTTCATAAAGGCGATCTCCTATTATAAAGCAGCAAGAGGGGCGATCACCCAACAGAAAAGAAAACAGGCGATCTCCTTCCAGCGACAATTTTCTAAAGAGCTCTACTTCCTGCAACATCATCTGCTCCCGTGTAAATTATACACGATCATTACAGGTTTAAGAAAAGGCCACAACACAAACGAAAACACAGGGTAAGCTAGACATTTAAAAAGAGTTTAAATAAGGATACTTAAAATAAAATCAAGGTAAACAATTTCAAGATATTCACGTAAAGTTATCAAGTTTCTCATACTCTTCACCTGATCACCCAGAAATCACACATTTCACAATATTTTCCAGAGTCATTCTATTTCACAACTGTACCAAGTGTCTATCAATTTCAAGTTCCTCACTTCACATGTCAGACCACCACTGACTCAACACACAAGACACTTGACACTACTTCCGGAAGACTCATGCATTGATTAGACTCAGAGATCTGCACCTGTCATACCATACCACTGTGAAATCCACACAGGGTTGCTGTGAATCCACACAGCATGCGCATATATAATCTCAATGTCAATAGTTCTCCCGGTATGACAGGGTTAATCCATAGAACAGGCGGAGCTCGTTCTTTTTCACACGAGACGCCCATTCATATGAACCTCCTTCGACTCTCACCAACTGAGTAACTTCCTCTATGTGATTCCATTATCTCAGCAGAGTCAGGATATCCCCTGAGGAATCACCGATCAATGCACATCCTACACGATCTTACACGGTATTTCCTTTCCTGAAAATACTATGCCTCGATCCACATTCACAACATTCAACACATCATGCCACACTTAAATGAATGATTCCAATCACAGCAAAACTCACTCCAAGGTTCATGTTTTCGAATATCACATTTACATCTCAGACAGTTTCAAAACAACACCAAAAACAGGGGAGTTCGTAAAACAGCGCCAAAACCGGCGATCTGGTTCAAAAACAAGGTATTTCAAAGTCTGTATATAAAACCGGCGACCACGTCGCCCAAACACATAAGAACAGAGCATTTTACAAAGATGAAACGAAAATCGGCGACCATGTCGCCCTCACTTCAGAAATAGCTAAACTATGGCTTGTATTGAAAATGAAGTCTAGCTTCCCTTACCTGGACTTGCGCAAACACCTAGAGTTCCGAAACCCAACAAAGCTTGAAGAACGCCTTGGCTCTGTTTTTGCGTCGGGTCGAAGGACTTGCAGAGAACTGCCCAGGTGCTCTAATGGTGGCTGTCGCTCGTCGTACTCTCGTGTGAAGGTGCTAGAATCGCAGCGCGAAGGAGGCAACTGGAGGAGAAGGGAGGTAACTCACTCTTTCTCTCTTTGAAGGCTGCAACGTTTCTTTCTCTCAACAGTGGGTTTTCTGCATCTTAAACCAACTTATCCACCAAAAGCAGCTGCCACCACCCACTCTGCAGAGAAGTCTGAGAACCACTGCCCGGAACAGTACGACCACTGTTGTCTCTGGTGCATGCCAACCACTGCTCTGAACAGTACTGCCACTGTTGTCGCTTGTGCATGCCAGCCACTGCTCTGAACAGTACGACCGCGAGTGTCCCCTGCGCATGCCAACATTCTGATGTCACTATTCTGAACCACCCTTTTTGTCTACGTGGCGTGCGTGCACTACGCTTCCTGCTGGGAGTCTGGGTCTTACCCCCTCTGTGTGCAACTCGACATCGCGCGATAACCTTTCGTCGATGACCCCTCGCGCGAAAACAATCCACCGAATGACATCTCGCGCGAAGACTATCCACCGATGACCTCTCGCGCGAAGGCTATCCACCGATGACCTCTCGCGCAAAGACTATCCACCGATGACCTCTCGCGCGAAGAAAATCCACCGATGACCTCTCGCGCGAAGACTATCCACCGATGACCTCTCGCGCGAAGGCTATCCACCGATGACATCTTCTGCTGGACGACCGATGTCTCCCCCTGGAAGATGCCTGCATGCATCGCGCCCTGGCGACGTCTGCATGCCTCGCGCCCTGGCAAAGCCCGCATGCCTCTCGCGCCTTGGCCACGTCCACGTGCCTCGCGCTCTGGCAATGCCCGCATGCCTCGCGCCCGCGCGATGCCTGCATGCCTCTCGCGCCCGCGCGATGCCTGCATGCCTCTCGCGCCCGCGCGATGCCTGCATGCCTCTCGCGCCCGCGCGATGCCTGCATGCCTCTCGCGCCCGCGCGATGCCTGCATGCCTCTCGTGCCCGCGCGATGCCTGCATGCCTCGCGCCCTGGCGACGTCCACCTGGCGCTCATGTGTAGCAGGCGACTGGCGATCTCATAGCCTTCTAAACTTAACTTTTCCTCCCTTTTTATTTTAAATAAAACATACATAGAATTCTTTTAAAATATAACCCTTTTTATTCCAATTCAATTTTACAGGTCCTTACAACCACCTTCCCTCACGAGAATCTTATCTCTCGTGAGAGTATATTCAATAAAGAGAATTCTGTTACAAGGTGTGCGTAATCTTAACAGCACAACTGTGTGGAATTCTATCTCCTTGGAGTGCAACAAACCCTAACAAAATAACCACCTGGATACCAACTTTGATATTGTTCCCCAGGATTAAATCTGTTTCAAGTATATTTACATGCTTTTACGTATAACATATGCAACTGCTCTAGAGAGAATAAAATCTCAACTATAATATCACTGGGAACAATATCTTTTATGTTTAAGGAGTAAACCGCCAATAGTCCTTCTGGGCTCTGGTCCACTACACAAGCCCCCCAGTCTTGAGCTGAGCTTGTTTCAGCAAGCTCAGTGAAGAGACTAAGTTGCTCGCCTACAGTGACCTCCTCGCTAGCATTCACGTGTCCACATTAGTGGCTAAAAAGCGTTGCCGCTTGCACTTCCTTCTGTAACCTTCAAAACAATTTCCAATACTATACATATATGTATGAAAATTTATTTATGCCCTCATGCTATGCCTCGACCAGTATGGTGATAATGAATGCTTCTAATAGACACAGCCATCATGCATTCGATTACCTCACACTTATACGATGCAAATACCATGACTTAATAACAAATCAAAACATAGCAAGGTAATGCATTTCAAGTAACTGATGCAACTACTAATCAAATAGTGCTCTTGACAGAGCTATTCACATAAGAACTTCTATAACCTCATGGTTGTGGTGGGTCTCCCACTTTTCTCATACTTTGGTCATGCCAAACTTTGACATTTTCCTTTACACATTCTTCTTTGAAAACCTTTGTGGTGCCTTACTCTTCTGCAGGGTTGACCCCGACTTGTCCTGGTTGAGGTCCCGAGCTTAGTATTGGACTGAGACAGAAGCCATCTTCCTTAGCTCGAGCCAAAACGTTGGTGACCTACCATTCAAGATGTCCTAGCTCGAAATCCTTCTGAGTTACCATAAACCTGTTACATTCAAATTCCCTCCCTTGGAAACCTTCAAAGGCAAGGTCACATACCTGAGCTCGAGCCAAAACGTTGGCGAGCTACAACTTGAGAGTCGCCGGTTGACTCAGTTGCCATTGACTCTGAAGTAGGTAGTGACTCCTTTCTACCTTGTAGTGGATTGGTGGCTCCGTTGAAGCAGAGGGGCCCTACCTTGGGCGTTACCCTATATAGCTGTTTTTAGGTTACCTGCCACATACATGCCTCTGCCCAAGCTCTGCCTCTATAATCCCGTGGCAACCTTCCTTTCTTAGAGTGCAACTCTCGTGGGCCTATCTCTTTCCTGGAGTGCGTAACTTAAGGTGTGGCTGCTAGGGTTTCAGTGCCTAACCCAGCACTGCCAGCCCAAACTTATCTAATAACTTAATATCTCACGTGCCTCAAATCCTTCACATGCCTCCCATGCATTTCTAAGGATAATTCTATCGTGTCAGAGCCTTACATTTTGAACACATCCTGCATGCATGGCATATCCATGAATCTGGTTTCGTGCCTTGACACGTGTAATTCTATGGACCCCTCTGTGGGCCCTACCATGCCAACCTCTACTGTGCTGACCTCTCACTCATATGCCGACGTCCGAGGTTTGGCCACTACACAAGCCCCCCAGGCTCGAGTTGTTTCAGCGAAAAGCCTAACTACTCGATTTGTCGACCTACGTGGCATTGCCCTTCGTGGCACTACAGTGAGACTGAGTGATGGGACGTGCACAGTGCTTTGAGGTGACATCTCACCATACTTTCCCTGGAGCGTACACGTGGCAATCTCAACAACTAGGATGCGTTGTCGATTCGCGCTTCCCCTATACGTTAACCCTTTGCTTCCTACACTCTTCACTGTTTCATTCCTTCTCATTTCATCTTTCAAAACTCCTTGCTTTCTCGAGCGCTCCTTTTTTCCCTCTCGACCCTTCATCAACCTCACTTGCAATCTGTTAAAGGTATGTTCTTTTCATCATTTATGGCTTTCTTTTACTATTGCGATTCCCCTCCATGCATTTATAACTGCCTGGGACTGTTTACGTTTTCTGCTCAACTGATCTCATGGTGCCCTATTTTCCCATCACGATATATGTTTATTCCATTCTAATGCATACTTGACGCTTTCGTGTTGCTGACTGATGCCTTCTATTCTGCATATAACTTGGCCGCTGTGGCTCTCTCTTGACATTGTTGTTGTCCTTTTTCTGCGTATTTTGTTTTTTAACTTGTAATATGCCTTGATGACGATCTTGCAAGCCTGTACCTATCTGATCTGTATCTCTTTACTTTAATATCTACTTCCCAAGTAACCTCTCTAAGCAACCTCGACCGTGTGGTACTTGTTAACCTGTATTTCTGATTCTCCACATAAGTCTCAGAAGAGGATTCCCTAGCGTGGCTCTTGGTTTGTTTGACAAGCCAAAGAAAAACTTATTTTTGTTGACCTTGGCTGATAAGTTAAGGAAGACCTCATCTTGGTCAACCTCGACTGATAGCCAAGGAAGACCTCATCTTGGTCGACCTCGACTGATAGCCAAGGAGGACCTCGCCTTGGTCGACCTCAACTGATATGCCAAGCATGACCTCATCTCTGTCGACCTCGACTGATAAGCCAAGGAGGACCTCATCTCTGTCGACCTTGACTGATAAGCCAAGGACGACCTCATCTCTGTCAACCTCGACTGATAAGCCAAGGAGGACTTCTCTTAGAACCATACTGTTCTCCCCTTTTCTTTAGCAAGGTAGGAAAGGTTCACTTACGTGCCTCAAACATGGCTGCTTAGGCCGCGAAGGACTTTTCTTGGAACCCTACTATTCACCCCCTTTCTTTAACAAGGTAGGAGAGGTTCGCTTACGTGCCTCGACCTCGGCTTTCAAGCCATGGAGGACTTTTCTTGGAACCATACTATTCACCCCCTTTCTTTAACAAGGTAGGAGAGGTTCGCTTACGTGCCTCGACCTCGACTTTCAAGCCATGGAGGACTTTTCTTGGAACCATACTATTCATCCCCTTTGTTTAACAAGGTAGGAGAGGTTCGCTTACGTGCCTCGACCTTGGCTGCTTAGGCCACAGAGGACTTCTCTTGGAACCATACTATTCTCCCCTTTTCTTTAACAAGGTAGGAGAGGTTCACTTATGATGTGATTCCACTAGCCACAATAGCATGATTCTTTGATATTCTAAGGAATCAACTTGAGTTGGCAAAGGTTAGGCACTTTTATAGAAGAGGATCAATGTTCTATATTTCAAGAACTCACCAAATCTTGCACCACAAACCAAACTCACATGGAAGCTCCATTTACTATCAATTGAACCGATTAAAAGAGTTGGAAATAGAATTTGAACCGAACAAAAAATAGAGAAAAAAGAAGAACAGCTGCTGGAAAACATGAAATAACTAACCAAAACTCAAGAACACAAGCTCAAAACATGATCAACTAAAAGGAAAAAAAGGAAAGAGAAAAGAAAGCTTATGAAGATGGATGTATGGTGAGAAGATCACGCCACTAGAAGGATGGTTGCTCCTAGATGAGTGTACTGCCGCCACTTGAGGACACCATGGATCCTTCAAGATAAGACTAGAGAAGAAGGCTCAAAAGCTCTCCAATGCTCACTCAAAAAATTGAGTATAGTTTCTTTTCTATATAGTTCCCCTCTGCAAAATACAAAGAGAGCACCTCTATTTATTGATGGAGAGAGGCCAAGCTCACCCCACCATGAAAGCCAAGGGCCAAGACTAGACCGTCTAGAACCACATGGAGAGCGTTTAGCACAAGACAAAGGGGAGCTACATGAGGAGCGTCTAGGAGGGAGCCTAGACCGTCTAGGACCTCTCACAAGGTCCATGGCCAAGCACATTCACGCCCAAATGAGTCAAGCCACGGATGGGAGGGAGAAGACCTTGTACATGCTACTTGGAGGCCTATTAGGGGTAGCTTAGTAGATTAGTGTAGTGTAGAAAGCAAAACTTGCTCACTTAGGGGTGTGCTATCAAAAAGGTGCCCTTAGCAATAGAAGGAGGGGTGTGCTAGCAAATAGGTGCCTTTAGCAAAAGAAGGAGGGGTGTACTATCAAATGTTGCATTTTTGACCTATCTTCTAGAATATTAGGATGATGGTGTGTGGTCTCGCCGCGGACTCGAGCGTGAGGAGAATGCCTCGTCACTCCTTCGTTTGGCTTTCTAACTGCTGCGCGTTCTGCGAGGAGGCTCCAGGAACCTTCGACGGGACTCCGAACGGTGCCTGCAAAACACACAGACGGCGCCTCTAGCGGCCATTGTAGCTCCGACGCTCAAGTCAGGCAACGGGAACACCAAAAAGTCTCTCTCAGGTTTCTCTGTGTGAGACCGTGTGTGTGTGCCCTCAGTCCTCTTTGATTCGAAAACTGAGTGCTCTTGGTTTAGTGTTGTGTATTCTGAGGTAAAGATTGCATACCTGGTTTGGTGTTCTTCTTCCTCATATAAACCCGCATAGCCCCTACAGGCTACCTCTAGGGCCACTTAATTACTCTGCACTGTCGTTTCCACTCCCCAGGGCTACCTTGCGTGCCAGCCTTCTTCACTTGAGTGTCAAGTCTGACAGGGGAGGCTGCGTGGGTACCTCTGCACCCCTCGACTTCTGTGCCTATCCGCCCTACCTATTCTCTAGGAACATCTTCACCATCCACGTGGCAGACATGCAACCCACTGGGAGGCTCTAACCTTGATGGGTTCTCGTCCCAGCAGGATTCTGCACCTAATTGTGTAAGGACCCGTAAAATTAAATTGGAATAAACAGGGATATATTTTAAATAAATTCTAAGTATGTTTTTATTTAAAATAAAAAGGAAGGAAAGTGTAGTTTAGAAGACTATAAGATTTCCTGGTTAGTACATAATCGCCGGTCGCCTACTACGCATGATCGCCAGGGCGCGAGGCATGCAGGCATCGCCAGGGCGCGAGGCATGTGGACGTTGCCAGGGCGCGAGAAGCATGCGGGCATCGCCAGGGCGCGAGGCATGTGGACGTTGCCAGGGCGCGAGAGGCATGCGGGCAACGCCGGGGCGCGAGGCATGCGGGCAACGCTGGGGCGCGAGAGGCATGCGGGCGTCGTCGGGGCGCGAGGCATGCAGGCATCGCCAGGGCGCGAGAGGCATTCGGGCGTCGCCAGGGATAGACATCGGTCGTCTCCCAGAGAGAGACATCGGTCGTCTTCCAGGGAGAGACATCGGTCGTTTGCCAGTATGAGACCTCAGTGGATAGTCATCGCGCGAGCGGTCATCGGTGGAAGGTTATCGCGCGATGTCGAGTTTCACACAGTTAAGGTGGGACCCAGACTCCCAGCATGGCACGTCCTGCACGCGCGCCACGTGGACAAAAAGGGTGGTTCAGAATAGTGACATCAGAAGGTTGGCATGCGCAAGAGACACTCGCGGTCGTACTGTTCAAGGCAGTGGTTGGCATGCACAAGAAGACAACCATGGCCGTACTGTTCAGTGAAACGTACACTCTGGCTTTCTTGCAGAGGGGGTGGTGGCAGCAGCATGCGTGGACTAGTAGGCTTGGATTCAAAAACCCACTGCGAGGAGGCAAAGAACGTTACAAAGACTCGAGAGTGAAAGAGTGAGTGCATCTTCATCCCTCTCTTTCTCTCCTTAGCGCTGCGTTTCAGGCAACCTCAAGCACCAGTGCAACCAGCGACGACTGCCCTTAGAGCACCTGGGAGGTTCTCTGCAAGTTCTACAAACCAGACGCTAAAACAGAGCTAAGGCATCCTTTAAGCTCGGTGGGTTTTGGAGCTCTTGGTGTTTTGCGCAAGTCCAGGTAAGGGAAGCTAGCCTTATTTCCAACGAAAATCCTTATATTCGATGATTAAGATGATGGGGGCGACGTGGTCGCCGGTTTTTCAACTGTTATTGTACAATCCTCTATTTTTGAACAAGATCGCCGGTTTTGGCGTTGTTTTTCGAACTCCCCTGTTTTGTGTTGTTTGAAGCTGTTTGAGATTTAAATGTGATATTCGAAAATATGAACCATGAAATGATTGTTGTTGTGATTGGAATTATTCATTTAAGTGTTATATGATGTGTGGAATGTCGTGAATGTGGGATCAAGACATAGTATTTTCAGGAAAGGAAATACCGTGTTGAGATTTGGTTATGAAGTGTATTGATCTGTGAGTATCCTGTGAATGAGGCGATCCTGACTCTGCTGAGATAATGGAATCACATAGAGGAAGTTATCCAGTTGGTGAGAGTCGAAGGAGGTTCATATGAATGGGTGAGTCGTGTGAAAAGAACGAGCTCGGCCTGTTATATGGATTAACCCTGTCATACTGTGAGAGTGATGAATTGAGATCGAGTTTGTGTTGATGCGCATGGCTGTGGAAACATTACAGCAAATGAAGTATGACAGGTGCATGTCTCTGGATGCTAAGTTCAACGCACGAGTATTCCGGAAGTAGTGTCAAGTGTCTTGTGTGATGAGTCAGTAGAAGTCTGACGTGTGAAATGAGAAACATTGTATTGATAGACACTTGATGAATTTTGTGATTTTAACGACCTTTGAGGAATTTTGCATTATGTGTTTTAGTTGATGGTTTACGTGGGTGTCTTTAATTTGTTTCATCTTGATTTTAAAGTATAATATCTAAACTCTTTTTCAAATGTCTAGCTTACCCTGTGGTGTTTCTTTTGGTGTTGTGTTTGGCTCTTTCTTAAACCTGTGATGAACGTGTATAATTTACACGGGAGCAGATGATGTTGCAGGAAGCAGAGCTCCTCAGTGAGTGGTCGCCGGAAGGAGATCGCCTGTTTCTACTTCTGTTAGGCGATCACCCTTTTGCTGTCCTCTGATAGGAGATCGCCCTCTTCTGTTAGGCGATCACCCTTTTGCTGTCCTCTGATAGGAGATCGCCCTCTTCTGATAGGAGATCGCCTGCCTTGCTATTTTACTGTATTTTATTTGAGTTTAAGTTTTTTGGAAAATTTGACCGATTATGTATTAAACTCCCTGTGAGGAGAAAACTTCATTACATATATATATAATTATGTTCACTTCAAAATATTTGTTTACCTTTATTTCGTTTTATAATTATTCCAAAGTATTTGGCGGGATGTTACAAACTGCGCCTTCTCATCTTCATGCGTGGTCGTTTCGCGACTAAGGCCGCTCCCTGCCTCTGGGCGCTTTACTGATCTTTGGTTGTGTTGTTCACATCGCGCGGCCGATGTCACCTCATCACACACCGATGACCGATGTGCTTCTTCACGTCCTCGTGCTCTGCTTATGGAATCAGGCGAGGTCCTTGAGTAACATTCTCGCAGGGAGCCTGGGTCCCAGTTTAACACGTGTTGGCAAAGAACCCCCGATGAGTGATCACTCTGCATGCACCGATGAATGATCGCTCTGCATGCACCGATGACTGATCACAATACATGTACCGATGACTGATCGCTCCGCACGCATAGATGACTGATCGGTGCCTCGTCACTTCTCGCGCTCTGCTTCCAGGCGCTCAAGTAGGAACCGATCTTCTGGTGGTGGTCACTCGGTAGCTGACCACTGATTGCCGTTCTTTGAACGATCTCCACCCTGGTTCATCTGCTTTCCCGTGCCACGCGTCAGTCTGCGACTGACCCACGTCGTCATCAGCTGCTGACGTCATCGACTACCGATGACCGACCGGATCACAAGCCCCCCAGTCTCGAGCTGTGAACTTGTTCTCAGCGAAGAGACTAAGTGGTCTTCGTTGCCAAAGAGAAGAAGGAGCTCGAAGCTGATGTACCTGAGACCATGGCTGTTGGTGCCGAGGTTCTGATAGATGGGTTCCATGGGCTTGCAGCAGGTTCACTGCGTCCTGCCAGACTCGGACTCTACCCAACCTAGCCTCCACCATTTAGTGGCCGATGGCAGGCTCATTCCTCCTCCTTGAGCTTCTTCCCTTGCCACTTCTCCTTTTGTGTAATTTCTCTTGCTGCTTCAAACTTGTATATAAATCTTTTATGCATAAGTTCATGTTGGATGACTGACCTGATGGCGTCTCAATGCATCGACTGATCGCCCAAGAGCCTTTTTGGGGAAGCTTTCAGACTCAAAGCTTTACTACCGACCACCGACTAGCCTGTTAGCGCACCACCGATCAGTCATCGCGCTTCAGGCTTCGCATTACTTCCGTGTCACTCCAGTGGCAAGTGCATAGAGGACCCGACCTCTGAATATGATGCTTGTGTTTTGGGGAAGAGGACTGCTTCTTGATGACCCCTCTTGCCTCAGCCTCGCTGTAGGAAGTTGTGGTGAGGTCTTTCTCTATTGCCTTAACCTTGCTGTATGAAGCAGGGGATAAGGACTTGGTTCTCTTGCCTCAACCTTGCTGTAAGAAAGCAGAGGAAGAGGACTTTCTCTGCCTGCACCCCGCTGTACAAAGTCGAGGGTGAGGACTTTCTCCTCTAAGTGGGTGCATGCTCCCAGGGGGGCACCGGGGGTGGCTGTCTAAGCGCACCCGCCAGGCGCATCCCTGCCTGCATGGTATCACCGCACGCCCTTTGAGTGGGCAACTCCTCTTCTTCTGGTTTGGAATCATGCGGGGTGCATGCGTAATGCTCTCGCTGGGAGCCTGGGTCCCAGCTTAACACGTGTTGGCATGACCCCGATGACCAACCTTCTTCCGGAATCATGCGAGGTGCATGCGTAACGCTCTCGCTGGGAACCTGGGTCCCAGCTTAACACGTGTTAGCAAGACCCCGATGACCATGTACCGACCGAGTGCTCTGCTTCGAGTGCACCGACGACTGATCGTCGTTTGGGTGCACTGATGAATGATCGCGTTCTGCTTCTTAGCGATTAAACGCGAAGATGATGTCTTGCTTTGGGGAAGAAGAGTTTTTCTTGTTGACCCCCATTGGTCGTCCGTACTCGCGCCTGGGGCGAGCAGGCTCCAACCGATCACTTGCACTTTCATCTGGGGCAAGTAGGGCTTGAAACTGGAAAACACGTGCACACTTGGTATACTGAAATCTTTTTTATTGGGTAGCCTCGTTAAAAACCCTCATCAGGAAAAGAGTGCCCCCTGACCTGTTCAACTATTTACAGTATATACATTGGGAGCACGAGAACGCATCTACTTTACAACTTAACTGAAGTAGAATCTCAAGTGTGTAGCGTTCCATGTCCTAGGGATAGGTGCTCCATCCAGAGTCTCCAGCCGATAAGCTCCATTCTCCAACGCATCAACTACTCTATATGGACCCGTCCACTTTGGAGATAACTTGTTCTCCATCTCATTATGGTGTGCTTTCCTCATCACCAGATCGCCCTCAAGGCAACTTAAGGTTCATGAGAGGAACTACCCTACGCATGATTTGGAGTTGGCGGCTGTGGTGTTTGCCTTGAAGATTTGGAGGCACTATTTATATGGAGCTCGGTTCCAGGTGTTCAGTGACCATAAGAGCCTGAAATACCTGTTCGATCAGAAGGAACTAAACATGAGACAAAGAAGGTGGATGGAGTTTCTAAAGGACTACGATTTTCAACTCATGTATCATCCAGGGAAGGCCAATGTAGTGGCAGATGCCTTGAGTAGAAAATCAGTACAAGTAGCCACCATGATGTTGGAAGAGCAGAAACTGATCGAGCAGTTCAGAGACTTAAACCTTGGGGTAGAATTCCACGTAAATCACATTAGTTGTAGTAAGCTGGCTATAACTAATGACTTCCTGGGAATGATAAAGGATAAGCAGCTGGAGGACCCTAGTCTGAAGCGTACTGTGGAATCACTAGGGACCGACTAGGCTAAAGACTTTGTGATGGGCGATGATGGGATCTTGAGATTTAATGGCAGAATTTGCATACCTGCAAATGAAGAGTTGAAGAAGATGATCCTAGAGGAAGGTCACAAGAGTCGCCTTAGCCTACATCCAGGCATGAACAAGATGTACCATGACTTGAAGGAGTCTTTTTGGTGGTCGGGCATGAAGAGAGACATCGCCCAGTATGTCACTACCTGTTTGACGTGTCAGAAGGCAAAGGTAGAACATCAAAGACCTAGCGGGTTGTTACAGCCATTGGATCTCCCTGAGTGGAAATGGGACAGCATCGCCATGGATTTTGTCACCCATTTACCCAGATCGGTAAAGGGTCATGATGCAATCTGGGTCATCACTGATCGGCTGACGAAGAGTGCCCACTTTCTCCCAGTGAATATGAGGATGCCCATGGCCAAGTTGGCACAGTTGTACATCCAGGAAATAGTGAGGCTGCATGGAGTGCCTTCCAGCATTGTTTCAGATAGGGATCCCAGGTTCACCTCACGGTTTTGGCAGACCTTACAAAATTGCTTGGAAACTAAGTTGAGGATGAGCTCTGCATATCATCCTCAAACAGATGGGCAGTCAGAGAGAACGATCCAGTCCTTAGAAGATCTACTGAGGACGTGTGTCTTGGATCAGTTGGGAAGTTGGGATGAGGTGTTGCCGCTGGTGGAGTTCACCTATAATAACAGTTATCACGCCAGCATAGGGATAGCGCCATATGAAGCCCTGTATGGGAGGAAATGCATAACTCCCTTATGTTGGTACCAGGAGGGCGAAGCAGTATTGGTTGGACCAGAGTTGATTCAGCAGATGACCGAGAAGGTGCAACAGATACAAGACAGAATGAAAGCTTCCCAAAGTAGGCAGAAATCCTATGCAGATCAGAGGAGAAAGCCTTTGGAGTTTGCTGCTGGAGACCATGTGTTCATGAGAGTGACACCAACCAAGGGTGTAGGACGAGCGATCAGACCAAAGAAGTTGTCCCCTAAGTTCGTGGGACCATATCAGATCTTAAGGAGGATTGGTCCAGTGGCTTACGAGATCGCCCTACCTCCCCATTTAGCGAATCTGCACAATGTCTTTCACGTATCACAGCTGAGGAAGTACATGGCAGACCCTAGTCATGTGCTGGAAGTGGACGATGTGCAGATCAGGGATGACTTGTCCTTTGAAGCGAAACCAGTCAGGATTGACGATCGTCAAACTAAACAGCTCAGAGGCAAGACCATCAACATGGTGAAGGTGGTGTGGGATGAGCGATCGGGTGATTCAACTTGGGAGTTAGAAGAACCCATGAGAGAAGCCTATCCATATCTCTTTTCCTTGTAATTCAATTTTCGAGGACGAAAATTTTTCTTGTTGGGGAGAATGTAAGGACCTGTAAAATTGAATTGGAATAAAAAGGGATATATTTTAAATGAATTCTAAGTATGCTTTTATTTAAAATAAAAAGGAAGGAAAGTGTAGCTTAGAAGACTATGAGATCGCCGGTCGCCTACTACACATGATCGCCAGGGCGCGAGGGACATGCGAACATCGCCAGGGCGCGAGGCATGTGGACGTCGCCGGGGCGCGAGAGGCATGTGGACGTGGCCAGGGCGCGAGGCATGTGGACGTGGCCAGGGCGCGAGAGGCATGCGGGCATCGCCGGGACGCGAGAGTCATGTGGGCGTCGCCAAGGATAGACATCAGTCGTCTCCCAGAGAGAGACATCGGTCGTCTTTCAGGACGAGACATCGGTCGTTCGCCAGGATGAGTCAGCGGTGGAAAGTTGTCGCGCGATGTCGAGCTTCACACCGATAAAGTGGGACCCAGACTCCCAGCATGAAACGTCCTGCATGCGCGCCACGTAGACAAAAAGGGTGGTTCAGAATAGTGACATCAGAATGTTGGCATGCGCAAGAGACACTCGTGGTCGTACTGTTCAAGGCAGTGGTTGGCATGCACAAGAGACAACAGTGGTCGTACTGTTCAGGGCAGTGGTTGGCATGCACAAGAGACAACAGTGGTCGTACTGTTCAGGGCAGTGGTTGGCAGGCGCAAGAGACAACCGTGGCCGTACTGTTCAGTGAAATAGTACACTCAGGCTTTCCTGCATAAGGGGTGGCAGCAGCAGCATACGTGGACAGGTAGGCTTGGATTCAAAAGCCCACTGCGGGAAGGCAAAGAAGGTTACAGTGGCTCAAGAGTGAAAGAGTGTCTGCATCTTCATCCCTCTCTTTTCTCTCCTTCGCGCTGCAACTCAAGCAACCTCAAGCACCAGTGCGACGAGCGACGACTCCCCTTAGAGCACCTGGGAGGTTCTCTGCAAGTTCTACAAACCAGACGCTGAAAACAGAGCTAAGGCATCCTTTAAGCTCGGTGGGTTTTGGAGCTCTTGGTGTTTTGCGCAAGTCTAGGTAAGGGAAGCTAGCCTTATTTCCAACGAAAATCCTTATATTCATGATTGAGATGATGGGGGCGACGTGGTCGCCGGTTTTTCAACTGTTATTGTATAATCCTCTGTTTTTGAACGAGATCGCCGGTTTTGGCGTTGTTTTTCGAACTCCCCTGTTTTTGGTGTTGTTTGAAGCTGTTTGAGATTTAAATGTGAAACGTATGTGATATTCGAAAATCTGAACCTTTGAAATGACTGTTGCTGTGATTTGAATCATTCATTTGAGTGGTATGATGTTTTGAATGTTGTGGATATGGGATCAAGGCATAGTATTTTCAGGAAAGAAAATACCGTGTAAGATCGTGTGTGATGTGTATTGACTAGGGACCTGTCTAGAAGGAGATATCCTGACTCTGCTGAGATAATGGAACCACATAGAGGAAGTTATTCAGTTGGTGAGAGTCGAAGGAGGTTCATATGAATGGGTGAGTCGTGTGAAAAAGAACGAGCTCGGCCTGTTATATGAATTAACCCTGTCATACTAGGAGAGTGAAGATATTGAGATTCATTTATGCGCATGGCTGTGTGAGTTTCATAGCGACCCTGTGTGGGTGATGTAGTATGACAGGTGCAGATCTCTGGGTCTGAGTCAACGCACGAGTCTTCCGGAAGTAATGTCAAGTGTCTTGTGTGATGAGTCAGTGGAAGTCTGACGTGAGGAATGAGGAACATTGAAATTGTTAGACACTTGATGCATTATGTGAAATAGAATGACTCTTGAGAATATTGTGCAATATGTGTTTTAGTTGATGGTTTACGTGGGTGTCTTTAATTTGTTTCATCTTGATTTTAAAGTATAATATCTAAACTCTTTTTCAAATGTCTAGCTTACCCTGTGGTGTTTCTTTGGTGTTGTGTTTGGCTCTTTCTTAAACCTGTGATGATCGTGTATAACTTACACGGGAGCAGATGATGTTGCAGGAAGCTGAGCTCCTCAGTGAGTGGTCGCCGGAAGGAGATCGCCTGTTTCTACTTCTGTTAGGCGATCACCCTTTTGCTATCTTCTGATAGGAGATCGCCCTCTTCTGATAGGAGATCGCCTGCCTTGTTTTTTTTTACTGTATTTTGTTTACGTTTTCTGGAAAAGTGACCGAATTTGTATTAAACTCCCTGTGAGGAGAAACTACATTTCATATATATAATTTTGTTCACTTCAATCTATTTGTTACCTTTATTTTCATTATATAAACATGAATAGTATTTTGGCGGGATGTTACACTCAGGACTCTGCACCTAACTGTGCTCTCCCTGCTACCCGCATAGGCTCTTCGTGATTCAGGCCTCTCCCTACCTCTGGGTATTTAACTGGTCATTGGCCCACACTGGGAACCAATCTTAGCTGTTCTGTTTACGCTATTCAGATCACCCAAGACCGATGTCACCTCACCACACTCTGTTGCCGAGGACTCCTCAACCTACGGAGTGACGAAGACACATCAGCCCCTTCCGGTGATCGTCACGCTCTCTCTGTAGGCTGATGTGTAACGCCCCTCATTTTCCACTCATACGTATATAATATGAAATACATTAAAATAAGAGATATCAAATTTAACATATGTATATATAATAAAATACATTCATCCCAGACATTGTGTCTCAAAAGAAAACATCCCTCTTATAGGGGTTTTAATACATCTCCATCAAATGTTCCAAAATACATGAAGGAAAAATTAAACTAAATCTGTCCCTTCCTCCAACACACTCACTGAGGAGCTCTACCACCTGCAACATCATCTGCTCCCGTGTAAAAATACACGATCATCACAGTTTTAAGAACAAGAAACACAACACAAAAACACAGGGTAAGTTAGCTATTTTAAAACTTTAAGTATAAAACAAACAAAAAACAAACATAAACCAGATTTAAACACCCACATAAATCCATCACTTTCTCATTCATTTCACATACCCATCAAGTGTCTATCATATTCAATGTTCCACTTTACTCATGTTAGAAATCCACTGACTCACAACAATATAGACACTTGACTCTACTTCCGGAAGACTCGTGCATTGACTAGACTCAGAGATCTGCACCTGTCATACTACATTGCTGTAAAGTTCCCACAGCTATGCGCATAAACATAATCTCAATCTCAATCTCATCACTCTCCTAGTATGACAAGGTTAATCCATACAACAGGTCAAGTAGTTATCTTTCAAACCGCTTACCCATACATATGAACCTCCATCGACTCTCAACGCTTGAATAACTTTATTTATATGATTCCATTATATCAGGAGAGTCAGGATATCTCATTATAGAAATCACCGATCAATGCACATTCTACAAAATCTTACACGGTATTTTCTTTCCTGAAAATACTATGCCTTGATTCCACATTCACAACATTCAACACATCATATAACACTTAAATGAATGATTCCAATCACAGCAACAATCATTCCAAGGTTCAGATTTTCGAATATCACATGCATTTCACATTTCAATCTCAAACAGTTTCAAACGACACTAAAACAGGGGAGTTCGAAATCAACATTAAAACCGGCGATCACGTCCAAAAACAGGGGATTATGCAATAACATTTAAAACCGGCGACCTCATCGCCCCAACATCAAAATCTTCTAGCTTAAGGTTTTCTTGAAAATAAAGCTAGCTTCCCTTACCTGGACTTGAGCCGATCTCACTAAGAGTTCCAAACCCACCGAGAACTCAAGGATGCCTTAACTCTGTTTTAGGGCCTTGAGCAGAAAACTTGCAGGGCACAACGTCAGGAATCCAGGGGCAGTCGCCGATCTTCAACTGGTTCGCTAGGACGTCTGAACGCAGGAAGAAGGAGAGGAAAGAAACAGGGAACCAAAGCTAACTCACTCACTCACTCTCGAACCACAGCAACGTTCACTGCCTCTCAGGAGTGAGTTTTGAATCTAAACCAACTTGCCCAGAAATGCCGCTGCTACCTCACACTCTGCAGGAAAGCTTGCGTGCACACTTCCTTGAACAGTATGACCACGTGGGTTTCTGCGCATACCAACTCTCTGATGCTAACTATTCTGAAACACCCTTTCTGTCTACGTGTCGCGCATGCAGAACGCTCATGCTGGGAGCCTGGGTCCCACCTTATCTGTGTGAAACACGACATCGCGCGATAACCTTCCACCGATGACTGCTCGCGCGATGACTATGCCTCTCATACCGGCGATGACCGATTCCTCTTCCTGCCGGACGACCGATTCCTCACCCTGGCAGACAACCGATGTCTCACCCTGGCAGACAACCGATGTCTCACCCTGGCAGACAACCGATGTCTCACCCTGGCAGACCACCGATGTCTCACCCTGGTAGACAACCGATGTGTCTCCCATCCTGGTTGATGACCGATGTTCCTCTCATCCTGTTGGCGATCTCTTATCGCCCATGTGTGTGACGAGGACACATCGCCCCACTCTTGGTCACCGATGTCACATCGTCAGACCTTGCTGAAGGTTCATCCTCCCATTCCTCTAAGTCTGTGTTATCACGGTTCACACTACTCATGGTGGCAGACATGCCACCTATCTTCTATATCACTCATCTTCTGTATTTAGATCACATACTAAGTGCTTACCAAGTCTTCTCGAATACACGGCGATGTGCTCTTTTCGGCGATCATGTACACCATAGGCGATTGGCGATTTCATACGGGGGAAGTCGGAGGCCGCCACCTTCTTCAAAAACGGCGATCTCCTTGACTTCTAAGCTACACCTTCCTTTCTCTTACCCTTCTTGATTCACGTGCCTCCCCCCTTCAAGCACGCCCACGTGATTACCTCACGATGAAGTCATCGCACCTGACTACTTGGTTAGTACAATGGTCAACCGACCGCCCTCTACCAGCTGACCCCAGACCTTGGGCGACGTCCGAGGTCTGACCACTATGGTATTTTCTATTTTTATGTCCTTTTTATTTTAAATAATAACATACCCAGAAATTATTTAAAATCTATCACTTCTATTCCAAATAATTTATAGGTCCTTACATGATAACTAATCACCCCTCTCTGTAGGCTGATGACTAATTGTTCTTCTCTGTAGGCTGATGACTCATCGCCCTTCTCTGTTCAATACCCCTGTGGGGTCCACTCCACGTGGCTTTGGCCCATGCTGTGGGACCCAGCTGACGTCCGAGGACTAGTCAGTACAGATAACATTGTTGGGTCAATTATTGTATATGATGATTTAGTTTAGAATATGAAACTCTATCACAATTTTGTTATGTATTTTGAAAAGTTAAAAGATGAAGTTGTATTTAAATTATTAAGTGATATGTGATTGTTGACCATATCAAAATAATAACATTTAATTATAATTTAAGTTATTTTTAAATGTTTTAAAAATATAAATAAACATGACACCACTTGTCTTTTCTAGTTATTAATATAATTTTAAAATTATTTAAATTTTTAAAAACAAAATTAATATGAAAACCTGAAGCAGATAGTTTAAGGCAAAAAACTATAATTAGTTAAATAAATACATAGTTAAGTCATATTGTTATACATTTTTTATGTTTAGTTATATGATGAAACAATAATAAAGAATAAAAGGGAAATAAATTATCTCTATCCAGAGAAAGACAGATGGATGGGTAGTTGGCATTGTATTGATTTTGGAATCTCTAACAGATTCAGTTCTTCTCCATGATTCTGTCCACGTGATCAGTTATCATTGGTCATTCTCACCACTACAAGAATCTATTACCGTCCAAAATAAACACAAAAGAAATAAAAAATAATCAAAACTTATATTTTTTCATATATTAATTATTAATTGCATTAACTATATGCATGGTGTAAGATCATAATTTTTCTTATATATTGGGTCAGAGAGTTCCTTGTTTGCTAGTTTTCTTTGGTTTCACACCATTTTTTTTTCATATACAACCATATTCTTGGACAAGTTCTGATTTCCTCTTCTGCTTCCAGGGTCAGTTCCCAAATCCCAAATTTTACTCTTTTTTATTTTCTTTTCTTCTTTATTTGGGCTTTTGATTTTTTATTTTGGTCTTTCTGCAACTGGGTTTTGAGGATTTTGTCATTTTTATGCATTATTTTCTGCTTAGGTTTATTGGGCTTGATTTTCTTCTGCAAACTTATCTGCTTCCAAGGTGAGTTCATGATTCATCATTTTGAGGTTTTCCTTCAGTTGATTCTGAAACAGTTCTCATTCTTTGAGTTTGTTGGATTCTTCCTTTGTTGCCTGTCTCAGCTTTGATCACTGCATAGAATTTTCCCTGCCGAAGTTTGCCCTGTTTGAAGCTCCGAATATATCTGTTTATCTGGTAAGATCCTGTAATCCGAATTCTGCTAACGGATTTTGTGTTTTTCCTAGATCTGATTATATTTTTCAGCGGAAGGGTTCTTAAATCCTTTTTTACGTATTCGTAATGTTTCCACTTCCGACTTCTCTGTTTCTTAGATGAATTTTAAAAACCTAATTCAATACGAGAGAGGCGAACTTTCAAACCAGATCATCATTTATGATGTTTTCTCCCAACTGGGTCAGCAAGGGTTTCTGCTTTCTCCATTTGTTTTTGCATTTATTGCATGAAGTGAAAAACTTGGATGAATTTCTAAATTCCCATTTCAACAATTTTTTTGTATAAATAGTTATCCTTCAGGCAGGACTATCAATTGGATCCTTAAGGCCTTCTAGTGTTTTTTTTATCATATGGGATGGAAGAACTTATTTGGTTGTTCAAATCTCCAATTCTTGATAATTTTTACCTAGAACAGTCGACTTTCACTCAGGATCATCAATTATAATGCTTTCTCCCAATTGGGTCATGGAGGTTTTCTGCTATGTTTCTGTTTTATTGTATGGTATCGAGGAACTTGGGTAGAATTTTAACTCCCCAAATAAATATATTTTGTACCAAAAACAGTTAATTTTCACTCAGGATCGTCAGTTATATCATCAGTTATATGTTTTCTCCCAATTGGGCTATCAAGGTATTCTAGTCTCCCAATATGGCAATGGATGGAAGAATTTAACTCTCTGTTTCAATTTCCCCTGTTTTTTTTTCTTCACACGCAGAGCTCTGTTTTTAACTGATCTTTGATCAAGGATGGCCATAAAGGCAATTGAGTTGTTGAAAGGAGGTGCAAACCATGAAGAGATAATGGAGGTTCTTGCAGCGGTGGCTGCAGATTTGGGAGATGTAATAGATGATGTGAACTCTTTGCAGGTAAAACCTCTAAAGGGAGCAATGACCAATGAGGTTTTTGAGGTAAATTGGCCAACCAAAAGTGATGGTCATCAGAGAAAGGTTCTGGTTCGATTATATGGTGAAGGTATTGAGGTTTTCTTCAACAGGGTTGATGAAATCCAAACCTTTGAGTCCATGTCAAAGCATGGACAGGGTCCACGCCTTCTTGGACGGTTCACCACTGGCAGAGTTGAGGAGTTCATTCATGCCAAAGTATGTAATTATCTTATTGTGTTTTCCTCCTCTGATTAGATAGTTTTAGGGTAAATCTCTGCTTTAATTCTTAGCATTATTAGCACCAATTATTTTAGTGACGTTTTATATAATATTTATTTTGGTAATATATTTTACAAGACACTGTTTAAGGGTAAATAGTACATATACCTACAGTGTAAAAAGTGATATTCTAAATTTGCTGATTTTTACAATAATTGCTTCAAAAGTTCTATTAATGATTTCTTATTGGTTGAGAGTATACTTATCATGTGCTATCTGAAAATTAACCTTATATTATTAGGTGCTTTGTAGATAAATTATCTGCGATAGTAATAGTAAAGTGGATGCAATGACTGCATTTAAATTGATGGTTTGTGTGGCTTGGAGAATGTATACTTAAAATAAAGTCACTTTTGCTTTTCCAATGTGCTTTATTATTCCATTTAAAAAGTTTTTCTTTGGCCTTGGCTGTTAGCTTTTGTATTTTTTCTCTTTTCCTTTGGACAAATGGAGGGTGTTAGCATTCCCTGTTAGTTCTTTAGAATAAAAAAGAAGCATCTTTTGCATATTAAATTGAGTATTATTGAGTCAACGAGTGCTCCACGATACTTGCTTTCACATCGTTTTTGCTCCAAATTCCAACCACCCCAAATGATATTTCTTACTTTATCGATGAAGAACTTATAAAAATTCTATTAAAGTAAAAGAGTTATAAATTAAAATCTTATTTTGTCCTTATCCTATCTTCTTTTGAGTCCATATGATGATCATTAGTAAAGATGTATTTGTAATTTATGCAATCAAGTACTTGCCTTTATTTGAAGAAATCATTTACCTCTTTTTTTCCTTCTTCCGATTAATTAATTCAATAAACTCTTCTTGAATTAATTAAGTTCTCCATAAATTAAAATTAAGTTTTGAGTCATTTAATTTGTTAAAATTCTCTTGCATATCTTCTCATAATTTTTAGTTTTAACTTTGTATAAGATAAATTTACCTTATCAAGAAGCCTATTTCATTTTTATGTTCTTATTTTTTCAATTATATAAGTGCTTATTGAAGTTCAAACAGGCACGTCCATGAAAATCAATGAAAAAATATTATAGTTTCGTGAAGTTAAAATAAACAATATTTATAATTTTAGAAACTGAAATGAGGATGTAGCTGTTAATTCTTACATCAAAACCACGTGCTTTGGAGATAACTATATTTGCCACGCAGTGTTATAATATAAAAGTGGCTGCAATGATTATATTCAAACTGATGCTTGTGAGAAGGAGAATAATTGCATGATGTAAAAATCACTATTTTTCCCTTTTCCGTTTTATTTTATTATTATATTCAATAAGTTTTTCTCTGCATCGTTGGACATGGCCCTTCACTTTTCTATTTTATTCTCTTTTCCTTTGGATGATTGGAGAGTCCACATATCTCTCAGTGGGAGCTGCATAATTTTGGCATCATAAACAACAGTGCTTCTTTGTAGTTTCCATGACAGAGATTTTCTACCAGAGAAAGAAAAGCTGTCCCATTTTATAGCTAGGAAGATTTCTTTATCCACCCAGCTCAAAGATGGATACTTTGTATTATGTTTAAAGACTGAAAGGCTTTATTTATACACAATGTAAAAGCAAAATTAGTAAGACAAAATGCTGTTGATTTTGAACAGTTCAATTCGATGAGTTTTGGTGTAATTTTCTTGTGATTTTCTCTCATGACGTAGATTATCTGTTAGTAAGTAACCTGATATAATCCAAATACCTGTAATACATTCCTCTTTATTTTCCTGTGGATTAAAATCAATTTAGCAGACTATGATAATTGTGTGTAACATGCTTTTTCTTTTCCTATTTTGGATTTTTAGACACTCTCAGCTGCGGACCTTCGTGACACTGAAATATCTGCTTTGGTAGCATCTAAGATGAGGGAGTTTCACAATCTTCACATGCCTGGAACAAAGAAGGCTCAGCTTTGGCAGCGATTGAGGTAATAAAATAATAGATATCATGCTACTCTTCAAAAACATTTATATTGTTGTACACAATTATATAAGCCCTATGTTCAACCAGGAAATGGCTTAGTCATGCCAAAAGTCTGTGCTCTCCAAAAGATATCAAGAAGTTTGACCTGGATAAACTAGATGCTGAAATAAATATGCTTGTGGAGTTGCTATCGCTAGGATATCAAGAGATTGGTTTTTGTCACAATGATCTACAATATGGTAACATAATGATGGATGAAGATACAAGAACAATCACTTTAATTGTAAGCTATATATTACTATATTTTAGTTATTTATTCTATTTTGTTGGCTTTGTGGATGTTCTTTTTAAAACATTTATGGAAATGCAAGATATGAGCTACTTTCTCTCTATATTATCTTAATTTATATTCATAGTTGTGATGGATAAATTTATCTATATTGTTGAACTTTCACACTCTTATTTAGTCATCTTTAAAAGGTGTTCATCAAAAGTTATTCGCACAAGTATTATGACACTTGAGTTCCTTAACCAAGGTTTGAGATTTGTTTTCCAACTTACCCATGAAACTGGAGATACCGCTTTACTCCAAAAATGTGCCAATCAAGTGAGGGCTTAGTTGGGTGTCAAATAAGAAGTTCTAGATACCTCTTTTGGTCAAAATATACATATAAGAATTGTAACTGAATACCATGTCAAATATTCTTTTTCATATTTCATCTATCATATTTTTCTATAATGATGTATTCATTCCTATTGTTGTTGTTTTTCAATGATACAGGACTACGAATATGCTAGTTACAACCCTATTGCATACGATCTAGCAAATCATTTCTGTGAAATGGTGGCAAACTATCACAGTGACCAACCTCATGTTCTTGACTACACTAAATATCCCGGTAAGTTAATTGTAGATATATTTTACAGTCTCCATTACATTTTACAGTGCTTCATTTGGTTCCCAACTTTATGCGTATTTTATTGAGATCACTCTTCTGAGACTATAAATTGTATGACAGGTCTTGAGGAGCGTCAAAGGTTTGTTTATAATTATTTGAGTTCTGAAGGTTAGTCCACTAAAATTTTACTCCAACATACCACAAAAATACATATTATTGGAAGAGATCTGGATTTAGGTAACCGCTATTGATCTATTTCCCAGCTGAAAGAATTAACTTCCTCTACAATTTGGTTGACCTCTGATATCACTCAATCTTATATTTTTAGTTTCTATACTTTGATTGTAATTAAAATAAAGTGTAAAGGTTTTTTACACTGAATATCCAATTTTATACTACTTCAAATCAGAAATTATTTACTTTTCTTAGAATTACTTCAAAAAGTCATATCTTAAATTATTTTTAATTGGTTGATATTGTAAAATTCCTTAGGTTAATGATTCAATAAAAAAACTCTTGAAATACAACAGGGAAAATCATGTTTGTCCTAAGTATGAATTGTAACAGCGTTTACACTATTGATCAGTCTGTCCTTGCAGATGTGGAGCATGCATTGCATGCATTTGTTTATCTTATTCGTAGGCACGATGCAAGTCCCCCTTATCTCTTCAACTTCAATGTGAATGTAATTTTAAGAATTGTTTTACTGACAAAGGATAACTCTGATTAAAGCTTTGAAAATCATGTTTCAAATACTGAAGTCATTTCAAAGACGATGCTTCTGAATTTCATACATCTTTACCAACTTTATTTGGAAACTTATACACAGGTAAGAAACCAAGCAACAGTGAAGTGGAGCAACTACTTAATCTTGCAGAAAAATACACTCTTGCCAACCATCTATTTTGGGGCTTATGGGGACTTATTTCGGTATTCTATGCTTTTCCCTTTTACGAAAAATGTTTTCATCCCTTATCTCGAATTTCAGTTTTCATCTTTGTAAAAATATAGTCTCTAACTATGAACAAAATCCATGTCACTTTTGATAAATGTAGAGACTAAAGTGTATTAAAATTTTAGAGCTAAAACCAAAATTTGAGACGTAAAAAAATATTACCCTTTTTATTCTTTCTGGTTACACTGAAGATGGTTACTTTTGTTTGCTAAGTGTGTTGCTATGTGTGCTGCAGAGTTATGTCAACACAATTGACTTTGACTACAAGGAGTATGCAAGGCAGAGGTTTCAGCAGTACTGGTTGAAGAAGGCTACTCTATTGGAGTCACCTGGTATCATTTCTGAATATGAAATGATGAATGGCTCACACCATTGACATGATTGTTTCTTATGTATTTAGTTTAGTTCTCCTCGGTGTGTATTGATTAATAATATAGATAGGCATGCTATGATGCATAAAATCTGTAAATACAAATAAGTATAATGTGTGATGGGCTTTTGCCATGTTAAAACAGTTATGTTAGTAATCCCTCCTTTTGGGATAAGTTGAGGAATGAAAGGAAAATTCCTAGTTGTGTTGTCATTTGCTAGAGATGAAGTGTTATGCTGTGAATGAAATTTATGGTAATTATATAAATATGAAGAACAACCTATTTTTGCCACATAAGACTTAAAGAGCAAAGGTGACTACAATTTATATATTTGGTCCTTTTTTTTATCATGTTTTGAATTGGATCTTGTGATTGTTTATCTTTCAAAAAAACTTTATAGCTATTATATTAGAACTAAATACAAAGAGACGAAACACTTAAAATAATGAAAATCATATGATGTCATAGAAAGTGTGTATAAAATTATTGATAACAACTAAATGACAGTTGGTTATGGTCACAGAGATGTTCAGTTTTGTTCTTATGTTGTGCCATGTGATAATCCAACCCTTTACACACGTTTTAAATAAGACAATTTATGAATTACATTATTTGTTCATAATCTCTTCATTCACTGCATAATGTAGAGTATTCCCTTATCAATAAACTGTTTTCCCATATCAAATTCACATTCCCATTAGTTTTTGACCAATAATATGAAATTATGTGAAATTTATTATGTATGAATATCATTGCGTTTTATAAGCGTTAAGAAAATCCTAAATCCCAAACATGCCTTTAATTTACGATTTATTTCTTTTTATACCCCCATGTTTTCCTCTTCCACCCCATAAATGTTAAAAATCCTACTGTCTGTTGTATAGGAAGGCTTATGTGTTATATAGGAAGGCTTGAATCCAAAAATTACTTTCTAACTGCGCAACTCAGATGTCATTTATTTTTCTAAAGAATAATGACTTGTGCAATTTGAAATAGACTTTTAGAATAATTTTTAAATTGTGTAGTTTAGAAATGATCTTTTCATATGACAGTCTATTATAGGTAGTTGAAGTCTCTTTTGGATTACACAATAATTTCTTCCCAAAAAAGACATCCGAGTTCTACATAGAATAGTTGAAACTAAGACTGGAGTGAAGAAATACAATTAGGGCGGTTCAAGGTTAATTTTGTCTTTTAAACATCTGATGGGGAGTAGGAAGAAAGCATGATGGTGCAAAAAGAAATTCTCCTAATTTACAAGACTATATTCTTTATTTGGCCCAAGTGCCTCCTTCATACATATTTTTTTTATCCTCACAAAAGTGAAAATTCTCATTTTTTCCTTAAAAATTTAAAAAATAACTTTCAAATTATACAATTTGAAAGTTTTTTTACTTTGCCGAAGTAATTTTTCGAATGAAAAAAACTTTTAGATTGAAAAATCCAAAAATCATTTTTAACTCAGAAATTTTCTTAACTTCTATATGACTAATAATAGATTGTAGAATTTGAAAGTGTTTATAACACAATCCGAAAAAAAATTAATATAAGAAATAATTTTTAAATTACATAATTTAAAACATGGTCTTTCTTAATTCAGAGTGTCAACAAGGAAACTGCTTGGTGTTTTTAACCACTCCCATATATGGATATGGAAGGTATGAGAATGCAAAAAGAAATGGCTCGTAGCATATCATGTACTTTTAATTCAAAAACATTTTTTTATAAATAAAACATTATTTAGGTATTTGAAAAAATAAATTGACATTATTTAGGTATTTGAAAAAATAAATTGATGTCACGTTAATTCTAAAATTTAAAAAATTCAAAAAATATTCTTAGTATGTCAAATAAGTCTTTAAGAATAATTATTTACTGATATTTTAGTTTTTAAATATATATTAATGTTCTTATTTTAGTCACATGAATTTTTAAATTTAGACTAAAGAGATTACTACGTTCCACGTTTAGAATTTTCATTTTTTGACATTTACCACCCTTATTTTCATTGTTCTGGCGGGCTAGTCAGAGATACTTTTATACAACTCAAAAATATTTTTTGACATGTTTTATAGCGAATAGGGAATTTAATTAGAATGCAAGACTATTTAATCATGAATAGTTAGTAAGATAATTAACTTTCATAATTACATTAAAAGACATTTAAAGTTATTTCTAATAATGATATAAAAAACATTTATTCTAGCATTATATCAAAATTAAACTTTCATTGCACTAATGTTGGTTGGCATTATTATTCAAGAAGAAAAACACAATTCATCTCGTTCTTTCTATTATTCTCTCAAATAAGATAAAAGGAATGACTTGTAAGAACAAATGAAATTCATCCAAATTAAGTAGTTTGTACATCTCAAAACTCTGGTTTGGTTGGAAGAGAAGACCTTAGTTGATTGCTGAAAACAATTTATCTCATTCCATAACTGTAGGGATATCGTGTGTGGAAGCGTAATAATTTTAACCAAAGATTATGAGAAATTAAAGTAACAAGAAAAATGAGAATGATACCAGAATTTTTAGGTGGAAAACTCCTTTAAATAGAGGTAAAAAACCACCGGCGAGAACCAAAAAAAAAACCTTCCACTATAATGGTACTGGGAGTACAATGAATTCCTCTCAAACTAATAGATAAATAGCCCCAAAACAAATTCTCTCTATATGGGTTAAACACTTACACCCAAAGAGAAGAAATAGAGAGTATATGAAAGGAGAGAGAGGAAGCAAGTGTGTTGCTATTTTTTTGTGTGTGTTACATTGGTTGAAGGAAGTCACTATATATAGTGGTTTTAGGAGACAACAACAAACAAAAGCAATTAATTGAGAATGGTAACCTCCCTTTGATGACAATTAATTATAAACGATAAGTAACCTCCCTTTGATGACAATTAATTGTGAAGGTAAGTAACCTCCCATTGATTTCAATTTAATGACAAGAAAACGGAAAGAAAAGGTGAGTCATATCCCACAAATCTCCACCTTGACTTGCCTTTGACTGGAACACTCTCTCGCCATGAAGCCTTGATTAAGTATGGATAATACCAGCTAAGTTCAGGCAATGATCAAACTTAGCTGGTGGAAGTGCCTTGGTCAACATGTCTGCAGGATTTTCGGCTGTATGAATTTTTTCAACAATTATATCTCCTGGATCAACAATGTCTCGGATAAAATGGTGCTTAATTTCAATGTGCTTGGTCCTTGAGTGATACTTGTTGTTCCTGGTTAAGTGGACAACACTCTGACTATCACAAAATATAACAAGAACATCTTGTTGAAGACCAAGTTCACTTACCAAGCCTCGAAGCCATATAGCCTCTTTCATACCTTCTGTAGCAGCGATATATTCTGCTTCAGTGGTGGACAAGGCCGCAATGGCTTGAAGTGAAGAATACCAGCTGATAGCAGAACCACATAGGGTAAAAATGTAGGTTGAAAGTGACCTTCTCCGATCTAAATCACCACTATAGTCAGCATCAACATAGCCAACTGCTCCTCCGGGATCGGCTCTATGTTGATCAAATACCAAACCAAGATCGGGAGAACCTTTTAGATAACGAAGTATCTATTTAACGGCTTCCCAGTGTGCCTTGCCTGGATTATGCATGAACCTGCTAACAATGCTAACAACATAAGCTAAATCAGGCCTGGTACATACCATAGCATACATGAGACTTCCAATTGCATTTGAATACGGGACATGTGACATGCGCCTTTTGTCCTCGTCTGATTTTGGACACTGATCTGATGACAACTTGAAGTGGGTGGCAATTGGAGTATTAACAGATTTGCAATCTCGCATTCCAAATTTGTCAAGCATCTTAAGAACATACTTCTTTTGTGATAGAAAAAGTTTTCCAGCTTGACGATATCTACTGATCTCCATTCCTAAAATTTTCTTGGCAGGACCTAAGTCCTTCATATCAAATTCACTGCTAAGCTGGGCCTTTAACTTGTTAACTAAAGATTTATCTCTTGCGGCAATCAACATGTCATCTGTAAGGACCTGGAAAAATTAAATTGGAATACAAGTGGTATATTTAAATAATTTCGGAAGGTGTCATTATCTAAAATACAAAGTTGGTAAATGAAGTTTCGTAGTGGCAGACATCGGACGTCGCCCTTGACCTGGGACATGATCGCCTGTCGAGTAGGTTGTACATGATCACCGAAATTGCACGTAGTAGGTGGTCACCATCCTGGATCAACCAGAGTGGGTTTCAACAGCCACGCGTATCAAGGTGTGGGTTAAACCTTAGATGCGCTGTGCATGCGAACTCTATGCTTGAGCGAAAGAGATCACCCTTAGTGTAGCATGCATGGAAGAACGAGGAGAAGTGCTGATCTACTCTTGGAAATATGAAGCCACCGACGTCACCGAGTCATGTGGAGAAGATACCTTAGACGTAACATAGTGGAATGAAGGACCTCAAGGAAGGCGTGGCGATGTGTCATCGAGCATCGCCAGGGCGCAAGGCATGCAGGATCGCCTGGGCGCGAGGGGCATGCGGGCATCATCAGGGGAGAGGTCATCGGTTGTTAACCTTCGCGCGAGAGGTCATCGGTTGTTAGCCTTCGCGCGAGAGGTCATCGGTTGTTAACCTTCGCGCGAGAGGTCATCGGTTGTTAGCCTTCGCGCGAGAGGTCATCGGTTGTTAGCCTTCGCGCGAGAGGTCATCGGTTGTTAGCCTTCGCGCGAGAGGTCATCGGTGGATAGTCTTCGCGCCTGTGGTCATCGGTGAAAAGGTCATCGCGCTACGTTAAGTTATACGCAGAGAACGTGGGACCCAGACATCCAGCATGAGACGTTCTGCACGCGCGCCACGTAGACGAAAAGGGTGGTTCAGAATAGTGACATCAGAATGTTGGCATGCGCGGGAGACACTCACGGTCGTACTGTTCAGAGCAGTGGCTGGCATGCACAAGCGACAAACAGTGGCAGTACTGTTCAGAGCAGTGGTTGGCATGCACCAGAGACAACAGTGGTAGTACTGTTCAGGGCAGTGGTTCTCAGACTTCTCTGCAGAGTGGGTGGTGGCAGCTGCTTTTGGAGGGATAAGTTGGTTTAAGTTACAGAAATCCACTGCTGAGAGAAAAGGAAGACATTGTTGTAGTCGAAGAGAGAAAGAGTGAGTTCCCTCCTCTCCATTTCTCTCCTTCACACTGCGATTCTAGTACACCTTCACGCGGGAATACGACGAGCGACAGCCACCATTGGAGCACTTGGGTGGTTCTCTGCAAGCTCTTCAAAACCAGACACAAGAACAGAGTCAAGGCGTTCTTCAAGCTTCGTTGGATTTCGGAACTCCTGGTGTTTGCGCAAGTCCAGGTAAGGGAAGCTAGCCCTCTTTTTCCATACAAGCCACAGTGTAGCTATCTCTGAAGTGAGGGCGACGTGGTCGCCACTTTTGTTTTCATCTGCGTAAAATGCTCTGTTTGTGTGCTTGGGCGACGTGGTCGCCGGTTTTTAAACATAGCCTTTGAAATACCATGTTCTTGAACTAGACCGCCGGTTTTGGCGCTGTTTTACGAAATCTCTGTTTTTGATGTTGTTTTGAAACTACTTGAGATTTACATGAGATATTCGAAGATCTGAAGCTTTGAAATGTTTGTGGATGTGATTTGAATCATTTACTTGAATGGTAGGATGTGTTTGAATGCTGTGAATGTGGGATCGAGGCATAGTATTTTCAGGAAAGGAAATACCGTGTAAGATCTGTATAGGTGTATTGACTAGGGGCTTGTCTAGAAGGAGATATCCTGACTCTGCTGAGATAATGAAATCACGTAGATGAAGTTATTCAGTTGGTGAGAGTCGAAGGAGGTTCGTATGAATGGGCGAGTTGTTCAAATGGGAACGAGCTCGGCCTGTTATACGAATTAACCTTGTCATACCGAGAGGATGGTAACAATGAGATGGTATATGCGCATGCTGTGTGGATTCACAGTGGTAGGTATGACAGGTGCAAATCTCTGGGCCTGAGTCAACACACGAGTCAATCCGGAAGTAGTGTCAAGTGTCTTGTGTTGTGAGTCAGTGGAAAGTCTGACATGTGAAATGAGAAACTGGAACATTGATAGACACTTGATGCTGTGTTGTGAAATGGAATGACTATGGGAAATGTAGTGAATTTGTGATTTTGGGCGATCAGCTGAATGCTAATTGTAGTTCTACGTTTTACATGGATAATTTGGAACTTGGTTTACTTTGATTGTCATGTTCATGATTTAAACTCTATTTAAAGATATCTAGCTTACCCTTTATTTTGTATTGCTCTGTGGCTGTTTTCTATTAAAAACTGTGATGATCGTGTCTTTTACACGGGAGCAGATGATCTTCCAGGGAGTAGAGCTCCTCAGTGAGTGGTCGCCGGAAGGAGATCGCCTATCTCCGTCTCTACCGGGTGATCGCCGGTTTCTACCTCTCGGTGGTGATCGCCGGTTTTCGTGTCCTGATAGAAGATCGCCCGTTTTGAGGTCTTCTGTTAGAGATCGCCGTTTTAAAGTTGGAGATCGCCGTTTTCTTTTGAGATCGCCTGTCTTACTGCATTTCTTTTATTATTTTCGTAAAAGCTTGCAAACAATTGATTTGGTTATGTATTAAACTCCCTAAGGGGAGTAACTTCATTTCATATATATATATATATACATTTTATTTTGCACTCTTCAATATTATTTGGTTACACTTAATTTCAATTATACATGTATGTATGTATTATTTTGGTGGGATGTTACATATGGTAGGACCATACAATTCTGGGAACCTCTTCTGCCCAATTCCCCTTGGCTTTCTCTAATCTTCGCTTCAGTCCCCTAAGCAGTACTCGGTTGGCTGACTCCACCTGCCCGTTGGTCTGCGGGTGTTCTACTGAGGCGAACACTTGCTGTATCTTCAGTTCTTCGCACATCTTTCTCAACTGATGACTGGTGAACTGAGTGCCGTTGTCGGATACCAGCCTCTTGGGTACTCCGAAACGACAGACAATATTCTTCCAGACAAAATGCTCGACCTTCTGAGCAGTGATGTGGGCCACTGGTTCCGCCTCCACCCATTTTGTGAAATACTCGATGGCCACTATGAGGAACTTCATCTGCCTGATCGCCAGAGGAAAAGGTCCCAGGATGTCGATTCCCCACGTGTGAAATGGCCACGGGCTATGGATGGACTTCAACTCCTCCGGGGGCGCCTTATGCCAGTCTGCATGAAGTTGGCATTGTTTGCACCGCTGAGCGTACTTCACACAGTCTTCCTTCAGCGTTGGCCAGTAATACCCTGCGTGGAGGATTCTACTTGCCAAAGCACGACCACCGACGTGGCTTCCGCACACCCCTTCGTGCAACTCTGACATGAGTCTAGTGCATTGCTCTCCATGCACGCACATTTGTACTGGGTGGGAAAAGCCAAATCTAAACAAGTTCCCATCGATTAGAGTAAACTTACTCGAGCTCTTCTTTATCTTCTTTGCATCTGTTGGGTCCAGTGGGAGCACACCATCCTCTAGGTACAACTGGTATGGCGTTATCCACGTATCGGGCCCCTTGACAGCGCAGACTTCCATCGCCTCCTCGGTCCTTGCCGGTCGCGCCCTCACCCTCGGTGCTTTCAGCGTTTCTTGAGTCAGGGACCGATGACTGATCGCCAGACGCTCCACTGACTTGGATACTTGAAGTATTTGATTGTCAGATACGAACGCTCGTGGTACCTTTAAAGTCTCTTGAATGACGGTCCTCTGTTTTCCCCCCTTGCCTGAGCTGGCCAGCTTGGCAAGCAGATCTGCTCTGGCATTTTGCTCGTGGGGCACATGCACCAACTCGAACTCATCGAAGGACGTCTTCATGAGTTGGATGTACTCTAGGTAGGCTGCCATCTGAGGATCTTTCGCCTGGAACTCCCCTGTAACTTGACCAGTGACTAGCAACGAATCACTCTTAGCCACCAGACTTCTTGCTCCCATCTCTTTCGCCAGCAACATTCCTGCGATCAGGGCTTCATACTCCGCCTGATTGTTGCTAGCCTTGAAGGCAAAGCGAAGGGATTGTTTGATCAGCACCCCGTTCGGGCCTTCCAGAATGACTCCAGCGCCGCTTCCTTGCTGATTGGAGGAGCCATCCACTGATAAGACCCATCGAAAAACTACGCCTTCTGCAGGTGTCGCGACCGGCGACAGTTCAACCACGAAGTCGGCGAACACCTGCCCCTTGATCGGTCCTCGGGGCTCGTACTGGATGTCGAATTCTGAGAGTTCCACAGCCCACTTGACCATCCTTCCTGCTACGTCTGGCTTCTTCAACACGTTCTGGATGGGCAAGTCTGTCATGACCATTATGGTGAAGCTGTGGAAATAGTGTCTGAGCCTTCTAGCTGAAAAAACTACCGCCAGTGCTGCCTTCTCCAGGGTCTGATACCTCGTTTCTGGGCCTCGCAGTACCTTACTTACAAAATACACAGGTTTCTGGACCTGATCCTGCTCTAGTACCAGGACCGAGCTGACCGCCCTCTCTGTCACAGCAAAATACAGGCGAAGAGGGGTGCCCATTTGTGGTTTACACAATACTGGTGGGCTCGCCAGATACTCCTTCAGCTTCAAGAAGGCTTCTTCGTATTCCGGTGTCCACACGAATCTACTGCAGCGCTTGAGACATTGGAAAAACGGATGACCCTTCTCTCCTCCAGCAGACATGAACCGTGACAAGGCGGCCAACCGACCAGTGAGCTGTTGCACCTCCTTCACCCTGTTTGAGATTTAAATGTGAAATACATGTGCTATTCGAAAATCTGAACCTTTGAAATGACTGTTGTTGTGATTTGAATCATTCATTTGAGTGGTATGATGTTTTGAATGTTGTGGATATGGGATCGAGGCATAGTATTTTCAGGAAAGAAAATACCGTGTAAGATCGTGTGTAATGTGTATTGACTAGGGACCTGTCTAGAAGGAGATATCCTGACTCTGCTGAGATAATGGAACCACATAGAGGAAGTTATTCAGTTGGTGAGAGTCGAAGGAGGTTCATATGAATGGGTGAGTCGTGTGAAAAAGAACGAGCTCGGCCTGTCTTATGAATTAACCCTGTCATACTAGGAGAGTGAAGATATTGAGATTCATTTATGCGCATGGCTGTGTGAGTTTCACAGCGACCCCGTGTGGGTGATGTAGTATGACAGGTGCAGATCTCTGGGTCTGAGTCAACGCACGAGTCTTCCGGAAGTAATGTTAAGTGTCTTGCGTGATGAGTCAGTGGAAGTCTGACGTGAGGAATGAGGAACATTGAAATTGTTAGACACTTGATGCATTATGTGAAATAGAATGACTCTTGAGAATATTGTGCAATATGTGTTTTAGTTGATGGTTTACGTGGGTGTCTTTAATTTGTTTCATCTTGATTTTAAAGTATAATATCTAAACTCTTTTTCAAATGTCTAGCTTACCCTGTGGTGTTTCTTTGGTGTTGTGTTTGGCTCTTTCTTAAACCTGTGATGATCGTGTATAACTTACACGGGAGCAGATGATGTTGCAGGAAGCTGAGCTCCTCAGTGAGTGGTCGCCGGAAGGAGATCGCCTGTTTCTACTTCTGTTAGGCGATCACCCTTTTGCTGTCTTCTGATAGGAGATCGCCCTCTTCTGATAGGAGATCGCCTGCCTTGTTTTTTTTACTGTATTTTGTTTACGTTTTCTGGAAAAGTGACCGAATTTGTATTAAACTCCCTGTGAGGAGAAACTACATTTCATATATATAATTTTGTTCACTTCAATCTATTTGTTACCTTTATTTTCATTATATAAACATGAATAGAATTTTGGCGGGATGTTACAGCACGCACCGATGACTGATCGGTGCCTCGTCACTTCTCGCGCTCTGCTTCCAGGCGCTCAAGTAGGAACCGATCTTCTGGTGGTGGTCACTCGGTAGCTGACCACTGATCGCTGTTCTTTGAACGATCTCCACCCTGGTTCATCTGCTTTCCCGTGCCACGCGTCAGTCTGCGACTGACCCACGTCGTCATCAGCTGCTGACGTCATCGACTACCGATGACCGACCGGATCAGTGTGGTTTGACTAAAGTCAATACCCTAGGCAGCCCCCACTTTTTGTATTTCCATCCCTACCCTTTAAGCTTGCTCACCAAGGCTCCTAAATCTATAAATAAGGAGGCCTACCTCATGTATTTTCAAGATTAATTTGAGTAAAGTTATGCTTCCAAATTTGTGCCATACTTACTCCCTTGCCTAAATCTCTTGATTTATGGTTTTAATCTTCACTCCTTCACCACCAAAGAGAGCTGGCCAAACCTCTCTCATTTTCATACACTTCATGCACCTTCAAGATCACCATCACTCCTAGGAGGGTCTTGCTCATTTCAACCATAAGCTTCCGCATTCATCATCACCAAGGAACTCCAAAATCCAAAGAAGAGCTCAACATGTGAAGGCTATCATTTATAGCCTAAGGTGTTGAAATGCAAGCTGCACAAAATAAAAAATCTGCTCCCTAAAGGTTTCTAGAATCAGCGCCAATCACAAAGGATGAGAAAGGTGTGATCCTTCTCTTACTTTGGCACCTCCTTATTTACTTCTACACCTATCTACTAATACACCCCCCCTAAGACTCCTAACTAAAAGATTAAAAGATGCTATAACACTAGAGGTTTCTAATGTTTCCCTCTAAGCACCATCAACCAAAGAAATTACAAAAAGAGAGAATAATTGTTCCCTAGCTCCTAAAGCTTTGAACATGCTTCTTGTAAGCCTTTGAGGTGGGCTTTGATCTTCATGGGCGTCCTCTATTTGCACCTCTACCTCTTCTTGATCTTATTGATTGGCCTCCATGTCCACTAGAGCTTGATCTCCATCAACTTACGTGCCTCAACCTTGGCTGCTTAGGCCACGAAGGACTTCTCTTGGAACCATACTATTCTCCCCCTTTCTTTAACAAGGTAGGAGAGGTTCGCTTACGTGCCTCGACCTCGGCTTTCAAGCCATGGAGGACTTCACTTTACTGTTCAACACAAATATATCTTTCTCAATTCTTTTCTTTTATTGGGTGACCTCGTTAAAAAACCCTGGTAAGGGAATAAGAGTGTCCCCTTCCTTCCTTCGTTACACTCCTCTACTACGAAGTTTTGGAATCATGGCGAGTTCTCTTGGATTTCCATTGGGATCATGGCATCTGATCCATACACCAGACTGAAAGGTGTCTCCTTCGTGGTGGATTGTGGAGTGGTGTGGTAGGCCCACAAGATTCGAGGAACCTCATCTGCCCAGGTTCTCTTAGCTTTCTCCAACCTCCTCTCCTACCAATCAATAACGCTCACCTTGGGCACCTTCAGTGTCTCTTGAGTCAACGACCGGTGCCCTCTTCTTCCGACCTCCAAGCACCTCACACATTGGACCTCTCCCGTACAACTTACGGTGGTCCTGGGTGACTTTAGAGTCTCTTGAATAACTGACCTCTGACGACCTCCCTTACCTGAGCTGGCGAGTTTGGTCAATAGGTCTGCTCACACATTCTGTTCAAATAGCTACATCTATTCCGAGCTAAGTCGTCTCACCATGTGCTAGTTTGAATGACCACACCTCTTTCAAGTCAATTCATCTCAGAGGGTGTAACATCCCGCCAAATCCTTTTCATATTTATATAATGAAATAAAGGTAAAACAATAATATCGAAGTGAACATATATATATATATATATAATGAAATTTCTCCTCACAGGGAGTTTAATACATATCCAGTCAGTTTCCAAACTTAAACAAAATACAGCAAAATAGAAAAACAGGCGATCTCCTAACAGAAACAGAAAACAGGCGATCTCCTTCCGGCGACCACTCACTGAGGAGCTCTACTTCCTGCAACATCATCTGCTCCCGTGTAAATTATACACGATCATCACAGGTTTACGAAAACATCCACAAAACAAAAATGCAGGGTAAGCTAGATATTTTAAAGAGAATTTAGATATGAAACTTTAAAATCAAGATAAAACAAATTTAAGACACCCACGTAAAAACCATCAACTTTCTCATTCCCTTCACATGACCATCAAGTAATCACATATTTCACAATTTCCTCAAGAGTCGTTCAATTCACATACTCCATCAAGTGTCTATCAATTTCAATGTTTCTCATTTCTCACGTCAGACTTCCACTGACTCATCACACATAGACACTTGACACTACTTCCGGAAGACTCGTGCGTTGAACTTAGCATCCAGAGACCTGCACCTGTCATACTTCATTACTGTAATGTTCCCACAGCCATGCGCATCAACATAATCTCGATCTCAATCTCAATATCCTCACTCTCACAGTATGACAGGGTTAATCCATATAACAGGTCAAGTTAGTTATCTTTCAAACGACTTACCCATACATATGGACCTCCTTCGACTCTCACCAACTGAATGACTTCATCTATGTGACTCCATCATATCAGCAGAGTCAAGATCGTCTCATTCACAGGATACTCACTGATCAATACACCTCATAACCAATCTCAACATGGTATTTCCTTTCCTAAAAATACTATGTCTTGATCCCACATTCACAACAATCAACACATCATATAACACTTAAATGAACGATTCCAATCACAGCAACAATCATTCCAAGGTTCAGATTTTCAAATATAGCATGCATTTCACATTTCAATCTCAAACAGTTTCAAACGACACTAAAACATGGGAGTTCGAAATTAACATTTAAAACCGGCGATCACGTCGCCCCACACATAAAAACAGAGCATTGTGAAAAAGAATATGAAACCGGCGACCACGTTGCCCTCACTTCAGAACCTACTCGCCTAAAGTTTTTATAAACGAAAATGCTAGCTTCCCTTACCTGGACTTGCGTAGAATCTCACTACGAGCTCCAACCCAACGCGATTCAAGGATGCCTTAACTCTGTTTCACGGCTTTGATCATAACACTTGCAAAGCACAACGTCAGGAATCCAGGGGCAGTCGCCGATCTTCAATTGGTGCTTGAGGATGCCTGAATCGCAGCGCGAAGGAGAGAAAAGAGAAGGATGAAGGTAAACTCACTCTGTCACTCTTGAACCTCTGCAACGTTCTTTGCCTCTCAGAAGTGAGTTTTTGAATCTAAACCAACTTGTCCACAAATGCCGCTGCCACCACCCACTCTGCAGAAAAGCTTGCGTGCACACTTCCTTGAACAGTACGACCACGTGTGTCTCTGCGCATACCAACTCTCTGATGCCAACTATTCTGAAACACCCTTTTTGTCTACGTGTCGCGCGTGCAGGACGTCTCATGCTGGGAGCCTGGGTCCCACCTTATCTGTGTGAAACACGACATCGCGCGATAACCTTCCACCGATGACTCATCCTGGTGGACGACCGATGTCTCTCTCTGGAAAACGACCGATGTCTCTCTCTGGAAGATGACCGATGTCTCTCTCTGGAAGACGACCGATGTCTCTCTCTGGAAGACGACCGATGTCTATCCCTGGCGACGACTGCATGTCTCTCGCCCTGGCAATGCCCGCATGTCTCGCGCCCTGGCGATGCCCGCATGTCTCTCGCCCTGGCGATGCCCGCATGCCTCGCGCCCTGGCGATGTCCGCATGTCTCGCGCCCAGGCGATGCCCGACGACACATCGCCACGCCTTGATGAAGGTTCTTCATCCCACTATGTTACGTCCAAGGTATCATCTCCACATGACTTGGTGACGTCGGTAGCTTCACATTTCCAAGAATAGATCAGCACTACTCCTCGTGCGCCCATGCATGCAACACTAAGGACGATTTCTTACGCTCAAGCATAGAGCTTCGCATGCACAGCGTATCTAAGACTTAACCCACACCTTGATACGCGTGGTTTTTGGAACCCACTATGGTTGATCCAGCATCTTGACCACATACTAAGTGCACTTTCGGCGATCATGTGCACCATAGGCGATTGGCGATCATGTACCGGAGAAGTCGGAGATCGCCTCCGTCTTCAACAACGGCGATCTCGTAGACTTCTAAGCTACACTTTTCTTCCTCTACTCTTCTTGATCCACATGTCTTCCTCGAGCACACCCACGTGATTACCTCACGATAAAGTCATCGCACCTGACTACTTGGTTAATACAATGGTCAGCCGACCAACCTCTACCAGCTGATCCCAGACCTTGGTCGACGTCCGAGGTCCGACTACTACGAAACTTCTATTACCAGCTCTTTGTATTTTAAATAATAACATCTTCTGAAATTATTTAAATATAACACTTTCATTTCAATTAAAGTTTCTAGGTCCTTACATTCTCCCCAACAAGAAAAATTTTCGTCCTCGAAAATTGAATTACAAGGAAAAGAGGTAGGGATAGGCTTCTCTCATGGTTTCTTCTAATTCCCAAGTTGAATCACCCGATCTGTCATCCCACACCACCTTCACCATGTTGATGGTCTTGCCTCTGAGCTGCTTACTCTGTTGATCGTCAATCCTGACTGGTTTCGCTTCAAACGACAAGTCATCCCTGATCTGCACATCGTCCACTTCCAACACGTGACTAGGGTCTACAAGATACTTCCTTAGCTGTGACACGTGAAAGACATTATGCAGATTTGCTAATTGGGGAGGTAGGGCGATTTCATAAGCCACTGGATCGATCCTCCTTAAGATCTGATATGGTCCAACAAACTTAGGAGACAGCTCCTTTGATCTGATAGCTCGTCCTACACCCTTGGTCGGTGTCACTTTCATAAATACATGATCTCCAACTACAAACTCCAAAGGTCTTCTCCTCATTGTCAACATCATCACTGCCTCTACAAGAGTTATTATCCTTGTGTTCATTTAAGGCCAGAAGTGTCTTCACAGCCTTGTCAGCTTCATCATCACAGCCACCACCAGAGTTGTTACCCTTGTCCTCATGAGCTACATAGAGTGGCTCCCTCAAAGTTATTCCCTTCATATTTCCCAGATCCACAGGGGTTTCCCAACCAAACGATTCTTGCTCACCTTCTTAGCAACTTCAACTTTGGGGATGGATGATGATTCACTTTCTAAGGCAGAGCAATCTGACGAAGATCCATCTACCACTGACATTAGCTGCAGTTACAACACCTTCCCACCACCCATCATACCACCAGGCATCCACTGCTGATTCAAATTCAAGTGGGCGACCTGAATGGCGTTCAGGAGAGCATGGCTTGACTGTTAAGCGGCCTGAACATCGCATACCCAATTAATCAGTAGCTGCCCCTCTAGATGAAGGGACCCATTCCTCTAGTTTCTGTGGTCCCTCTTTATCAAGCAACTCATCGTACTGGACCTTCAGCAGCGTTGAAGACACACTCCAGATTTTTCATCTAAACCAACATTCTCTAACGCCACTATCTTGCCAAAGTACCTCTATTCTAGCACCGACCTGGAAGAACAGATTAGGCTTTGGTCAACATTTTGTCATTTCATTGGTAGGAGTAGAGACTTGCAGACTAGAAAACCCCTCTCAAATTTGATCCTTAAACTTCTAATTCCTCTTGTTTCAGATGTCCATCATTGGCACGAACTAATTTGCCATGACTTGGGTTGGCATCCACAATGTTATTCTGTCTAGAACTGCAGAGATAGAGTTCCTTCCAGGATTTTCACTTTTCAGTTCAAAAACGATAGGTTTGTAGTTCGAATTCACATTAGGCACCGTTTCTTGTCGAACCGATCTTGAAGCAGCAAAAGACTGAAAGAGAACGGCTTCTTTCCTTCAGGCGCCCCTCTGGTTCATCTTTTCTTTGATTACTAATAGCAGATTATGAAAAACCCACCTCTTTAGCAACTGGTTGGGATTTCAGAGCTGCTCACTCAGGAATTCCAATGGATACATCCATATTAGCATTGCATGGGATCTCAGGGTGCTCAATATTCAATACACAGATCATAAATCCCTCACTGTGTTCAGGATGAGGACTTGTTGCTATGGCTGACGATGCAGCACTATTTCTAGGATCAGAAACGAGATGCTGATCACCACAATTGCCACCTAATGGATTGGCTGCAAATCCCATCCCATCAGAAACACAAGGCACAGAAAGTTTTGCTTCCACATCCAACTTTTTGCAATTCACTAACATCACCAGAAGAACTCGACGGAAGTGAATCAACACCATCATAACATGGCTTATCCTTATTCTTATCCGTAGCCATTACCTCCTTCCCTTCTACATTCACAGACAGAGCTGCATCCTCATTTGCCAAGTTCAGAAGCCTTTAACTTCAACCCACCATTCCCACACTCATCTTTCAAATCCCGATCAACAAAACAACCCCCATTCTGCGTGAAACCTTCCCTCTTAGGAGGTAGTCCAGGTATTTCTTCTGGAAATACATCCATGAAATCTTTCACCACATGTATCCTGCTTACGTCCTCTTCACTCTTCACTCCCCCTTTAGCTAGGATCACAAAACATGTCGCCCCTTCTTTCAACTCCGACCTCACATGCTGAGCAGATATCACATCTGACTCTTGGAGATCGAGGAACACCACCTTCTGGCTACCGCAATCTGTGAGAACGTGATTGGCAGATAGCCAATCCATTCCTAGGATAACATCCAGATCCTGCAGAGGTAGACAGACCAAATTTACTTTGAACCTGCGTCCCTCTACTATCACTGGACATTCTGGGCAAACTGTGGAGGTCTCGCATAAGGCTTATTCTGCTGTTGCTGCACCTTGGCCTTCCCACTGGAAGAACCCCCTGGGTGTGACCTGATCACCCGAGAATTACCCCTTTCCAAGGTTTCCACCATCTTTGCCTTCTCTACTAAGGCGTGAACTTCCCTGATGCACATAGGGGCTATGGTCCTCTTCAGCCCATGCTTCAGTCCTTCTTCAAACTTCCTACACCTCCAAGCTCCAGAGGTCGCCTGGGTATAGAATCGGGCGAGGTACTCAAACCGAGCAGCATAAGCAGTCACTGACATCTCCCCCTGCTCCAACCTGAGGAATTCAGCTTCCTTGGCAAACCTTGCACTATCTGGGAAGTATTTCTCCAGGAACCTCTCTCGGAAACCTTCCCAGTCCAAAACGTCAGCTATCATCTGCTGAGCTCCCATCCACCAGAACTCGGCTTCTCCAGATAGCAGATAGGTGGTGAACACCAATTTCTTCTCTTCAGGGCAGGAGGTCGCCCTAAAGATTTTCTCCAACTCCCTGACCCACTGATCTGCTTGATCAGGGGTAGCATTCCCACTGAACTTGGGTGGGTTGTGCCTCATGAACTCGGTCAGTCCCATCTGCTCCTGAGGCTGACCGACGTTGGGAGCTGTTGCAGCCGATCTGGCGGTCTCCCAATGCTGCATTGTAGCTTGGTGATTCTGAGTCATTGCTGCATTCTGTTGTTGGATGGCAGTTGCCATCATCTCAATGGACCTGGCGACCTGGCCCATTTCTGCAGAAGGTTGGGGAGGGGTAGGCGGTCTAGGATCCATTTTCTGCGAAAGATTAGGAAACTATTTTTCTCTAATCATACTCCTATAAAATGAACTTGATAACGAATCAATTCATTTAGAAGATCACACTAGGTCTTACAAAGGTCAGCATCTCAAATCCATCTAGAATTTGAGTTTATCAGCCGATCAATATACTTATACAAGCACATCACCAAAACAGCTACTGGTATAAAATCATCAATTCAAACGACCACTTTCAATCAATACAAAAACACTCGATAAACTGAACTAAAACACACCAGAATTCAATATATGCTAAACATCAAACTTTCAGAATTTAAGATTGAGAATCATCTTGATCCAGTTATGAGTGTGCACCCTCACTACTTTATCAAGATCCTTTCATTCTTAATACTAAGATTTTCAGTTAGGGCATATATTCACTAAAGCACACAAAATTTCAATACAAAAACGTTTGAAAACCTTTCACTATAGTTTTTTATTTAAAACTCAAATAAATTTTATGAGCAGAAGAAACACAATGGATCCACAACCCTTAGGTCATCCTAAGAACAAACTGCTCTGATACCATTAATGTAACATCCCGCCAAATCCTTTTCATATTTATATAATGAAATAAAGGTAAAACAATAATATCGAAGTGAACATATATATATATAATGAAATTTCTCCTCACAGGGAGTTTAATACGTTCCAGTCAGTTTCCAAACTTAAACAAAATACAGCAAATAGAAAAACAGGCGATCTCCTAACAGAAACAGAAAACAGGCGATCTCCTTCCGGCGACCACTCATTGAGGAGCTCTACTTCCTGCAACATCATCTGCTCCCGTGTAAATTATACACGATCATCACAGGTTTACGAAAACATCAACAAAACAAAAATGCAGGGTAAGCTAGATATTTTAAAGAGAATTTAGATATGAAACTTTAAAATCAAGATAAAACAAATTTAAGACACCCACGTAAAAACCATCAACTTTCTCATTCCCTTCACATGACCATCAAGTAATCACATATTTCACAATTTCCTCAAGAGTCGTTCAATTCACATACTCCATCAAGTGTCTATCAATTTCAATGTTTCTCATTTCTCACATCAGACTTCCACTGACTCATCACACATAGACACTTGACACTACTTCCGGAAGACTCGTGCGTTGAACTTAGCATCCAAAGACCTGCACCTGTCATACTTCATTGCTGTAATGTTCCCACAGCCATGCGCATCAACATAATCTCGATCTCAATCTCAATATCCTCACTCTCACAGTATGACAGGGTTAATCCATATAACAGGTCAAGTTAGTTATCTTTCAAATGACTTACCCATACATATGGACCTCCTTCGACTCTCACCAACTGAATGACTTCATCTATGTGACTCCATCATATCAGCAGAGTCAGGATCGTCTCATTCACAGGATACTCACTGATCAATACACCTCATAACCAGTCTCAACGCGGTATTTCCTTTCCTGAAAATACTATGTCTTGATCCCACATTCACAACAATCAACACATCATATAACACTTACATGAACGATTCCAATCACAGCAACAATCATTCCAAGGTTCAGATTTTCGAATATCGCATGCATTTCACATTTCAATCTCAAACAGTTTCAAACGACACTAAAACAGGGGAGTTTGAAATTAACATTTAAAACCGGCGATCACGTCGCCCCACACATAAAAACAGAGCATTGTGAAAAAGAATATGAAACCGGCGACCACGTCGCCCTCACTTCAGAACCTACTCGCCTAAAGTTTTTATAAACGAAAATGCTAGCTTCCCTTACCTGGACTTGCGTAGAATCTCACTACGAGCTCCAACCCAACGCGATTCAAGGATGCCTTAACTCTGTTTCACGGCTTTGATCAGAACACTTGCAAAGCACAACGTCAGGAATCCAGGGGCAGTTGCCGATCTTCAACCGGTGCTTGAGGATGCCTGAATCGCAGCGCGAAGGAGAGAAAAGAGAAGGATGAAGGTAAACTCACTCTGTCACTCTTGAACCTCTGCAACGTTCTTTACCTCTCAGAAGTGAGTTTTTGAATCTAAACCAACTTGTCCACAAATGCCGCTGCCACCACCCACTCTGCAGGAAAGCTTGCGTGCACACTTCCTTGAACAGTACGGCCACGTGTGTCTCTGCGCATACCAACTCTCTGATGCCAACTATTCTGAAACACCCTTTTTGTCTACGTGTCGCGCGTGGAGGACGTCTCATGCTGGGAGCCTGGGTCCCACCTTATCTGTGTGAAACACGACATCGTGCGATAACCTTCCACCGATGACTCATCCTGGCGATGCCCGCATGCCTCGCGCCCTGGCGATGTCCGCATGTCTCGCGCCCAGGCGATGCCCGACGACACATCGCCACACCTTGCTGAAGGTTCTTCATCCCACTATGTTACGTCCAAGGTATCATCTCCACATGACTTGGTGACGTCGGTAGCTTCACATTTCCAAGAATAGATCAGCACTACTCCTCGTGCGCCCATGCATGCAACACTAAGGACGATTTCTTATGCTCAAGCATAGAGCTTCGCATGCACAGCGTATCTAAGACTTAACCCACACCTTGATACGCGTGGTTTTTGGAACCCACTATGGTTGATCCAGCATCTTGACCACATACTAAGTGCACTTTCGGCGATCATGTGCACCATAGGCGATTGGCGATCATGTACCAGAGAAGTCGGAGATCGCCTCCGTCTTAACAACGGCGATCTCGTAGACTTCTAAGCTACACTTTTCTTCCTTTACTTTTCTTGATCCACATGTCTTCCTCGAGCACACCCACGTGATTACCTCACGATAAAGTCATCGCACCTGACTACTTGGTTAATACAATGGTCAGCCGACCAACCTCTACCAGCTGATCCCAGACCTTGGGCGACGTCCGAGGTCCGACTACTACGAAACTTCTATTACCAGCTCTTTGTATTTTAAATAATAACATCTTCTGAAATTATTTAAATATAACACTTTCATTCCAATTAAAGTTTCTAGGTCCTTACACAGGGCACTTATACTTGGGTAGCTACGTCCACTCCGAGTTAGGTTGTGTTACCCTATGCTCAATCGGATAACTGAAAACACACTGTGAATAATAATGTTTACTAGAACAATGATTGTAAATAGTGAACTAGTACACTAGGTAAGTTCCCAGGAAAGAAAGGTGGGTCACCAACGGACGCACTTAAGTACCAAGTCTTTCCTTGCCAGAACTTTCCTAGACATGTACTTTTACAGTGCTACGCTCTATATCCAGTAACAAGAATAATTTCTCTCCTGTGAGAGATCATGATAATGATAATGATAATAATATCACAATCTGTAAGGATCTAGATAATTATTTAGAATAGAAGAAGTATAATTTTAATGAATTCTGAATATGTTATTACTTAAAACGAAAAGAGCTTGTAATGGAAATTTCATGGTGGTCAGACCTCGGATGTCGCCCAAGGTCTGAGGGTGGCGTGGTAGAGGTCGGTCGGTGGACCATAGTGGGTTCCAGAAATCACATGTAGGGAGGTGTGATTTGAACCTTAGGAGCGCCATGCATGCAGAATAACTACGGGACTTTACGCTTGGACATAAGGGATTTACCTTAGTGTTGCATGCTTAGGCACGTAAGGATTGAGTACTGAGCTGCCCTCGGGCAGGAGAAGCTACCGACGTCACCGAGCCATGTGGGGGTGATAACACAGGCGTGAAGTAGTGGTAGGACGAGCCCTCAACAGGGTGTGACGATGTGGCATCAGTCGACAGAAGCAAGGCGATGTGTCCTCGCCACATCAAGGACGATGAGAGATCGCCAGGGCGAGAGACACGCGGGGATCACCAGGGCGAGAGACACGCGGAGATCGCCAGGGCGAGAGACACGCGGGGATCGCCAGGGCGAGAGACACGCGGGGATCGCCACGGCAAGACACACGCGGGGATCGCCAGGGCAAGAGACACGCGGGGATCGCCAGGGCGAGAGACACGCGGGGATCGCCAGGGCGAGAGACGTGCGGGCATCGCCAGGGCGAGAGACAGATGGTCATCGCCGGGATGAGGGACGCATCGGTCGACTTCCAGGGAGAGACATCGGTCGTCTTCCAGGGAGAGACATCGGTGGATGGTCATCGCGCGAGGTCGTGTTCCACACAGATGAGGTGGGGCCCAGGCTCCCAGCATGAGCGTCTTGCATGCGCGACACGTAGTCAGTGAGAGTGCTTCAGAACAGTGGCTCCAGAGAGTTGGTATGGAAAGTGACCCAGAGTTGGTGTGCGCAGAGACCCACGTGGCCATACTGTTAGAGGAAACCCACACACAAGGTTGCTCAGAGAGTGGGTAATGGCAGTGAAGGCTAAAGAGCCGTTCGATCTTAAGAGCTGAGGGAATCAGCTCATTTAGTTCCCCTTTCTCCTTTCTCCTCCACTCGAAGACGCAGCTATCCTCACGTACCAGTGCTACGATCGGCGACTGCCATTGTCCTTCTAGGAAGTCTCTGCAAGTTCTCCCGTCAGGACGCTAGAACAGAGTAAGTCGTTTTACTCTATTTTTCGAGTCGAATCTGAGCTTGAGAGGGTTGCCTCTGCATAGGCGTTGCCGGCGACTCCCTTAGCTCCAGAAATCGTCTCTGTTAGCGTAGAAAATGAGTAGTATAGTCAGTTTTGTGATAAAGGCTCCATGGTGCAGGTTAGGACATCTTTAAGCTTCGGTGGGTTTTGGAGCTCTTAGTGATTTTGCGCAAGTTCAGGTAAGGGAAGCTAGCATTTTCGTTTATAAAAACTTTAGGCGAGTAGGTTCTGAAGTGAGGGCGATGTGGTCGCCGGTTTCATATTCTATTTCACGATGCTCTGTTTTTATGTGTGGGGCGACGTGATCGCCGGTTTTAATGCAAATTTAGAAATCCCCTGTTTTAGTGTCGTTTTGAAATTGTTTGAGATTGAAAGGTGAAATGCATATGATATTCGAAAATCTGAACTTTGGTATGATTGTTTCTGTGATTGGGATTGTTTAAGAAAAGATTCAAAATATTATATGATGGAATTGTGCTTTTACGTGTGGTATGATGTACTGGATGAATGTGAAAGAGTGATCAAAGCATAGTATTTTCAGGAAAGAAAATACCGTGTGGAGATTTTATGAGGGTGTATTGATTTGTGAGTATCCTATGAATGAGGCGATCCTGACTCTGCTGATATGATAGAATCACATAGATGAAGTCATTCAGTTGGTGAGAGTCGAAGGAGGTCCATATGTATGGGTAAGTCGTTTGAAAGATAACTGACTTGACCTGTTATATGGATTAACCCTGTCATACTGAGAGAGTGATGATATTGAGATTGAGATCGAGATTATGTTTATGCACATAGCTGTGGGAACTTTACAGCAATTTAGTATGACAGGTGCAGGTCTCTGGATGCTAAGTTCAACACACGAGTCTTCCAGAAGTAGAGTCATGTGTCTATGTGTTATGAGTCAGTGGAAAGTCTGACATGTGAACCATGAGTATTGAATGTATTGAATAGACACTTGACGAGTTTGTGGAATATGGGGATATTGATGGTTGAAATTGATATAGATTATGAATGGTGTGAAGATTTATGCTTTCTATTGATATAAAGTTTCATATTTAAAGTTTTAAAAATATCTAGCTTACCCTTTTGTTTTGTATCGTGGTTGTTTTTCTTAAACCTGTGATGATCGTGTATATTTGCACAGGAGCAGATGAGGTTGCAGGTAGTAGAGCTCCTCAGTGAGCATTTCTAGAGGAGGAGATCGCCGGTTTTTGAATGCTGTTGTTTTGTTTTATTTTGAAAACTCCTGTATGGAGATGTATTAAAACTTCCTCGAAAAGGGATATTATTTTGAGGCACATTTGTATTAAGGGATGAATTATATTATGTATATATCTATGTTAAATTTTTGATATTATTGTTTCACCTTTATTTTATTATATAAAAATGAACAATATTTTGAGGGGCGTTACACAATCAATTTAAATGATAACTAATCATTCATGTCATCTTTAGAATAACATGATAATAGATTTACATATATCCATTTTTTGCATAATATGATAAAAGATTTAAGCAATAATATATCTTTTATCTTCAGAATAATATCACAATAGATAAAATATCTCTTTATATTTTATCTTCAGAATAATATCACAACAGATAAAATATCTCTTTATCTTTTATCTCCAGAATAATATTACAACAAATAAAATATAATATCTCAACAATATCACAACAAATAACACATATCTTTATATTTTATCTTCAGAATAATACAACAGATATAATATAATATCACAACAGATGATATATATCTTTATATTTTATCTTCAAAATAATATCACAATAGATAAAATATCTCTTTATATTCTATCTTTTAAAATAACAGATAAAATATCTCTTTATCTTCTATCTTTAGAATAATACAACAGATATAATATAATATCACAACAGATAATATATATCTTTATATTTTATCTTCAAAATAATATCACAACAGATAAAGTATCTCTTTATATTCTATCATTTAGAATAACAGATAAAATATCTCTTTATCTTCTATCATTTAGAATAACAGATAAAATATCTCTTTATCTTTTATCTTCAGAATAATACAACAGATAAAATATAATATCACAACAAATAAAATATCTCTTTTAGAATCATATGATAAAAACAATTATATATTTTATCTTAATTACCTTTTATGGGCTAATCAACATCTAGGCCAAACTCGTGACCTACCCAATAGTCAAGGTCCCGAGCACTCGAGCACTCATGTCCAGCACACAAGCCCCCCCGTCTTACCTGCCACTAGGTAATCGTTTACTCACGGGGTGCCCATACTCTAGTGGTCGTATTGACACTGAGCCAGGTTGAATTACTTATGCATGTTCCAATTCAAGTGAACCATTAAAGCTAAATGCATCATCTTCCAAGAACAAATTTATCACACATTGTTTAAAAAGAAAGCATTAAGCAAGAATATCTTAGCTGAAATGCAATTTAAATTTTGCCACATTCCAAGCTCGAGGAATGACTTCTCCCTCTAGGGTCTCTAGTCTATATGCTCCATTCCTAAGCACCATGACTATACGGTGGAGGCTAATGGTGATGGCCCTGGCCGCGTTTTCATCAGCCAAGGTTGTCCTCGTTCTTTCTACCTGATTTCACGTGAAGCCGACCAAACACCCATCATATGGACTTGGCTGGTTAGCCTTGGCTTCTTCGTTTTTTGCTTGGGGGGTTCTCATGGCCTCCATTATTTTCTACAAAGTGGGGGCCTCTCTCCCTTCAGATCCCAGTGGACCTTGCCTCATGTTCCTAATTACATAAAAAAAACTCAAACATAATTATGGATGGGATCTGATGTAGCCTACCTTGAGTGCTTTCTTCCATGAGCTGAAAACGAATTTGAAGGTGGCGGAAGCTATGGTTGAAGACATGCAAGGAGCTCCTAGGAGTTATGGTTTCCTTGAAGGTGAAGTGTTAGGTGTGGAGAGTGAGTGGTGAGGCCATCTCACTTGACTAGATGAAGAATGAAGAGTAAAGGTGTCTATCTTAGAGGTAGGAGACAAGAGTGATAATTGGCACAAAGTTGGTAGCAATTTCACTCAAATTAATCTTTCATTTACATGAGCCAATCACCTCATTATATGGGATAGAGGGCTGGACATTTTGGAGCCAAAATTTGAAAATTCAAAATTAAACTCTCCAATGAGAAGGTGCCATGTGGAGTCATGCTTTCCATGTTTTAGCTCACACCTTCCATGCTAAATCCTCTCCACTCCTAGGTTACCATGTGGACGTCCATGTGCTCCATGCCAAGGTGATTTTCATCCTCCAAAACACCCTAGACGTTTTAGGGTTACATTGGGCTCAAAGAAGCCCAATTGTTACCCTAACTAGTCACTTTTAACCCTAACTAGTCATATTTTACTATTGGTCCAAATACAAGCCCAAAAACCTATGCTACTTGGCCCAAATATTTGGTCCAATTATTTTATGCTACTAGGCCCAATACATGGCCCATGAAATCCTAAACAACTTTATACAATTTATTTAAGCTAAAGCTTGGCCCAAAATAATGTTGACTAGTTAGCAAGAACTCAATCTTCTTGTGTTCTTCTGACCAAAGCTTTAGTTTATGTTTTGATGACTTGGAGGTCTTCTTGGATATGTTTGTACATTCCTTCACCCTAGAGTTCTCCTCTTGATTGGGCCTACAGAAAGAAACAAAATCCCAATTAGACCCATATTTACAAGTAAATCCCAAAATAACCTCTAGGTCTTTATCCTCCTTATTATGTGGTTGTGTATGGCTGGAGGCTTTGCCATCAGGATCAGGTTTTATCGAGTCCCACGGTGGGTGCCAAATGTTCTTGCCGGTTGACTTGGTCGCCGGTTGACTCTGATGACTGGTTCAGGCTCCGTCTATCTTCTCTAAAATCTGCACTTCTCTTGGTTGTTTGGTGCTTCACCTGTTGAGACAGAGGGTGCCCTTACGGCCAATCACACTCCGATGATCAAGTCAGTAAGGGCTTTATGAAAGAATAAGAAACGAATAACTTCAGTATTCAAAAAGTGTATTTAGAATTGCGTACCTTCACTTGGGACCTTAAGCCCCTTTTATAGAGTGTCATTAGATTATTACTGGTAAACACCTTCCCTCACGAGAATCTTATCTCTAGTGAGAGTATATTCAATAAAGAGAATTCTGTTACGGGGTGTGCGTAATCTTAACAGCACAATTGTGTGGAATTCTATCTCGTTGGAGTGCAACAAACCCTAACAGAATAACCACCTGGATACCAACTTTGATATTGTTCCCCAGGATTAAATCTGTTTCAAGTAGATTTACATGCTTTTACGTATAACATATGCAACTGCTCCAGAGAGAATAAAATCTCAACTGTAATATCACTGGGAACAATATCTTTTATGTTTAAGGAGTAAACCGCAAATAGTCCTTCTGGGCTCTGGTCCACTACGAATATCAATTTTAAAAGCAATATTAACCTCTATATATTTTTTAGAAAGCATATTAATATAAAGTAACACAAATGCAGTCTTGTATCTGTCTTTCTTGAACAAACCCGTACTGATTGGAAGATACGATCCTTGGAGCAATAACAACCAATCAATCAACCAAGATTTAGAAATAATTTTGAAGTGAAAGTTAGCAACTGCAATAGATCTAAAATCTTTAATATAATTAGCAGTAAGAACTTGCGGAATAAAAGAAACAAAATTCAAATTCATTACTTGCGAGATATAGTTATGAGTGAAGAATTGCTTAATAGCATTACAAACATCAAGACCAATAATATTCGAGTAGGTGTGCCTCTAAAATCATTAAGGTTAGGAGAGTTGCTAGCGTTAAGATTGAGAACAACTTGTTTAACTTCCTTAGAATCATAACATATAATCAGCATAGAATCCTCCTCAATCGAAACCAAATTAAGAATTTTTTTAGCAATAATATTGGTTATAAATACAAAGAATAAAGCTCTTTACAGAAGGAGAAAATATGGTCCTTAATAAGCTTGGAATCTTCCAAAATCAGATCCTAGCAACAAGTCTATGTATGTTGTTTGAATTGTTTCTTTTCTTAACCACTGTATGAAAAAAAATAGTATTTTTGTCTCTATCTATAAACAAGACATTTTCACCTTTTTCTTCTAGAAAGTGTGTTAGCGATCTAGAGAATGCTCTAATTCATCCATGGCTTGCTTTTTCTTAAAGATAAGAGAATCCATGATATACCTCTTGATACAATCCAAGTAGCTAAGAAGATGACCAAGGACTCTAGAGTCAATTCACACTGTGAGCAGTAATCTTAGCAATCAAGTCAAAGGCCCCACCAAATATCAGATGGACCTCACTAGAACATCAACGATTCTTTCTTCTGGTCTTCTTAAAAGGAAAAAAAAATGTTTGTAAATAATTTGGGCTCACTCTTGGTGTCCAAATAGCAAAATAAGCTAGAGTAGGTTCACATAGCATAAAAGGAAGTGTACTTAGCAAAATGAGTTCATACCAAGCCCACCTTTTCAAGACAAGGCACCTAGAATTAGGGTTTTTAACCTACCTTCTAGAAGCTATGCCTAAAGGTGTGGTTTTTACCATGGTTAACACCCTAGGCAGCCCCCCTCCGTTGCCATTCCTACCCTTCACCCATCTTGCCCATCAAGGCACCCCTTCCTATAAATAGGGTATCTTACCTCATGTATTTAGACATTGAAATTTTAAGTAAAGAAACTCTGCAGGAGTGATTTTATGAGACCTTTGAGCTCTCATGTTGGGTCTTATCTTGGTTGGGGAATATCTCAAGTGGCGGCTCAAGTTATCTGAGTCTTATCTTAGGTGGGTAATATCTTAAGTGGCGACTCTTGCATCACTCATCTTGCAGTCCTTCTGCTCCAAGTGGCGTGACTTCATTTCTTCCCATAAGTTCTCTTCATCCCTTCCTCTTTTACTCTTTATTTTGCACCACCTCCCTTCCATATATGTCTTCTTCTTCTCTTCGATTTGTTCTTTACTTTGTTCTTTTTCTTTATTTGTTCCTTGTCTCTCTTTCTGTTGCATCATTTGTCTCCTTATAATTGTCTTTTCTCTTTGCCATTTTGAAGTGAACCTTCACACTTACTTAACCACTTGGTTAAGTTCGTGTTTAATGGGGATCTTCTTAGGGTTCCCACCTTGCATTTCTAAAAATCAAAAATCACAAACAAGAGCAACCAATAAAATGTGCAATCCTAAAATCAACTCACATCATGTGGTATTCAAAGCATGTTTATTTTGTGCTTATTTGCTTTTAGTTGATTTGGACCCTTTAAATTCTAGCACATTTAATTTCTTGCTTTTACCTTTAAGCAATTTCAATTTCACCTTTAAATTCTCGTCAACTTCACAATTTTGGCCCAAATACAAGGCCCACAAAAATAAATCAAGGCCCAATTCATAGCTCAAAGAAAAAGTCCTAATTTATTATTTACAATTTGGAAGGATGCCCAAGTTGACAGAAGTTTGACTCTATTATAGTCAGCTGAATCCCACTCGTCTTAATCTTTTTATTCATTGCTCTTGTAGTTGGTCATTTCCTAAGGGACTTTCCACTATCCCTTCCCTCTTGAAGAGGATTTATCCCAAAATCTAGAGCTTCTGCCTCATCATCAATTTCACTTGTAAAAGAAATAAGATCATTCACATTAAAAGTGGTATGAACTCCATACTCCCCTGGAAGATCTAAAATGTAAGCATTATCGTTTACTCTTTTACACTATGTTTGTTTCCAAGTGTGTGCAATGAAGAAGGAGGGGGGCCTCTTGTATTTGTTTCAGTGGTTTTGAGAGTGGGGGAGTGGATGGGGGAGAGGGTGGGAGCATTTTTTGATTCTTCACACAAATGAAGAGATTGTCAATGATTTCAAAGTAGGATTATTGCATTTTACTTAAATACCCTTGTGCAAGAATTTTCATAACATAATTACTTGCTTAAGCAACATCTCACTTAAGCGAGATATTACTTGCTTAAGCGAGTTTTAAGAGAAAAAGCCCAACTTCACTAGAGTGAACTCGCTTAAGGGAGCCTTGGGCGAGTTCCTCTTGAGTGATCTTGTTTGGGCGAATTTGAACAAGTTTGGGCGAGTTTTCAATGTTCTAACCTTGTCTTTTTATCTTGTCTTTAACTTGTCTATTCTTTTTCAGCACTTCTTTCTCCAGTTTCCCCTACAATCCTAATATTAACACAAATTTGGAAACAAATCGTTCACATTCATCTTATAATCCAAAAATATGTAAAAAAATTCAAATTCTTTAGGGGTTGAATTATAACTATTTTATCTATTAAAGTCCTTAAGTGCATATCTTTTTGTTCTCTAGCAAAGTAAATGAATATATAGAAACCTCACTTATGATAGCAACTAGCAAAAGTGGTGGAAAACTTCAAAATCTTGGGCATAAAGTTCATCAAATCCAAGAATTTGAGCCCTAGTTTTGAAAACAAGTGCCTCATAAATAAGGATCAACAAGATTTTCCTTTCTTGTATTTAATTACATATTGAAATTGTTCAAAGAACTCCATCCACTTTGCATGTCTTTTATTGAGCTTGTGTTTACCCTTCTAATATTTTAGTGACTCATGGTCACTGTGACCTTGGAAACAAGGTAATGTTCCCAAGTCTAAAGGGCCCTCATAATTGCATATAACTCTTTGTCATAGGTGGGGTAATTGACAGAGACACCATGAAGTTTTTCACTGAAATAAGCAATTGGTTGTCCTCCTTGCAATAACATCACACCTATACCTACTCCTGATGCATCACATTCTAGCTCAAAAGTTTTAGAGAAATCAGGTAAAGTTAGAATGGATGTATTAGTGAGCTAAGCCTTAAGCTTTTGAAAAACTTGTTCATGTTTTTCTCCCCAACAAAATTTGATGTCTTTCTTTACCAACTTATTGAGTGGTGCAGCAAGATTAGAAAAGTTAGGCACAAATCTTCTGTAAAAACTTGCAAGCCCACGAAAACTCCTAACATCTCCCACATTTTATGGAGTTGGCCATTCTTGGATGGCTTTGATTTTCTTGGGATCAACATAGACCCCATTTTTATTGACTATAAATCCTAAAAAGACAACACTATCTACACAAAAAGTGCATTTATCTACATTAGCAAAAAGATTAGTTCCTAAAAACTAACAAAACCTTTTGCTTCTATCTCATGACTCTTTGTCATCAGCTGCTCCTCGAGCTTGGGGCAATGTATTGTGATAGTCAAAATGATCTTGACCAAAGAAATGAAAATTTTCTTTCAAAAATAGGATTTTTTTTAATAGCTAGTTGTCTACCTCAAGACTCTTTGTCATCAGTCGCTTCTCGAGTTTGGGGGCCAATGTACCTGGATAGTCGAGAGTAACTACTAACTACTTAAGATTTTAAATTAGTTTTTATAGTGACTAATTTAGAATCTAAAATAGTTAGTAACTAAAACCTTAATAGCTAATGTTAGATATCAATTTAGAAACTAGTTTATAAATGTTTATTAATAATAAAATTTACTTTAAATACTAATAGTTTTTTAGTTTATCAAATAGTATCTAAGTTAACTTAGTCAATATAGTAACTAATTATTTTTTTATCTCTAAACTTAATTACTATTTAATTATTTTCTTGTATAGTGTTAGGAAAAAAAAAGATACACTTTCACTACAAGAAAATCATTAAATAAAAACTAATTTTAGAGACCAAAATAATTAGTCACTATATTGACTAAGTTATATACTGTTTTATAAACTAAAAAACTAATTAATATTTAAAGTAGTTTCTATTATTAATAAAAAATTTTAAATTAATTTTTAAATTGGTATCTAGCCATTAGCTACCAAGGTTTTAACTCCTAACTACTTTATATTCTAAATTAGTCTCTATTAGTATTTTAGAGACTAATTTAGAATCTAAAATATTAGATAAGCTAAAACATTGATAGCTATTTTAGATATTAGTTTAGAAATTATTTTATAAATTTCTATTATTAATAAAAATTACTTTAAATAGTAATAATTTTATAGTTTCTAAAATAATATATATGCCGCTTTATGTTTCTTCACATGGTCTTGTAATCTCCTTTACATGCAGTCATGCCCTTAGATTCGGTAAAGGGGAACATGAATCCTTAGTTTCAAAGTACCTTAAATTTCAGTTTTTATTTAAATACATATATAACCCACATATCTTGACATCCACTGGGAAAGTTTAGCGTAGACCCAACTCTGATGCACACCAATATCACACCCATAAGTACGTGGTCAATTCACACCGTTACGTTGTTAGTCCCACACCCATACGCGGTATTTTAAATAGATATTTTAAGTTGGAAGGTGTTGAGTTAGCGGTGAGTCAAATATTTATGTTTAAGAAGTTCAAAATCGGGAGTTTTTCAAAGTGGAGCGGTTACAAAACAGAGGATTGAGGGATTAGTGGAGCCTGATCAGGCGGTACCTGAACGGGGAGGGTGACAATGTTAGCGACGAAGGCTGGTGCCGACCATGGAAGTGGACGAAGGTGATATGAATGATCATATGTGCAAACATCTAGGTCCTCTCGTAAGAGATTTTGAAGAACGATTAGGCTTTGGACAAAGGGAACTCTAGGTGGTCTCCGTTTATACCAAGAACAAGAAACAATGATAAAGAATATGATAGAGAATTGAGAGAAGGAAACAAGGTGCATATATTATTCATATATCAGATAATAGTTCAATACTCTATTTATAGAGTAGTAAAGATTACAAATGATAGAGATAAGTTATTCTAATTAAATCCCAACTAAAGATAAATGATAAATGATATAAACTACTCATTAAATCCCAACTAATTAAATTCCAACTAAAGATAAATGATAAATAATAGAAAATACTAATTAAATCCCAACTAATTAAATCCTAACTAATTAAATCCCAAAACTTTAGTATATAACAATGCCCTCCCCACAACAACATTCTTGCCCTCAAGAATGGAATAATGGGTACTTCTTCAAATCATAGTAGAACTCCCAAGTTGCATCTTCAGGAAGTTGGTACTTCCATTTCACTAAAATCTTTGTGACTGCCCTTCCTCTCCTCTTGACTGTCATGTGTAACATCCCGCCAAAATAAAGCCATACATACATGTATAATGAAAATAAAGGTGAACAAATAATATTGAAGAATGATAATATATATATAAGTAATGAAGTTGCTTCTCTTAGGGAGTTTAATACATAACCAGTCAAATGTTTTCAAAATTTAACGAATTCAATCAAATACAACAAGACCGGCGGTCTCCACACATGAACCGGCGATCTGGTAACAGAAGGCCCAAACAGGCGATCTGCTAGCAGGACATAAATCCGGCGATCACCACCAAGAGATAGAAAACCGGCGATCTCTTCCTCGGCGACCACTCACTAAGGAGCTCTACATCCTGGAAGATCATCTGCTCCCGTGTAAGTTATACACGATCATCACAGTTTAAAGAGAAAAACAGCCAACGAGCAAAACACGCAGGGTAAGCTAGATATTTTAAAGAGAGTTTAAATAAGAACATTAAAATCAGGGTAAGCAATTTTCAAGATATTCTCGTAAAGCTATAGATTTTCTCAATACCCTTCACCTGATCGCCCATAAATCACACATTTCACAATATTCTCAAGAGTCATTCTATTTCACAAAACTGCATCAAGTGTCTATAAATTTCAAGTTCCTCATTTCACATGTCAGACCACCACTGACCCAGCACACAAGACACTTGACACTACTTCCGGAAGACTCGTGCATTGACTAGACTCAGAGATTCTGCACCTGTCATACAAAGCTGTTGTAATGTTTCCACAGCTATGCGCATCAACACATTCTCGATCTCAAGTTCACCATTCTCACAGTATGACAGGGTTAATCCATATAACAGGCCGAGCTCGTTCTGTTTCACACGACTCACCCATACATATGAACCTCCTTCGACTCTCAACGCCTGAATAACTTCATCTATATGAATCCATTATCTCAGGAGAGTCAGGATAATCTCATTATAGACATCACCGATCAATGCACATCCTACACGATCTTACACGGTATTTTCTTTCCTGAAAATACTATGCCTCGATCCCACATTCACCACATGCAACACATCTCATAACACTTAAAGGAAAGATTTCAATCACAGCAAAAGCTCACTCCAAGGTTCTTATTTTCGAATGTCTCATTTAAATCTCATACCGTTTCAAAGCAACATCAAAAAAAAAACAGGGAGTTCGTAAACAACGCCAAAACCGGCGATCTAGTTCAAAACGGGGTATTTCGAAGTCTGTATTTAAAACCGGCGACCACGTCGCCCAAACACATAGCACAGAGCATTTTACAAGGATGAAAACGAAAACCGGCGACCACATCGCCCTCACTTCAGAAATAGCTAAACTATGGCTTGTATTGAAAATGAAGTCTAGCTTCCCTTACCTGGACTTGCGCAAAACACCAGGAGCTCCGAAACCCAACGAAGCTTGAACAACGCCTTGGCTCTGTTTTTGCGTCTGGTTGAAGGACTTGTAGAGAACCTCCCAGGTGCTCTAATGGTGCTGCCTCTCGTCGTACTCTTGTGTGAAGATGCTAGAATCGCAGCGCGAAGGAGATATCTGGAGGAGAAGGGAGGTAACTCACTCTTTCTCTCTTTGAATGCTGCAACGTTTTTGTTCTCTCAGCAGTGGGTCTCGGCATCTTAAACCAACTTATCCACCAAAAGCAGCTGCCACACCCACTCTGCAGAGAAGTCTGAGTGTACGTTTCCCTGAACAGTACGACTACAGTTGTCTCTTGTGCAGGCCAACCACTCCCTGAACAGTACTACTGAGCATGCCTCTGCGCAGGCTAACACTCTGAGGTCACTATTCTGAACCACTCTTTTTGTCTACGTGGCGCGCGTGCAGGACGTTCCATGCTGGAAGTCTGGGTCCCACCTTCTCTGTGTGTAACTCGACGTCGCGCGATGACCTTTCACCGATGACCACATGCGCGAAGTCTACCCACCGATGACCTCTCCCGCGAAGGCTATCCACCGATGACCTCTCGTGCGAAGGCCATCCACCGATGACCTCTCGCGCGAAGGCTATCCACTGAGGACCTCTCCCTGGCGAACGACCGATGTCTCCCCCTGATGATGCCCGCATGCATCTTGCCCTGGCGACGCCTGCATGCCTCGCGCCCTGGCGACGACATGCAGTCTAGGTGACCGGCGATTATGTATTAACAAAGAACTCTTATCGTTTTCTAGACTGCACTTTCCTTCCTTTTTAATTTAAATAAAACATATTTAGAATTTATTTAAAATATACTCTTTTATTCCAATAAATTTTTCAGGTCCTTACATCATGCGGTCAATGATAGCTTCAGGCTCTTTTTGTTGTAGTGGTTCTACAGATTGATAAGGCAGCATAGTGGAGACCACAATTTCGCCCACATGTTTCTTTAGTTGTGATACATGGAAGACATTGTGAATCTTAGAATTCATTGGAAGTTCTAGCTTATAAGCTACCTCCCCCACCTGTCCAAAACCTTGTAGGGACCAAAATACTTAGGGCTCAACTTAGCATTGGGTCTGAAGCTTACGGAACCCTGCTTGTAAGCTTGCAACTTATCGTAAACCATGTCACCAAGCTCAAAACTTCTCTCAGATCGGTGTCTATCCGCGAGTTGTTTCATTCTCTCCTAGGCTCGTTTTAAATGAAATTTGAGCACTTTCAGCATTTTTTCTCTCTAAAGAAGGCTTCTATCTACTAATTCAATGTTGGATTCCCCTGGTAAATACGGTAAATGGATAGGAGGTGGTTGGCCATACGCAATTTCATAAGATGTAGCTTTTATGGCTGTATGGAATGTGGTATTATACCACCATTCTGCAAGAGGAAGCCACTGCACCCATTTGTGTGGCAAATCAGCACACATATATCTCAAATAAGTTTCTAAGCATCTATTCACCACTTCTGTTTGTCCATCTGTTTAGGGATGATAACTTGTTGATCCTGCCGCTTGACTCGAACGTGGAGGATTGCCTCGTCACTCCTTCGTCTAGCCTTCTGCAACTGCGTGTTCTGCAAGAACGCTCCAAGAATCGTCGCTGGACCTCCAAACGTTGCCTGTAAAACAACGCAGACGGCGCCTCTAGCGGTCGTGTGCACTCCGACGCTCAAGTCAGGCAACAGGAACACCAAAAACTCTCACTGAATCTCTCTGTGAGACTCATGTGTGCTCTCAGATCCACTTTCTCTCTCTATAACTGTTTTCTGTTATCACTGTGCAACGTGTAAGAACACTCCCACAGTGACCCCGAGAAAACTATGTGTAAGACTGTGTAAGTTTTTAATCTGAAAAAGAACCCTCCTACCTTACATGACGTGGAGTGCTTTATACCTGGGTCGCGCCTCTCTCCCAGATGGTGACACGTGGAGGCATGCAGCTGGCATCTACCGTACACGCGTCACACCTAGAGGGCTTCTACGCTTCTCTCTGTGCGGGCCGCATGCTCCCAGGAGAGCGCTAGGTGTGGCTGGTCTAACCTCACTCGCCAGGCGCATCCTGTAACATCCCGCCAAAATACTATTCATGTTTATATAATGAAAATAAAGGTAACAAATAGATTGAAGTGAACAAAATTATATATATGAAATGTAGTTTCTCCTCACAGGGAGTTTAATACAAATTCGGTCACTTTTCCAGAAAACGTAAACAAAATACAGTAAAAAAAACAAGACAGGCGATCTCCTATCAGAAGAGGGCGATCTCCTATCAGAAGAGGGCGATCTCCTATCAGAAGACAGCAAAAGGGTGATCGCCTAACAGAAGTAGAAACAGGCGATCTCCTTCCGGCGACCACTCACTGAGGAGCTCAGCTTCCTGCAACATCATCTGCTCCCGTGTAAGTTATTCACGATCATCACAGGTTTAAGAAAGAGCCAAACACAACACCAAAGAAACACCACAGGGTAAGCTAGACATTTGAAAAAGAGTTTAGATATTATACTTTAAAATCAAGATGAAACAAATTAAAGACACCCACGTAAACCATCAACTAAAACACATATTGCACAATATTCTCAAGAGTCATTCTATTTCACATAATGCATCAAGTGTCTAACAATACAATGTTTCTCATTTCACACGTCAGACTTCCACTGACTCATCACACAAGACACTTGACACTACTTCCGGAAGACTCGTGCGTTGACTCAGACCCAGAGATCTGCACCTGTCATACTACATCACCCACACAGGGTCGCTGTGAAACTCACACAGCCATGCGCATAAATGAATCTCAATATCTTCACTCTCCTAGTATGACAGGGTTAATTCATAAGACAGGCCGAGCTCGTTCTTTTTCACACGACTCACCCATTCATATGAACCTCCTTCGACTCTCACCAACTGAATAACTTCCTCTATGTGGTTCCATTATCTCAGCAGAGTCAGGATATCTCCTTCTAGACAGGTCCCTATTCAATACACATTACACACGATCTTACACGGTATTTTCTTTCCTGAAAATACTATGCCTCGATCCCATATCCACAACATTCAAAACATCATACCACTCAAATGAATGATTCAAATCACAACAACAGTAATTTCAAAGGTTCAGATTTTCGAATAGCACATGTATTTCACATTTAAATCTCAAACAGCTTCAAACAACACCAAAAACAGGGGAGTTCGAAAAACAACGCCAAAACCGGCGATCTCGTTCAAAAACAGAGGATTATACAATAACAGTTGAAAAACCGGCGACCACGTCGCCCCCATCATCTCAATCATGAATATAAGCATTTTTGTTGGAAATAAGGCTAGCTTCCCTTACCTGGACTTGCGCAAAACACCAAGAGCTCCAAAACCCACCGAGCTTAAAGGATGCCTTAGCTGTGTTTTCAGCGTCTGGTTTGTAGAACTTGCAGAGAACCTCCCAGGTGCTCTAAGGGCAGTCGTCGCTCGTCGCACTGGTGCTTGAGGTTGCCTGAGTTGCAGCGCGAAGGAGAGAAAAGAGAGGGATGAAGATGCAGACACTCTTTCACTCTTGAGCCACTGTAACCTTCTTTGCCTTCCCGCAGTGGGCTTTTGAATCCAAGCCTACCTGTCCACGTATGCTGCTGCTGCCACCCCTTCTGCAGGAAAGCCTGAGTGTACTATTTCACTGAACAGTACGGCCACGGTTGTCTCTTGCGCCTGCCAACCACTGCCCTGAACAGTACGACCACTGTTGTCTCTTGTGCATGCCCACCACTGCCCTGAACAGTACGACCACTGTTGTCTCTTGCGCATGCCAACATTCTGATGTCACTATTCTGAACCACCCTTTTTGTCCACGTGGCACGCATGCAGGACGTGCCATGTTGGGAGTCTGGACCCCACCTTAACGGTGTGAAACTCGACATCGCGCGATAACCTTCCACTGATGACCGCTCGCGCGATGACTATCCACTGAGGTCTCATACTGGCAAACGACCGATGTCCCTCCCTGGAAGACGACCGATGTCTCTCTCTGGGAGACGACCGATGTCTATCCCTGGCGACGCCCGCATGGCTCTCGCGCCCTGGCGACGCCTGCATGCCTCGCGCCCCGACGACGCCCGCATGCCTCTCGCGCCCCAGCGTTGCCCGCATGCCTCGCGCCCTGGCGTTGTCCGCATGTCTCTCGCGCCCTGGCAACGTCCACATGCCTCGCGCCCCGGCATTGCCCGCATGCCTCTCGCGCCCCGGCGACGTCCACGTGCCTCGCGCCCTGGTGATGCCCACATGCCTCTCGCGCCCTGGCGATCATGTGTAGTAGACGACCGGCGATCTCATAGTCTTCTAAACTACACTTTCCTTCCTTTTTATTTTAAATAAAAGCATACTTAGAATTCATTTAAAATATATCCCTTTTTTTTATTCCAATTCAATTTTACAGGTCCTTACATTCTCCCCAACAAGAAAAATTTTCGTCCTCGAAAATTGAATTACAAGGAAAAGAGATATGGATAGGCTTCTCTCATGGGTTCTTCTAACTCCCAAGTTGAATCACCCGATCGCTCATCCCACACCACCTTCACCATGTTGATGGTCTTGCCTCTGAGCTGTTTACTTTGACGATCGTCAATCCTGACTGGTTTCGCTTCAAAGGACAAGTCATCCCTGATCTGCACCTCGTCCACTTCCAGCACTTGACTAGGGTCTGCCATGTACTTCCTCAGCTGTGATACGTGAAAGACATTGTGCAGATTCGCTAAATGGGGAGGTAGGGCGATCTCGTAAGCCACTGGACCAATCCTCCTTAAGATCTGATATGGTCCCACGAACTTAGGAGACAACTTCTTTGGTCTGATCGCTCGTCCTACACCCTTGATTGGTGTCACTCTCATGAACACATGGTCTCCAGCAGCAAACTCCAAAGGTTTTCTCCTCTGATCTGCATAGGATTTCTGCCTACTTTGAGAAGCTTTCATTCTGTCTTGTATCTGTTGCACCTTCTCGGTCATCTGGTGAATCAACTCTGGTCCAACCAATACTGCTTCGCCCTCCTGGTACCAACATAAGGGAGTTCTGCATTTCCTCCCATACAGGGCTTCATATGGCGCTATCCCTATGCTGGCGTGATAACTGTTATTATAGGTGAACTCAACCAGCGGCAACACCTCATCCCAACTTCCCAACTGATCCAAGACACACGTCCTCAGTAGATCTTCTAAGGACTGGATCGTTCTCTCTGACTGCCCATCTGTTTGAGGATGATATGTAGAGCTCATCCTCAACTTAGTTCCCAAGCAATTTTGTAAGGTCTGCCAAAACCGTGAGGTGAACCTGGGATCCCTATCTGAAACAATGCTGGAAGGCACTCCATGCAGCCTCACTATTTCCTGGATGTACAACTGTGCCAACTTGGCCATGGGCATCCTCATATTCACTGGGAGAAAGTGGGCACTCTTCGTCAGCCGATCAGTGATGACCCAGATTGCATCATGACCCTTTACCGATCTGGGTAAATGGGTGATAAAATCCATGGCGATGCTGTCCCATTTCCACTCAGGGATATCCAATGGCTGTAACAACCCGCCAGGTCTTTGATGTTCTACCTTTTCCTTCTGACACGTCAAACAGGTAGTGACATACTGGGCGATGTCTCTCTTCATGCCCGACCACCAAAAAGACTCCTTCAAGTCATGGTACATCTTGTTCATGCCTGGATGTAGGCTAAGGCGACTCTTGTGACCTTCCTCTAGGATCATCTTCTTCAACTCTTCATTTGCAGGTATGCAAATTCTGCCATTAAATCTCAAGATCCCATCATCGCCCATCACAAAGTCTTTAGCCTGGTCGGTCCCTAGTGACTCCACAGTACGCTTCAGACTAGGGTCCTCCAGCTGCTTATCCTTTATCATTCCAAGGAAGTCATTAGTTATAGCCAGCTTACTACAACTAATGTGATTTACGTGGAATTCTACCCCAAGGTTTAAGTCTCTGAACTGCTCGATCAGTTTCTACTCTTCCATCATCATGGTGGCTACTTGTACTGATTTTCTACTCAAGGCATCTGCCACTACATTGGCCTTCCCTGGATGATACATGAGTTGAAAATCGTAGTCCTTTAGAAACTCCATCCACCTTCTTTGTCTCATGTTTAGTTCCTTCTGATCGAACAGGTATTTCAGGCTCTTATGGTCACTGAACACCTGGAACCGAGCTCCATATAAATAGTGCCTCCAAATCTTCAAGGCAAACACCACAGCCGCCAACTCCAAATCATGCGTAGGGTAGTTCCTCTCATGAACCTTAAGTTGCCTTGAAGCATATGCAACCACTCTTTTCTCTTGCATCAAAACACATCCTAAACCCTGATGTGAAGCATCACAGTAGACCTCAAAAGGTCTTCCTACCTCTGGGATCACCAGCACTGGAGCACTAGTCAACCTTTCCTTTAGTTCCTTGAAGCTCTGCTCACATCGGTCGGTCCAAGCAAAAGGTTGATCCTTGCGGGTCAGTTGTGTTAAAGGAGCCACTACCTTGGAAAAGTCCTCAATAAACCGCCGATAATAGCCAGCTAGGCCCACAAAACTCCTTATCTCCGTAACTGTCTTAGGACGTTCCCATTGAAGCACTGCCTCCACTTTGGCTGGATCCACCGAGATCCCCTGGGCAGATATCACGTGTCCTAAGAAGTTGACTTCCCTTAGCCAGAACTCACACTTAGAGAACTTGGCATAGAGCTGCTTCTCCCTCAGGATCTCCAATACTGTCCTCAGATGTTCTTCATGTTCTTCCTCGGTCCTTGAGTAAATGAGTATGTCGTCTATGAAGACTACCACAAACTTATCCAAGAAAGGGCGAAAAATCCTATTCATGTAGTCCATGAACAGAGCTGGAGCATTTGTGACCCCAAACGGCATCGCCACATACTCATAGTGCCCATACCGAGACCTAAAAGCTGTCTTTTGAACATCTTCAGCTTTAACCAAAATTTGGTGGTACCCCGATCTCAGATCAATCTTTGAGAACACCGAGGCCCCATGTATTTGATCCATCAAATCATCAATCCTAGGTAGGGGGTACTTGTTCTTGATGGTCAACTTGTTCAACTGCCGGTAATCTATACACAGCCGAGACCCTCCATCCTTCTTCTTAACTAGGAGCACTGGAGCCCCCCATGGAGATACATTGGGTCTGATGAATTGTTTCTCCAACAATTCTTCCACTTGCTTCTTTAATTCCACCAACTCGGCTGGTGCCATCCTGTAAGGTGCCATTGACACTAGTCCAGCTCCAGGTACCAAATCAATGGAGAATTCCACTTCTCTCTTAGGGGGTAACCCAGGTACTTCTTCTGGAAACACATCCGTGAAATCTTTCACCACATGTATCCTGCTTACGTCCCCTTCATTCTTCACTTCCAACCGAGCCAGCATCACGAAGCACCTCGCCCCTCTTTCCAACTCCGACCACCCATGCTGAGCTGATATCACATCTGGCTCTTGGAGATCTGGAAACGCTATCTTCTGATTACCGCAGTCTATGAGAACGTGATTGGCAGCTAGCCAATCCATTCCCAGGATAACATCCAGGTCCTGAAGAGGTAGGCAGATCAAGTTCACTTTGAATCTGCGTCCCTCTACTATCACTGGACATTCAGGGCAAACTGTAGAGGTCAACACCTGTCCTGACGCAGGTGTAGAGACCAACAGTTCGAAAGGTAACTCCTTCACTAGAAGGCCCAACTCGGCTACACACAGGCTTGACACAAAGGAGTGTGTCGCTCCAGAATCAAACAAGGCTTTTACACCTCTACCAGCTATAAAACAAACACCTTGCACGAGGTTACTTGACTGAGACGCTTCTGCTCCTGACATGGCAAACACTCTCCCTATTGCCTGAGGTCTGCCGCCTTCGTTCCTCAACTGCTGAGAACCGCTGGGTTGAGTCGCACCATTCCTGCTTGGGCAATCTCTAGCAACGTGTCCCGTCCTTTGGCAGACAAAACACCTTCTCTCAGAAGCCTTCTTGGGGCACACATTGGACGTGTGTGGTCTACCACAATGGAAACACTTGGATTTCCAAGGTTGTTGCTGCTGAAACTGGGATGGCGTTGTTCCCGCCCGATGTGGTGGAGGTCTCGCATAAGGCTTGCTTTGTGCGTGCTGCACCTTAGCCTTCCCACTGGAAGAACTCCCTGGGTGTGACCTGATCACCCGAGAATCACCCTTTTCCAGGGTCTCCACCATCTTCGCCTTCTCTACCAAGGCGTGAAATTCCCTGATGCACATCGGGGCTATGGTCCTCTTTAGCCCATGCTTCAGTCCCTCTTCAAACTTCCTACACCTCCAAGCCTCAGAGGTCGCCTGGGTGTAGAATCAGGCGAGATACTCAAACCGAGCAGCATAAGCATTCACTGACATCTCCCCCTGCTCCAATCTGAGGAATTCTGCCTCCTTCGCAAACTTTGCACTATCTGGGAAATATTTTTCCAAAAACCCCACCCTGAAGCTCTCCCAGTCTAACACTTCAGCTCTGGCCTCCATCATCTGCTGAGCTCCCATCCACCAGAACTCAGCTTCTCCAGACAGCAGATAGGTGGCGAGCACCAACTTCTTCTCTTCAGGGCAGGAGGTCGCCCTAAAGATTTTCTCCAACTCTCTGACCCACTGGTCTGCCTGATCAGGGGTAGCATTCCCACTAAACTTGGGTGGGTTGTGCCTCATGTACTCAGTCAGTCCCATCTGTTCTTGAGGCTGACCGACGTGGGAATTTGTCTCAGCCGACCGAGCATTTTCCCAGTGGTGCATTGTAGCTTGATGGTTCTGAGCCATCGCTGCATTCTGTTGTTGGATGGCAGTTGCCATCATCTCGATAGCCTTGGCAATCTGGCTCATCTCTGAAGAAGATTGGGGAGGGGTAGAAGGTCTACGTGCCATCTCTCTTCGTTTCAGATTTGAAACTACAGGTTTCTATATTCCCTACAACTACAAGAATGAGATTGATAAGAAATCAATTCATTCAGGAGGTAACATCTTGACCTTACAAAGGTCAGCATCTCAAAGTCATCAAGAATTTGAGCTCATCAACAGAATCATAGTGCTTATAAACTTAAGCAAAACACCAGAACAGCTATTGGTATACAACCATCAATCCAAACAACCACTTTCAATCAATACGAAAACACTCAATAAAATGAATTAAATCACACCAGAATTCAATGTATGCTAAACATCAAACCTTTGGAATTAAGATTGAGAATCATCTCGATCCAGTTATGAGTGTGCACCCTCACTACTTTATCAAGATCCTCTCATTCTTAATACTAAGATTTTCAGTTAGAGCATATATTCACCAAAGCACACACAAAATTTCAATACAAAAACGTTTGAAAACCTTTCACTATAGTTGTTATTTTAAACTCAAATAAATTTCATGAGCAGAAGAAACACAATGGATCCACAGCCCTCAGGTCATCCTAAGGACGAACTGCTCTGATACCATTAATGTAACATCCCGCCAAAATACTATTCATGTTTATATAATGAAAATAAAGGTAACAAATAGATTGAAGTGAACAAAATTATATATATGAAATGTAGTTTCTCCTCACAGGGAGTTTAATACAAATTCGGTCACTTTTCCAGAAAACGTAAACAAAATACAGTAAAAAAAACAAGACAGGCGATCTCCTATCAGAAGAGGGCGATCTCCTATCAGAAGAGGGCGATCTCCTATCAGAAGAGGGCGATCTCCTATCAGAAGAGGGCGATCTCCTATCAGAAGACAGCAAAAGGGTGATCGCCTAACAGAAGTAGAAACAGGCGATCTCCTTCCGGCGACCACTCACCGAGGAGCTCAGCTTCCTGCAACATCATCTGCTCCCGTGTAAGTTATACACGATCATCACAGGTTTAAGAAAGAGCCAAACACAACACCAAAGAAACACCACAGAGTAAGCTAGACATTTGAAAAAGAGTTTAGATATTATACTTTAAAATCAAGATGAAACAAATTAAAGACACCCACGTAAACCATCAACTAAAACACATATTGCACAATATTCTCAAGAGTCATTCTATTTCACATAACGCATCAAGTGTCTAACAATACAATGTTTCTCATTTCACACGTCAGACTTCCACTGACTCATCACACAAGACACTTGACACTACTTCCGGAAGACTCGTGCGTTGACTCAGACCCAGAGATCTACACCTGTCATACTACATCACCCACACAGGGTCGCTGTGAAACTCACACAGCCATGCGCATAAATGAATCTCAATATCTTCACTCTCCTAGTATGACAGGGTTAATTCATAAGACAGGCCGAGCTCGTTCTTTTTCACACGACTCACCCATTCATATGAACCTCCTTCGACTCTCACCAACTGAATAACTTCCTCTATGTGGTTCCATTATCTCAGCAGAGTCAGGATATCTCCTTCTAGACAGGTCCCTAGTCAATACACATTACACACGATCTTACACGGTATTTTCTTTCCTGAAAATACTATGCCTCGATCCCATATCCACAACATTCAAAACATCATACCACTCAAATGAATGATTCAAATCACAACAACAGTCATTTCAAAGGTTCAGATTTTGGAATAGCACATGTATTTCACATTTAAATCTCAAACAGCTTCAAACAACACCAAAAATAGGGGAGTTCGAAAAACAACGCCAAAACCGGCGATCTCGTTCAAAAACAGAGGATTATACAATAACAGTTGAAAAACCGGCGACCACGTCGCCCCCATCATCTCAATCATGAATATAAGGATTTTCATTGGAAATAAGGCTAGCTTCCCTTACCTGGACTTGCGCAAAACACCAAGAGCTCCAAAACCCACCGAGCTTAAAGGATGCCTTAGCTCTGTTTTCAGCGTCTGGTTTGTAGAACTTGCAGAGAACCTCCCAGGTGCTCTAAGGGCAGTCGTCACTCGTCGCACTGGTGCTTGAGGTTGCCTGAGTTGCAGCGCGAAGGAGAGAAAAGAGAGGGATGAAGATGCAGACACTCTTTCACTCTTGAGCCACTGTAACCTTCTTTGCCTTCCTGCAGTGGGCTTTTGAATCCAAGCCTACCTGTCCACGTATGCTGCTGCTGCCACCCCTTCTGCAGGAAAGCCTGAGTGTACTATTTCACTGAACAGTACGGCCACGGTTGTCTCTTGCGCCTGCCAACCACTGCCCTGAACAGTACGACCACTGTTGTCTCTTGTGCATGCCCACCACTGCCCTGAACAGTACGACCACTGTTGTCTCTTGCGCATGCCAACATTCTGATGTCACTATTCTGAACCACCCTTTTTGTCCACGTGGCACGCATGTAGGACGTGCCATGCTGGGAGTCTGGACCCCACCTTAACGGTGTGAAACTCGACATCGCGCGATAACCTTCCACTGATGACCGCTCGCGCGATGACTATCCACTGAGGTCTCATACTGGCAAACGACCGATGTCCCTCCCTGGAAGACGACCGATGTCTCTCTCTGGGAGACGACCGATGTCTATCCCTGGCGACGCCCGCATGGCTCTCGCGCCCTGGCGACGCCTGCATGCCTCGCGCCCCGACGACGCCCGCATGCCTCTCGCGCCCCAGCGTTGCCCGCATGCCTCGCGCCCCGGCGTTGTCCGCATGCCTCTCGCGCCCTGGCAACGTCCACATGCCTCGCGCCCCGGCGTTGCCCGCATGCCTCTCGTGCCCCAGCGACGTCCACGTGCCTCGCGCCCTGGCGATGCCCGCATGTGTAAGGACCTGTAAAATTGAATTGGAATAAAAAGAGATATATTGTAAAAGAATTCTATGTATGTTTTATTTAGAATAGAAAGGGAGGAAAAAGTTAAGTATAGAAGGCTATGAGGTCGCCGGTCGCCTGCTACACATGAGCGCCAGGTGGACGTCGCGCTGGCGCGAGAGGCATGCAGGCATCGCGCGGGCGCGAGAGGCATGCAGGCATCGCGCGGGCGCGAGAGGCATGCAGGCATCGCGCGGGCGCGAGAGGCATGCAGGCATCGCGCGGGCGCGAGAGGCATGCAGGCATCGCGCGGGCGCGAAGCATGCGGGCATTGCCAGGGCGCGAGGCATGTGGACGTGGCCAAGGCGCGAGAGTTATGAGGGCGTCGCCAGGGAAGACATCGGTCGTCTCCCAGAGGAAGACATCGGTCGTCTTCTAGGGCGAAGGAGACATCGGTCGTTCGCTAGGATGAGTCAGCGTTGGAAAGTTGTCGCGAGGGCGAGCCTCACACAGATAAAGTGGGACCCAGACTCTCAGCATGAAACGTCCTGCACGCGCGCCACGTAGACAAAAAGGATGATTCAGAGTGGTGACATCAGAATGTTGGCATGCGCAAGAGACACTCGCGGTCGTACTGTTCAGAGCAGTGGTTGGCATGCACAAACGACAACAGTGGTCGTACTGTTCAGAGCAGTGGTTGGCATGCATAAACGACAGCAGTGGTCGTACTGTTCAGGGCAGTGGTTCTCAGACTTTCCTGCAGGAGGGGTGGCAGCAGCAGCAAACGTGGACAGGTAAGCTGGGATTCAAAAGCCACTGCGGGAAGGCAAAGAGTGTTACAGACTCAAGAGTGTTAGAGTGAGTGCAAACTTCCTCCCTCCCTTCTTCCCTTCCTTGCGTTGAGACTCAGGCAACCTCCAGCATCAGTGCGACACGCGACGTTGCCCTTAGAGCACCTAAGAGGTTCTCTGCAAGTTCTACAGACCAGGCGCTGAAAACAGAGACAAGGCGGGGTTCAAGCCTCGGTGGGTTTTGAGCTCGCGGTATTTTACGCAAGTCCAGGTAAGGGAAGCTAGACCTCTTTTTCCCTACGAGCCATAGTTGAACCATTTCTGAAGTGTGGGCGACGTGGTCGCCGTTTTCGCTTTCGTCTTCGTGAAATGCTCTGTGTTGTGTGCTTGGGCGACGTGGTCGCCTGTTTTAATATACAGCCTTCGAAATACCATATTTTGAACTAGATCGCCGGTTTTTGGCGTTGTTTTGCGAACTCCTTGTGTTTGATGTTGTTTTGAGAACTGCTTGAGATTTACATGAGATATTCGAAAATATGAATCCTTTGAAATGGCTATTGCTGTGATTGAAATCATTCTTTTAAGTGTGGCATGATGTCTTGAATGCTGTGAATGTGGGATCGAGGCATAGTATTTTCAGGAAAGAAAATACCGTGTAAGATCGTTAGGATGTGCATTGATCGGTGATGTCTATAATGGGATTATCCTGACTCTCCTGAGATAATGGATTCATATAGATGAGGTTATTCAGGCGTTGAGAGTCGAAGGAGGTTCATATGCATGGGTGAGTCGTGTGAAACAGAACGAGCTCGACCTGTCATATGGATTAACCCTGTCATACTGTGAGAATGGTGAACTTGAGATTGAGATTGTGTTGATGCGCATAGCTGGTAAACATTACAGCTTGTATGACAGGTGCAGAATCTCTGAGTCTAGTCAATGCACGAGTCTTCCGGAAGTAGTGTCAAGTGTCTTGTGTGCTGAGTCAGTGGTGGTCTGACATGTGAAATGAGGAACTTGAAATTATAGACACTTGATGCAGTATTGTGAAAATGAATGACTCTTGAGAATATTGTGAAATGTGTGAATTTCTGGGTGATCAGGTGAAGGGCATTGAGAAAATCTATAGCTTTACGTGAATATCTTGAAAATTGCTTACTCTGATTTTAATGTTCTTATTTAAACTCTCTTTAAAATATCTAGCTTACCCTGCGTGTTTTGGTTCTGTGGCTGTTCTCTTAAAACTGTGATGATCGTGTATAACTTACACGGGAGCAGATGATCTTCCAGGAAGTAGAGCTCCTTAGTGAAGTGGTCGCCGGAAGGAGATCGGCTGTTTTTGGGTCCCCCGATGGGCGATCGGCCTCGTCCGATAGGAGATCGGTCTCTTTCGATAGGAGATCGCCTGCTTCGTTTTTTTTTACTGTATTTTGTTTATGTTTTTGGAAAAATTTGACCGAATTTGTATTAAACTCCCTGTGAGGAGAAACTACATTTCATATATATAATATTTTGTTCATAGAATCTATTTGTTACCTTTATTTTCATTATATACATTTGTATAGTATTTTGGCGGGATGTTACAGCATGCCTCTCGCGCCCTGGCGATCATGTGTAGTAGACGACCGGCGATCTCATAGTCTTCTAAACTACACTTTCCTTCCTTTTTATTTTAAATAAAAGCATACTTAGAATTCATTTAAAATATATCCCTTTTTTTTTATTCCAATTCAATTTTACAGGTCCTTACACATCCTGCCTGCATGGCCTCGCCGCACGTCCTCTGAGTGGGCATCATGCGAGGTGCATGCGTAACGTTCTTGCTGGGAACCTTGGTCCCAACTTAACACGCGTTGGCAAGAACCCCGATGACCGATCGCCCTCTGCATGCACTTACGACCGATCGCCCTCTGCACACACTTACGACTGACCACCCTCTGCACACACTTACGACCGACCGCCCTCTGTAACATCCCGCCAAAAACTATTCATATGTATATAATGAAAATAAAGGTAAACAAATAATGTTGAAGAGAACATAATTATATATATAAGTAATGAAGTTGCTCCTCACAGGGAGTTTAATACATAACCAGTCAAATGTTTTTCAAAACTTAACGAAATCAATCAAATACAACGAAAACGGCGGTCTCCATACATAAACCGGCGATCTCCTAACAGAAGACCCCTAAACAGGCGATCTGCTATCAGGACATAAATCCGGCGATCACCACCAAGAGATAGAAACAGGCGATCTCTTCTCCGGCGACCACTCACTAAGGAGCTCTACTTCCTGGAAGATCATCTGCTCCCGTGTAAAAATTACACGATCATCACAGTTTTAAGAGAAAAACAGCCATAGAGCAGAACACGCAGGGTAAGCTATATATTTTAAAGAGGGTTTAAATATGAACATAAAAATCAGGATAAAACAAATTCAAGATACCCACATAAAACTATAAAGTTTCTCATTCCCTTCACCTGATCGCCAAGAAATCACACACTTTACAATATTTGCACAGAGTCATTCTATTTCACAAACTGCATCAAGTGTCTATCAATTTCAAGGTCCCTCATTTCTCACGTCAGACTACCACTGACTCAGCACACAAGACACTTGACACTACTTCCGGAAGACTCATGCATTGACTAGACTCATAGATTTGCACCTGTCATACTGCCCACTGTGAAATCACACACATTCACAGGGTCGCCGTGAAATCACACACATTCACAAGCGTATAAATGAATCTCAATATCATCACTATCTTAGCATGACAGGGTTAATCCACACAACAGGTCGAGCTCGTTCTCTTTCAAACAACTCACCCATACGTATGAACCTCCTTCGACTCTCAACGCCCGAATAACTTCATCTATATGATTCCATTATATCAGGAGAGTCAGGATATCATAATGAATCACCGGTCAAAGCACATCCTACACGATCTTACACGGTATTTTCTTTCCTGAAAATACTATGCCTTGATCCCACATTCACCACATTCAAAACATCATACCACTCAAATGAATGATTGAAATCACAGCAACAATCATTTCAAGGGTTCAGATTTTCGAATATCACATGTATATTGTATTTAAATCCCAAACAGCTTCAAACAACATCAAAACAGGGGAGTTTGAAATCCGTATTTAAAACCGGCGACCACGTCGCCCAACCACATAGAACAGAGCATTGCGAAAAGAAACAGAAAACCGGCGACCACGTCGCCCTCACTTCAGAAACAGCTAATCTATGGCTTGTATTGAAAATGAAGGCTAGCTTCCCTTACCTGGACTTGCGCAAAACACCAAGAGCTCCAAAACCCAACGAAGCTTAAAGAATGCCTTGGCTCTGTTTTTGCGTCTGGTTTGAAGGACTTGCAGAGAACCTCCCAGGTGCTCTAATGGTGGCCGTCGCTCGTCGTACTCTTGTGTGAAGGTGCCAGAATCGCAGTGCGAAGGAGAGAATGGAGGAGAAGGGAGGTAAACTCACTCTTTCGCTCTTGAACAACTGCAACGTTCCCCTCTCTCAGAAGTGGGTTTTTTTGCATCTTAAACCAGCTTGTCCACAAAAGCAGCTGCCACCACCCACTCTGCAGAGAAGTCTGAGTGTACGTTTCTCTGAACAGTACGGCCACGGTTGTCTCTTGCGCCTGCCAACCACTGCCCTGAACAGTACGACCACTGTTGTCTCTTGTGCATGCCAACCACTGCCCTGAACAGTACGACCGCGAGTGTCTCTTGCGCATGCCAACATTCTGATGTCACTATTCTGAACCACCCTTTTTGTCTACGTGGCACGCGTGCAGGACGTTTCATGCTGGGAGTCTGGGTCCCACTTTCTCTGTGTGAAGCTCGACATCGCGCGATAACCTTCCACCGATGACCGCTCGCGCGATGACTATCCACTGAAGTCTCATACTGGCGAACGACCGATGTCTCTCCCTGGAAGACGACCGATGTCTCTCCCTGGCGACGCCCGCGTGCCTCTCGCGACCCGGCGATGCCTCATGCCTCGCGCCCCGACGACGCCCGCATGCCTCTCGCGCCCCGGAGTTGCCCGCATGCCTCGCGCGCCCTGGCGACATCCACATGCCTCGCGCGCCCTGGCGACGTCCACATGCCTCGCGCGCCCTGGCGACGTCCACATGCCTCGCGCGCCCTGGCGACGTCCACATGCCTCGCGCGCCCTGGCGACGTCCTCGCGCCCTGGCGATCATGTGTAGTAGACGACCGGCGATTAAGTACTAACTAGGCGATCTCATAGTCTTCTAAACTACACCTTCCTTCCTTTTTATTTTAAATAAAAGCATACTTAGAATTCATTTAAAATATAACCCTTTTTATTCCAACTAAATTTTACAGGTCCTTACACCCTCTGCATGCAGTCACGCCCGACCGGTGCCTTATAACTTTCCCCCGATGACCGGGCGGTGCCTCATAGCTTCCCACCGATGACCGGGCGGTTCCTCACGCCTATCCACCCATGATCATGCGGTGCCTCATGCCTATCCACCGACATCCGTGCGGTGCTTCCAGGCGCTTTTCTAGGCACCACTCTGGGGGTGGTGGCCACTTGGTATCTGACTACCGATCACCGTTCTAGGTAATCTCCTCCCTGATTCACTTGCTCTTTCTACCATGTGCCACCCTGTGCATGGTCCACGTGGTCACCTGCTGCTGACATCATCAACTACTGATGACCGACCGGATCACAAGCCCCCCAATCTCGAGCTGTGAACTTGTTCTCAGCGAAGAGACTAAGTGGTCGCGCCTTCGGTCCACGTGGTAGGTGGGGCCACGCCACGTGCTGCTCACGTATCTGCTCCTCGGTGTTACGACTTCCATACTTTATCTCTCGACACATGGACGCATTAATGGCCCCCACTGAGTGTTGGTACCGTTTCCTTCATTCAACAGAAGCGTGCGCATCCCTCTGGATCATCTAGAGATTCACCTTTTCTGTTTTCTTCTTCTCAACCGTGTAACATCCCGCCAAATTTCTTTGAAAATAAATATAAAACGAAAATAAAGGTGACAAATAGATTGAAGTGAGCAAAATCTTTATATAAAATAAATAAGTTTCTCCTCACAGGGAGTTTAATACAAACGATCACTTCTCCATTAAAAACGTAAACGAAATACAATACAAAAGACAGATAGGCGATCTCCTGGCAAAAAGGGCGATCTCCTTTCATATAGGCGATCTCCTATAAGAAGGGCGATCTCCTTTCATAAAGGCGATCTCCTGTTATAAAGCAGCAAGAGGGGCGATCACCCAACAGAAAAGAAAACAGGCGATCTCCTTCCAGCGACAATTTTCTAAAGAGCTCTACTTCCTGCAACATCATCTGCTCCCGTGTAAATTATACACGATCATTACAGGTTTAAGAAAAAGGCCACAACACAAACGAAAACACAGGGTAAGCTAGACATTTAAAAAGAGTTTAAATAAGGATACTTAAAATAAAATCAAGGTAAACAATTTCAAGATATTCACGTAAAGTTATCAAGTTTCTCATACTCTTCACCTGATCACCCAGAAATCACACATTTCACAATATTCTCAAGAGTCATTCTATTTCACAACTGTACCAAGTGTCTACAAATTCAATGTTTCTCATTTCTCACGTCAGACTTCCACTGACTCATCACACAAGACACTTGACACTACTTCCGGATTGACTCGTGCGTTGATTAGACTCAGAGATCTGCACCTGTCATACTGCCCACTGTGAAATCACACACATTCACAGGGTCGCCGTGAAATCACACACATTCACAAGCGTAGAATGAATCTCAATATCATCACCCTCCAAGCATGACAGGGTTAATCCATAAAACAGGCGGAGCTCGTTCTTTTTCACACGAGACGCCCATCATATAGACCTCCTTCGACTCTCAACAACTGAGTAACTTCCTCTACGTGATTCCATTACCTCAGCAGAGTCAGGATATCCCCTTAGGAATCACCGATCAATGCACCTACTACAAGATCTTCCACGGTATTTTCTTTCCTGAAAATACTATGCCTCGATCCCACATTCACAGCATTCAAAAACATCATACCACTCGAGTAATTGATTCAAGTCTCAGCAACGAATCATTTCAAGGTTCAGATCTTCGAATATTTCATTTAAAGCTCAAGTAGTTTCAAAACAACACCCAAAAACAGAGAGTTCACAAACAACGCCAAAACCGGCGATCTAGTTCAAGAACAGAGTATTTCGAAGACTGCATTTAAAACCGGCGACCACGTCGCCCAACCCATAGCACAGAGCATTTTACAAGGATGAAAACGAAAACCGGCGACCACGTCGCCCTCACTTCAGAAAATAGCTAAACTATGGCTTGTATTGAAAATGAAGTCTAGCTTCCCTTACCTGGACTTGCGCAAACACCTAGTGTTCCGAAACCCAACAAAGCTTGAAGAACGCCTTGGCTCTGTTTTTGCGTCTGGTTGAAGGACTTGCAGAGGACTGCCCAGGTGCTCTAATGGTGGCTGTCGCTCGTCGTACTCTCGTGTGAAGTCGCTAGAATCGCAGCGCGAAGGAGGCAACTGGAGGAGAAGGGAGGTAACTCACTCTTTCTCTCTTCGAAGGCTGCAACGTTTCTTCCTCTCAGCAGTGGGTTTTCTGCATCTTAAACCAACTTATCCACCAAAAGCAGCTGCCACCACCCACTCTGCAGAGAAGTCTGAGAACCACTGCCCGGAACAGTACGACCACTGTGGTCTCTGGTGCATGCCAACCACTGCTCTGAACAGTACTGCCACTGTTGTCGCTTGTGCATGCCAGCCACTGCTCTGAACAGTACGACCGTGAGTGTCTCCCGCGCATGCCAACATTCTGATGTCACTATTCTAAACCACCCTTTTTGTCTACGTGGCGTGCGTGCACTACGCTTCATGCTGGGAGTCTGGGTCTTACCTTCTCGGTGTGAAACTCGACGTCGCGCGATCACTTTCCACTGCTGACTCATCCTGGCGAACGACCGATGTCTCCTTCGCCCTGGAAGACGACCGATGTCTTCCTCTGGGAGACAACCGATGTCTTCCCTGGCGACGCCCTCATAACTCTCGCGCCTTGGCCACGTCCACATGCCTCGCGCCCTGGCAATGCCCGCGTGCCTCGCGCCCGCGCGATGCCTGCATGCCTCTCGCGCCCGCGCGATGCCTGCATGCCTCTCGCGCCCGCGCGATGCCTGCATGCCTCTCGCGCCCGCGCGATGCCTGCATGCCTCTCACGCCTGCGCGATGCCTGCATGCCTCTCGAGCCCGCGCGATGTCCACCTGGCGCTCATGTGTAGCAGGCGACCGGCGACCTCGTAGCCTTCTAAACTTAACTTTTTCCTCCCTTTCTATTCTAAATAAAAACATACTTAGAATTCATTTAAAATATAACTCTTTTATTCCAATTTAATTTTTCAGGTCCTTAGATTCTCCCCAACAAGAAAAATTTTCGTCCTCGAAAATTGAATTACAAGGAAAAGAGGTATGGATAGGCTTCTCTCATGGGTTCTTCTAATTCCCAAGTTGAATCACCCGATCGCTTATCCCACACCACTTTCACCATGTTGATGGTCTTGCCTCTGAGCTGCTTACTTTGCCTATCGTCAATCCTGACTGGTTTCACTTCAAAGGACAAGTCATCCCTGATCTGCACCTTCTCGGTCGTCTGCTGAATCAACTCTGGTTCAACCAATACTGCTTCCTGGTACCAGTACAAAGGAGTTCTGCATTTCCTTCCATACAAAGCTTCATACGCTGCCATCCCAATGCCAGCATGATCACCGTTATTATAGGTAAACTCTTCCAACTCGGCTGGAGCCCTCCTGTAAGGTGCCATTGACACTGGTCCAGCCCCAGGTACCGAAATCAATAGAGAACTCCACTTCTCTCTTAGGAGGTAATCCGGATATTTCTTCTGAAATTACATCCATGAAATCTTTCACCACAGGTATCCAACTTACGTCCTCTTCATTCTTCACTCCCAACTGAGCTAGGATTCACGAAGCACCTCGCCCCTTCCTCCAACACCGACCACCCTCGCTGAGTAGATATCACGTCTGCCCCTTGGAGGTCTGGAAACGCTATCTTCTGATTACCACAGACTACGAGAACGTGATTGGCAGCTAGCCAATCCATTCCCAGGATAACATCCAGATCCTGAAGAGGTAGGCAGATCAAGTTCACCTTGAATCTGCGTCCCTCTATTATCACTGGACATTCGGGGAAAACTGTAGAGGTCAACACCTGTCCTGATGCAGGTGTATAGACCAACAGTTTCAAACGGTAACTCCTTCACTAGAAGGCCCAACTTGGCTACACACAGGCTTGACACAAAGGAGTGTGTCGCTCCAAAATCAAACAAAATTCTAACGCATCTACCAGCTATAGAGCAACATTCTGTACTAAGTTACCTGACTGAGATGCCTCCGCTCCAGTCATGGCAAACACTCTCCCTGCTGCCTGAGGTCGACTGCCTCCATTCCTCAACTGTTGGGATCCACTGGGTTGAGTCATCCTATTCTGGGTAGGACAATCTCTAGCAACGTGTCCAGTCTTTTGACAGGCAAAACATCTTCTCTCTGAATCTCTCTTGGGGCACACATTGGCTGTGTGTGGTCCACCACAGTGGAAACATTTAAGTTTCCAGGGCTGTTGCTGCTGAAACTGGGGCGGTGCTGCTTCTGCCCTATGCTGAGAGGGTCTCGAATAAGGCTTGCTTTGTGGGTGCTGCACCTTGGCCTCCCCACTGGAAGAACTCCCTGGGTGTGACCTCATCACCCGAGAATCACCCTTGTCCAGAGTCTCCACCATCTTCGCCTTCTCTACTAAGGCGTGAAATTCCCTGATGCACATCGGGGCTATGGCCCTCTTCAGCCCATGCTTCAGCCCCTCTTCGAACTTCCTACACCTCCAGGCCTCGGAGGTCGCCTGGGTGTAGAATCGGGCGAGGTACTCAAACCGAGCAGCATAGGCATTTACTGACATATCCCCCTGCTCCAACTTTAGGAACTCAGCTTCCCTCGCAAACTTGGCGCTGTCTGGGAAGTATTTCTCCAAGAACCTCACTCTGAAGCTCTCCCAATCCAATACATCCTCTCGGGCCTCCATCATCTGCTGAGCTCCCATCCACCAGAACTCAGCTTCTCCAGATAGCAGATAGGTGGCAAACAACAGTTTCTTCTCTTCAGGGCAGGAGGTCGCCCTAAAGATTTTCTCCAACTCTCTGACCCACTGATCTGCCTGATCAGGGGTAGCATTCCCACTGAACTTGGGTGGGTTGTGCCTCATGAACTCGGTCAGTCCCATCCGTTCTTGAGGCTGACCGCCGTGGGAGTTTGTCTCAGCCGACCGAGCAGTTTCCCAGTGGTGCATTGTAGCTTGATGGTTCTGAGCCATCGCTGCATTCTGCTGCTGGATGGCAGTTGCCATCATCTCGATAGCCTTAGCAATCTGGCTCATCTCCGAAGAAGATTGGGGAGGGGTAGAAGGTCTACGTGCCATCTCTCTTCGTTTTAGAGTTGAAACTACAGGTTTTTATATTCCCTACAACTACAAGAATGAGATCGATAAGAAATCAATTCATTCAAGGGGGGTAACAGCTAGACCTTACAAAGGTCAGCATCTCAAAATCATTAAGAATTTGAGCTCATCAACAGAATCATAATGCTTGTAACATTAAGCATAACACCAGCACAACTACTGGTATGCAGTCACCAATCCAATCAACCATTTTCAATCAATTACAAAGACACTTCAAGAGAATGAGATAGCTCACACCAGAATTCAATATATGCTAAACATCAAACCTTTGGAATTAAGATTGAGACTCATCTCGATCCAGTTATGAGTGTGCACCCTCACTACTTTATCAAGACCTTCTCATTCTTAATACTAAGATTTTCAATTAGAACATATATTCACCAAAGCACACACAAAATTTCAATACAAAAACGTTTGAAAACCTTTCACTATAGTTATTATTTTAAACTCAAATAACTTTCATGAGCAGAAGAAACACAATGGATCCACAGCCCTCAGGTCATCCTAAGAACGAACTGCTCTGATACCATTAATGTAACATCCCGCCAAATTTCTTTGAAAATAAATATAAAACGAAAATAAAGGTGACAAATAGATTGAAGTGAGCAAAATCTTTATATAAAATAAATAAGTTTCTCCTCACAGGGAGTTTAATACAAACGATCACTTCTCCATTAAAAACGTAAACGAAATACAATACAAAAGACAGATAGGCGATCTCCTGGCAAAAAGGGCGATCTCCTTTCATATAGGCGATCTCCTATAAGAAGGGCGATCTCCTTTCATAAAGGCGATCTCCTGTTATAAAGCAGCAAGAGGGGCGATCACCCAACAGAAAAGAAAACAGGCGATCTCCTTCCAGCGACAATTTTCTAAAGAGCTCTACTTCCTGCAACATCATCTGCTCCCGTGTAAATTATACACGATCATTACAGGTTTAAGAAAAAGGCCACAACACAAACGAAAACACAGGGTAAGCTAGACATTTAAAAAGAGTTTAAATAAGGATACTTAAAATAAAATCAAGGTAAACAATTTCAAGATATTCACGTAAAGTTATCAAGTTTCTCATACTCTTCACCTGATCACCCAGAAATCACACATTTCACAATATTCTCAAGAGTCATTCTATTTCACAACTGTACCAAGTGTCTACAAATTCAATGTTTCTCATTTCTCACGTCAGACTTCCACTGACTCATCACACAAGACACTTGACACTACTTCCGGATTGACTCGTGCGTTGATTAGACTCAGAGATCTGCACCTGTCATACTGCCCACTGTGAAATCACACACATTCACAGGGTCGCCGTGAAATCACACACATTCACAAGCGTAGAATGAATCTCAATATCATCACCCTCCAAGCATGACAGGGTTAATCCATAAAACAGGCGGAGCTCGTTCTTTTTCACACGAGACGCCCATCATATAGACCTCCTTCGACTCTCAACAACTGAGTAACTTCCTCTACGTGATTCCATTACCTCAGCAGAGTCAGGATATCCCCTTAGGAATCACCGATCAATGCACCTACTACAAGATCTTCCACGGTATTTTCTTTCCTGAAAATACTATGCCTCGATCCCACATTCACAGCATTCAAAAACATCATACCACTCGAGTAATTGATTCAAGTCTCAGCAACGAATCATTTCAAGGTTCAGATCTTCGAATATTTCATTTAAAGCTCAAGTAGTTTCAAAACAACACCCAAAAACAGAGAGTTCACAAACAACGCCAAAACCGGCGATCTAGTTCAAGAACAGAGTATTTCGAAGACTGCATTTAAAACCGGCGACCACGTCGCCCAACCCATAGCACAGAGCATTTTACAAGGATGAAAACGAAAACCGGCGACCACGTCGCCCTCACTTCAGAAAATAGCTAAACTATGGCTTGTATTGAAAATGAAGTCTAGCTTCCCTTACCTGGACTTGCGCAAACACCTAGAGTTCCGAAACCCAACAAAGCTTGAAGAACGCCTTGGCTCTGTTTTTGCGTCTGGTTGAAGGACTTGCAGAGGACTGCCCAGGTGCTCTAATGGTGGCTGTCGCTCGTCGTACTCTCGTGTGAAGTCGCTAGAATCGCAGCGCGAAGGAGGCAACTGGAGGAGAAGGGAGGTAACTCACTCTTTCTCTCTTCGAAGGCTGCAACGTTTCTTCCTCTCAGCAGTGGGTTTTCTGCATCTTAAACCAACTTATCCACCAAAAGCAGCTGCCACCACCCACTCTGCAGAGAAGTCTGAGAACCACTGCCCGGAACAGTACGACCACTGTTGTCTCTGGTGCATGCCAACCACTGCTCTGAACAGTACTGCCACTGTTGTCGCTTGTGCATGCCAGCCACTGCTCTGAACAGTACGACCGCGAGTGTCTCCCGCGCATGCCAACATTCTGATGTCACTATTCCAAACCACCCTTTTTGTCTACGTGGCGTGCGTGCACTACGCTTCATGCTGGGAGTCTGGGTCTTACCTTCTCGGTGTGAAACTCGACGTCGCGCGATCACTTTCCACTGCTGACTCATCCTGGCGAACGACCGATGTCTCCTTCGCCCTGGAAGACGACCGATGTCTTCCTCTGGGAGACAACCGATGTCTTCCCTGGCGACGCCCTTATAACTCTCGCGCCTTGGCCACGTCCACATGCCTCGCGCCCTGGCAATGCCCGCGTGCCTCGCGCCCGCGCGATGCCTGCATGCCTCTCGCGCCCGCGCGATGCCTGCATGCCTCTCGCGCCCGCGCGATGCCTGCATGCCTCTCGCGCCCGCGCGATGCCTGCATGCCTCTCACGCCCGCGCGATGCCTGCATGCCTCTCGAGCCCGCGCGATGTCCACCTGGCGCTCATGTGTAGCAGGCGACCGGCGACCTCGTAGCCTTCTAAACTTAACTTTTTCCTCCCTTTCTATTCTAAATAAAAACATACTTAGAATTCATTTAAAATATAACTCTTTTATTCCAATTTAATTTTTCAGGTCCTTACAAACCGCGCTAGGGTTCGCTGCATTTCTCCTCTTTAACTCTTTGCATGTGTCTAACTGTTAACTAGCTTAGGCTTTAGCGCGATCTCACTGCAACCCCTCAAACTTGGCTTCTGACTTGATCGCGGCTAACTGTTACCTTAGCATTGCCTTCAACATAACTTCGTGCTGGATGACTGACTTAACGGGGCCTAAACGCTTCGGCTTCACGCAGCAGAACTTGCTTCTACCACCGACCACCGACTAGCATGTTAGTGTGCCACCGATCAGTCATCGCGCTTCTGGCTTCGCTACACTTCTCTGCCACACCAACGCTGAGTGCATAGAGGGCCTGAACACCAACTATGACGCCTGTGTTTTGGGGAAGAGAAGTGCTTCTTGGTGCCCCTCTTGCCTCAACCTCGCTGTAAGAAGTCGTGGGTGAGGTCTTGCTTCTCTCACCTCAGCCTCGCTGTACAAAGTCGAGGTGAGGACTTGGTTCTCTTGCCTGAACCTTGCTGTAAGAAGCAGAGGAAAAGGACTTTTCTCTCGCCTCAACCTTGTTGTAAAAAGCAGAGGAAAAGGACTTTCCTCTCGCCTCAACCTTGCTGTAAAAAGCAGAGGAAGAGGACTTTCCTCTCGCCTCAACCTTCCTGTAAAAAGCAAAGGAAGAGGACTTTCCTCTCGCCTCAACCTTGCTGTAAAAAGCAGAGGAAGAGGACTTTTCTCTGTTGCCTCTACCTGGCTGTAGGAAGTGAAGGAAAAGGACTTTTCTTCTTGCCTCAACCTTGCTGTAAAAGGTAGAGGAAGAGGACTTTCCCCTCGCCTCAACCTTGCTGTAACAAGCAGAGGAAGCGGACTTTTCCTCATGCCTCAGCCTCGCTGTACAAAGTCGAGGTGAGGACTTTCTCTTGCCTCAGCCTCGCTGTACAAAGCCGAGGTGAGGACTTTCTCTTGCCTCAGCCTCGCTGTACAAAGCCGAGGGTGAGGACTTTCTCGCCTCTGCCTCGCTGTACAAAGTCGAGGGAGAGGACTTTCACTCGCCTGTACCTCGCTGTACAAAGTCGAGGGAGGGCTTTCCTCTATTGCCTACACTTGCTCAAAGGCAAGGAGGTCTTCCTCTTTCTCACCTGCACTCGCTCAAAGGCAAGGAGGTCTTCCTCTGTTGCCTACACTTGCTCAAAGGCAAGGAGGTCTTCCTCTGTTCTCGCCTGCACTTGCTCAAAGGCAAGGAGGACTTCCTCTGTTGCCTACACTTGCTCAAAGGCAAGGAGGTCTTCCTCTTTCTCGCCTGCACTTGCTCAAAGGCAAGGAGGACTTCCTCTGTTGCCTACACTTGCTCAAAGGCAAGGAGGTCTTCCTCTTTCTCGCCTGCACTTGCTCAAAGGCAAGGAGGACTTCCTCTGTTGCCTCAACCGTGCTGTAAAAAGCAGAGGAAGAGGACTTTCGCTCTTGCCCCAACCTTGCTCTATAAAGCAGAGGAAGAGGACTTTCACTCGCCTGCACCTCGCTGTACAAAGTCGAGGGAGGACTTTCTCGTGGGTGCACGCTCCCAGGGGAGCGCCAGGCATGGCTGTCTAAGCGCACTCACCAGGCGCACCCTGCCTGCATGGTCTCACCGCACGTTCTCTGAGTGAGTGCATGCTCCCAGGAGAGCACCTGGCGTGGCCGGTCTGAGCGCACTCGCCAGGCACATCCTGCCTGCATGGCCTCATCGCGCGTCGTCTGTGTGAGTGCATGCTCCCAGGAGAGCTCCTGGCGTGGCTGGTCTGAGCGCACAGGCACATCCTGCGTGCATGGCCTCATCGCGCGTCCTCCGTGTGAGTGCATGCTCCCAGGAGAGCACCTGGCGTGGCTGGTCTGAGCGCACTCGCCAGGCACATCCTGCCTGCATGGCCTCATCGAGCGTCCTCTGTGCACGTTCCCACCGACGAGGAGCTCTTCTTTTTCTGGTTTGACATCATGCGAGGTGCATGCATAACGCTCTCGCTGGGAGCTTGGGTCCCAGTTTAACACGTGTTGGCAAGACCCCGATGACCATGTGCCAATGGGCGCTCTGCATGCCCCGACGGCTGATCGCGCTACACCCAGGCGCTCGTCTAAGGGCTGATCTGTGGATGGTGGCCACTCGGTAACTGACCACCGATCACCTGTACTTGCACCTGGGGCAAGGAGAGCTTTGAACTGGGAATTACTTGCACACTTTATGTACTGAAAATCTTTTATTGGGTGGCATCGTTAAAAAGAGTGCCCCCTGATCTGGTCAACTGTTTAATACACTAAGTGTGTGTACAGCGTGATAGCGCATCTACTTTACAACTTAACCAAAGTAGGAAACAAGCGTGTAGCGTCCTGGGTTGTGGGAATAGTCGTTCCATCTAGAGTCTCCAGCCGACAAGCTCCATTCTCCAACGTCTCAACCACTCTGGATGGGGTCTCCTTTAACTGGCGATGACCGCCCTGGCGATGCACACACGTGGGGCGACCATGCCTTCCGCTTCAGCTCTGGGAGCCCCCCCAGTGTAGCCTCTTCCATCACCTCACCTCCCCAAACACAGGGAGTTCATGCTGCTGGTCGCCTGCCTGGGACCCCGAAGCGCGATCACCTTGTGTCTTCTGCAGGTAATCAGTCAGGAACCCTGTCTTCACCAACTCAGCAAGCTGACGCCCCAACGCCAGGCAGGTACGGAGTGTATGTCAATAAGCTTGATGGAATTCACACCACTCATCCTTCCTCCCTCCAAGTACCCTGTCGGTTTTCTCTGGCACATGGAGTCTTGCTGCCACAGCAGGGATGGCGATCAGCTCCGCCAAACTTATCATGAAATCATACCTGGGGGGTGCGTTGCTTGCACGCCCCTTGGTCTGGTCCTTCCTGGGTGCATAAGGGCGAGACCTTCCCTGCTCCTTCCTCCCTTCCTTGATCTCATGCACCCGCGCCTGCTACTGCTGATTCCCCTGACCTCCACGTGGCTTCGATGGTGCAGCACTTCCTCTCTTCTCAGAGACCTCTGTCTCTGCTACTATGTGTGCCACCGCGCGTCGCCGTATCTCGGTGAAGGTGGCAGGGTGGCTCCTGATGAGCGATTCACTGAAAGGACCAGGGAGGACACCTCTTTTGAACGCATGCACCAGCATGTCCTCGTCCTTGACGGGCAATCTCACCACCTGCGCCCCAAAGCGATTGAGGTAGTCCTTCAACGGCTCCCCCTGATACTGGCGCATGTCAAACAGGTCGTAGGACACCACTGGCGCCGGTCGGTTGATGATGTACTGCTCCGTGAACAGCTTCGCAAACTGATGGAAGGAAGTGACGTGGCCCTCTGGCAGGCTCACGAACCACTCCATAGCCACTCCGCTCAGCGTACTCATGAACATCTTGCAGTACACAGCATCTGAACCTCCAGTCAGCATCATCTGAGTGTGGAAGGATGTCAGGTGTGCTTCTGGATCTTCCACCCCCGTGAACGACGCTTTCAGTCCCACCAGATTGGGAGGCACCACCGTGTTCATGATTTCGGGGGAGAAAGGCATAGGGAATGCTCTCGGAGGCGACGGTGGCGTCGACGTCCTCTCTTGAACTGCGCGTTCCTTCTGCGCCTGCAATTCCCTACGCAGCTCTTCATTCATACGGTTCAACTCTTCGTTTCTTCTCTGCGATTCTTCAGCAGATGGCGCAGGTGAGGTTTGCCTGGTTCTTCTACTCATCTCCTCTACACTTCGACGTAACTTCACTTCGACGAAATGATCAAGAAACTCCAAGAAACTTAAACTTCAAGAACTGCGACGTGGATGGGAACAAAATTCACACGTGCCCCACGGTGGGCGCCAAATGATCCTGCCACTTGACTCGAACGTGGAGGATTGCCTCGTCACTCCTTCGTTTTTTCTCTGTGATGCAGTCAGCTCTGCATGCATTTTCTCTTGCTCAGCTCTCGATTCCGCGACGCTATCTTGCAGCGCGTGCATCATCTGCACTACCTGCGCCATGGTAACAGCTCCTTCTTCAGCAGATGGCGCAGGTGAGGTTTGTCTGGTTCTTCTACTCATCTCCTCTACACTTCGACGTAACTTCACTTCGACAAAATGATCAAGAAGCTCCAAGAAACTTCAAGAAACCTCAAGAAACTTCAAGAACTGCGACGTGGATGGGAACAAAATTCACATGTGCCCCACGGTGGGCGCCAAATGATCCTGCCGCTTGACTCGAATGTGGAGGATTGCCTCGTCACTCCTTCGTCTAGCCTTCTACAACTGCGTGTTCTGCAAGAACGCTCCAAGAATCGTCGCTGGACCTCCAAACGCTGCCTGCAAAACAACGCAGACGGCGCCTCTAGCGGCCGTGTGCACTCCGACGCTCAAGTCAGGCAACAGGAACACCAAAAACTCTCACTGAATCTCTCTGTGAGACTCGTGTGTGCTCTCAGATCCACTTTCTCTCTCTATAACTGTTTTCTGTTATCACTGTGCAACGTGTAAGAACGTTCCCACAGTGACCCCGAGAAAACTATGTGTAAGACTGTGTAAGCTTTTAATCTGAAAAAGAACTCCCCTACCTTACATGACGTGGAGTGCTTTATACCTAGGCCGCGCCTCTCTCCCAGATGGTGACACGTGGAGGCATGCAGCTGGCATCTACCGTACACGCGTCACACCTGGAGGGCTTCTGCGCTTCTCTCTGTGCGGGCCGCATGCTCCCAGGAGAGCACCAGGTGTGGCTGGTCTAACCTCACTCGCCAAGCGCATCCTGCCTGCATGGCCTCATCGCACGTCCTCTGAGTGGGCATCATGTGAGGTGCATGCGTAACGTTCTTGCTGGGAACCTTGGTCCCAGCTTAACACGCGTTGGCAAGAACCCCGATGACCGATCGCCCTCTGCATGCACTTACGACCGATTGCCCTCTGCACACACTTACGACCGACCGCCCTCTGCATACACTTACGACCGACCGCCCTCTGCATGCAGTCACGCCCGACCGGTGCCTTATAACTTTCCCCCGATGACCGGGCGGTGCCTCCTAACTTCCCACCGATGACCGGGCGGTGCCTCAAGCCTATCCACCGATGATCATGCGGTGCCTCATGCCTATCCACCGACGTCCGTGCGGTGCTTCCAGGCGCTTATCTAGGCACCACTTTGGGGGTGGTGGCCACTTGGTATCTGACTACCGATCACCGTTCTAGGTAATCTCCTCCCTGATTCACTTGCTCTTTCTACCACGTGCCACCCTGTACATGGTCCACGTGGTCACTTGCTGCTGACGTCATCAACTACTGATGACCGACCGGATCACTTGTGGAAAGTTGAATTTGCACTCCTTGTACCACCATAAATTCTTGCCAAAATTGGCTCACAAAAATCGAATCCCTATCACTAGTAATAGTTTTCGGACATCCATGTAATTTGAACACGTTGTCCAAAAATACTTGAGCTACACTCCTTGCCGTATATGGGTGAGATAGGGCCATAAAATGGGTAGGTTTGCTCAGCCTATCTACCACCACAAAAATGACTTGTTTACCCTCTGACCGTGGCAAACCTTCTATGAAATCCATGGCGATGTGCTGTCAAATGGTCTGTGGAATGGGTAGAGGTTGTAAAAGGCCTGGAGTAGCAGTGGTGTCATACTTATGTTGCTGACACACAAAACATCTTTGGATAAAATGTTTGTGTACCGACCAGTCCTCGGACACCGAGAACAGGTAGTAAAGGGCGAACCACGTCAGATGGGTCCCACAGCATGAGCCAAAGCCACGTGAGGAATGGACCCCATTAGAGGGTGATCAGTAATCGGTGTGTCCCCTCAGAGTGGGGTGATCAGTCATCGGTGTGTCCCCTCAGAGTAGGGTGATCAGTCATCGGTGTGTCCCCTAAGAGAAGGGTGATTAGTCATCAGCATGTTCCCACAGAGAAGGGTGATTAGTCATCAGCATGTTCCCACAGAGAAGGGTGATTAGTCATCAGCGCGTCCCCACAGGGAAGGGTGAGTAGTCGTCAGACCACCAGGATGGGCTGAGGTGTCATCGCCACTCAGAGTATGGACAGGTGACATCGGCCTTGGGTGAAGACGAGGTGACATCGGCCTTGGGGGAAGACCAGTTAAGTACCCAGAGTTAGGGAGAGGCCTGGATCACGAAGTGCCCATGCGGGTAGCAGGGAGAGCACAGTTAGGTGCAGAGTCCTGAGGGGTCGAGTACTCATCAGAACTAGGGTTTCCCAGTGAAGCTACATGCATGGCACGTGAACAGTGAAGGTACTCCCAGAACAGGTGGCCCTAGAGACTAGGTGCACAAGGAGGCACCCAGGTGGTCACCCTGTGAGAGTTTGCACTCCAGAGAAGGAAACCTTATGTGCTAGATTACCCTAAGATTGGGTGATAGCGGTGCAAGGGTATTCCAGTAAACCCAAAATATGGCTAGCAGCGCAGTAAACCCTAATTAGGGCTAGCGGCGCAGTAAACCCTAATTAGGGCTAGCGGCGCAGTAAACCCTAGACTATATAAGGGACAGTAAGATACTTCAGAAAGGTACGCAGTTTCTAGACCTAAACACAGAGAAACTCAATACACTTGGTGTTGCTTGCCATACACTGACTTGAGCGTCGGAGTGCAAACGGCCTCTAGGGCGCCCCCTTTTCTCTTTTGCAGGTGCAGATTGCTTCGAGAGAACCAAGCACAGATCAACGTGAGGAAGGAGGCGTGTGAGTGTCGTGGGTCAACCGACAGGTGGGTCAACCGGCAAGAACAGTTTGATATATTTATTCAAGCCTTTCCAATAAACCACTAACTTGACCCTTTTCACTATGGCATTCATACCTGAATGACCTCCCTCTGCTGAGGCATGTAGCCCCTGCAAAATCTTCTTTCTCAATGTCAAATCTATCCCTACCCCCAGCCTGCCTTTTCTTCTAAGCTCATTATTTTCCCATGTATAATGTTTATGGGAACTTGTATTCGCCTTTAACTCTGTGATGAGTTTTTGTAAGTGAATGTCGGTAAGCCATGATTGTTGTATCTCTTGTAGTAACTCAGATTGTAGGTGTAAGGTAATAAAACCTTTGCATTCCACTATGTCCCTTAGAGACAGGGCATCAGCCACAACATTTTCTTTTCCTTGTCAATATTCTATTGTGAAATCAAATTCCATTAGCTTGACTAGCCACTTTTTTTGAAATTCAGTGGTCCACCTCTGATCTAAGATATATTTAAGGTTGTAATGATCCGTCTTGATAGTAAAATGATGATTCAAGAAGTAATGTCGCCATTTTTGCACTGTAAAGACTACTCCCACCAACTCCTTTTCATATGTTGAATAAGCTTGTTGTTGAATGTTAAAAAGTCTACTAATAAAAGCTATGGGATGGTGGTCCTGCATCAATACTGCTCCCACATCATGTCCTGAAGCATCTACCTCCACAACAAAGACTTTTGAGAAATCAGGTAGGGCTAAAATTGGAGTACTGGTCATCATCTTCTTCAAGTCGTGAAAAGCGTGTTCAGCCCTCTCACACCAAATGAAATTGTCCTTCTTAAGCATTTCAGTTAAGGGTTTAGCAATGATGCCATACCCGCGGACAAATCTTCTATAATATCCAGCTAGGCCCAAAAACCCTCTTAATTGTTTTAAGGTTCATGGTAGAGGCCAGCTGACCATGGCAACAACTTTGTTGGAATCTGTGGAAACGCCTTGTGCATTAATAATATGGCCTAAGTACTCTGTAAGGACCCAGAAAATTTTATTAGAATGAAAGTGTTATATTGAAATAATTTCAGAAGATGTTATTATTTAAAATACAAAGAGCTGGTAAACGAAGTTTCATAGTAGTCGGACCTCGGACGTCGCCCAAGATCTGGGGTCAGCTGGTAGAGGTCGGTCGGATGACGTGTGGATCAAGAAGAGTAAAGGAAGAAAAGTGTAGTTTAGAAGACTATGAGATCACCGGTCGCCTACTACACATGATCGCCAGGGCGCGAGGACGTCGCCAGGGCACGCGAGGCATGGGGACGTCGCCAGGGCGCGCGAGGCATGGGGACGTCGCCAGGGCGCGTGAGGCATGTGGACGTCGCCAGGGCGCGCGAGGCATGTGGACGTCGCCAGGGCGCGCGAGGCATGTGGATGTCGCCAGGGCGCGCGAGGCATGCGGGCAACGCCGGGGCGCGAGAGGCATGCGGGCGTCGTCGGGGCGCGAGGCTTGAGGCATCGCCGGGTCGCGAGAGGCACGCGGGCGTCTTCCAGGGAGAGACATCGGTCGTTCGCCAGTATGAGACCTCAGTGGATAGTCATCGCGCGAGCGGTCATCGGTGGAAGGTTATCGCGCGATGTCGAGCTTCACACAGAGAAAGTGGGACCCAGACTCCCAGCATGAAACGTCCTGCACGCGCGCCACGTGGACAAAAAGGGTGGTTCAGAGTGGTGACATCAGAATGTTGGCATGCGCAGGAGACAACAGTGGTCGTACTGTTCAGGGCAGTGGTTGGCATGCACAAGAGACAACAGTGGTCGTACTATTCAGGGCAGCGGTTGGCATGCACAAGCGACAACAGTGGTCGTACTGTTCAGGGCAGTGGTTGTCAGGCTTTCCTGCAGAAGGGGCAGCAGCAGCAGCATACGTGGACAGGTAGGCTTGGATTCAAAAGCCACTGCGGGAAGGCAAAGAGCGTTTTCAGTGACTCAAGAGTGAAAGAGTGCCTACATCTTCCTCCCTCCCTTCTTCTCTCTTTTGCGTTGTGACTCAGGCAACCTCCAGCATCAGTGCGACGAGCGACGTTTGCCCTTAGAGCACCTGGGAGGTCCTCTGCAAGTTCTACAAACCAAACGCTGAAAAACAGAGCTAAGGCATCCTTTAAGCTCGGTGGATTTTTGAGTCTCTTCGTTTAGAGTGGCAGACGCTGATTTATTTGGGTATGCGATGTTCAGACCGCTTAATAGTCAAGCCATGCTCTCCTGAACGCCATTCAGGTCGCCCTCTTGAGTTTGAATCAGCATTGTATGCCTGGTGGTATGACGAGTGGCGGGAAGGTGTTGTGACTGCAGTTAATGTCGGTAGTAGATGGATCTTCACCGGATTGCTCTACCTTAGAAAGTGAATCATCATCCATCCCCAAAGTTGAAGTTGCTAAGAAGGTGAGCAAGAATCGTTTGGTTGGGAACCCTTGTGGATCTGGAAAATATGAAGAGAATAACTTTGAGGGAGCCACTCTATGTCGCTCATGAGGACAAAGATAATAACTCTTGTAGAGGCAGTGATGATGTTGACAATGAGGAGAAGACCTTTGGAGTTTACTGCTGGAGACCATGTGTTCATGAGAGTGACACCAACCAAGGGTGTAGGAAGAGCGATCAGACCAAAGAAGTTGTCCCCTAAGTTCGTGGGACCATATCAGACCTTAAGGAGGATTGGTCCAATGGCTTACGAGATCGCCCTGCCTCCCCAGTTAGCGAATCTGCACAATGTCTTTCACGTATCACAGCTGAGGAAGTACATGGCAGACCCTAGTCACGTATTAAAAGTGGACGACGTGTAGATCGGGTGATCCAACATGGGAAATAGAAGAAACCACGAGAGAAGCCCATCCATACCTCCTTTCCTTATAATTCAATTTTCGGGGACGAAAATTTTTCTTGTTGGGGAGATTGTAAGGACCCAGAAAATTTTATTAGAATGAAAGTGTTATATTTAAATAATTTCAGAAGATGTTATTATTTAAAATACAAAGAGCTGGTAAACGAAGTTTCATAGTAGTCGGACCTCGGACGTCGCCCAAGATCTGGGGTCAGCTGGTAGAGGTCGGTCGGATGACGTGTGGATCAAGAAGAGTAAAGGAAGAAAAGTGTAGTTTAGAAGACTATGAGATCGCCGGTCGCCTACTACACATGATCGCCAGGGCGCGAGGACGTCGCCAGGGCGCGCGAGGCATGTGGACGTCGCCAGGGCGCGCGAGGCATGTAAACGTCGCCAGGGCGCGCGAGGCATGTGGACGTCGCCAGGGCGTGCGAGGCATGTGGACATCGCCAGGGCGCGCGAGGCATGTGGATGTCGCCAGGGCGCGCGAGGCATACGGGCAACGCCGAGGCGCGAGAGGCATGTGGGCGTCGTCGGGGCGCGAGAGGCACGCGGGCGTCTTCCAGGGAGAGACATCGGTCGTTCGCCAGTATGAGACCTCAGTGGATAGTCATCGCGCGAGCGGTCATCGGTGGAAGGTTATCGCGCGATGTCGAGCTTCACACAGAGAAAGTGGGACCCAGACTCCCAGCATGAAACGTCCTGCACGCGCGCCACGTGGACAAAAAGGGTGGTTCAGAGTGGTGACATCAGAATGTTGGCATGCGCAGGAGACAACAGTGGTCGTACTGTTCAGGGCAGTGGTTGTCAGGCTTTCCTGCAGAAGGGGCAGCAGCAGCAGCATACGTGGACAGGTAGGCTTGGATTCAAAAGCCACTGCGGGAAGGCAAAGAGCGTTTTCAGTGACTCAAGAGTGAAAGAGTGCCTACATCTTCCTCCCTCCCTTCTTCTCTCTTTTGCGTTGTGACTCAGGCAACCTCTAGCATCAGTGCGACGAGCGACGTTTGCCCTTAGAGCACCTGGGAGGTCCTCTGCAAGTTCTACAAACCAAACGCTGAAAAACAGAGCTAAGGCATCCTTTAAGCTCGGTGGATTTTTGAGCTCTCGGTGTTTTGCGCAAGTCCAGGTAAGGGAAGCTAGCCTTCGTTTTCAATACAAGCCATAGATTAGCTGTTTCTGAAGTAAGGGCGACGTGGTCGCCGGTTTCGTTTTCATCTTCGTGAATGCTCTGTTCTATGTGTTTGGGCGACGTGGTCGCCGGTTTTATATACAGACTTCGAAATACCTTGTTTTTGAACCAGATCGCCGGTTTTGGCGTTGTTTGCGAACTCCCTGTTTTTGGTGTTGCTTTGAAACTGTTTGAGATTTAAATGAGATATTCGAAAATATGAACCTTTGAAATGACTGTTGCTGTGATTTGGAATCATTCATTTAAGTGTTATATGATGTGTGGAATGTCGTGAATGGGGGGTCAAGACATAGTATTTTCAGGAAAGGAAATACCGTGTTGAGTTTTGGTTGTGAAGTGTATTGATCTGTAAGTATCCTGTGAATGGGGCGATCCTGACTCTGCTGAGATAATGGAATCACATAGAGGAAGTTACTCAGTTGGTGAGAGTCGAAGGAGGTTCATATGAATGGGTGAGTCGTGTGAAACAGAACGAGCTCGGCCTGTCTTATGGATTAACCCTGTCATACTGTGAGAGTGATGAATTGAGATCGAGATTGTGTTGATGCGCATGGCTGTGGAATCATTATAGCCAATGAAGTATGACAGGTGCATGTCTCTGGATGCTAGGTTCAACGCACGAGTCTTCCGGAAGTAGTGTCAAGTGTCTTGTGTGATGAGTCAGTGGAAGTCTGGCGTGAGAATGAGAAACTTTGAATTGATAGACACTTGATATATGTTGTGATTTTAATGACCTTCGAGGAATCGTGCAATATGTGTTTAATTGATGGTTTACGTGGGTATCTTGAATTTGTTTTACCTTGATTTTAAAGTTCATATCTAACTCTTTTTAAATGTCTAGCTTACCCTGTGTTTCTTTTGTGTTGTGTTTGGCCTTTTCTTAAACCTGTAATGATCGTGTATAATTTACATGGGAGCAGATGATGTTGCAGGAAGTAGAGCTCCTTAGTGAATTGTCGCTGGAAGGAGATCGCCTGTTTTATATTTCCGTTGGGCGATCACCCCTTTTGCTGCTTTCTGATAGGAGATCGCCTATATGATAGGAATCGCCCTTCTAATAGGAGATCGCCCTTCTGTCAGGAGATCGCCTATCTTTCTATTGTATTGTAATTTGTTTATGTTTTAATGGAAAAGTGATCGTATTTGTATTAAACTCCCTGTGAGGAGAAACTTTATTTACATATATATAATTTTGTTCACTTCAATCTATTTGCCACCTTTATTTTCATTTTATATTTATTCCAAAGTAATTTGGCGGGATGTTACATACTCCACCTCTAGAACAACAAAATAGTATTTAGATCTCTTGGCAAAAAAAGAATGGCTCCAGAGAGTCTGCAACACTTCTCGTAGATGTTGTATGTGCTCTGTTATGTGTTTGCTGTAGACTAGAATATCATCAAAAAATACCATAAAAAATTTCCTTAAAAACTTCTAAAAAATGGAGTTCATTAATCCTTGGAATGTAGCCGGGGCGTTGGTGAGTCCAAATGGCATCACCAGGTACTCATAATGTCCCGAGTGTGTTCTAAAAGCTGTCTTCCACACATCTTTTGGATTCATCTGAACTTGATTATACCCTGCACGTAAATCAATTTTTGAAAAATTAGTAGATCCTGCTAATTCGTCCAATAAATCATCGACTAAGGGAATGGGAAATTTGTTTTTGACAGTGCCTTTATTCAAATCTCTATAATCAACACAAAGGCTCCATGAGCCATCTTTTTTTCCCACTAAAATCACAGGGTTGGCGTAAGGGCTGCAACTTTCCTGAATAATTCCCGATTGCAAATATTCATGTATAAGTTGGTCAATAATATCTTTTTGGTCTTTTGCATATCTGTAATGCCTTTTGTTAACGGGATTAACACCCTTAATCAATGGAATATGATGATCATGGCCTTGTCGAAAAGGTGCTAATTGTTGTGGTTCTTGAAAAACATCTGCAAATTCGTGTAAGAGAGGCGCGATCGCTGTTGGAATCTCCTTTTGTACGGCATGTGTAGTCAAGTAATGCAACAACGTCTCCTCCTCGACACCAATGAGCATCATAGATAAATGCACACCTTCAATAAAAGATTTACTCAACTGTTGCTTGTGTGCAGGTTTGATTGTGGGGGCCATAGAACCACGTAGAACATGTCTCCTTCCTTGTACATTGAACTCTATAGTGAGTTTGTCGAAATTCCATAAAATATCACCCAAAGTTATGAGCCACTCAATACCCAACACTAAATCGCAACATCCCAAAGGAAGGAGGAGCATATCAGTCGTAAAAGTTGTATGCTAAATTGTCCAACTAAAATTTCTGACCACTAACGATTTTTTGATCTTTGACCCATCTGCTACCACGACATTCAAAGGGGCAATTGTATCTGTTATTGCCAGTTGACTCTCCTATCGATTGACTCTCCGACAATCGCACGTCTTTTTCCTTCTCCTTAGGTTCCTTAGGTAATGCTCCATTGGATCGAAACAACCTGCACCTGCAAAGACAGAAGGGGCGCCCTAGAGGCCGTTTGCACTCCGACGCTCAAGTCAATACTGGGGCAAGCACACCAAGTCTATAGAGTATTCTAGTTTAGGTCTAAAAAGTGTGTACCATTGTGAAGTGTTTTACTACCCTTTATATAGTCTAGGGTTTCCTCTGTGCTGCTACCCATATTTAGGGTTTCTGCAGGAATACCTTTGTGCCGCTATTACCCAGTCTTAGGGTAATCTAGGGCGTAAGACTTCCCTTAACTGGAGTGCAAATTCTAACAGGATGGCCACCTGGGTACCCCCTCGTGCACATAATCTCTGGGGCCATCTGTCTTGGGAGTGCCCTCACTGTTCACGTGTCATGCATGTAGCTTCACTTGGAAACCCTAATCCTGATGGGCACCCAAGCCCTTCAAGACTTTCCACCTAACCGTGCCTTCCTTGCCACGCACATGGATGCCTCGTGACTTAGGCCTCTCCCTACCTCTGGACATTTTACTGATAACTGGTCTTCTATCGGGACCCACCTTATACGTTCTAGTTCTGTTATTCAAAACACCCAAGACCGATGTCACCTCGTCGCACTCTGTTGCCAAGGACTCATCACCCCGTTGCGCGACGAGGACACATCGTTCCACTCTAGTGATCGACATGCTGTTGACTAATCAACCCATTAATCCATGCGACCTGTGGGACCTAGCCCACGTGGCTCTGGCCCATGCTGTGGGACCTAGCTGACGTGGCTCACCATTACTAGCTATTCTCGGTGCCCGAGGACTGATCGGTACAGTATCAATTATGCACCCATATTTTTGAGCCATTTGGGTATCTAAGAAATTATGAGTACTGCCACTATCAATGAGAATATGTAAAGGTCATTTTTTATGATATCCCATTATTCTCATAGTTTGGAACCCAACCACTCTAGTTAATACGTTGACTGAGATTTGTGGCTCCTTCCTTTGCAAGAAGTCAGTCGCGTCACTGGGAGGACTATCAGGTGAGTCATCTTCTTCCTCCATCTCCATGACGTGAAGTTGTAATTTCTTGTGTACCCTACTGTGCTCCATTGAGTAGGGTTCATCACAAAAATAACAAAGGCCTTTGGCTCTGGGTTCTGCTATGAACTCCGGTGTTAAGTGGCGTAGTAGTTTGGGTTTGGGGCCCGCATTGAATGGAGAACACGATGATATATGTGTTGGGTTTAGCAATGTCTAAGTTCAAGAGGGGGGGTGAATTAAGCTTATAGAATTTTCGCAAACCGAAACTGTTTTTCAAAAAACCAAAGAAAAAGAACAAATTGATTCTTAAAAGAACAGATTTATTTTCTAACTACTATATCAGAACCTGAACCTTTATCTGATTAGCTTGAGATTAAAAGAGATTTTCTAGAACAGTGAAAATATTCTTACAGCAACAAAGAAAACAAGATTCACAGCAAGAATTAAATCTTTGAATCTTTTAACGAGCAATCTTGAAACTAATAAGAACCTTTAATAGATTTGGTTTGACGAGTTTATTATCCTCTTAAAACAACCATAACAGAGATTCAAGAATTCACAAACAAAGAACCTTTTTAGAATCTATGAAGAACAGTAAGAACAAACCCAGAAATAACAGTTTCAATTTTAGTTCAACAGATTTAGTTTTTGGCAGATTATCAAATTATTCAGAAAAGCAGTGTAGAGATTAAGAAGAGAGATACACACACAGTTTATACTGGTTCACTCATCAAGAGCTACATCCAGTTTTACCTTACACCAAGGCAAAATCCACTAAAACATATCAAATCAATTACAAAACGTTAAGTTCTTGAACCTTACAAGAACAAAGCACTCAAAGCTAAAAAAACCCTATTTCAGCACTACCTGCACTTCAAGAAACCCTATCAAGAAGTGTCTAACACAAACACCTTTTCAGAAATGAATTAAGGAACGAAAACACCTGAACGGAAGATGCAAGAACCCAAAACAGTGGCCCAGATTGTAGTCCAAGAGTGACAACACCTTCACCTTGATCAAGGCTTCATAAAGAACAAACACTCTTGAAGTTCTTTTATAAAACCTTTCAAAAACTCATTCAAAATACTTTTTCCTCTCACTGAAAACTTTTTATCTCTGTTTAAAATGTGATTGCTCAGCTTAGCTTTCATGTGAGATGTGCCTCTCTTTATATAAGAAACAATTTATAACAGACTTTCAAAAAATAGTTAAAAAGCTGCTATAAAAAGAACAGATTGAAAATAAAATGAACAGATTTATTTTCAAAAATACAAAGAGAGATTTTCAACTGTCTCTAGCTTAGCATAACAGTAACAAAAAGGCTGGGACAGGTTCACTTGTGCCAAAACAAAACTTTGTAAAAAACTTTAAAGCAAAAGGCACAGTTTAGAAAGAACCTGTTGTTTTACAGAACAACAGATTTATTTTTCTTCAGAAAGATGATTTTTAGAAAAACTTAAGGTACTTTTTAGGAAAACTTTGAATAACTTCTTGTGCTTGATCTTACACCCTTGATTAGGCATACGAGGTAGGTCATGAAGCAAAAGTCTACCTTAAGCTCACTCTAACCTATATACAAGACCACCTAATGCATTATGACTAGATTCAAAGCAAAGCACAACATGTGCTACATCAAACACATATATAGTCTTCAAGGAGCATCATCCATCTTCAACAATAGGCACTGGTGTTGGACCCAAGACTCCCCTGTGGAATTTGGTCATCAAAGGACTGGAATTGGTTGCTTCATACGTCCGAGCCAAAGTAAACACATGTTTAGAGAGACGTAGGTTGGAACATTTGGACCATCATCTGGATTTCTTTCTTCAATCCACCCAGGAAGCAACTGAGAATATGATCATCAGATAACTTCAATTGTGTAATGATTGAATCGAACTCTTCATGATAGGCATCAACATAAGTCTTTTGCCGGAGACGCATCAACACAACCATGGGATCATCTCTAATGGCACCAAACTGATTGATTAGACTTTTCATGAACATTGTCCACGAAGGTGCACCCATCTGAAACCCGGATTTCATAAGTGCGGTATTCCATTGCAAGGCCTTGCCTTCTAAATGCACAATTGCCAACTTCACCTTGAATTCATTTGAGGTGTTGTCAATGAGAAAATAATTTTCGCATTGATGAATCCACTGGTTAACATTTTCTCCATTGAATCTGAGGAAGTCAATGCGTACCAACCGTGTGCCACAAACATAAGAAGACCCTGTTCGAGGTCAACGCGACATGTTTTCATTTGAAAGGCCATGGGTGCCTTCTCCTCGAGATTGAGTAAGTAATTCCTGGATGGTGTCTTTCATAGAACGAGTCAAGGTTTCCTGCAATGTAGTTGCGAGTTCCATCAACCTATTATCCATCCTTTGGGAGATTCAATCTTCCATCTCCTTAGCAGCTTGAGCGGAGCGTGTCGAGTCTACCATTGAAAGTCCTGGAAGGTCCAAGCTGATACCAATTGATATGAATGATCGTGTGTACAAGCATCTAGGTCCTCTCGTAAGTGATTTCGAAGAACGATTAGGCTTTTGACAAAGGGAACCCTAGGTGGTTTCCGATTATACCAAGAACAAGAAACAATGATAAAGAATATGATAGAGAATTGAGTGAAGGAAACAAAGTGCATATATTATTCATATCTCGGAGAATAGTTCAATACTCTATTTATAGAGTACTAAAGATTACAAATGATAGAGATAAGTTATTCTAATTAAATCCCAACTAAAGATAAATGATAAATGATATAAACTACTACTTAAATCCTAACTAATTAAATCTCAACTAATTAAATCCCAACTAAAGATAAATGATAAATAATAGAAAATACTAATTAAGTCCTAAGTAATTAAATCCCAACTAATTAAATCCTAACTAATTAAATCCCAAAACTTTAGTATATAACACAAAGAGATTAAAGCGGGCGGCGAGGACGACACCGAGCAGTGGAGATGAAGACGAAGTGGAGTGGCGTTTGAATGAAGAGCTGGTATGGATAATAGTTGGTATATTCATGGGAATGCGTTTTGTGTGGAGTTATTGTGGTAGTGGTAGACATGTTTTTGTGTTGAACTAGAGTTTTATGAATTTAATGGAAGATTATTCATATTTTGGATGTTCACGAAGAAGATATATAGTTTATGATACGCCTTGGAAGTTTTTGAAGGAAATGGTGGGAGGTTCAAGAGACGCATATGCAAACTTGAAGCAAAAATAAATTTGTGAAAGGAAATGGTGGGAGGTTCTAGAGATGTTAATGTAGATGAAGGGGTTGATTTTTGTGATGGTTGAAGAAGTAATGGACCATATACATTGTCAATTGAGAACATATTTATTTTTATGTCTGCATTTTTTTAAATGGAAAATACTATATCATTATATAGTCTCACACTAGAATTTCCAAAATCTAATAACAATTATATTATAAATTATATTTAAAATTATATTATAAATGATATTCAAAATCAGAATTAAAGGTAATAATTATTGGTCATTCACATATTTATGGAAAACAAAAATTAATGGTGGCTTTGAGTTTAATGCTTATCAAATTTCTCCCTTGAACTTAAACCTTTCATATTCATCATTTCAATCATCTCCTTAAGTTTTTAAATAGAGTTGTTAACAGATGCTTTGTCAAAATGTATGATACTTGGTTATGACTTGCAACATGCATTATTTTTACTTCTCCATTCTTCACATGTTTCCTAATAAAATGAAAATGAGTATCAATGTGCTTACTCCTCTCATGAAAAATCAGATTCCTTGCCAATTCAATAGCTGATTTGTTTTCAACTCGTATTTGGGTTGCCTCAAGTTGTTGCGAATTTAACTCACATAATAAATTTCTTAACCAAATCATTTGACGCACACACTAAGATGTTGCAACATATTTTGCCTCACATGTTGACAAAGTTACGATTAGTTGCTTCTTTGAGAGCCATGTGAATGTCGTATTTCCCATCTAGAACACATATCCTGCTATACTTTTTCGATCATTTACATCTCCACACCAATAACTATTAGAGTATCCAACCAACTTAAATTCATTTGTCTGAGTAGAGTAGCCTAAGTTATTATGTTCCTCGGATCTATCGAATAACTCTTTTAATAATTTTTAGGTGCGAGCGTCTTGGATCCTCCATGAATTGACTTACTATAGCAACACTATATGCAATGTACGACCTTGTACATGTGAGATACTTTAGACTCCCTAATAAACTACAGTCTTCACTTGGTCTCTCCTCCATAAAATTTAGAGAGTTTCATACTGAACTCCTTTGGCGTTGTTATCGGATTATGATCTTCCATCTTGTTTTTATTCTAAATATCTTTGCATATGCTTCTTGTGACACAAAAATTCCAAAATCTCTTTTTTCGAATCTCAAGACCAAGAAAATATTTCATCAATTATAAGTTTGAAATTTCAAACTCTCGCTTCATAACTTCTTTAATATCTTCAGCCATCTTTTCATTACTTCCCATGAAAATAAGATCATTAACATAAAGAGAAACAAAAAGTAAATTTCCTTCTTCTTTCTTTACATATAGTGCATACTCATAAGGACATTGTAAAAATGTATTCCTTTTGAAGTGTTCTCGTTGGTTGACCCTCGCGCCGATTGACTGGTTTGAACGCCTCCTTTTGGATCTACCTCAGCTAGGTATTGACTCGTGTCTCCTTGTTGCACTGAGAGATGGCTCCGTTGTGATAGAGGGCACCCTACCTGTTGATTACACTTCAACGCTCAAGTCAGTAAGGGCTCACAAAAGTAATAATAATTCTCAATTTAGTGTGCAAAAACATCGTACCTTCACTTGGGGTCTTAGGCCCCTTTTATAACTGCACATGCAACATGCAACAACTCTCACTTGAGAGAAGCAAATCTTAACTGAAAATAAGCACATTAACCTTTTATCTCTAATAGAAAAAAACACCTGCCACGCGCACCAATGATCTTCAGGTCTGAAACCGTAGGCCAACATTCTATTATGCACATCCCTATCTTTTTAGGGTTAATAGCAGCTATCAACAGGTATTAACGTGTAACAAACATGCAATAGAGAATATTGATACGTAATAATAACGAATATGCACAATAATAACAAATATTATAGCAACTGCTCTCATATATATCTATACGCGTATATATAAGGGATTATCTCGTACAGTAGCCTTACCATGCGCTTTGGGCCTATCACTGAAATTGGGCCAGTCACGCAAATCTTACCGAAGCCAAACAGCCGAGTTGACCTTGACCTTACCCGATCATTGAGCTACTTTAAATCCACAATCGAGGACCGAGCTCTGTTCAGTACACAAGCCCCCTAGGCTCAAGCTTAGCTTGGCTAGGCGAAGAGTCTCCCGAGTATCTCTGGCAACTGATGTGACTGTAACATCCCGCCAAATCCTTTTCATATTTATATAATAAAATAAAGGTAAAACAATAATATCGAAGTGAACATAAATATATATATATGTAATGAAATTTCTCCTCACAGGGAGTTTAATACATATCCAGTCAGTTTCCAAAACTTAAACAAAATACAGCAAAATAGAAAACAGGCGATCTCCTATCAGAAACAGAAAACAGGCGATCTCCTATCAGAAACAGAAAACAGGCGATCTCCTAACAGAAACAGAAAACAGGCGATCTCCTAACAGAAACAGAAAACAGGCGATCTCCTTCCGGCGATCACTCACTGAGGAGCTCTACTTCCTGCAACATCATTTGCTCCCGTGTAAATTATACACGATCATCACAGGTTTACGAAAACATCCACAAAACAAAAATGCAGGGTAAGCTAGATATTTTAAAGAGAATTTAGATATGAAACTTTAAAATCAAGATAAAACAAATTTAAGATACCCACGTAAAAACCATCAACTTTCTCATTCCATTCACATGACCATCAAGTAATCACATATTTCACAATTTCCTCAAGAGTCGTTCAATTCACATACTCCATCAAGTGTCTATCAATTTCAATGTTTCTCATTTCTCACGTCAGACTTCCACTGACTCATCACACACAGACACTTGACACTACTTCCGGAAGACTCGTGCGTTGAACTTAGCATCCAGAGACCTGCACCTGTCATACTTCATTGCTGTAATGTTCCCACAGCCATGCGCATCAACATAATCTCAATCTCAATCTCAATATCCTCACTCTCATAGTATGACAGGGTTAATCCATATAACAGGTCAAGTAAGTTATCTTTCAAACGACTTACCCATACATATGGACCTCCTTCGACTCTCACCAACTGAATGACTTCATCTATGTGACTCCATCATATCAGTAGAGTCAGGATCGTCTCATTCACAGGATACTCACTGATCAATACACCTCATAACCAATCTCAACATGGTATTTCCTTTCCTGAAAATACTATGTCTTGATCCCACATTCACAACATTCAACACATCATATAACACTTAAATGAACGATTCCAATCACAGCAACAATCATTCCAAGGTTCAGATTTTCGAATATCGCATGCATTTCACATTTCAATCTCAAACAGTTTCAAACGATACTAAAACAGGGGAGTTCAAAATTAACATTTAAAACTGGCGATCACGTCGCCCCACACATAAAAACAGAGCATCGTGAAAAAGAATATGAAACCGGCGACCACGTCGCCCTCACTTCAGAACCTACTCGCCTAAAGTTTTTATAAACGAAAATACTAGCTTCCCTGATGGAAGAGGCCTAAGCTCAGGCCCAACAACTAGGTCCATGGCAAAGAGGATTCAAGAAGAGTGGAACTCTGCTACTGATGGCAGAGAAACTTTTCTCTACATATTCAAAGACCCTTCAGAGGACTACAAGGAGTAAAGCCCAAGCCATGGGAGCTGAGCATAAATTAATTTTAGTTTATTTATAATTTTAGTAGAGTAGGGTTCATTTAGCACAATCGGGGGTGTATTTAACAATTTAGCTTGTACCTAGGCCTTTTAGGGTAGGAATGTAGCCCTACCTTCTAGAAGCATGCTAAGGGGCTGCATTGACCTTTAGTCAACACCCTAGCAGCCCCCTCTTTTATGTATTCCCCATCCTACCCTTTCTCCTTACTCTCCAAGGCACCATCTCCTATAAATAGGGTGCTTTGGCTCATGTTTTTTTAAGATCAATTTATATGAGTAAATGCTGCCAAAATTATGCTAGCTTCTACTCTTTGTCTAGTCTCTCTAGGTTAGACACTTTGATCTTCATCTTCACCTTCCTCCAAGTGATTTGGCCTAACCTATCACTCTCCATACCTTTCATGCACCTACAAGGAACTCATAGCTCTATATGAGTCATCCTTGACCCATATCATCCATAGCTTCCACCACCTTTTTACCTCATATTTTAAGAAGAACAAATGGTCATGAAGAACAACCTATCATTTGGTATCTAGAGCTTTGGTTCTTCAAGAGATAAGTGTTCTCTTCATTTTATTTTTTGAGTCTTCTTTATTCCATGTTGTTCATCATATCCTTAAATGTCTTGCTGTTTTTAATTTCTTTTTAAGTTGGTGTTGCTGTTTTTAAATTTCTATTTGGTATTTTTGGTTCATCTTGATCTTGAACTTCCATTTTTCAAACTGTTTTAGGTTCCTTTTGTGTTGGCTGTTCTGTTTTTATTTTATTTGAGTCTTATTGATGTTTTTAATCGGTGCAAAGTGTTTGTGGTTGAGTCATTTTGATTTTTGAATCCATACAAGTTTTGTCAAAGTCATGTTCATCCTACAATGTCATAAATTCCAAGTGGTGCCTTTTATTGTTGATTTGGTTGCTTGATTTTGTTTTGAGTGCAGTTTATATTTCTGGTTTTGAAGCTTTGGTGCCTTTTATACTTTCGTATTTGAGTTCATACTTGTGTGTTAGTTCCATACAAGTTCGTATCCAATCATTTCCATTGTGTTTTTGAAGTTTCTTTACCGTTTTCTAATTTCAAGTTAGGATTTCTCTGTTTTCACTGCTACTGTTCTGGCTGGAATCGTTCCCAGAAATTACATTTGTTGGAAAAAAATTCTGAAATTTTTTGGATTTGAGTAGTTTGATGTGTTAAGAAAAAGTGAAAAAAAGAAGCACATCAAAATTCAAAATACAAAAAAAATGATAAATGAAATACGAACAGAGTGCAAAAATCCTGACTCTGAAAAAAACGCTGACGCGGTAGTGATTTCGGAAAAATTATTACAATTATTTGGCTCACTGTTTTGGTGAAATTCCAACGCCTATATTGAGCTAAAACATTGAAGTTTCTGTGGTTAAAATTTCAAGCTCAAATTTGAAGTATTCTGTCCAGCATAAAATTGGAAAGTTGTGAAAAATTTTACACAAAAAATTCTGTAGTGCTGTTTTGGTTTTATTCATCTATTCTAGTTCCATTCACTAGGATTCCACTTTGTGTGCTACCTTTTCTTGTGTGCCTTAATTTTTTGCTTGTCAAATTTTATTGAATACTCTTTCAAGTCTTGTCAAATATCAACTCCATTTGCAGTAGTCCTTGATTTTAAATTTGAGTTTTGTTGCTTTAAAACTTGCTTGACCTCTCTTTGGTGGATTTGACCTAAAAAGTGCTTTGGTGAGTGTGGAGCTAAAATTTTGTTTTGGTGAAAGCCATATCACTAAAGAGGAGCTGGATTAAAGATTTAAGGTTGAATAACCTAAGGAGACAAAGCAAGGGACAGCAGCAACCTCATTGAAAAATACACAAATATACACAAAGGAGCTACAAGTGAAGGAGTGCATAGAATAGGACTTTAAATTTTTGTGCATCAAAATTTGTTAACCTAATTTCTTTGTATTTCTTTGAGTTGTAATTTGCAAGGACATTGATTAATTAGTGGATTAATACGTCTTAGACGGTGAGTGTGTCTTCAAGGTTCCAAAGTGCCAAGAAGCCTCACCTTAGGATTCGACTAGTTTTAAAAGCTTTCTAGATAGCAATTTTCATTTGTGTTTTATTGCTTTACATATAGTTTTTCTTGCATAAAAATTTTGTTTTTATCTTTGATTGTGCTCTAAGTAAATTGCTTAGAGAAAGGTTTGTGAAAGTGTTGTTGGATAGTATCTGGCTAAGGAAAGGCTTGGTACTTAAGAGATCCTAGTGATCCACCTCCCTTTCCTAGGAAATTACCTACTTCACTCCACTTATCTTTCTTTTTGAAAATTACTTTTATCACAAACCCTAAACATGTCTACTCATTCTTCAAGTCATAGTGAAAGTGATATAAAATCCACAAAATCTCTTTTGAAACAATTGGCTAGAGATTTTCAATCACTATCACTAAGACAATTGCAACATGAGGCTCAACTTTTGGAAGATAAAAAAGAAAGAGATGCCCATCTTGCACTTTTGGAAGAGGAGTTGAGAATTGTTAGAGAAAAAGATGAATACATTCGAAAATTAAAAAAATCACATGCATCACATGCATCTAGTTCTAGGTCAAGTGACTCACATGTTGAGGGGAGTCTGAGAGTAAATGATTATTATCAACCTCCACCTAGAAGAACTAGGAGAGAAAGCCACCCAAAAGAAACTAGGGTAGACTTACCTCATTTTTATGGAAAGGAAAATGTTGAAACATACCTAGATTGGGAAATGAAAGTAGAACAACTTTTTGCTTGCCATCATGTTAGCGAGGAAAGGAAAGTACCCTTAGCCACTTTAAGCTTTCAAGGAAATGCTATGTATTGGTGGACAGCCCTAGAGAGAGATAGGCGCCTCCACAGGGACCCTCCCATAGAATATTGGAATGACCTTAGGGGAGCCTTGAGACGCCGCCATATTCCTTCATACTATGATAGGGAGTTAATGGACAAGCTCCAAAGACTCCAACAGAAAAACATGAGTGTAGAGGAGTATAGGCAAAAGATGGAGCTCTACATGATGAGAGCCTCTATTAGGGAAGAAGCCACCACCACCATAGCTAGGTTCCTAAGTGGTCTCAATCTTGAGATAAGGGATAAAGTAGAACTTTTGCCCTACAGGGACTTGAATGATTTGATCCAACTTTGTATAAAAGTTGAACAACAAAATTTGAGAAAGGGATCAAGTCGCAAGGAGAGTTCTTACTCTAACTATTATCCCAAGAGAGAGTATAGAAGAGAAAAGGAGGATAGTCTTTCAAAGGATAAATCCAAAGAAACTCCCAAGAGTGTAGGAAAAGATGTGTCTACCTCACAACCCCGCAGTAGAGACATCCAGTGCTTCAAGTGTCTTGGTAGAGGCCATATAGCATCCCAATGCCCAAATAGGAGAACCATGATCTTAAGAGGGAGGGATGAGTATAGCAGCCAAGATGAAGAGTCTAGTGGGGAAGAAGAGAAGGAAAGTAGTGAGGGGGCATATCCTTGTGAGGGAGAATTAATGATGATCAGAAGAACCCTCAACAATCAACCTAGTGTGAACCATGAAACACAGAGAGAGAACATCTTTCATACAAGATGCAAAGTTTCAGAAAACATTTGTTCTCTCATTGTGGATAGTGGCTCTTGCTGCAATTGTTGTAGCACTAGGATGGTTGAAAAGCTTAATCTACAATTAATACCTCATCTAAAACCTTACAAACTTCAGTGGATAAATGAAGATGGGGAATTAACTGTAGATAAGCGAGTAAAAATCAGTCTTTCTGTGGGGAACTATAAAGATGAGATTTTATGTGATGTAGTACCCATGGAAGCCTGCCACATCTTATTGGGAAGACCATGGCAATTTGACAAGAAAACCATCCATAATGGTGTTACCAACGAGATAACTTTTACCCATAGGGAAAAAAAGTTTGTACTTTATCCTTTAACACCTTCACAAGTGGTAAAGGACCAAGTACAAATGAAAATAAAAAGAGAAAATGAGAAAAAGAAAAAAAAAATAATAGGAAAACAAGAGAAAATCCTTAGGAACGATGTTGAGGCGTGGGAGAAGAGTGTTCCTTCCCACAAGGTTATTCAGAAAGAAGAAAAATTTGAAAGTAAAATTGAAAAGATACTTCTATCTGAACAACCTTCAGGCCTCCTTCTGTGTAAAGGAACACTTGCATGCACTGCCACACTTTCTGAAGTTTGTGAACTACCTCTTCAAGTCCAAAAACTTTTAAAAGAATTTGGTGATGTATTCCCTGAGGAAGGACCTATTGGACTTCCACCTGTTAGGGGTATAGAACACCAAATAGATTTAGTTCCGGGAGCTAGTTTACCAAATAGACCAGCTTACAGAACTAATCCGGAAGAGACTAAGGAGATAGAGTCACAGGTTCAGGATTTGTTGGAGAAAGGCTGGGTTCAAAAAAGCCTAAGTCCTTGTGTTGTACCTGTTTTGTTGGTTCCAAAGAAAGATGGCAAGTGGAGAATGTGTTGTGATTGTAGGGCCATCAACAATATCACCATCAAATACAGGCATCCAATTCCTAGACTTGATGATATGCTTGATGAATTGCATGGGTCTACCATATTTTCCAAGATTGACCTTAAAAGTGGATATCACCAAATTAGAATTAAAGAAGGTGATGAGTGGAAAACTGCTTTTAAGACCAAATTTGGACTATATGAGTGGTTAGTGATGCCTTTTGGACTCAGTAATGCACCTAGCACTTTCATGAGGCTTATGAATCATGTCTTTAGGGATTGCATAGGTAAGTATATAGTAGTCTATTTTGATGATATCTTAGTATATAGTCAAAGCCTAGAGTCCCACCTAAGTCACCTTAGGGAGGTTCTTTTAGTGCTTAGGAAAAATAGTTTGTTTGCCAATATAGATAAATGCACTTTTTGTGTAGATAGTGTAGTGTTTTTAGGTTTTATAGTAAACAAAAATGGGGTACATGTTGACCCCGAGAAAATCAAAGCCATCCAAGAGTGGCCAACCCCGCAAAATGTAGGAGATGTTAGGAGCTTTCATGGTCTAGCAAGTTTTTATAGAAGATTTGTTCCTAACTTCTCAAGTCTAGCTTCACCACTCAATGAGTTAGTAAAGAAAGACACTCCATTTTGTTGGACAGAGAAGCATGAGCAAGCCTTTCAAAGTTTGAAAGCTCAATTCACTAATGCACCCATTCTAGCTTTGCCAAACTTTTCAAAAAATTTTGAGCTAGAGTGTGATGCATCAGGAGTAGGAATAGGTGCTGTGTTGTTGCAAGGTGGGCACCCAATTGCATATTTTAGTGAAAAAGTTCACGGTGCCACCCTCAACTACCCCACCTATGACAAAGAGCTTTATGCACTTGTGAGGGTCCTACAGACTTGGGAACACTATCTAGTTTCAAAAGAATTTATCATACATAGTGATCATGAGTCTTTGAAATATCTAAGGGGTCAACACAAGTTGAACAAAAGACATGCAAAGTGGATGGAATTTCTTGAGCAATTTCCATATGTTATCAAATACAAGAAGGGCAGTACAAACATTGTGGCTGATGCTCTCTCAAGGAGACATATCCTCTTTTCTAAACTTGGAGCCCAAATTCTGGGATTTGAAAACATACCTGAACTTTATAAAGAAGATCAGGATTTTGCACCCACTTTTGCTGAGTGCCAACATAGAGCACAAGGAGGTTTTTATGTTTCTGAGGGGTACTTATTTAAAGAAGGAAAACTTTGCATACCCCAAGGAACACATAGAAAACTCCTTGTAAAAGAATCACATGAAGGAGGACTCATGGGCCATTTTGGAGTTGATAAAACTCTTGAGCTTTTGAAAGGAAAATTCTTTTAGCCACACATGAGGAAAGATATCCAAAGACATTGTCATAGATGCATTTCATGTTTAAAAGCTAAGTCTAAGACAATGCCTCATGGACTCTACACTCCTTTACCTTTTGCAAGTGCTCCTTGGGAAGATATAAGCATGGATTTCATATTAGGACTTCCTAGGACACAAAGAGGTTTTGATTCCATTTTTGTGGTAGTGGATAGGTTTAGCAAGATGGCTCATTTTATACCTTGCCATAAAGTGGATGATGCTAGCAACATATCTAAGCTCTTCTTTAGAGAAGTGGTAAGACTACATGGTTTACCTAAGACCATAGTGTCGGATAGAGATCCTAAATTTATTGGCCATTTCTGGAGAACTCTCTGGGAAAAGCTAGGAACTAAGTTGAACTTCTCAACTTCTTGTCATCCTCAAACGGATGGACAAACTGAAGTTGTAAATAGATCTCTTTCCACTATGCTTAGGTCAATCATGAAAGGAAACCACAAATCTTGGGATGAGTACCTTCCTCATATTGAGTTTGCATATAATAGGGTAGTTCATAAAACTACTAATATTTCTCCTTTTGAGGCTGTGTATGGGTTCAATCCTCTTACTCCTTTGGATTTGTTACCTCTACCTAATCCACAAAATTTTGTGCATAAGGAAGGATTAACGAAGGCTGAATTTGTAAAGAAAATGCATGAGAGGATTAAGAACCAAATACAACAACAAACAGAGAAATACATGAAACATAGCAATAAGGGGAAGAGAGAGATGATTTTTGAGGAGGGAGACTGGGTTTGGCTTCACCTTAGAAAAAATAGATTCCCTAATCAGAGGAAGTGTAAACTTAGTCCCCGGGGTGATGGTCCTTTCCAAGTTCTCAAAAGAATCAATAATAATGCATATCAAATTGACCTGCCTGAGGAATATGGAGTACATACTACCTTCAATGTTATGGATCTAACACCCTTTGCAGGTAGAGAAAATGAAGAGGCAGAAGCATGTGATTTGAGGACAAATCCTCTTCAAGAGGGAGGGGATGATGGAAGAGGCCTAAGCTCAGGCCCAACAACTAGGTCCATGGCAAAGAGGATTCAAGAAGAGTGGAACTCTGCTACTGATGGCAGAGAAACTTTTCTCTACATATTCAAAGACCCTTCAGAGGACTACAAGGAGTAAAGCCCAAGCCATGGGAGCTGAGCATAAATTAATTTTAGTTTATTTATAATTTTAGTAGAGTAGGGTTCATTTAGCACAATCGGGGGTGTATTTAACAATTTAGCTTGTACCTAGGCCTTTTAGGGTAGGAATGTAGCCCTACCTTCTAGAAGCATGCTAAGGGGCTGCATTGACCTTTAGTCAACACCCTAGCAGCCCCCTCTTTTATGTATTCCCCATCCTACCCTTTCTCCTTACTCTCCAAGGCACCATCTCCTATAAATAGGGTGCTTTGGCTCATGTTTTTTTAAGATCAATTTATATGAGTAAATGCTGCCAAAATTATGCTAGCTTCTACTCTTTGTCTAGTCTCTCTAGGTTAGACACTTTGATCTTCATCTTCACCTTCCTCCAAGTGATTTGGCCTAACCTATCACTCTCCATACCTTTCATGCACCTACAAGGAACCCATAGCTCTATATGAGTCATCCTTGACCCATATCATCCATAGCTTCCACCACCTTTTTACCTCATATTTTAAGAAGAACAAATGGTCATGAAGAACAACCTATCATTCCCTTACCTGGACTAGCGTAAACTTCACTAAGAGCTCCAACCCAACGATATTCAAGGATGCCTTAACTCTGTTTTAGTGTCCGGTTTGGAGAACTTGCAGAGAACCTCCCAGGTGCCCAAGGGCAGTCGTCGCTCGTCGTACTGGTGCTTGAGGATGCCTGAATCGCAGCGCGAAGGAGAGAAAAGAGAAGGATGAAGGTAAACTCACTCTGTCACTCTTGAACCACTGCAACATTTTTTTCCTCTCAGAAGTGAGTTTTTGAATCTAAACCAACTTGTCCACAATTGCCGCTGCCACCACCCACTCTGCAGGAAAGCTTGCGTGCACACTTCCTTGAACAGTACGGCCACGTGTGTCTCTGCGCATACCAACTCTCTGATGCCAACTATTCTGAAACACCCTTTTTGTCTACGTGTCACGCCTGAGGACGTCTCATGCTGGGAGCCTGGGTCCCACCTTATCTGTGTGAAACATGACATCGCGCGATAACCTTCCACCGATGACTCATCCTGGCGGACGACCGATGTCTCTCTCTGGAAGACGACCGATGTCTCTCTCTGGAAGACGACCGATGTCTCTCTCTGGAAGACGACCGATGTCTATCCCTGGCGACGACCGCATGTCTCTCGCCCTGGCAATGCCCGCATGTCTCGCGCCCTGGCGATGCCCGCATGTCTCTCGCCCTGGCGATGCCCGCATGCCTCGCGCCCTGGCGATATCCGCATGTCTCGCGCCCAGGCGATGCCCGACGACACATCGCCACGCCTTGCTGAAGGTTCTTCATCCCACTATGTTACGTCCAAGGTATCATCTCCACATGACTTGGTGACGTCGGTAGCTTCACATTTCCAAGAATAGATCAGCACTACTCCTCGTGCGCCCATGCATGCAACACTAAGGACGATTTCTTATGCTCAAGCATAGAGCTTCGCATGCACAGCGTATCTAAGACTTAACCCACACCTTGATACGCGTGGTTTTTGGAACCCACTATGGTTGATCCAGCATCTTGACCACATACTAAGTGCACTTTCGGCGATCATGTGCACCATAGGCGATTGGCGATCATGTACCACAGAAGTCGCAGATCGCCTCCGTCTTCAACAACAGCGATCTCGTAGACTTCTAAGCTACACTTTTCTTCCTTTACTCTTCTTGATCCACATGTCTTCCTCGAGCACACCCAAGTGATTACCTCACGATAAAGTCATCGCACCTGACTACTTGGTTAATACAATGGTCAGCCGACCGACCTCTACCAGCTGACCCCAGACCTTGGGCGACGTCCGAGGTCCGACTACTACGAAACTTCTATTACCAGCTCTTTGTATTTTAAATAATAACATCTTCTGAAATTATTTAAATATAACACTTTCATTCCAATTAAAGTTTCTAGGTCCTTACAGTGATCATTTCTCAGGGGTAGGTGAGGTGCGACTCACGAAGCGTCTTTGAAGTGACATTCTAATACAGCGATCTAACGCATACACATGTCCTGTCATCAACGGTGGTAGAAACCCTACCGTTTCAAATTCCTTCTTCCCCTTAAACCTCATTTGGAGCTTACTGTTCCATTACCTATATTCTTCGAAACTTCTTCCTCTCAAACTCTCATCGCTGCTCAGAGCTCACCATGTATTTCTTTAAAGCTTCTGCCTTTTCAACCATACAAGGTGTTCTCACCAGTTGATTTAATCGTCATTGACTTTGAAGCAGATGGTGGCTCCTTCTATCTTTGCGGTGGTTCTGCAAAGTATGGCTCCGTTGAGATAGAGGGGGCCCTACCTATAACTGCACTCCGACGCTCAAGTCAATACAGGGCAAGAAACATCAAACAAGAAAAAGTGCTTAAGCTTATGTGTGTGTGTAAAAACTATGTCTTGCATAGAAGACAACGTGCCTTTACCTTGGGGTTTACCCGCTTTATATAATTGTTTCTAGGTTAACCTGCTGCAGACATTCTCTTGCCAAAGTCTTGCCTCTAGCGAATTTAGGGTTACCTTTTCGAGATACTATCGCACAGTCTTAGCGCAACTCCCGTCGCAACATTCCTTTCTTAGAGTTCAACACTCGTGGCAACATTCTTTTTCTGGAGTGCATATCTAACGGTATGGCCGCTAGGGTTACAACGTGTGTACCAGCGCTGTGAGACCAACCCATTCTGGTAAGTACCCTAATTTCTCATGTGCCTTGCATGTAGCTTTCTCTGATAACCCTAGCGCTCTTGGGCATTGGCGCCCCTAGGGGTAATCTACTTGTGCCAGACCCAAATGTCTTATACACGTTCTCATGCAAGGTATATCTATGAATCGGGCTTTCTCTAACATAGTACTTAACACATGTAATTTCTGGGGACCCCTCTGTGGGTCCTACTATGCTGACGCCTACTGTGCCGACCTCTACTATATACTGCCGACGTCCAAGGTCTGGCCACTACACAAGCCCCCCAGGCTTGAGCTGAAGCTTGCTTTAGCAAAAAGCCTAACTGCTCGCCCTGGCAACCTACGTGGCACTGAGGTGGCTCTGAGTGACTAGACGTGCACAGTGTCTCGAAGTGACGTCCCACCACACTTTTTTTAAGAGCGTACACGTGGCAATTTTAACGATTGGGGAGCATTGCCGCTTCGTGCTTCCCCTATACATTAAATCCTTTGCCGCACACACCCTTCACTGTTTCATTCCCTTTCTTATTCATCTTTCAAACATCTCTACTTCTTGATCATTCTAATACCTTCTTGATACCTCCACCAACTGCCCATCGACGATGACCTTCGTTAGACTGGTCTGGGAAAGATCCACCCCAGGATGCATGCAGGCAACCTAGGCGATGGCATCCCAAAGCCGGCACCATAGGCTTCAGTTGCCTCATTGGTGAGATCGTCTTTGGTCTGTTGGTAGAGCTCCTCCCTACGAGCCATCTCCGTCTTCATCTCGGCTCTGGTCTGGGCCATTTCCTCCTTTAGTTGGCCCATCTCCTCCCTCAGCTTGGCCAGCTCCACATCTCGTTGGGCCAAGTCCTCGCTCTTCTGGGCCAACTCTTCAGCAACCTGGGCCATGGCCTCATCTTTTCCACCCAGCTCATTCTTCAGGTCCTCCACGACGAGGCAGAGGTCGTTGTTCCTTGCATATAGACGAAGGGCCTCCTGGGATTTCCCAAATAGGAGGCCCTTGGTAGCAGCTGCAAGGACCCTTCGTTCAGCCTCTTCCTGGGCCCTCCACATTTTGGTGAGGTGAAGGTTGGACCCAGCAAGAGCCTTCCCGAAGTCCTTGGTCACTTGTTTCGTGAGAGAGCCCACTTCCATGCTCTCCAGGTGCTCTTGAGCTTAGGTGGACTTCAGCACCCATTGGAGGAATGGAGAGAGGGCAGTAGAAGGACCCCATGCTTCGCCCTCAGGGGGCACTCTCCCCCTGGTCCTCTTGCTCTTCAGCATTAGGGGGAGAAGATGCGCTCGATGGACACTCCTTGAAGGAAGGGGTCCCTCCATCTTCTGAGCTTGAGGCAACAGGGATGGCAGATTCAGCTTTGTGTTTCCTCTTGAAGACCAGGCCAAAACAGGTGTCCTCGCCATCAGAAGGAGTGGCCTCAGCGACCACGGCCACACCTTGGGACCTAGTGGCGTGGGAGATGATGGGTTGTTCTTCATGACCAATGGTTTTTTCTTGGAGAAAGGAACTGAAAAGGTGGCGGAAGCTATGGATATAGGTCAAGGATGGCTCATATAGAGCTATGGGTTCCTTGTAGGTGCATGAAAGGTATGGAGAGTGATAGGTTTGGCCAAATCACTTGGAGGAAGGTGAAAATGAAGATCAAAGTGTCTAACCTAGAGAGACTAGACAAAGAGTAGAAGCTAGCATAATTTTGGCAGCATTTACTCATATAAATTTATCTTAAAAGAACATGAGCCAAAGCACCCTATTTATAGGAGATGGTGTCTTGGAGAGTAAGGAGCAAGGGTAGGATGGGGAATACATAAAAGAGGGGGGCTGCTTGGATGTTGACTAAAGGTCAATGCAGCCCCTTAGCATGCTTCTAGAAGGTAGCGCTACATTCCTACCTTAAAAGGCCTAGGTACAAGCTAAATTGTTAAATACACCCCCTATTGTGCTACACGAACCCTACTTTACTAAATTGTTAAATACACCCCCTATTTTGCTAAATGAACCCTACTCTACTGAAATTATAAATAAATTGAAATTAATTGATGCTCATCTCCCATGGCTTGGGCTCTACTCCCATGGCTTGGGCTCTACTCCTTGTGGTCCTCTGAGGGGTCTTTGAATATGTAGAGAAAAGTTTCTCTGCCATCAGTAGCAGAGTCCCACTCTTCTTGAATCCTCTTTGCCATGGACCTAGTTGTTGGGCCTGAGCTTGGGCCTCTTCCATTATCCCCTCCCTCTTGAAGAGGATTTGTCCTCAAATCACATGCTTCTGCCTCTTCATTTTCACTACTTGCAAAGGGTGTTAGATCCATAACATTGAAGGTAGTATGTACTCCATATTCCTTAGGCAGGTCAATTTGATATGCATTATTATTGATTATTTTGAGAACTTGGAAAGGACCATCACCCCGGGGACTAAGTTTAGACTTCCTCTGATTAGGGAATCTATCTTTTCTAAGGTGAAGCCAAACCCAATCTCCCTCCTCAAAAATCATCTCTCTCTTCCCCTTATTGCTATGTTTCATGTATTTCTCTGTTTGTTTTTGTATTTGGTTCTTAATCCTCTCATGCATTTTCTTTACAAATTCAGCCTTCATTACTCCTTCCTTATGCACAAAATTTTGTGGATTAGGTAGAGGTAACAAATCCAAAGGAGTAAAAGGATTGAACCCATACACAGGCTCAAATGGAGAAATATTAGTAGTTTTATGAACTACCCTATTATATGCAAACTCAATATGAGGAAGGTAGTCATCCCAAGATTTGTGGTTTCCTTTCATGATTGACCGAAGCATAGTGGAAAGAGATCTATTTACAACTTCAGTTTGTCCATTCGTTTGAGGATGACAAGAAGTTGAGAAGTCCAACTTAGTTCCTAGCCTTTCCCAAAGAGTTCTCCAAAAATGGCCAACAAATTTAGGATCTCTATCCGACACTATGGTCTTAGGTAAACCATGTAGTCTTACCACTTCTCTAAAGAAGAGCTTAGAGATGTTTCTAGCATCATCCACTTTATGGCAGGGTATAAAATGAGCCATCTTGCTAAACCTATCCACTACCACAAAGATGGAATCAAAACCTCTTTGTGTCCTAGGAAGTCCTAATATGAAATCCATGCTTATATCTTCCCAAGGAGCACTTGCAAAAGGTAAAGGAGTGTAAAGTCCATGAGGCATTGTCTTAGACTTAGCTTTTAAACATGAAATGCATCTATGACAATGTATTTGGACATCTTTCCTCATGTGTGGCCAAAAGAATTTTCCTTTCAAAAGCTCAAGAGTTTTATCAACTCCAAAATGGCCCATGAATCCTCCTTCATGTGATTATTTTACAAGGAGTTTTCTATATGTTCCTTGGGGTATGCAAAGTTTTACTTCTTTAAATAAGTGCCCCTTCGAAACATAAAAACCTCCTTACGCTCTATGTTGGCACTCAGCTAAAGTGGGTGCAAAATCCTGATCTTCTTTATAAAGTTCAATTATGTTTTCAAATCCAAGAATTTGGGCTCCAAGTTTAGAAAAGAGGGCATGTCTCCTTGAGAGAGCATCAGCCACAATGTTTGTACTGCCCTTCTTGTATTTGATAACATATGGAAATTGCTCAAGAAATTCCATCCACTTTGCATGTCTTTTGTTCAACTTATGCTGACCCTTCAAATATTTCAAAGACTCATGATCACTATATATGACAAATTCTTTTGAAACTAGATAGGGTTCCCAAGTCTATAGGGCCCTCACAAGTGCATAGAGCTCTTTGTCATAGGTGGGGTAGTTGAGGGTGGCACCGTGAAGTTTTTCACTAAAATATGCAATTGGGTGCCCACCTTCCAACAACATAGCACCTATTCCTACTCCTGATGCATCACACTCTAGCTCAAAAGTTTTTGAAAAGTTTGGCAAAGTTAGAATGGGTGCATTAGTGAGTTGAGCTTTCAACCTTTGAAAGGCTTGCTCATGCTTCTCTGTCCAACAAAATGGAGTGTCTTTGTTCACTAACTCATTGAGTGGTGAAGCTAGACTTGAGAAGTTAGGAAAAAATCTTCTATAAAAACTTGCTAGACCATGAAAGCTCCTAACATCTCCTACATTTTGCGGGGTAGGCCACTCTTGGATGGCTTTGATTTTCTTGGGGTCAACATGTACCCCATTTTTGTTTACTATATAACCTAAGCAGAGGGAAGGAGGCGTGAGATTGTCGTAGAGCTAACCGACAGGAGAGTCAACCAGCAAGAACATCATTGATTCTCTTGAGAACTTGGAAGGGTCCATCTCCCCGGGGGCTAAGCGTAGATTTTCTCTTAGTTGGAAATCTATCTCCTTCCTCAAAAATTATCTCTCGCTTCCCTTTATTGCCATGCTTTATATATTTCTCTATTTGCCGTTGTATCTATTTTTTAATCCTCTCATGCATTTTCTTAACATATTTAGCTTTTTCTACTCCTTCCTTATGCACAAATTCTTGTGGATTAGGAAGAGACAACAAATCTAAAGGTGTAAGAGGATTAAACCCATATACAACTTCAAATGGACAAATATTGGTAGTTTTATGGACTACCCTGTTATATGCTGTACTGACCAGTCCTCGGACGTCAGCTGGGTCCCACAGCATGGGCCAAAGCCACGTGAAATGGACCCCACAGGGGGTATTGAACGGAGAAGGGCGATGAGTCATCAGCCTACAGAAAGGGGTGATTAGTCATCAGCCTACAGAGAAGGGTGATGAGTCATCAGCATGTTCCCACAGAGAGGGGTGATTAGTCATCAGCCTACAGAAAGGGGTGATTAGTCATCAGCCTACAGAGAAGGGTGATGAGTCATCAGCATGTTCCCACAAAGAAGGGTGAGTAGTCATTAGCGTGATGGTCACTAGAAAGGGCTGATGTGTCCTCGTCACTTCGCAGGGGGATCAGTCCTCGGTAACAGAGTGTGGCGAGGTGACATCGGTCTTGGGTGATTTGAACAACGTAACCAGAACGGTTAAGATTGGTTCCCAGTGTGGGCCAATGACCAGTTGAATACCCAGAGGTAGGGAGAGGCCTGGATCACGAAGTGCCTATGCGGGTAGCAGGGAGAGCATAGTTGGGTGTAGAGTCCTGAGGGGACGAGTACTCACCAGAACTAGGGTTTTCCCAGTGAAGCTACATGCATGGCACGTGAACAGTGAAGGCATTCCCAGAAAAGGTGGCCCCAGAGACTAGGTGCACAAGGAGGCACCCAGGTGGTCACCCTGTTAAAGTTTGCACTCCAGAGAAGGAAACCTTATGTGCTAGATTACCCTAAGATTGGGTGATAGCGGCACAAGGGTATTCCAGTAAACCCTGAATATGGCTAGCAGCACAGCGAACCCTAATTAGGGCTAGCGGCGCAGTAAACCCTAGACTATATAAGGGACAGTAAAATACTTCACAAAGGTACGCAGTTTCTAGACCTAAACACAGAGAAACTCAATACACTTGGTGTTTCTTGCCCTACACTGACTTGAGCGTCGGAGTGCAAATGGCCTCTAGGGCGCCCCTTTCTCTTTTGCAGGTGCAGATTGTTTCGCAAAGAACCAAGCACATATCAACGTGAGGAAGGTGGTGCGTGAGTGTCGTGGAGTCAACTGACAGGCGAGTCAACCGGCAAGAACATATGCAAACTCAATATGGGGAAGGTACTCATCCCAAGATTTGTGGTTGCCTTTCATAACTGCCCTAAGCATAGTTGAAAGAGATCTATTTACTACTTCAGTTTTTCCATCCGTTTGAGGATGACAAGAAGTTGAAAATTTCAGTTTAGTTCCAAGCCTTTCCCAAAAAGTTCTCCAGAAATGACTTATAAATTTTGGATCTCTATCAGACACTATGATTTTGGGTAGACCATGAAGTCTTACCACTTCTCTAAAGAAGAGTCTAGAGATATTGTTTGCATAATCTATTTTATCGCATGGTATAAAGTGTGCCATTTTACTAAACCTATCGACAACCACAAAATTAGAGTCAAAACCTCTTGTATTCCTAGGGAGTCCTATAATAAAGTCCATGCTAATGTCTTCCCATGGAGCACTTGCAACATGCAAAGGAGTATAGAGTCCATGAGGCATTATTTTAGATTTGGCTTTTAAACATGAAATGCATCTAAAACAATGTCTCTAAACATCTTTTCTCATGTGTGGCCAAAAGAATTTTCCTTTTAAAAGCTCTAGAGTTTTATCAACTCCAAAATGGCCCATGAGACCTCCTTCATGTGTTTCTTTTACAAGAAGCTTTTTATGTGTTCCTTGGGGTATACAGAGTTTTCCTTCTTTAAAAAGATACCCCCTGACACATAAAAACCTTCTTGTGCTCTATGTTCACATTTAACGAAAGTGGATGCAAAATCTTGATCTTCTTTGTACAGTTCAGGTATGTTTTCAAATCCAAGAATCTGGGCACCAAGTTTTGAAAAGAGGGCGTGTCTCCTGGAGAGAGCATCAACCACAATATTAGTACTGCCCTTCTTGTATTTGATAACATAAGGGAATTGTTCAAGAAATTCCATCCATTTTTCATGGCGTTTATTCAACTTATGCTGACCCTTCAAGTATTTTAAAGACTCATGATCACTATGAATTACAAATTCTTTGGATACTAGATAGTGCTCCCAAGTCTTCAAGGCCCTCACAAGTGCATAGAGCTACTTATCATAGGTTGGGTAGTTAAGGGTGGCACCATGAAGTTTTTCACTGAAATAAGCAATAGGGTGTCCACCTTGCTACAATACCGCACCTATGCCTACTCCTGATGCATTGCATTATAGCTCAAAAGTTTTTGCAAAGCTTGGTAGAACTAAAACGGGTGCATTAGTGAGCAAAGCTTTAAGCCTTTGGAAGGCTTGATCTTGCTTCTCTGTCCAATAGAATGGAGTGTCTTTCTTCACTAACTCATTGAGTGGTGAAGCTAGACTTGAGAAGTTAGGCACAAATCTTCTGTAAAAGCTAGCACGACCATGAAAAATCCTAACCTCTCCCACATTCTGCGGAGCTGGTCACTCTCGAATGGCATTGATTATTTTGAGGTCAAGCTCACCCCACCATGAAAGCCAAGGGCCAAGACTAGACCGTCTAGAACCACATGGAGAGCGTCTAGCACAAGACAAGGGGGAGCTACATGAGGAGCATCTAGGAGGGAGCCTAGACCGTCTAGGACCTCTCACAAGGTCCATGGCCAAGCACATTCACGCCCAAATAAGTCAAGCCACGGATGGGAGGGAGAAGACCTTGTACATGCTACTTGGAGGCCCATTAGGGGTAGCTTAGTAGATTAGTGTAGTGTAGAAAGCAAAACTTGCTCACTTAGGGGTGTGTTATCAAAAAGATGCCCTTAGCAATAGAAGGAGGGGTGTGCTAGCAAATAGGTGCCTTTAGCAAAAGAAGGAGGGGTGTACTATCAAATGTTGCATTTTTGACCTATCTTATAGAATATTAGGATGATGGTGTGGTTTGACTAAAGTCAATACCCTATGTAAGGACCTGTAAAATTGAATTGGAATGAAAGTGGTATATTTAAATAATTCCAGAAGATGTTATTATTTAAAATACAAAGAGCTGGTAAATGAAGTTTCGTAGTAGTCGGACCTCGGACGTCGCCCAAGATCTGGGGTCAGCTGGTAGAGGTCGGTCGGATGATGTGTGGATCAAGAAGAGTAAAGGAAGAAAAGTTAAGTTTAAAAGGCTATGAGATCGCCGGTCGCCTACTACACATGAGCGCCAGGTGGACGTCGCCAGGGCGCGAGGCATGCAGGCATCGTGCGGGCGCGAGAGGCATGCAGGCATCGCGAGGGCGCGAGGCATGCGGGCATTGCCAGGGCGCGAGGCATGTGGACGTGGCCAAGGCGCGAGAGGCATGCGGGCATTGCCAGGGCACGAGGCATGTGGACGTGGCCAAGGCGCGAGAGGCATGCGGGCATCGCCAGGGCGCGATGCATGTGGACGTAGCCAGGGCGCGAGAGTTATGAGGGCGTCGCCAGGGAAGACATCGGTCGTCTTCCAGGGCGAAGGAGACATCGGTCGTCTTCCAGGGAGAAGGAGACATCGGTCGTCTTCCAGGGCGAAGGAGACATCGGTCGTCTTCCAGGGCGAAGGAGACATCGGTCGTTCGCCAGGATGAGTCAGCAGTGGAAAGTTATCGCACGACGTCGAGTTTCACACAGAGTAAAGTGGGACCCAGACTCCCAGCATGAAACGTCCTGCACGCGCGCCACGTAGACAAAAAGGGTGGTTCAGAGTGGTGACATCAGAATGTTGGCATGCGCAGGAGACACTCGCGGTCGTACTGTTCAGAGCAGTGGTTGGCATGCACAAGCGACAACAGTGGCAGTACTGTTCAGAGCAGTGGTTGGCATGCACCAGAGACAACAGTGGTCGTACTGTTCAGGGCAGTGGTTCTCAGACTTCTCTGCAGAGTGGGTGTAGCAGCTGTTTTTGATGGATAAGTTGGTTTAAGATGCAGAGACCCACTGCTGAGAGAAGCAAAAAAAAACGTTGCAGCTTTCAAAGAGAGAAAGAGTGAGTTACCTCCCTTCTCCTCCAGATATCTCCTTCGTGCCGCGATTCTAGCATCTTCACGCAAGAGTACGACGAGAGGCAGCACCATTAGAGCACCTGGGAGGTTCTCTGCAAGTCCTTCAACCAGACGCAAAAACAGAGCCAAGGCGTTGTTCAAGCTTCGTTGGGTTTCGGAGCTCCTGGTGTTTTGCGCAAGTCCAGGTAAGGGAAGCTAGCCTTCATTTTCAACGCAAGCCATAGATTAGCTGTTTCTGAAGTAAGGGCGACGTGGTCGCCGGTTTTCGTTTTCATCTTTGTGAATGCTCTGTTTCTATGTGTTTGGGCGACGTGGTCGCCGGTTTTATATACAGACTTCGAAATACCTTGTTTTTGAAACAGATCGCCGGTTTTGGCGTTGTTTGCGAACTCCCTGTTTTTGGTGTTGCTTTGAAACGGTTTGAGATTTTAAATGAGATATTCGAAAATAAGAACCTTGGAGTGAGTTTTGCTGCGATTGAAATCATTCATTTAAGTGTTGTATGATGTGTTGAATGCTGTGGATGTGGGATCAAGGCATAGTATTTTCAGGAAAGAAAATACCGTGTAAGATCGTGTAGGATGTGCATTGATCGGTGATGTCTATAATGAGATTATCCTGACTCTCCTGAGATAATGGATTCATATAGATGAAGTTATTCAGGCGTTGAGAGTCGAAGGAGGTTCATATGTATGGGTGAGTTGTTCAAAAGGGAACGAGCTCGGCCTGTTATATGGATTAACCCTGTCATACGGTGAGAATTGTGAACTTGAGATCGAGAATGTGTTGATGCGCATAGCTGTGGAAACATTACAACAGCTTAGTATGACAGGTGCAGAATCTCTGAGTCTAGTCAATGCACGAGTCTTCCGGAAGTAGTGTCAAGTGTCTTGTGTGCTGAGTCAGTGGTAGTCTGACGTGAGAAATGAAAAACATTGCATTGATAGACAATTGGTGCATTATGTGAATAGAACGACTCTTGAAAATATTGTGAAACATGTGATTTCTTGATGGCTGTGTGATATGAATGAGAAAGTGATGGACTCTTGTGAATGTTTAAAAAAGGCTGATCTACGTTGGTTGTCCAGTTTAAAATTTAAAGTTTAAAAATATCTAGCTTACCCTTTGTATTGTTCTCTGGCTGTTTTCTCTTAAAACTGTGATGATCGTGTATTTTACACGGGAGCAGATGATTTTCCAGGAAGTAGAGCTCCTTAGTGAGTGGTCGCCGGAAGGAGATCGCCTGATTTCTGTTCTGGTAGCAGATCGGCTGTTTTGGGTCCTCTGATAGGAGATCGGCTTCGTCCGATAGGCGATCGGTCTCTTCCGATAGGAGATCGCCTGCTTTGTTTTTTTTACTGTATTTTGTTTATGTTTCTGGAAAATTTGACCGAATTTGTATTAAACTCCCTGTGAGGAGAAACTACATTTCATATATATAATATTTTGTTCACTTCAATCTATTTGTTACCTTTATTTTCATTATATACATTTGTATAGTAATTTGGCGGGATGTTACATTAATGGTATCAGAGCAGTTCGTACTTAGGATGACCTGAGGGCTGTGGATCCATTGTGTTTCTTCTGCTCATGAAATTTATTTGAGTTTAAAATAACAACTATAGTGAAAGGTTTTCAAACGTTTTTGTATTGAAATTTTGGGTGTGCTTTGGTGAATATATGTTCTAACTGAAAATCTTAGTATTAAGAATGAGAAGGTCTTGATAAAGTAGTGAGGGTGCACACTCATAACTGGATCGAGATGAGTCTCAATCTTAATTCCAAAGGTTTGATGTTTAGCATATATTGAATTCTGGTGTGAGCTATTTCATTTTCTTGAGTGTCTTTGTAATGATTGAAAATGGTTGATTGGATTGATGACTACATACCAGTAGTTGTTCTGGTATTATGCTTGATGTTATAAGCATTATGATTCTGTTGATGAGCTCAAATTCTTAATGACTTTGAGATGCTGACCTTTGTAAGGTCTAGATGTTACCTCCTGAATGAATTGATTTTTAATCGATCTCATTCTTGTAGTTGTAGGGAATATAGAAACCCATAGTTTCAAAATCTGAAAACGAGGAAAGATGGCGCGTAAACCTCCTACCCCTCCCCGACCTTCTTCAGAGATGGGTCAGATCGCCAGGGCCATGGAGATGATGGCAACTGCCATCCAACAGCAGAATACGGTAATGGCCCAGATTCATCAGGCTGTAATGAATCATTTGGAAACTGCTGGATCGGCTGCAACAGTTTCCCCTGTCAATCAGCCTCGGGAGCAGATGGGGATGACCGAGTTCATGAGGCACAACCCAACCCAGTTCGGTGGGAACGTTTCTCCGAACCAACCAGATCAGTGGATCAGGGAGTTCCATGCCTTAGTAGAGAAGGCAAAGAGAGTGGAGACCCTGGAGAGGGGTGGTTCCAGGGTAATCAGATCACACCCAGGGGGTCCCTCCAGTGGGAAGGCCAAGGTGCAGCACCCACAAAGCGAGCCTTATGCGAGACCTCCACCACATCGAGCAGGAGCAGTTCCGCTCCAGCTTCAGCAGCAACAACCGTGGAAATCAAGGTGTTTCCGTTGTGGTGGGTTACATAACGTCAAGGTGTGCTCCAAGAGGAATTCAGAGAAAGGGTGTTTCACATGTCAAGAGATGGGGCACATTTCTAGAGATTGTCCTAACAGAAAAAGGATGACTCAACCCGTTAGTTCCCAGCAGTTGAGGAACAAAGGCAGCAGACCTCAGGCAGGAGGGAGAGTGTTTGCCATGTCTGGAGCGGAGGCATCTCAGTCAGGTAACTTAGTACAGAGTGTTGCTTTATAGCCGGTAGATACGTTAGAGTTTTGTTTGATTCCGGAGCGACACACTCTTTTGTGTCAAGCTTGTGTGTAGCCGAGTTGGGCCTTCTAGTGAAGGAATTACCGTTTGAACTGTTGGTCTCTACACCTGTACCAGGACAGGTGTTGACCTCTACAGTTTGCCCTGAATGTCCAGTGATGGTAGAGGGACGCAGATTCAAAGTAAACTTGATCTGCCTACCTCTTCAGGATCTGGATGTTATCCTAGGAATGGATTGGCTATCTGCCAATCACATTCTCATAGGTCGCGGTAGGCAGAAAATTAGCGTTTCCAGATCTCCAAGAGTCAGATGTGATATCTGCTCAGCATGGGTGGTCGGAGTTGGGAGAAAGGAGCGAGGTGCTTCATGATCCTAGCTCGGTTGGGAGTGAAGAATGAAGAGGACGTAAGCAAGATACCTTGGTGAAAGATTTCATGGATGTATTTCCAGAAGAAATACCTGGATTACCTCCTAAGAGAGAGGTGGAATTCTCTATTGCTTTGGTACCTGGAGCTGGACCAGTGTCAATGACTCTAGCTGAGTTGGTGGAATTAAAGAAGGAAGTGTAAGTTAGATTTAGTGTACCAAGGTTTAGTTTCAGCTACATATAAGTTATGGAGAGTATATAAGCAGAATGTTGAGGGTTTAAAGACTTAAGCATGTGTATCCATAGGAAGTACCGGGGTTAAGTTCCAAAAATGAAAGAATGAATTTTCTTTTATTTGAAGCTTGGGAGATGTTTATGTCGATGAAACAGCATGAGATGACTCTAGCTTAACCACAAGCTTAAAAGGAAAGAGGAGATATTGTATTTATGTCTAAAGTTCAATTAGACAGAGAAATTTGCTGAAAAATACCAAGTAGAGAAGTTGCTGGGATAAGAGAGAAAGCTTCACGCAGAATGGATGCTGTTTTGTGGATCGTGATTTGGAAGATGAGTATGGAAATGGTGGATGAGGAGTGATGAGAAAGGGAAATGGAAAGATATTCTTGTATCCAAATATGACTCGGAACTTGGGGGAAGCCGAGCTCATTCGAAATATCAATCGTGGTGGTGGAGAGATGTACGTAAGGTGTGCGAGGAGGGTGAAGATGATGGTTAGTTCCAAAAAGTCATTGTTTGGAAAGTTGGAGGTGGAGGGGATGTGAGATTTCAGGAGGATGCGTGGGCCACTAACTTTAACTTTAAAGCAACGTGGCTGGTCTATGTGCTTCAAGTGGATAAGTGTTCTACTTGTTCGACATAAGGATTTGAGGTCCCACCTTGAGAACTTTTATCTTATACGTATGTCATCCAAGTAGAATCAGGTGTGGAAGGGAATGTGGGTGGCAATAGTATGTGGTATCCTGGAGAAGAGGAATAGAGTTGTCCTTAAGCAAGAAATTCTGGATGCAGAGGAAATTTTCCAATCGGCTCCACTACTTACATGGTTGTAGTTGAGATATATAGTGCGTTCGTTCTTGTATGCCTTTTCAGATAGGCACCTGAACCCAAATCAATGCATCCAATGTATACATTGAACAAGGAGGAAATGATGGGAGCAGGGAGCCGAGTTGGCAAAAGAAGTCATAATGATGATTTAGAAAGTAACAGCAACAAGAACTTTGTTTTTATAAGGTGCAGAATTATGTAGCATAGTGGTGAACCAAAGGTGTTCCTTTAGGGAGCGTGAGAATTAGATCACCAGTTGGGAAGTCGATGGATGGTTTTGATCAAGATGCGGAAGTTGATTCCTAGAAGGATATTTCGGATCCTAGTTTGAATTGGCTGGGGGACATGAGCAGTAGTCAGCTGTCCTCTTTCCTTCCGATGAAGGGATCTTGCTCACTTTTTCTCTACAGGGGACTAGTCCTGGTTCTGTTAAGGGCTTAGTTCTGGACTTGCTCGACCAAGTCTTCGGGGTTGGAAGTAGAGTGTGAGTACTGGAGTTGGCGCTCAATGGAGCAGCATACTCCATATGCAGGGATGGAGAATGGAATTTAATGAAGTACTGGAGTAGTAAGAGTTGGTTCAACAGACAACCAAGAAGGTGAAACTGATGCAAGGCAGAATGAAAGCTTCTCAAAGTCGACAGATGTCCTATGCAGATCAGAGGAGAAGACCTTTGGAATTTGCTGTTGGAGATCATGCATTTATGAAAGTGACACCGACCAAGGGTGTAGGACGAGCTATCAGATCTTAAGAAGGATCGGTCTAGTGGCTTATGAGATCGCCCTACCTCCCCATTTAGCGAATCTGCACAATGTCTTTCACGTGTCACAACCCTAGTCACGTGTTAGAAGTAGACGATGTGCAGATCAGGGATGACTTGTTGTTGGGAGCGAAACCAGTCAGGATTGACGTTCAGCAGAGTAGGCAGCTCAGAGGCAAGACCATCAATATGGTGAAAGTGGTGTGGGATGAGAGATCGGGTGATACAACTTGGGAATTAGAAGGAACCATGAGAGAAGCCTATCCCTACCTCTTTTCCTTGTGATTCAATTTTCGAGGACGAAAATTTTTCTTGTTGGGGAGAATGTAAGGACCTGTAAAATTGAATTGGAATGAAAGTGGTATATTTAAATAATTCCAGAAGATGTTATTATTTAAAATACAAAGAGCTGGTAAATGAAGTTTCGTAGTAGTCGGACCTCGGACGTCGCCCAAGATCTGGGGTCAGCTGGTAGAGGTCGGTCGGATGATGTGTGGATCAAGAAGAGTAAAGGAAGAAAAGTTAAGTTTAGAAGGCTATGAGATCGCCGGTCGCCTACTACACATGAGCGCCAGGTGGACGTCGCCAGGGCGCGAGGCATGCAGGCATCGTGCGGGCGCGAGAGGCATGCAGGCATCGCGAGGGCGCGAGGCATGCGGGCATTGCCAGGGCGCGAGGCATGTGGACGTGGCCAAGGCGCGAGAGGCATGCGGGCATTGCCAGGGCGCGAGGCATGTGGACGTGGCCAAGGCGCGAGAGGCATGCGGGCATCGCCAGGGCGCGATGCATGTGGACGTAGCCAAGGCGCGAGAGTTATGAGGGCGTCGCCAGGGAAGACATCGGTCGTCTTCCAGGGCGAAGGAGACATCAGTCGTCTTCCAGGGAGAAGGAGACATCGGTCGTCTTCCAGGGCGAAGGAGACATCGGTCGTCTTCCAGGGCGAAGGAGACATCGGTCGTTCGCCAGGATGAGTCAGCAGTGGAAAGTTATCGCACGACGTCGAGTTTCACACAGAGTAAAGTGGGACCCAGACTCCCAGCATGAAACGTCCTGCACGCGCGCCACGTAGACAAAAAGGGTGGTTCAGAGTGGTGACATCAGAATGTTGGCATGCGCAGGAGACACTCGCGGTTGTACTGTTCAGAGCAGTGGTTGGCATGCACAAGCGACAACAGTGGCAGTACTGTTCAGAGCAGTGGTTGGCATGCACCAGAGACAACAGTGGTCGTACTGTTCAGGGCAGTGGTTCTCAGACTTCTCTGCAGAGTGGGTGTAGCAGCTGTTTTTGATGGATAAGTTGGTTTAAGATGCAGAGACCCACTGCTGAGAGAAGCAAAAAAAACGTTGCAGCTTTCAAAGAGAGAAAGAGTGAGTTACCTCCCTTCTCCTCCAGATATCTCCTTCGCGCCGCGATTCTAGCATCTTCACGCAAGAGTACGACGAGAGGCAGCACCATTAGAGCACCTGGGAGGTTCTCTGCAAGTCCTTCAACCAGACGCAAAAACAGAGCCAAGGCGTTGTTCAAGCTTCGTTGGGTTTCGGAGCTCCTGGTGTTTTGCGCAAGTCCAGGTAAGGGAAGCTAGCCTTCATTTTCAACGCAAGCCATAGATTAGCTGTTTCTGAAGTAAGGGCGACGTGGTCGCCGGTTTTCGTTTTCATCTTTGTGAATGCTCTGTTTCTATGTGTTTGGGCGACGTGGTCGCCGGTTTTATATACAGACTTCGAAATACCTTGTTTTTGAAACAGATCGCCGGTTTTGGCGTTGTTTGCGAACTCCCTGTTTTTGGTGTTGCTTTGAAACGGTTTGAGATTTTAAATGAGATATTCGAAAATAAGAACCTTGGAGTGAGTTTTGCTGCGATTGAAATCATTCATTTAAGTGTTGTATGATGTGTTGAATGCTGTGGATGTGGGATCAAGGCATAGTATTTTCAGGAAAGAAAATACCGTGTAAGATCGTGTAGGATGTGCATTGATCGGTGATGTCTATAATGAGATTATCCTGACTCTCCTGAGATAATGGATTCATATAGATGAAGTTATTCAGGCGTTGAGAGTCGAAGGAGGTTCATATGTATGGGTGAGTTGTTCAAAAGGGAACGAGCTCGGCCTGTTATATGGATTAACCCTGTCATACGGTGAGAATTGTGAACTTGAGATCGAGAATGTGTTGATGCGCATAGCTGTGGAAACATTACAACAGCTTAGTATGACAGGTGCAGAATCTCTGAGTCTAGTCAATGCACGAGTCTTCCGGAAGTAGTGTCAAGTGTCTTGTGTGCTGAGTCAGTGGTAGTCTGACGTGAGAAATGAAAAACATTGCATTGATAGACAATTGGTGCATTATGTGAATAGAACGACTCTTGAAAATATTGTGAAACATGTGATTTCTTGATGGCTGTGTGATATGAATGAGAAAGTGATGGACTCTTGTGAATGTTTAAAAAAGGCTGATCTACGTTGGTTGTCCAGTTTAAAATTTAAAGTTTAAAAATATCTAGCTTACCCTTTGTATTGTTCTCTGGCTGTTTTCTCTTAAAACTGTGATGATCGTGTATTTTACACGGGAGCAGATGATTTTCCAGGAAGTAGAGCTCCTTAGTGAGTGGTCGCCGGAAGGAGATCGCCTGATTTCTGTTCTGGTAGCAGATCGGCTGTTTTGGGTCCTCTGATAGGAGATCGGCTTCGTCCGATAGGCGATCGGTCTCTTCCGATAGGAGATCGCCTGCTTTGTTTTTTTTACTGTATTTTGTTTATGTTTCTGGAAAATTTGACCGAATTTGTATTAAACTCCCTGTGAGGAGAAACTACATTTCATATATATAATATTTTGTTCACTTCAATCTATTTGTTACCTTTATTTTCATTATATACATTTGTATAGTAATTTGGCGGGATGTTACACCCTAGGCAGCCCCACTTTTTGTATTTCCATCCCTACCCTTTAAGCTTGGTCACCAAGGCTCCTAAATCTATAAATAAGGAGGCCTACCTCATGTATTTTCAAGATTAATATGAGTAAAGTTATGCTGCCAAATTTGTGCCAAGCTTTGCTCTCTCCTAGTTTCTAGGAATTGATCTTCATCTCCTTCACCTCACCAAGGGTTGGCCGAACCTCCCTACTCCCATACACATCATGCACCTTCAAGATCACCATCACTCCTAGGAGGGTCTTGCTCATTTCAACCATTGCTTCCGCACCATCTTCAACATCCAAGGAGAGCTCAACATGTGAAGGCCATCATTTGGTATCATGAGCATGGGGTTCTTTAAAGATGAGTAGTTCTTGGTCCTTTTTAATTTTGAGTTCTTCTTTAATCCTTGTTTTTCATCTTTGTTTTCCATACTTGTCTTGCTGTTTTTTAATTTTTAATTTGAATTGGTGTGCTGTTTGGAAATTCCAATTGGTGCATCTTGTTCAATTGTTCTTGAGCAATCTTTGTACAATTTTTGGTAGGATTCCATACACCTTTGTGTTGCTGTTTTTCTTTTAGGTTTTGAGTCTTTATTGCAATTTTATTTTGGTTCATTTTATGCTCTTTGAGTCTTTAATTTTTGAATCTATATATGTTGTCTAAGTCATGTTTCTCCAAAATGTCATAAAATCATAAGTAGTACTTTGTTTGGCTTATTTGTTTCTTGATTTTGGGTTTAAAAGTTTGATTTGAATCTGCTGGGTTTTTGAGCTTTTGGTGCCTTTTTATTTTTAGGTTGAGTTCATATTTGTGTTTTAGTTCTACACAGATTCATTCACATCTTTTCCTTTGTGTCTTTTGGTATATCTTGTTGTTTTTTCCATTTTACCCAGAATCCCCTATTTTGCATCAATCTGTGCTGGCTGTTTTTGCTTAGAAAAATTATTTTTCACATAGAAAAATTTTGATTCTCTGGAATATGCAAGATTGAGGTGTTATTGAAAATAAAAAAAAGAATCAGGTCAAAAAAAGAAATAGAAAAAAAATGAAAAATATTTTAAAAACAGTGTGCAAATCTGGGCGCTCCAGCTGGCATAATTGAACACTGATTTTGCAAAATTCATTAAAAAAAAAAATGGCTCATGCGTTTTGGGTGAAATCTGTCCCAGAATTTTGAGATCTTGAAATATTTGCATATCAATTTTCAGAGGCAAATCTTTAAAGGACAGCTCAGTATAAAGTGGGGAAAGTCACGTTTTCTGGCTACAACAGATTTTCAGTGGTGCTGTTTTTGTTTTTTTTAAATCTATTCTAGTGCTATTCTTAGGATTCACTTTGTGTGCCTACCTTTCTTTGAGTACCTTTATTTGCTTTTTTTATATTTCTTTGGAACTCTTTCTAGTTGTCACAAATTTTAACTCCATTTGGTGGTACTGTTTTTCTAATTAATTTGTTTCTTGCTTTAATCCTTTGGCCTCTAAATTTGGTGCTGGAATTGTTTCTCAATTGGTGCCTATTTGAGTAGAAATTTAACTTGAGTGAGGTCTAGCTTGTGTGATAGGTGCTGGATTGGAGAATTAATTTCCTAATTCTAAGAGGAGCCAAAGCAAGGGCAGCAAACAAATATTACCCAAAAACACCACAAACACTTGGAGGGCCCAACAAAGAAAAGACAACCAAGGGAGTGCCAATAGCAAAACAAGGATCAACAAAGGGGGTTTTCTTAATCTTCTTTGCAACTTAACCTTGTTAATTACTTCTTTAATTACGTGATTAGACGGTGAGTGTGTCTTCAAGGGCTCCAAGTGTCCAAGAAGCCTCACCTAGGACCGACTAGTGTAGACTTTAATTGGTTTAGCATGTGTTAATTGTTTTTAATTGTTTTCCTTGCTTAATTAATTACGTTTGCTAATTGTCTTGCCTTGTTTAATTTTGTTAATTTTTTTTGCTTGGTTATTTAGCTAGTTTGCATTGTTTTCTTGCATCAAGAAAAAAAAAGAAGGATTTCTTCAACTTAATTGTGTTTTAAGTGGTGTACTAAGAGAAAACTTTGTGTGAAGACATTGAGGAATAGTCTTTGGCTAAGGCAAGGCTTGGTATTTAAGTAGTCCATTGTGACTCACCTCCCTTACCTGGAAGACTACCTTCTTTGACTTCCCTAAATTTTCTCAAGGTAAAATACTTCTACACACAAAGCTTTAGTCATGTCTTCTTCTTCTCATTCTCCAAAGCCTATTGAAAATGAATTAAAATCTATGAAAACTCTTTTGGAAAAAGTTTCACAAGCCGTGTAAATGATTTCTTTTAGACAATTGGAGAATGAGTCTAAAATTAATGAGTTGACTAAAGCCCAAGAAGAGAAGTCACAAAAATCAAAAAAATCTCAAACTCATGCATCTCATTCACAAGTCCAAGAGTCTCTAGGGGAGGGAAGCCTTAGAATGTATGACTACTACCAACCACCCCCTAGAAGAAATAGGCAAAGGGAGCAAGAGGGCCCAAGGGAGGTTAGAGTAGACCTACCTCATTTCCATGGTAAGGAGAGTGTAGAAACCTACCTAGATTGGGAGATGAAAGTAGAGCAACTCTTTGCTTGCCATAGGGTGAGTGAAGAACACAAGGTACCTCTAGCCACCCTTAGCTTCCAAGGGAATGCCATGTATTGGTGGACCTCTCTCGAAAGAGAAAGACGTCTTCATAGGGAACCTCCAATTGAATATTGGAACGACCTTAGGGGAGCCCTAAGACATCGCCACATACCCTCATACTACCATAGGGAGTTGATGGACAAGCTCCAAAGACTCAGGCAAAACAATATGAGTGTTGAGGAGTATAGACAAAAAATGGAGCTCTACATGATGAGAGCCTCCATTAGAGAAGAGGAGCATATCACCATAGCTAGGTTCCTTAGTGGCCTCTCACTTGAGATAAGGGATAGAGTAGAACTCCTTCCATACCAAGACTTGAATGACTTGGTCCAACTTTGCATTAAAGTTGAGCAACAAAATTTGCGCAAAACTTCAAATCTAAAGGTTGGATCCTACTCTAACTTCTATCCCAAGAGAGAATATAGAATGGAGGGTAGTACATCAAAAGAAAAACCTAGGGAAACTACCAAACCCTTAGCCAAAGATGCCTCCACCCCACCCATCCGAGCTAGGGACGTTAAGTGCTTTAAGTCCCATGGAAGAGGGCATGTGCAAGCACAATGCCCAAACCAAAAGACTTTGTTTTTGAAAGGTGTAGATGAGTACACTAGTGGCGAGGATGAGCCAAGTGAAAGAGAGGAAGGGGGAGGGGATGAGAGGGTAGATCCATTAGAGGGAGAATTGCTAATGATTAGGAGAACCCTCAACAATCATCCTAGTGCATCCATGGAGACACAAAGAGAGAACATCTTTCACACAAGATGTAAAGTTTTAGAAAATATATGTTCTCTCATTGTGGATAGTGGATGAAGCTGCAATTGTTGTAGCTCTAGAATGATTGAAAAGCTCAATCTACAAGTAGTTCCTCATCCTAAGTCATACAAGTTGCAATGGATAAATGAGAATGGGGAACTAAGTGTAGATAAGCAAGTGGAAATCAAGTTTTCCATAGGGAACTACAAAGACAAGGTTTTATGTGATGTAGTGCCTATGGAAGCTTGCCATATACTCTTAGGAAGACCATGGCAATTTGATAAAAAAACCTTGCATGATGGTCTTACTAATGAGATTTCCTTCACCCATAAGCATAAAAAGTTTGTACTTAGTCCTTTACCACATTCCCAAGTGGTGAAAGACCAAATACAAATGAAAGAAAAAAGGGATGAGGAAAAGAAAAAGAAAAGAGAGCTTGAAAAGGAAAAAGTCCTTAGGGATAGGAAGGAGGGGGAGAAGAGTGTTCCGTCCCCCAAGGTTGCTAAACAAGAGAAGCCTTTTGAAAACATCTTGGAAAATTTACTTCTTGTTGAACAACCAAGCCTTGTCTTTTGTAAAGGAACACTTGCATGCACTGCCACAAGTAGTGAACTTATGAGTCTACCTCCTAAAGTAGAAAAACTTTTAAGTGAATTTGATGATGTATTCTCTAATGAGGGGCCCAATGGACTCCCTCCCATTAGAGGTATAGAACACCAAATTGACTTGATTCCGGGGGCAAGCCTACCAAATAGGCCCGCCTATAGAACTAATCCTGAGGAGACCAAGGAGATAGAGTCACAAGTTCAAGACTTGTTGGAGAAGGGTTGGGTTCAAAAGAGTCTAAGCCCTTGTGCTGTACTTGTCTTGTTGGTGCCCAAAAAAGATGGAAAATGGCGCATGTGTTGTGATTGTAGAGCAATCAACAACATCACCATCAAGTATAGGCATCCAATCCCAAGGCTTGATGACATGCTTGATGAATTGCATGGGTCCACCATGTTTTCCAAAATTGACCTTAAAAGTGGATATCACCAAATTAGAATTAAAGAAGGTGATGAGTGGAAAACTGCTTTTAAGACCAAAATTGGACTATATGAGTGGTTAGTGATGCCTTTTGGACTCACTAATGCACCTAGCATTTTCATGAGGCTTATGAATCATGTCTTTAGGGATTGCATAGGTAAGTACGTAGTAGTGTATTTTGATGATATCTTAGTATATAGTCAAAGCCTAGAGTCCCACCTAAGTCACCTTAGGGAGGTTCTTTTAGTGCTTAGGAAAAATAGTTTGTTTGCCAATATAGATAAATGCACTTTTTGTGTAGATAGTGTAGTGCTTTTAGGTTTCATAGTCAACCAAAAGGGGGTGCATGTTGACCCCGAGAAAATCAAAGCCATCCAAGAGTGGCCCACTCCATAAAATGTAAGTGATGTAAGAAGTTTCCATGGGTTAGCTAGCTTTTATAGAAGGTTTGTGCCTAATTTTTCAAGTCTAGCTTCTCCTTTGAATGAACTTGTGAAAAAGAATGTTGCATTTTGTTGGAATGATAAGCATGAGCAAGCCTTCCAAAGGCTAAAAGCTCAACTCACCAATGCACCAATTCTAGCTCTCCCAAATTTTTCCAAAACTTTTGAGATAGAATGTGATGCATCGGGAGTAGGCATAGGTGCGGTATTATTGGAAGGTGGTCACCCCATTGCATATTTTAGTGAAAAACTCCATGGTGCCACCCTCAATTACCCCACCTATGACAAAGAGCTTTATGCTCTTATGAGAGCCCTAAAGACTTGGGAACACTACCTTGTGACCAAAGAATTTGTAATCCATAGTGATCACGAGTCTTTAAAATATCTAAAGGGCCAACACAAGCTCAACAAGAGACATGCTAAATGGATGGAATTGCTTGAACAATTTCCTTATGTAATCAAGTACAAGAAAGGAAGCACCAATATAGTGGCCGATGCTCTTTCAAGACGACACACACTCTTTTCAAAATTGGGTGCTCAAATTCTTGGATTTGATCACATAAGAGAGCTTTATCAAGATGATCAAGAATTTTCATCCATCTATGCCCAATGTCAACATAGAGCACAAGGAGGTTACTATGTGTCCGAGGGATATCTTTTTAAAGAAGGAAAACTTTGCATTCCCCAAGGCACACATAGGAAACTCCTTGTCAAAGAATCACATGAGGGGGGACTCATGGGCCATTTTGGAGTTGATAAGACTCTAGACATTTTGAAAGTAAAATTTTGTTGGCCACACATGAGGAAAGATGTCCAAAGACATTGTTCTAGATGCATAGCATGTTTGAAAGAAAAATCTAGAGAAATGCCTCATGGACTCTACACTCCCTTGCCGATTGCAAATGCTCCTTGGGAAGACATTAGCATGGATTTCATTTTAGGACTCCCTAGGACTGCAAGAGGCCATGACTCTATTTTGTGGTAGTGGACCGTTTTAGCAAAATGTCCCATTTTATTCCATGCCACGAGGTAGATGATGCTCAAAATATTTCTAGGCTCTTCTTTAGAGAAGTGGTGAGACTCCATGGTATACCTAGAAGTATAGTGTCCGATAGAGATCCCAAGTTTATAAGCCACTTTTGGAAAACTCTTTGGAGTAAACTTGGAACAAGACTACAATTTTCCACTTCTTGTCATCCTCAAACGGATAGTCAAACCGAAGTAGTCAATAGATCTCTAGGAACTATGCTTAGGGCTATCATGAAGGGAAACCACAAGTCTTGGGATGAGCACCTTCCCCACATTGAGTTTGCTTATAATAGAGTAGTCCACAAGACTACTAATGCTTCTCTTTTTGAAGTAGTATATGGATTTAATCCTCTCACACCTATGGACTTGTTATCCCTTCCTAATTCAAAAGATTTTGTGCATAAGGAAGGAACAATCAAGGCCGATTTTGTTAAGAAAATTCATGAGAAGGTTAAACTTCAAATACAACAACAAAATGAGAAGTATGCAAAATACCACAATAAGGGGAAGAGGGAAATGATTTGTGTGGAAGGAGACTTATTTTGGCTTCATCTTCGAAAAGATAGATTTCCCACTCAAAGGAAGTCCAAACTAAGTCCCCGAGGAGATGGACCCTTTCAAGTCCTCAAGAGAGTCAACAACAATGCATACAAGTTGGACCTACTACCTCTTGAATATGGAGTGCATGACACATTTAATGTAATTGACCTATCTTCATTTGTAGGTACCAATGAAGACTTGGATTTGAGGACAAATCCTTTCCAAGGGGGAGGGGATGATGGAGAGAGGCCAAGCTCACCCCACCATGAAAGCCAAGGGCCAAGACTAGACCGTCTAGAACCACATGGAGAGTGTCTAGCACAAGACAAGGGGGAGCTACATGAGGAGCGTCTAGGAGGGAGCCTGATGGGTTGTTCTTCATGACCATTTGTTCGTCTTAAAATATGAGGTAAAAAGGTGGTGGAAGCTATGGATGATATGGGTCAAGGATGACTCATATAGAGCTATGGGTTCCTTGTAGGTGCATGAAAGGTATGGAGAGTGATAGGTTAGGCCAAATCACTTGGAGGAAGGTGAAGATGAAGATCAAAGTGTCTAACCTAGAGAGACTAGACAAAGAGTAGAAGCTAGCATAATTTTGGCAGCATTTACTCATATAAATTGATCTTAAAAAAACATGAGCCAAAGCACCCTATTTATAGGAGATGGTGCCTTGGAGAGTAAGGAGAAAGGGTAGGATGGGGAATACATAAAAGAGGGGGCTGCTAGGGTGTTGACTAAAGGTCAATGTAGCCCCTTAGCATGCTTCTAGAAGGTAGGGCTACATTCCTACCCTAAAAGGCCTAGGTACAAGCTAAATTGTTAAATACACCCCCTATTGTGCTAAATGAACCCTACTCTACTGAAATTACAAATAAACTGAAATTAATTGATGCTCAGCTCCCATGGCTTGGGCTCTACTCCTTGTGGTCCTTTGAGGGGTCTTTGAATATGTAAAGAAAAGTTTCTCTGCCATCAGTAGCAGAATCTCAATCTTCTTAAATACTCTTTTCCATGGACCTAGTTGTTGGGCCTGAGCTTGGGCTTAGGCTTGGGCTTGGGCCTCTTCCATCATCCCCTCCTTCTTGAGAGGATCTGTCCTCAGATCTACAGGGTTGATCTCAAACAGCAGCCTTATTCCTGCTTTGAAAACTATGCTCGTCCTCCAGGATCAAATATTAACCTACAGTAAACATTATAGAAAAGTGAGATAAGAAAATTAAGACTAGTGTATTCAAATAAAATAGTAAGGAAATAAGGCCCTTTGCTATTTTTATAAAAGTTTTGTTTGAAAGAAATAGGGCCCTTTTCAAAAATATTTTTGTTTCCTTTGTGTTGTTCATTGCCCAAGATAAGCAACAACATCACAAAGTGTTGTTTTTGTGATTTTTGAGAATAAGAGTAAGCATCATGATTCAAAGGAAAAGAAGAGTTCAAAGTATTGCAATCCCCCTTTAAGGGTTCTTTTGCCACTATGCTTGTAGGAGGTGTTGTAAGATACTCTTCTTTCTTTCTAGATTCCACTTCTTCTTTTTCAAACAACCCCTCACTTGGCTTTTCTGTGGAGGAAAGATTTATATCTATATCTGGTTCAGCTTCAGAAACAGATTTTTCTTCAAGCATATTCTCATAAGGGTTTTCTATGAAAAAAGAATTTAAGTCAATGTCTGGTTCAACTCCAAACAAAGGATTTTTTGTACTTTCCTTTTCTATCATCACTTTTTCTCTCTTTTCTTTCTCTTCTCTATCTTTCCTTTCATTCTCCTCTCTTTCTTTTTTGTCTTTCTCTTCTTTCTTTCTGATAAGAGCTTGTAATTTTTCTTTAAACTCTTTTTCTCTTCTAGTTCTTCTAGGTGGAGGTTGATAATAATCATTAACTCTCAAACTCCCCCTAGCATGTGAGTCATTTGACCTAGAACTAGATGCATGTGATGCCTAGGGTTTTTTTAATTTTCTAATGTATTCATCTTTTTCCTTGCCAATCTTCAACACTTCTTTCAAAATTGCAAGATGGGCATCTCTTTCTTTTTTATCTTCCAAAATTTGAGCCTCATGTTGCAATTGTCTTAGTGATAGTGATTGAAAATCTCTAGCCAATTGTTTCAAAAGAGATTTTGTGGATTTTCTATCATTTTCACTATGACTTGAAGAATGAGTAGACATGTTTAGGGTTTGTGATAAAAGTAATTTTCAAAAAGAAAGATAAGTGGAGTGAAGTAGGTAATTTCCCAGGAAAGGGAGGTGGATCACTAGGATCTCTTAAGTACCAAGCCTTTCCTTAGCCAGATACTATCCCACAACACTTTCAGAAACCTTTCTCTAAGCAATTTACTTAGAGCACAATCAAAGATAAAAACAAAAATTTTATGCAAGAAAAACTATATGTAAAGCAATAAAACACAAATGAAAATTGCTATTGTTCCTGCCGGTTGACTCGCCTGTCGGTTGACTCACGACACTCACACGCCTCCCTTCCCACGTTGATACGTGCTTGGTTCTTTCGAAGCAATCTGCACCTGCAAAAGAGAAAGGGGGCGCCCTAGAGGCCGTTTGCACTCCGACGCTCAAGTCAGTGTAGGGCAAGCAACACCAAGTGTATAAGTTTCTCACTGTGTTTAGGTCTAGAAACTGCGTACCTTTGTGAAGTATTTTACTGTCCCTTATATAGTCTAGGGTTTACTGCGCCGCTAGCCCTAATTAGGGTTCGCTGCGCTACTAGCCATATTTAGGGTTTACTGGAATACCCTTGTGCCGCTATCACCCAATCTTAGGGTAATCTAGCACATAAGGTTTCCTTCTCTGGAGTGCAAACTTTAACAGGGTGACCACCTGGATGCCTCCTTGTGCACCTAGTCTCTGGGGCCACCTGTTCTGGGAGTGCCTTCACTTTTCACGTGCCATGCATGTAGCTTTACTGGGAAAACCCTAGTTCTGGTGAGTACTCGTCCCCTCAGGACTCTACACCCAACTGTGCTCTCCCTGCTACCCGCATAGGCACTTCGTGATCCAGGCCTCTCCCTACCTCTGGGTATTTAACTGGTCATTGGCCCCCTCTGGGAACCAATCTTAACTGTTCTGTTTATGCTGTTCAAATCACCCAAGGCCGATGTCACCTCGCCATACTCTGTTGCCGAGAACTCCTCGACCTGCCGAGTGACGATGACACCTCCGCCCATCCTGGTGTTGACAACTACTCACCCCTCTCTGTAGGCTGATGACTCGTCACCCCTCTCTGTAGGCTGATGATTCGTCACCCCTCTCTGCAGGCTGATGACTCGTCACCCCTCTCTGCAGGCTGATGACTTATCACCCCTCTCTGTAGGCTGATGACTCGTCACCCCTCTCTGCAGGCTGATGACTCGTCACCCCTCTCTGTAGGCTGATGACTCGTCACCCTGTGTGGTCTATTCCACGTGGCTTTGACTCATACTGTGGGACCCAGCTAATGTCCGAGGACTGGTCAGTACACAAGCCCCCCAGTCTCGAGCTGTTAACTTGTTTCAGCGAAGAGACTAAGCGATAGGCGAGGACTGATCGGTACACAAGCCCCCCAGTCTCAAGCTGTTAACTTTTTCCCGCGTAGGGACTAAGTCATTGTCTTGGGCGGCCTACGTGGCTCTGCGCGTAAGTACATGAATAGTACGCTGAGAAGACACTTCACCAACCCCCTCCCATCTGCTAACACGTGGCCGTATCAACGGTTTGAGATTCATAACGTTTACGCTCCCTAGGGCTACGTTAAACCTCTTCAAAACCTCGCGCCACTTCACTGTTTCATCACTTTGCATTCTTACCTTTGCATATTCTAACTTCCAGCGCACGCTCTCTTCTTCCCAACAGATCCTTCGCACTTCTCCGTTCTTCATCAACCAAAGGTATGATCTTTATGACTTCTCCTTCTTTATAATGTTAACTTGATCATCCATACGGTATGCTGTAACTGTTTACGGGCCTGCGTGCGGATTATGCATTCTAGGGTTTTGTTCTTCTTTCCTGGGTTCATTCCACCTTTGAGTCTTCGTCTGCCATTGCTTTCTTCTGAGTCTTTCTTCTTTTCCTGCCTCTCATTTGTTTAGATTCGAGATGGCCAGAACCAAAACCACTTCCAACCCTCCTCCAACGGTAGCGGTCGATTACAAAGCCCTCTACCCCTGGGCTTCTGAGGATCTTCTCGCAGAGACCTCCAAACTCACATCCCTCGACGATCTCCGCAAGCACCGGGATGATGAGAACGAGATTAAAGGACGCGTCTTCGGCAGGGAAACGGACGCGTACGTCTCTGTGCGCCCCTGCACAGTAAATGAGCCCGTATGCGCCGATGGTCGTTGCAACGATGGGGAACCCTTCTTCTTCTTCTACGCCACCATTTTCAAAAGAGTCAAAGTCCGTCTCCCCTTCACAGGATTTGAAAGGGCTTTGCTCACAGAGTTAAACGTGGCGCCCGCTCAACTGCACCCCAACAGTTGGGCCTTTATCAGGGCGTTCTCCATTCTATGCAATAATCTAGGGTTCACCCCCTCCGTCGACGTCTTCCTTTACTTTTTCGAGGCGAAGAGCCCCGGTAAGAGGCTTTGGGTGAGCCTGAATGGGGTGGCAGGAAGAGTCCTGCTAACGCTCTTCTCACAATCATACAAGAACTTCAAGGGAAAGTTCTTCAGAGTCTGCTGTAGCTCCTACGACCCCACCATGCTTGATGGGTTTCCCTTATACTGGGTGGGGGAGTTGAAGTTCAAGAAGCCGCGCAAGCTCGAGGAGTTGATGGTTCCCGATCAAGAACTCTGCCAAACCATTTCCAGCTGGGGGGTGGTGTTTGACTCCACCCAGCTGATTAGGCATGAGTATGATGCTGAGACTCTCAGCGTATACCTTGGTATCTTGCATTTAACTGCTTCATCTTGCATTTACCTGTTCAATACTTCGCCTTTCTGACACTTTCGAATTCACTGCAGGTATGGTGCTCAGCGCCGATAAGAAGAAGAGGCTGGCAGATGTGCTGAATCGTCGCAATGCTAGCGGTTCAGCCCCTGCAGGTCCGTCATCACCCGCGGGGGTTGCCCTGGAACCCATCGCTGAAAACTCCAAGAGGGTAGCCCCTGTGGAGGTTTCTGACGACGAGGACACCTGCTCCGGCCTCGTCTTTAAAAGGAAAAGGGTGGAGACAGCTGCAGAGGTCTCTTCTGCCACAGAAGGGCACCCTTCTTCTTTTAGGGAGCACCCTCCCAGCGCCTCCTCCCCTCCTGAGCCAATCCTAACACTTGAGGGGGGTGGGGAGAGTGCTCCTTCTTCTGGTCCTATGCCTTCTGCCCCAGAGCTGCCTTCTCTGCTCCAAAGGTAGCTCGCTCAAATGCCTGGTAGAGCTGTTTTGGAGGCCATGGACAGAAACTCTCTCGAGAACCTCCTCAGCCATGGTCTCGGGGAGTTCTTGGCCGCTTCCAACTCCTTGCTGGTCAAGGGTAGTGCTGAGGCGGAGCTGCTAGAGGAGACCGCCCAGCTGAGGAAGGAGCTGGAACAGAAGCTAGAGGAGGCCACCCAACTGAAGAGGGAGCTGGAACAAAAGGATCTCCAACTCCGTCAAGCGACCACGCGAGAGACTGCCCTCAATCAAGAACTGGGTAGTCTCCGTCAATCTGAAAAGGAGACCAAAAAGCTTCTCTTCTCCAAGGGGCAGGAGGCCCTCCAGCTTGAAGCTAAAATACTCCCCCTCCGCAACAGGATTATTGAATTGGAAGAGCAAGCAGAGGGGGCTCAAGCTAAAATGGCCAAGCTGGAGGAAAGGGCGATTAACCGAGAAGTTCAGCTGGGCAAGGTTGAGGAGGAACTTGCCCAACAGATCGAACTGTCGAAGAAGACCGAAGCTGAGCTTATTGATGATGCCGCTGACGCCTATGGGGAAGGCTTTGGTGATGCCCTTGCTCAGGTTGCCTGCGTGCATCCTGAGATGGACCTCTCACCATACTCCGCAACCCTGCAGGTAGTCGACGGGCAAATAGTGCCCAGATAGGTCCTCGAAACAGTTGTATTTTAGCTGAACCTCTTGTAATTATCCTCTTTGCAATATAAAACTTTGTTCATGCATTGTTCATTTTCTGCTGTGCTTTGTATTTGATAGGTTCACGATCACAAATAACACACCTGCAAAATGAACCTCAAGTAACTTGTCTTTCCGCTACCTTCATTAATGAACCTTCACCTTAACTTGGGCGTTCTCACTTGGAGGGGAAAGTGTTCCTTATGAACCCCATTCCCTTCACAAGACCTCTAACCCCACTTGTAGGTTCTGACTGACCTGTCATCGTTCATGGTCGATGGAGGATTTAACCAAGCGAACCTTCTTTCACATTGGAAGTTCTCACTCGAAGTGGAGGTGTTCTCTACGAACCTACCTCTCCACTTGCAAGACCTCTAACTCCACGTGACAGGTTCGGACTGACCTCACATCGCTCACAGGCGAGGAGGATTTCTCTGGGCGAACCCTTCTTTCACATTGGAAGTTCTCACTCGAAGTGGAGGTGTTCTCTACGAACCTACCTCTCCACTTACGAGACCTCTAACTCCACGTGACAGGTTCGAACTGACCTCACATCGCTCACAGGCGAGGAGGATTTCTCTGGGCGAACCCTTCTTTCACATTGGAAGTTCTCACTCGAAGTGGAGGTGTTCTCTACGAACCTACCTCTCCACTTACGAGACCTCTAACTCCACGTGACAGGTTCGAACTGACCTCACATCGCTCACAGGTGAGGAGGATTTCTCTGGGCGAACCCTTCTTTCACATTGGAAGTTCTCACTCGAAGTGGAGGTGTTCTCTACGAACCTACCTCTCCACTTACGAGACCTCTAACTCCACGTGACAGGTTCGAACGTGATTGCACAAACACACTAAAAAACATATATCTTTAACTGAATTTTATTGGGTGACCTCATTAAAAACCCTTAGAAGGGAAAAAAGAGTGTCCCCTGTATTGTGTTGCATACATGATTACATAGCTTTAACTGAAATAAAACTTCAAGTGAGTCGCATTCCATGTTCGAGGAATCGGACCTCCTTCTAAAGTTTCAAGTCTATATGCTCCATTCCCTAGGGCCTCTGTCACTCTGAAAGGACCAGTCCACTTAGGGGATAGCTTGTTCTCTATCTGGTATGGAGATGCCTTCCGCATAACAAGGTCTGCCGCCTGGAACCGCCGAGCTCTCAGCTTGGAACTGTGTTTGAGCTCGACTCTCCTCTTTATCGCCTCAGCCTTGACTCCAGCTTCTTCCCTGGCTTCATCCAAAAGATCAAGATTCACCTTCCTCTCTTCATTGGATTCCTCAGCCACAAAGTTCTGGAAACGTGGCGAGCTCTCCTGGATCTCCACAGGGATCATGGCATCTGATCCATACACCAAACTAAAGGGAGTCTCCTTAGTAGTGGACTGGGGGGTAGTATGGTAAGCCCATACTATTCTGGGAACCTCCTCAGCCCACCTTCCCTTTGCTTTCTCCAGCCTTCTCTTCAATCCTCTGAGGAGGACCCGATTGGCCGACTTGACCTGCCCATTGGTCTGTGGGTGCTCGACTGATGCAAACACCTGCTTGATTCCCAGTTCTGTACATAGCTTTCCCAACTGTTGGCTCGCAAACTGAGTGCCATTGTCAGACACCAAGCGCTTTGGTACGCCGAAACGGCAAACTATGTTCTTCCACACGAAGTGTTGGATCTTTTGTGCTGTAATCTGTGCTACTGGTTCAGCTTCAATCCACTTCGTGAAATATTCTATGGCGACCACAAGGTATTTCATCTGCCGTATCGCCAAAGGGAAAGGCCCCAGGATGTCGATTCCCCATGTGTGAAACGGCCAAGGGCTGTATATCGATCTGAGCTCTTCTGGTGGTGCCTTAGGCCAATCAGCATGCAACTGGCACTGCTTGCATTGCTGTGCATACTTGGTACAATCCTCCCTCATTGTCGGCCAGTAATACCCTGCTCGTACGGTCCTAGAGGCCAGTGCTCGGCCTCCGATATGACTACCACAGATACCTTCATGGAGTTCCGCCATTATCCTCACGCACTGCTCGCCATGCACACAGACTAAGATGGGGTGAGTAAACCCATGTCTGTACAACTCGCCTTCAATGAGCGTGTACTTGGACGAGTTTTTCTTTATCTTTTTTGCCTCCTCCGGCTCTGCTGGGAGCATTCCATCCGCTATATAACGCTTGTAGGGTGTCATCCATGTCTCACCATCTTGCAATAGACAGATCTGTGGCGCTTCTACCCCCAACAGCATACATGCGTTGACTCGTGGCTTTCTCAAGGTTTCCTGAGTCAACGACCGATGACTCCTCTTCCTGCCATCTGATTGGCTGATCTGATGGACTCCCACCAAGTTATCAGCTGTATAGGTACGAGGCGCCCTCAGGGTCTCCTGGATGACTGTCCTCTGTCTGCCCCCCTTGCCTGAGCTGGCGAGTTTGGCCAACAAGTCAGCTCTGGCATTTTGCTCCCTGGGCACGTGTACTAGTTCAAATATTTCAAATGAACTCTTCAATCTTTGGACATACTCCAAGTAAGAGGCCATCTAAGGGTCTTTGGCCTGGTATTCTCCTGCCACCTGACCGGTGACCAACAATGAGTCACTCTTGGCCATAAGGCTTTGCGCTCCCATCTCCTTTGCCAACAACATCCCAGCAATCAAAGCCTCATACTCCGCCTGGTTATTACTGGCTTTGAAGGCGAACCGCAGGGCCTGCTCTATTAACAACCCCTTGGGTCCTTCTAAGATCACCCCCGCTCCGCTGCCTTGCTGATTCGAGGACCCATCTACTGACAATACCCATTTGAAATTGGGTACCTCTTGCTGGGCTTCGGTTGAAGACATCTCCGCCACAAAGTCGACGTAGACCTGTCCTTTGATCGGGCCCCTGGGTTCATACTGGATGTCAAATTCCGACAACTCAACTGCCCAACGCACCATCCTTCCTGCCACATCGGGTTTCTGCAAGACCTTACATATCGGCAGATCTGTCATCACCACCACTGTGAAGCTTTGGAAATAGTGGCGTAATCTCCTGGCTGAGAACACCACTGCTAATGCTGCCTTCTCTAAGGCTTGGTATCTCGTCTCGGGTCCCTGTAGCACCTTGCTGACAAAATAGATGGGCTTCTGGCTCTGTTGTTGCTCCTGTACCAGGACAGAACTCACCGCCCTATCTGTAACCGCAAAGTACAAACGCAGGGGTATGCCAAGTTGAGGCTTGCACAAAACTGGTGGGCTGGCCAGGTATTCTTTGAGCTTGAGGAAAGCCTGCTCACATTCCGCCGTCCAGGTGAATCTGCTATTCCTCCTCAGGCACTGGAAATAAGGATGACCTTTATCTCCCCTGGCTGACACAAATCGGGAGAGTGCAGCCATTCGACCTGTCAACTGTTGCACCTCTTTCACCGACGTCGGGCTCCTCATGGCTATGATTGCTGCACACTTGTCTGGGTTGGCCTCAATCCCTCTTTCCGTGAGCAAAAACCCAAGGAACTTGCCTGCCTCCACCCCAAAGACGCACTTTTCGGGATTCAACTTTAACCTGTACTTTGCTATGGTGTTGAACAGCTCCTCCAAGTCGTCAATATGCTGACCTCGGGCCTGGGACGTCACTACCATGTCATCCACATATGCCTGCACGTTGCGTCCCAGCATGGGTGCGAGGACCTTGTCCATCAGCCTCTGGTATGTGGCACCCGCATTCTTCAAGCCGAACGGCATGACTGTGTAGCAGTAACAAGACAACTCTGTCATGAACGCCGTCTTGCTCTCATCCATCGGGTGCATCTTTATCTGATTGTACCCAGAGAAAGCATCTAAGAAACTCAGCAATTTGCAGCCTGAAGCGCTGTCCACCAGCGCATCTATGCTGGGCAGAGGATAGGAGTCTTTCGGACACGCCCTGTTAAGATCTGTAAAGTCTACGCACATCCTCCATTTCCCGTTGGCCTTTTTCACCAGGACGACATTCGCAAGCCACTCAGGGTATTGTATTTCCCGTATGTGACCTGCTTTCAGCAATTTGTGTGTTTCCTCCTTGACTACCTGCCTTCGTTCATCATTGAACTTCCGCCTCCTCTGGCGGACCGGCCTGGCTTGGGGATTCAGCGCCAGGCGGTGGCACAGGAAATCAGGATCTATGCCAGGCATGTCTGAGGGGGACCAAGCGAAAGCGTCCAGATGCCTTTCGATAACTCTCGCTACTTGATCCTGGGTCTCCTGAGATAGGGATTTACCCATCCTGAAGATCTTCCCTCCGATCTCCTTCTCTACGACCTCCTCCGCGGGTTCTGGTCGCCTCGTCCGGGCGATCTCTGCTCGGGTGACCCCGACATCACCTCGAGGCATATCTGTCTCATTGGTTCCTCCTCCCGGTGGTGAGGTGGTCACCATGCAGACTCCCCTCTTCGTTTTGAGGCTATTTTCGTAGCACCTTTTAGCCTCCTTTTGGTCCGACTTGATGGTTACCACCTTTCCCTCCATCGATGGCAACTTCATCTTCATGTGCCTTGTAGACACCACGGCCCCCAACCGGTTCAGGGCCGGTCTGCCCAGAAGTATATTGTAGGCAGAGGGAGCGTTCACCACAAGGTACCGGATATTCTCTGTGCGGGACGCCATTCCGTCGGTGAACGTGGTCCTCAACTCTATGTATCCCCGCACTTCTACCTGATCTCCTGCGAACCCATATAAACAGCCGACGTAGGGTCGCAGCTGATCAGGGAAAGCTTTTAAAACTAGTCGAATCCTAAGGTGAGGCTTCTTGGCACTTTGGAACCTTGAAGAAACACTCATCGTCTAAGACGTATTAATCCACTAATTAATCAATGTCCTTGCAAATTACAACTCAAAGAAATACAAAGAAATTAGGTTAACAAATTTTGATGCACAAAAATTTAAAGTCCTATTCTATGCACTCCTTCACTTGTATCTCCTTTGTGTATATTTGTGTATTTTTCAATGAGGTTGCTGCTGTCCCTTGCTTTGTCTCCTTAGGTTATTCAACCTTAAATCTTTAATCCAGCTCCTCTTTAGTGATATGGCTTTCACCAAAACAAAATTTTAGCTCCACACTCACCAAAGCACTTTTTAGGTCAAATCCACCAAAGAGAGGTCAAGCAAGTTTTAAAGCAACAAAACTCAAATTTAAAATCAAGGACTACTGCAAATGGAGTTGATAGTTGACAAGACTTGAAAGAGTATTCAATAAAATTTGACAAGCAAAAAATTAAGGCACACAAGAAAAGGTAGCACACAAAGTGGAATCCTAGTGAATGGAACTAGAATAGATGAATAAAACCAAAACAGCACTACAGAATTTTTTTTTGTAAATTTTTCACAACTTTCCAATTTTATGCTGGACAGAATACTTCAAATTTGAGCTTGAAATTTTAACCACAGAAACTTCAATGTTTTAGCTCAATATAGGCGTTGGAATTTCACCAAAACAGTGAGCCAAATAATTGTAATAATTTTTCCGAAATCACTGCTGCGTCAGCGTTTTTTCAGAGTCAGGATTTTTGCACTCTGTTCGTATTTCATTTATCATTTTTTTTGTATTTTGAATTTTGATGTGCTTCTTTTTTTCACTTTTTCTTAACACATCAAACTACTCAAATCCAAAATTTCAGAATTTTTAACCAACAAATGTAATTTCTGGGAAAGATTCCAGCCAGCACAGTAGCAGTGAAAACAGAGAAATCCTAACTTGGAATTAGAAAACGGTAAAGAAACTTCAAAAACACAATGGAAATGATTGGAAACGAACTTGTATGGAACTAACACACAAGTATGAACTCAAATATGAAAATATAAAAGGCACCAAAGCTTCAAAAACAGAAATATAAACTGCACTCAAAACAAAATCAAGCAACCAAATCAACAATAAAAGGCACCACTTGGAATTTATGACATTGTAGGATGAACATGACTTTGACAAAACTTGTATGGATTCAAAAATCAAATTGACTCAACCACAAACACTTTGCACCGATTAAAAACATCAATAAGACTCAAATAAAATAAAAATAGAACAGCCAACACAAAAGGAACCTAAAACAGTTTGAAAATGGAAGTTCAAGATCAAGTTGAACCAAAAATACCAAATAGAAATTTAAAAACAGCAACACCAACTTAAAAAGAAATTAAAAACAGCAAGTCATTTAAGGATATAATGAGCAACATGGAATAAAGAAGAAGACTCAAAAAATAAAATGAAGAGAACACTTATCTCTTGAAGAACCAAAGCTCTAGATACCAAATGATGGGTTGTTCTTCATGACCATTTGTTCTTCTTAAAATATGAGGTAAAAAGGTGGTGGAAGCTATGGATGATATGGGTCAAGGATGACTCATATAGAGCTATGGGTTCCTTGTAGGTGCATGAAAGGTATGGAGAGTGATAGGTTAGGCCAAATCACTTGGAGGAAGGTGAAGATGAAGATCAAAGTGTCTAACCTAGAGAGACTAGACAAAGAGTAGAAGCTAGCATAATTTTGGCAGCATTTACTCATATAAATTGATCTTAAAAAAACATGAGCCAAAGCACCCTATTTATAGGAGATGGTGCCTTGGAGAGGAGAAAGGGTAGGATGGGGAATACATAAAAGAGGGGGCTGCTAGGGTGTTGACTAAAGGTCAATGCAGCCCCTTAGCATGCTTCTAGAAGGTAGGGCTACATTCCTACCCTAAAAGGCCTAGGTACAAGCTAAATTGTTAAATACACCCCCTATTGTGCTAAATGAACCCTACTCTACTGAAATTACAAATAAACTGAAATTAATTGATGCTCAGCTCCCATGGCTTGGGCTCTACTCCTTGTGGTCCTTTGAGGGGTCTTTGAATATGTAAAGAAAAGTTTCTCTGCCATCAGTAGCAGAATCTCAATCTTCTTAAATACTCTTTTCCATGGACCTAGTTGTTGGGCCTGAGCTTGGGCTTAGGCTTGGGCTTGGGCCTCTTCCATCAGAGCCTAGACCGTCTAGGACCTCTCACAAGGTCCATGGCCAAGCACATTCACGCCCAAATAAGTCAAGCCACGGATGGGAGGGAGAAGACCTTGTACATGCTACTTGGAGGCCCACTAGGGGTAGCTTAGTAGATTAGTGTAGTGTAGAAAGCAAAACTTGCTCACTTAGGGGTGTGCTATCAAAAAGGTGCCCTTAGCAATAGAAGGAGGGGTGTGCTAGCAAATAGGTGCCTTTAGCAAAAGAAGGAGGGGTGTACTATCAAATGTTGCATTTTTGACCTATCTTATAGAATATTAGGATGATGGTGTGGTTTGACTAAAGTCAATACCCTAGGCAGCCCCATTTTTTGTATTTCCATCCCTACCCTTTAAGCTTGCTCACCAAGGCTCCTAAATCTATAAATAAGGAGGCCTACCTCATGTATTTTCAAGATTAATATGAGTAAAGTTATGCTACCAAATTTGTGCCAAGCTTTGCTCTCTCCTAGTTTCTAGGAATTGATCTTCATCTCCTTCACCTCACCAAGGGTTGGCCGAGCCTCCCTACTCCCATACACATCATGCACCTTCAAGATCACCATCACTCCTAGGAGGGTCTTGCTCATTTCAACCATTGCTTCCGCACCATCTTCAACATCCAAGGAGAGCTCAACATGTGAAGGCCATCACATCCGATCTGTCAACTGTTGCACCTCCTTTACCAACGTCAGGCTCCTAATAGCTAAGATCGTCGTGCATTTGTCTGGGTTGGCCTCAATCCCACGTTCGGTGAGCAAGAAACCGAGGAATTTGCCTGCTTCCACACCAAAGACGTACTTCTCTAGATTCAACTTCAACCCGTATTTTTCTATTCTAGTAAACAACTCCTCCAAATCAGTGACTTGCTGATCCCTCACCTGGGATGTCACCACCATATCATCTACGTAGGCTTGCACGTTGCGTCCTATCATGGGTAGAAGGACCTTGTCCATCAGCCTTTGGTAGGTAGCACCTGCATTCTTCAGCCCAAATGGCATGACTGTGTAGCAGTAGTAGGACAGCTCAGTCATAAATGCTGTCTTGCACTCGTCCATTTGGTGCATCTTGATCTGGTTATAACCAGAAAAAGCATCCAAGAAGCTAAGCAACTTGCAACCTGAGGCGCTATCCACCAGCGCATCAATACTTGGCTAAGGATAAGAGTCCTTTGGACATGCCTTGTTGAGGTCAGTGAAGTCCACACATCCTCCACTTCCCATTGGCCTTCTTCACCAATACCACATTCGCTAGCCACTCAGGATATTGGATTTCCCGTATAAGGCCAGCCTTGAGCAACTTTTGTGTCTCTTCCTTGATCACCTGTCTCTTCTCTTCATTGAATTTTCTCGTCCTCTGACGGAGAGGTCTGACTTGGGGATTTAGTGTTAGGCGATGACACAAAAAATCAGGGTTAATGCTTGGCATATCTAAGGCAGACCAAGCAAAAGCATCCAAATGCCGTTCTATGACTCCTGCCACTTAGTCCTGTGTATCTTGGCATAGGGATTTGCCAAACTTGAATGTTTTGTGTAACATCCCGCCAAAATACTATTCATGTTTATATAATGAAAATAAAGGTAACAAATAGATTGAAGTGAACAAAATTATATATATGAAATGTAGTTTCTCCTCACAGGGAGTTTAATACAAATTCGGTCACTTTTCCAGAAAACGTAAACAAAATACAGTAAAAAAAACAAGACAGGCGATCTCCTATCAGAAGAGGGCGATCTCCTATCAGAAGACAGCAAAAGGGTGATCGCCTTACAGAAGTAGAAACAGGCGATCTCCTTCCGGCGACCACTCACTGAGGAGCTCAGCTTCCTGCAACATCATCTGCTCCCGTGTAAGTTATACACGATCATCACAGGTTTAAGAAAGGGCCAAACACAACACCAAAGAAACACCACGGGGTAAGCTAGACATTTGAAAAAGAGTTTAGATATTATACTTTAAAATCAAGATGAAACAAATTAAAGACACCCACGTAAACCATCAACTAAAACACATATTGCACAATATTCTCAAGAGTCATTCTATTTCACATAATGCATCAAGTGTCTAACAATTTCAATGTTCCTCATTCCTCACGTCAGACTTCCACTGACTCATCACACAAGACACTTGACACTACTTCCGGAAGATTCGTGCGTTGACTCAGGCTCAGAGATCTGCACCTGTCATACCACACCACTGTGAAATCCACACAGGGTCGCTGTTAAATCCACACAGCCATGCGCATACATAGTCTCAATATCATCACTCTCCCGGTATGACAGGGTTAATTCATATAACAGGCCGAGCTCGTTCTTTTTCACACGACTCACCCATTCATATGAACCTCCTTCGACTCTCCACAACTGAATAACTTCGTCTATGTGATTCCATTATATCAGCAGAGTCAGGATATCTCCTTCTAGACAAGCCCCTAGTCAATACACATTAAACACGATCTTACACGGTATTTTCTTTCCTGAAAATACTATGCCTTGATCCCACATCCACAACATTCAAAACATCATACCACTCCAATGAATGATTCAAATCACAACAACAGTCATTTCAAAGGTTCAGATTTTCGAATAGCACATGTATTTCACATTTAAATCTCAAACAGCTTCAAACAACACCAAAAACAGGGAAGTTCGAAAAACAACGCCAAAACCGGCGATCTCGTTCCAAAAACAGAGGATTATACAATAACAGTTGAAAAACCGGCGACCACGTCGCCCCCATCATCTCAATCATGAATATAAGGATTTTCGTTGGAAATAAGGCTAGCTTCCCTTACCTGGACTTGCGCAAAACACCAAGAGCTCCAAAACCCACCGAGCTTAAAGGATGCCTTAGCTCTGTTTTCAGCGTCTGGTTTGTAGAACTTGCAGAGAACCTCCCAGGTGCTCTAAGGGCAGTCGTCGCACGTCGCACTGGTGCTGGAGGTTGCCTGAGTCGCAGCGCGAAGAAAAGAGAGGGATGAAGATGCAGACACTCTTTCACTCTTGAGCCACTGTAACCTCCTTTGCCTTCCCGCAGTGGGCTTTTGAATCCAAGCCTACCTGTCCACGTATGCTGCTGCTGCCACCCCTTCTGCAGGAAAGCCTGAGTGTACTATTTCACTGAACAGTACGGCCACGGTTGTCTCTTGCGCCTGCCAACCACTGCCCTGAACAGTACGACCACTGTTGTCTCTTGTGCATGCCAACCACTGCCCTGAACAGTACGACCGCGAGTGTCTCTTACGCATGCCAACATTCTGATGTCACTATTCTGAACCACCCTTTTGTCCACGTGGCACGCGTGCAGGACGTGCCATGCTGGGAGTCTGGGTCTCACCTTAACGGTGTGAAACTCGACATCGCGCGATAACCTTCCGCGGATGACCGCTCGCGCGATGACTATCCACTGAGGTCTCATACTGGCAAACGACCGATGTCTCTCTCTGGGGGACGACCGATGTCTCTCTCTGGGGGACGACCGATGTCTATCCCTGGCGACGCCCGCATGCCTCTCGCGCCCTGGCGATGCCTGCATGCCTCGCGCCCCGACGACGCCCGTATGCCTCTTGCGCCCCAGCGTTGCCCGCATGCCTCGCGCCCCGTCGTTGCCCGCATGCCTCTCGCGCCCTGGCAACGTCCACGTTGCCCGCATGCCTCTCGCGCCCTGGCAACGTCCACATGCCTCGCGCCCCGGCGTTGCCCGCATGCCTCTCGCGCCCTGGCAACGTCCATATGCCTCTCGCGCCCCGGCGACGTCCACATGCCTCGCGCCCTGGCGATCATGTGTAGTAGACGACCGGCGATCTCATAGTCTTCTAAACTACACTTTCCTTCCTTTTTATTTTAAATAAAAGCATACTTAGAATTCATTTAAAATATATCCCTTTTTTATTCCAATTCAATTTTACAGGTCCTTACATTTTGTGTAAGGACCTATAAATTAATTGGAATAGAAGTGATAGATTTTAAATAATTTTTGTGTATGTTATTATTTAAAATAAAACGGACATAAAAATAGAAAATATCATAGTGGTCAAACCTCGGACGTTGCCCAAGGTCTGGGATCAGCTGGTAGAGGGCGATCGGTTGACCATTGTACCAACCAAGTAGTCAGGTGCGATGACTTTATCGTAAGGTAATCACGTGGGCGTGCTTGAAGGGAGGGGGCACGTGAAGCAGGAAGGGTAAGAGAAAGGAAGGTGTAGCTTAGAAGTCGACGAGATCGCCGTTTGTTGAAGAAGGCGGCGGCCTCCGACTTCACCTGTATGAAATCAGAAATCGCCTATTTTGCGCATGATCGCCGTGTGCGAAGATTTCACATAATCGCCAATCGCCTATGGTGCACATGATCGCCGAAAAGAGCACATCGCCGAGTATTCGAGAAGACTTGGTAAGCACTTAGTATGTGGTCTAAATATAGAAGATAGGTGGCATATCTGCCACCATGAGTAGTGTGAGCCGTGATACCCCAGACTTAGAGGAATGGAAGGATGAACCTTTAGCAAGGTGTGACGATGTGACATCGGTGACCAGAGTAAGGCGATGTGTTCTCGTCACACACAAGGGCGATAAGAGATCGCCAACAGGATGAGAGGAACATCGGTCATCAACCAGGATGGGAGACACATCGGTGGTCTGCCAGGGTGAGACATCGGTGGTCTGCCAGGATGAGACATCGGTTGTCTGCCAGGGTGAGACATCGGTGGTCTGCCAGGGTGAGACATCGGTTGTCTGCCAGGGTGAGACATCGGTGGTCCTCCAGGGTGAGACATCGGTTGTCTGCCAGGATGAGGAATCAGTCGTCCGTCAGGAAGAGGAACCAGTCATCGTCGGGATGAGAAGGACATCAGTCATCGCCGGGATGAGACATTAGTCATCGCCGGAATGAGAGGCACATCAGTCGTCGGTGGATGGTCATCGAACGATGTCGTGTTTCACATAGATAAGGTAGGACCCAGGCTCCCAGCATGAGCGTTCTGCATGCGCGACACGTAGACGGAAAGAGGTGTTTCAGAACAGTGGCTCCAGAGAGTTGGTAGGGAAAGTGACCCAGAGTTGGTGTGCGCAGAGACCCACGTGGCCATACTGTTAGAGGAAACCCACACGCAAGGTTGCTCAGAGAGTGGGTAATGGCAGTAAAGGCTAAAGAGTCGTTCGACCTTAAGAGCTGAGGGAATCAGCTCATTTAGTTCCCCTTTCTCCTTTCTCCTCCACTCGAAGACGCAGCTATCCTCACGTACCAGTGCTACGATCGGTGATTGCCATTGTCCTTCTGGGAAGTCTCTGCAAGTTCTCCCGTCAGGACGCTAGAACAGAGTAAGTTGTTTTACTCTGTTTTTCGAGTCGAATCTGAGCTTGAGAGGGTTGCCTCTGCATAGGCGTTGCCGGCGACTCCCTTAGCTCCAGAAATCGTCTCTGTTAGCGTAGAAAATGAGTAGTATAGTCAGTTTTGTGATAAAGGCTCCATGGTGCAGGTTAGGACATCTTTAAGCTTCGGTGGATTTTTGGAGCTCTTAGTGTTTTTGCACAAGTTCAGGTAAGGGAAGCTAGCATTTTCGTTTATAAAAACGTTAGGCGAGTAGGTTCTGAAGTGAGGGTGACGTGGTCGCCGGTTTCAGATCCTATTTCACGATTCTCTGTTTTATGTGTGGGGCGACGTGATCGCCGGTTTTAATGCAAATTTCGAAACCCCCTGTTTTAGTGTCGTTTTGAAATTGTTTGAGATTGAAAGGTGAAATGCATATGATATTCGAAAATCTGAACTTTGGTATGATTGTTTCTGTGATTGGGATTGTTTAAGAAAAGATTCAAAATATTATATGATGGAATTGTGCTTTTACGTGTGGTATGATGTACTGGATGAATGTGAAATTGTGATCAAGACATAGTATTTTCAGGAAAGGAAATACCGTGTTGAGATTGGTATTAGAGTGTATTGATCAGTGAGTATCCTGTGAATGAGACGATCCTGACTCTGCTGATATAATGGAATCACATAGATGAAGTTATTCAGTTGTTGAAAGTCGAAGGAGGTTCATATGTATGGGTAAGTTGTTTGAAAGATAACTAACTTGACCTGTTATATGAATTAACCCTATCATACCGGGAGAGTGATGATATTGAGATTATGTTTATGCGCATGGCTGTGTGGATTTCACAGCGACCCTGTGTGGATTTCACAGTGGTGTGGTATGACAGGTGCAGGTCTCTGGATGCTAAGTTCAACGCACGAGTCTTCCGGAAGTAGTGTCAAGTGTCTATGTGTGATGGGTCAGTGGAAGTCTGACGTGAGAAAGAGAAATATTGAAATGTGATAGACACTTGATGGATTTTTTGTGGAATGATTGATACTTGAGGAAATTGTGAAATGTGTGAATACTTGATGGTTATGTGAAATGAATGAGAAAGTGATGGATTTATGTGGGTGTTTAAAAGATGGTTATGTTGAATTTAAAGTTTCATATTTAAAGTTTTTAAAAATATCTAGCTTACCCCTTTTGTTTTGTATCGTGGTTGTTTTTCTTAAACCTGTGATGATCGTGTATATTTGCACGGGAGCAGATGAGGTTGCAGGTAGTAGAGCTCCTCAGTGAGCATTTCTGGAGGAGGAGATCTGATGTGAGTTGATTTTAGGTTCATTATATTTGTGACACTTTCTTAGAATTAGGATCAAGATTCTTATCAATTTAGAGTGAGTCACCTAAGGAAAATCCCCACTGGACATTAACTTAACAAGTGTTAAGTAGATGTGAAGGTTCATTTCCAAAGGTCCAAGGTTAAAACACAAATAGAGATATGAATGGATGACAATTAAGGTGCAGAATCCAGATTTGAATGGTGCAAAACAAAGCTGGAAACAGAATTGAAATTAAGCACAAAAACAGAATTGAAACAACACACAAATTCAAGGAAGCTTAAGGAATCATCAATGGAGACAATGCCTTCCAAAATGATGAACCAAACTCAACTATGAGTGCTATATCCTTGTACACAACAATTGATATAGGAAGAACACAAAAACATAACAGAATTGGAAAGGAAAATAGAATTACTGAATAGAAACACAAATTGAAACAAAAGAACCGATTGAAATTCAAGAACAAGACATAGAATCAAAACTACCGATTGAAATGACAATGGAAGATGAAAGAAGATGAAACTTATGTGGTTGTTGCCATGGATTGGGAATGGACACGCCACTTGGAGGTGATGATCCAAGATAAGTGCAGATTTGCCGCCACTTGAGTGCTCCCAAAGCTTCACAAGATGAGACAAGGAAGAGGAGAACAAGTCTCACAAAATTCACTCACAATTTGAGTATAGTAACTTTTCTTCTAATTTCAATCTTATTTTACATGAGCATAGCACCTCTATTTATAGTGTGAGAGGGCTGAAATTAAAGTGGGAAAATTCAAATGAGAAGCATTTGAATTTGGAGCCAAAACACATGTCACAAGGGAGGTGTGACTTGATTTCTACTTTGGCACCTCCTAAAACTACACCTACACCTACTTTTTATGTCACATGGAAGGTGTGACTTGTTTTTGTATATTAGCACCCCTTATTTTAATATATACACCTTCCTTTAATGTTCTACTAAAAACTACACAAAAGAAATTACAAAAGAGATACATCCATTCATGCTTATTTCCCAAAGCTTTAGCCTTTCTCCTATTGATGCTCATGGATTGGGCTTGGGCCCCACTTGACTTGGGCTTCTTGGCTTGGGCTTCTTGGGCTTGGGCTTCTTGGGCTTGGGCTTCTTGGGCTTGGGCTTGGGCCCTCTTTATTTATACTACTACTTGGATTCTTCAAGAGAACCCAATTATTTACAAAAATGTTCTACTCTTTAAGAAGACTAGTAAGAAGAACTTCAAGTGCTTTGGAATATGGCCCTTTCTTATTTTTGTGAAGTCTTCTTTTGATTGTTGAGATGACCCTTTATATATAGCATCTTTGGTCATCCTTAAGTGGTCTTGACTTGCATCAAGATCGCCGGTTTTTGAATGCTGTTGTTTTGTTTTTTTTTTGAAAACTCCTGTATGGAGATGTATTAAAACTTCCTCGAAAAGGGATATTATTTTGAGGCACATTTGTATTAATGGATGAATTATATTATGTACATATCTATGTTAAATTTTCGATATCATTGTGTCACCTTTATTTTATTATATAAAAATGAACAATATTTTGAGGGGCGTTACATTTTGCCTCCAATCTCCCTCTCTACTACCTCTTCTGTTGGTTCAGGTCATCTCTCTCGGGCGACCTCTGCTCGTGTAACCCCGACTTCTCCTTGGGGCAGGTCAGCATCAGTTCCCTCTCCACTTAGTGGTTGGGTGGTAACTGTGCACACTCCTCTTCTCGTTTTGAAGCTGTTTTCATAGCACTTCTTAGCCTCCTTCTGGTCTGACCTGATGGTGATCACCGCACCTTCACTAGTGCAAAATGATGAAAGGAATACTCCTTTCTAAGTGCGGTTTCGCGCTAAAACGCCTTTGTTAAAAACGCGGTGGCATTTTTGAAATTAGTTTGTTTTACAAATGCGGTTGTTAGTTAAAACCGCATTTGTAAATGAAAGTTTTTCATTTACAAATGCGGTCATACGCGTGACCGCATTTATAAATGAAATGCCTTTCATTTACAAATGCGGTCATACGCGTGACCGCATTTGTAAATGAAATGCCTTTCATTTACAAATGCGGTCATACGCGTGACCGCATTTGTAAATGAAAAACTTTCATTTACAAATGCGGTTTTAACTAATAACCGCATTTGTAAAATGTTTTTAACCTAAAATTTGAAGCGCGCCACTGCACTTTCACTCTTTCTGCTCTGCTCTTCCTTGTCGCTGTTGCTGCGCTGCGCTGTGTTCCTTGCTTCTGTGCATCTTCATTGTTATTGCTTCCATTGTGAGTTTCGTATCCCATTTCATTCTCTTCAGTTCGCTTTAGGAATGCTGTTCTTATATATGGTTTTTTCCTTGCGCAGTGCTTGAAGTTACTGTTGCATTGCTCGCCGCTGTCGCGCCCCGCTTCCACCTCTGGTTTTCTATCAGTTGAATCATCATCTTCGCACACAAGGTTAGTTGATTTTTTGAATTTTTGACTTTATTTATTATAATTTGTATATTATTTAATATAAATTTATATTATATAATTTTTAATTTTTAAAATTTATATTATTTAGTTAGTAGTTTTTATGTTAGTTTTGTTAATTTTTTTTTGCTGTACTTTGAATATTTTTTTTTATGTATTATAATTTTTATATTATTTAATATAAATTTGTATTAATTTATATAATTTGTATTATATAATTTCTATTTTCTAAAATTTAAATTATTTAGTAATTATTTGTTAGTTTATAGTAGAATTTATGTTATGTTAGTTGTTACATTAGAATAGAATATCGTGTTTGTATTTGGACCTCCGACAATAATACGTGCTGGTATTGAGTCCGGGGGTGTTCGACCCTCAGCAAATGCATGAGATAGAACACTTATTAGAAAATCCTAGGTATCTATATTGCAGAATATATAATGGATCGAAGTTGGATTCATTGTGCTCGTATAAGTGATGAGTACGAAAGAGGAGTAGAAGAATTTATACAATTTGCGCAGCGTAACGCGATTAATAGTGGTCGTGATGGAGGAAAGATTAGGTGTCCGTGCGTTAACTGTTTGAATGGAAGGATACTGGATGTGAATATCATGAGGGAACACCTGCTATGTGATGGGTTTCTTCGATCTTATACAACTTGGACATGGCATGGTGAATTATTAAATTTACCACGTGTTTCCGTAACTGAAGAATATGTGGGATCCACCACGGATGAAGCAGAACACGATGATGTAGTTGATGATCGATTGGAGGACATGATTCGTGATGTGGGAGCTGAGTCTTTTGCAAAAGCGCATGGATATGGAAGTATGTCAAGCGATGCAGAGACTCCATTGTATCCTGGATCAACTAATAACTTCACACGGTTGTCGGCAGTGTTAAGATTGATGAATTTGAAGGCACTAAATGGATGGACCGATAAAAGTTTCACGGAATTGCTCCAGCTGTTGAAGGATATGCTTCCAGAGGGAAATACTCTACCTAATCGTAATTACGAGGCCAAAAAGATTCTTTGTCCAATGGGTATGCAGTATAAAAAGATACATGCATGTCCTAATGATTGTATATTATACCGGAAAGATTTTGAATTGTTGAAAAGTTGTCCAAGGTGTGGGTTATCACGTTATAAATTGAAACAAACAGATGATGATACTATTGAAGAGATGGAAAAGCATGGACCCCCAATGAAGGTTATGTGGTATCTTCCCATCATTCCAAGGATGAAGCGTTTGTTTGCAAACCCAGACGATGCTAAGAATCTTAGATGGCATGCAGATGAGAGGAAATGTGATGGCATGTACCGACATCCAGCTGATTCTGTTCAGTGGAAGAAATTTGATGATGAGTTTCCAGAGTTTGGTAAAGAATCAAGAAATATCCGACTTGGTCTAGCTACAGATGGAATGAATCCGTTTGGTAATATGAGTACAAATCACAGTTCATGGCCTGTTTTACTAGTTATTTACAACTTACCTCCTGGATTGTGCATGAAGCGAAAGTACATGATGTTGTCTATGATGATATCTGGTCCGAAACAGCCAGGGAATGACATAGATGTTTATCTAAGTCCCTTAATCGAAGATTTGAAGTTAATGTGGGATGAGGGTGTTCAAGTATTTGACGGATTTGCTAATGAAACTTTCAAGCTTCATGCCATGTTATTTTGCACCATCAATGACTTTCCGGCATATGGTAACTTATCAGGTTATAGTGTTAAGGGTCATAAAGCATGTCCAATATGTGAAGAAGACACTGCTTCTCAACAATTGAAACATGGAAGGAAGACAGTATATCTTCGCCATCGGAGGTTTCTTAGAAGTCATCATCCTTACCGGAGGTTGAAAAAAGCCTTTAATGGACACCAAGAGACTAGTGGTCCACCAACTCCACTAACTGCTGCTGAGGTTTACGAAAAGGTAAATAACATAGACCACACCTTCGGTAAGTCAAAAAAAAAGTCAGTTGTGACTAACATTTGGAAGAAAAAATCAATCTTCTTTGATCTTCCGTACTGGTCGAGGTTAGAAATCAGACATTGTATAGATGTAATGCATGTTGAGAAGAATGTGTGTGATAGCTTAATTGGTACACTTCTTAACATTAACGGGAAGACGAAGGATGGTCTAAATGCTCGTTTAGATTTGGTTGAGATGAACATACGAGGGGAGTTGGCACCGATAGAAATGGGTAAGCGTACATATTTGCCCCCAGCCTGTTATACCATGTCAAAAAATGAAAAAGTAAGTTTCTGTCAATGTCTAAAGGGTGTAAAAGTGCCACAAGGACATTCCTCAAATGTGAAGAGCCTAGTGTCAATGCAAGATTTGAAGCTAATTGGGTTGAAGTCTCATGATTGCCACATCTTGATGCAACAGCTTCTGCCTGTAGCTATTCGTGGGATCTTACCAAAAAATGTTAGACATACCATAACCCGTTTGTGCTCATTCTTCTCTTCCATCTGTTGTAAAGTCATTGATCCATTAAAACTAGATGAACTTCAAGATGAAATTATTGTTATCTTATGTGAATTGGAGATGTTTTTTCCTCCATCTTTTTTTGACATCATGGTTCATCTACTTGTGCATCTGGTTAGAGAGGTTAGATTGTGTGGACCAGTGTACTTAAGATGGATGTATCCTGTTGAGCGGTATATGAAAATTTTGAAAGGTTATGTGAAAAATCATTATCGTCCAGAAGCTTCAATGATTGAAAGGTACATAGCTGAAGAAAGTATTGAATTTTGTTCAGATTACATGTCAAAAGCAAATCCAATAGGTCTTCCAGCTAATTCATGGCACCATAGGCGTTCTACAAGTAAATGTTTACGCGGTGTGAATATTGTAAGCAAATCTCGGTCAGAAGTCTTGCAAGCACATTTGTATATATTGAATAATACAGATGAAGTTATACCTTACATAGAAGCTCATAAAGCCATTGTGAAGGCAAATAATCCAAGACAAGCAGACAAATGGGTCTTGATGGAACATAATAGAACATTCATGCCTTGGTTTAAAGAGGAGGTGTTAAAGGATTCAACGGCATCGGAGACCTTGACCTGGTTGGCTGCTGGATTGAAGTTTGATGTCATTTCTTGTAAAGCGTACGAAGTGAATAATTGTATATTTTACACTAAGTCTATGGATGAAAAGAGTACAGTTCAAAATTATGGTGTTACTCTTGAAGCCGAGTCAATGCAGTTTTCCACCTCGAAAGATACAAATCCTGTAATTGGATCAATGGCATATTATGGATTTATAGAAGAGATATGGGAGCTTGACTATACTAAGTTTTCAGTTCCAGTTTTCAAGTGTATATGGGTTGACAATAAAAGTGGGGTTAAAATTGATGAATCAGGATACACACTAGTGGACTTTCGAAAGATAGGGTATCGAGATGAGCCATTTATAATGGTTCAACAAGCATCTCAAGTTTTCTACGTGAAAGATCCTACGTCAGAACATTGGTATGTTGTTTTACACGGAAAAAAACAAGGGGAGGCCATAGATGATATTGAAAATGGTGAACCCCATTCATTCACACCAATGATAACTAATAAAGATGACGATGTACTTGATCATGTACATGCAACCCGTAAAGACCATAGTGAAGGAATTTACATATGAACTTTTAACCCATTATGGTAATAAATTTAGAAATATTTTTGATAATATGCATTTACTATATTATGTTTTTGTTTTATATGATTTTCTTTCCATGCAGATGAACTAATGTTTGTTAAATAATTTTTTTAACAGAGATATGGGTGACGATCAAACTCCAATTAGACCCCGATCCGGACGAGGCAACAGAGGACCTACTAGGATGAAGCGTCTGGCAAAGAAACGTGCCGCTGGTGAGAAGACAGCTGTTGACATTGACGTCAACACTGGAATGGCATCAGGTCCTAATGCAGATGAGTTTAATAGCTATCTTGGAGTTCTTTCTCGTGAGAGAGTCTCCGTTTTGATTAATTCATGGGACGAGGTGTCAGAGGTCGACCGAAACATGCTGTGGGAGGATGTTTTGGTAAGCTTTACATAATTATTGTTATCATATAAAGCTATTTAATATTCATTGACTAACTTTACTTTGGTTATGTTATTTTCCAGGCAAATTTTGAAATTCCTAATGTGGAACCGCTTCGATCAAGGATTCTATCCAATATCGGACTAAAGTTTCGCGCCTTTAAGTCAAGACTCACGACGAGATACATTTTTGGTGAGCTTAAGGATGAAAGTCCTTGTGAAAGATACAATTTTATTGATGAAGAGACATGGCTTGCTTTTAAAGAAAGCCGTCTAACTGAAGAATGGACTGTAAGTGAAGCTACTTAACTATTTTGACTTATATAACATTAATGAGTTAATATTATTGAATTCACTTTGTTTATTTCAATTATGACAGCATCGGCGGAAGAAAGCTCAAGAAATAGCTTTAAAGAATCTTACCTCGCACGTAATGTCTCGTGCGGGGTATCGAAAGCTTGAGCAAGCACTGATGGTTGAAAAGGAGCAATCCAGACAGGGGAGTGCATCTCAGGATGTGGAAACAGGGGTCACTTATCCTCCATCACCACCTACGCGCCATGACAAATGGAAGAGGGCCCGAATTAAGAAGTCGGGTGCACCAAGTTCAGAGCAATCAGGGCTTATCATTGAAAAAATTGTAAGTTATTTAAGCCTTTTTTCATCTATTATGATGCATTACTTATAATAAAACCTCATGATTTTTGTCTCTTGCAGGATGCCTTGGACTCCCAAGGTAATTTTCTTGCTGATGGTCGTCGCGATATCCTTGTTGAAGCAATTGGACAACCTGAGCACTCTGGTCGTGTTCGTGCAGCTGGACAAGGAGTTGGGATTAGACTTTATTTTGGAGCTGCACCACGACACTCATCCTCCTCCTCCAAAGAGAGCAAAAAAGAAATGGAGCAAAGGCTACGTCAGGAACTAATGGATGAGATGAGAAGGGAGACGGAAAAGATGAGGCTAGAGTTGCGACAAGAGATATCGCAACAACTTTGTGCTGAGCAGCCGATTCAGACGCTTCTTAGTCCCGCTCCCAAGAGCACAAAGGGGAGTTGTGCAGCTCCTACAGCATCAGGGGATGATATCATTGGCCAGACGAGGCAATGTGAGCTACTGGTAGAAGGTGGCATCATTCCTCAGGTGGTGGCCATTGGAAAAGTCTATGAAGACGCCACCACCTTACATAACGTTCCTCTCTCCCCTGATGCAGCAAAGGTCACGGTTGAAAGAGTACGAGTACCTGATGCTCGTCTTCCACTACCTTCAGAAGAGGTAACAACTGTGGCCGAAGCATTTCAGTCCTTTGTAGCCTGGCCCAGACACCTGATTCGATATATGCCACAACCACTGGTAATAATTTCATTTCATGTGCTAATTTATATTTATATATTACATGTAATTTATAACAAATCTTTTTTCTTTTTGTAGAAACCTCGTCGGAAACCAAGTCCGAAAAAGAAACAAGAGGTTCCGCTTGACGATCCTATAGCTTCCTTAGCTATAGTTGCTAGACAACTTGGACGAGATCTTCTGGAAGTTCCATGGGATGATACCTTTTTTGAAACAAACCCTGAGCTACCATTGTACATATACATGTCAGATCTGCTAGAATTTGTAGCTGGGGATCAGGAGTTGAATATAAATATCATTCAATTTTTTATGATGTAAGTATCGTTACCTACATTTCATTTTCATTTATGTTAAATTAGCATTCATTATGATTTAACTAATTACTTGTAGGTTTTTGAATGGTGTCTCTGTCACTGAGGGGAAGGAAAATGTGTATGGATTCTTAGATCCTGCATATACTAATCCCACTGGAGCAAAGACAAATGAGACCCAATCATACATCACTAACACCCTGGAAAAAGAGGGAAAAGAGGTTTATTTGTGCCCTTATATTAACGAGTAAGTTTAAATATATATATGTTAAAAGTTTATTATATTCATGTTTTATAAATTTACTCAACTATTTTCATGGATGATATAGGGGTCATTGGCAATTACTTGTCTTATCACTGAAGGATAGGACGGCTTTGTGGTTCTGTTCCCTACACAAGAAGATATCCACAAGTTTTAAGAATATCATTGATAAGTAAGTACACTATAAACTTAACTATGGTTGATACTATAAGTAATCCACTAACAAGGTTTTTTGTCTCAACCAGTTCATGGCGTGGATATAACATTCTAAAAGGGAGATCGAATTCAAATTTTCAAAATTTGAACTGGATAAGATTAAAGGTATGTAAGATTTTTCTTTTTTTTTTCATTGTTTAATTATACTAACTTTTACAATTTATTGAATTATAGTGTAATAAACAACCAGGAAGCTATGAGTGTGGCTATTACGTCATGCAATGGATGAGTACCATTGTAAGACTAGGTCTTACAAGTAATTGGCAAGAGGTAAGATTTCTTAAATTATTTTTATAACTTCAAACTAATTTATCTATCTTAAAACTAATTTATGTGTCAACCATTTTGAAATGCAGTTCTTCACGGATGAGGAACCCATGAGTTCGGAAGCCATGACATATGTGAGACAATCTTGGTCCACATATTTCCTAAACTTTTATAACTCTACAATTTGATCAATAGTGTAAGAATAGATAGAGATTATTACTATTTTTGTATACATTTTGATCAATTACTATAAATTGACTTTGTTTCTCTGAATCTGTTTATTTGTCTGCCTGGCTGGGATGGGTATAATGAAACTGCATAAGATAATTCGTATGGGAAAACAACTAACCAAATAGTTCTAAAAAAAAAAAACCTAATTTACAAATGCGGTTGTTTACCTTAACCGCATTTGTAAATCAAGGGAATGATTTACAAATGCGGTTGCTTACTACAACCGCATCTGTAAATGTGATTTACAGAGGCGGTTGTTTACTACAACCGCATTTGTAAATCATTCCCTTGATTTACAAATGCGGTTAAGGTAAACAACCGCCTCTGTAAATCATTGCCTTCATTTACAAATGCGGTTAAGGTAAACAACCGCATTTGTAAATCATTGCCATTCATGAAACCTGGCACACCTCTGGAGCATTTACAGAGGCGGTTACGGGAAACAACCGCATTTGTAAATAGTATTTACAGATGCGGTTGTTTAACCGCATTTGTAAATCTCTTATTTACAAATGCGTGTTGATCAAATGCGGTTGTTTAGCCGCATTTGTAAAATGAAAATAACCGCATTTGTTTTACGTTTCTGCACCAGTGCTTCCATCGAGGGCAACTTCATCTTCATATGCCTCGTCGACACCACCGCCCCCAGTCTGTTTAGAGCTGGCCTGCCTAACAACATGTTGTAAGCTGATAGGGCATTAACAACGAGATACTTGATGTTCTCAGTGCGGGAGGCCACTCCATCAATGAAAGTGGTCCTCACTTCTATATATCCCCGCACCTCAACTTCGTCTCCTGCGAACCCATACAGAAAACCAGTATAAGGTCTTAGCTGTTCTGGCGACAATTGCAACTTGTTAAAGGTCGACCAGAACATCACATCGGCCGAACTTCCTTGATCAACAAGGACCCGATGCACCCTCCTTTCCACGGTAACCACCGATATCACCACTGGATCATTGTCATGGGGGACAACATCCAGGCAATCTGTCTTCGTGAATGTGAGGTCGACATCTGGGAAGTGGTCATCCCCTCATGCTTCCACTTCCATCACTGATCGCGCGTACTTCTTGCGCTGCAACGAGGTGCACCCTCCTTCCCATGGTAACCACCCACCACCGCCCATCACACCGAACCGATTGAGGTAATCCCTCAGGGACTCCCCATGATATTGCCTCACATCAAAGAGGTCATAAGACACTGGCGGGGGAGCACGATTGACAATATATTGTTCCCTGAACAACGTGGAAAATTGCGCGAAGGACGTGATATGTCCCTCAGGCAGACTGATGAACCACTCTAGCACTGTCCCAGTCAATGTGGTCATAAAAAGCTTACAATGCACCGCATTTGATCCCCCTGATAGCATCATCTGGGTGTGAAACACTATGAGATGCGCTTTTGGATCCTCCACCCCTGTGAACACAGTCTTAGGGCGCACGAAGGTGGCTGGGACCACTGTGTCCATGATTGCTTGCGAGAAAGGCATTGGGAACACTCTAGGTGGTGTTGGTGGAGCCCAATCATCCACCACGCAATCCCCTACTTGCTGCAAATTACGCAAATTCACGCGTAATTCTTCGTTCGCCCGGTGCATCTCCTCATTCCTGGCCTGTGAGGCAGCCAGGTCCATCTGCATACGCACCTGATCTGCCCTAGATTCCGCAACTGTCTCCTGGAGGGCACACATCGTTTCCATGAGCTGTTGCATGGTAACGCTCTCACCCCCATTTGGTGGGACGGATCCTTGCCTGGTATTCCTCATGTCTCTGGATTCTTCTCTTTGCTTGTGTATGGGACCTTGTTTTACTTCGGCCCCACGGTGGGTGCCAAATGTTCTTGCTGGTTGACTCTACTGTCGGTTGACTCTACGACAATCACACGCCTCCTTTCCTCACCTTGAATTATGCTTTGCTGTCGCGAAACAACCTACACCTGCAAGAGAGAAAGGGGTGCCCTAGAGGCCGTTTGCACTCCGACGCACAAGTCAAAACTAGGGCAAGCACACCAAGTGTATTGAGTATCTCTGTTTAGGTCTAAAACCCGCGTACCTTTATGAAGTGTTTTACTACCCTTTATATAGTCTAGGGTTTCCTCTGCGCCTCTACCCATATTTAGGGTTTACAGGAATACCCTTGCGCCGCTATCGTCCAAACTTAGGGTAATCTAGCACGTAAGGCTTCCTTAACTGGAGTGCAAATTCTAACAGGATGGCCACCTGGGTACCCCCTCGTGCACCTAGTCTCTGGGGCCACCTGTCCTGGGAGTGCCTTCACTGTTCACATGTCATGCATGTGGCCTCACTTGGAAACCCTAATCTTGATGGGCACTCTACCTTTCAAGACTCTGCACATAACTGTGCTTTCCCTGTCACACGCATCGGAGCTTCGTGACTTAGGCCTCTCCTTACTTCTGGGCATTTTACTGATAATTGGTCTTCTCTTAAGACCCATCGTAGATGTTCTAGTTCTGTTGTTCGAAACATCCAAGACCGATGTAACCTCGTCGCACCCAGTTGCCGAGGACTCATCACCCTGCTAAGTGATGAGGACACCTCAGTTCACTCTGGTGGTCGACATGCTAATGACTAATCATCCCATTAGTCCCTACTACCTGTGGGACCCAGCCCATGTGGCTCTGGCCCATGCTGTGGGACCCAGCTGACGCGGCTCACCATTACTAGTTGTTGTCGGTGTCTGAGGATTGGTCCGTACAATTAGTAACTTATTTTGCTTTCACCTGTGTCACATATGAGTGCCTTTTAAAACTTTGCATATGCATGCCATACTACAACTTGACTAACTTAAGTGTAACAATTTTTGCTAACACATATACGCTTAAGTATAACAACTACACATACGTATAGTCATCACTTAAGCCAAACTTATTCAATCATGGGATACCAAAGATAATAAGAACTAAACTTTAACAAGGCACTAACCTTTTTCCGAACCGTTTCTCCTAGCCACCGCGGGCTAGTGCTCGAATTTGGCGTATCCAGAGGTATCCTACCTTGCTCTTGCGAAGTACTGCCTTGAAGGACGTCTACTCAGATAATCTTCTCGAGGGAGGCCGACCTATTTTTCATCGTACAACGACACGATTAAATTATGTAACTTAGAATCATCGCACAGAGCACCTAATCTCAGGTGTATGCTAGCCTCTGGTGTTAGCTCGACTTATACTGTGCCAAATCAGATAATCCACTTGCTCAACTTGCCCATCCCACACAGCACCTATACTCGGGCATTTTCACACACCGAGTTAGCCCAAATTACCATGTGTCCAACTAGATGACTTACCTATGCAACTTCACTTACCCCATAGAGAGCCTAGACTCAGGTGTTTACTTACACGCCGAGTTAGCCTGACTTATCCTATACTAGGTCAAGTGATTTATCTGTGCAACTTTACTCATCCCACAGAGTGCCTAGACTTGAGTGATTTCTTTCATGCTGAATTAGCCCAACTTATTCTATGCTGGTCCGCATGAGGCATCTACGTAACTTTACCCGCAAGGCGACTTTGCAAGGAAGGTCAATTTATCTGCCGATGGTAATTATTCGCACCCACGACCTTTACTCAGAAAACTCTTTGAGAAAGCTCATCGCATCATATGTCACAATAAACAAGAAAGAAAGGCAACAATGCATCATAAACAACTTTTTATTAGATAGCCTCGTTAAAAAACCCTTTTTAAGGGAAAAATAGCGCCATCTTTTAGCACCGTATTGTTCAGCAACAAATATCAGATAAATTAACTAAAATAAAACTTGAGATTGGCAGTGTTCCATGTACGAGGAATAGGTCCTCTAACCTGTACTCGCCATTTCCGAGCACCTCAACTACGCGAAACGGTCTTGTCCACTTTGGAGACAACTTGTTCTCCAATTGGTAAGGATAGGCTTTCCACATCACCAAGTTGGCAACCTGGAACTATCTAGGTTTGACCTTGGCTTTTTGTTTCAACTCGACCCTTCTTTTTAGTGCCTGTGACTTAACACAGGCTTGCTCACGGACTTTATCTAACAAGTCTAAATTCACCTTTCTCCCTTCATTGGACTCTTCTGTAATGAAATTCTGAAACTGAGGAGAGTTCTCCTGAATTTCTACGGGAATCATGGCATCTGTCCCATACACCAAACTGAAAGGTGTTTCCTTGGTGGTCAACTAGGGCTTGGTATGGTAAGCCTACAGAATTCGAGGCTAACGTGCCCACAACTTGCCTAACTGCTGACTAGCGAATTGTGTTCCATTATCTGACACTAGATGTCTAGGAATTCCAAAGCGGCACACTATGTTCTTCCATACAAAATGTTGCACTTTGTGGGCCATCTGTGCAACTAGCTCAACTTCAATCCACTTTGTGAAGTATTCGATGGCTACTTCAAGGTACTTCATCTGGTGTATCGCCAAAGGGAAAGGACCTAAGATGTCTATCCCCCAGGTATGGAATGGCCATGGACTGTAGATCGACCGCAACTCCTCTGCAGGTGTGTGGTGCTAGTCGGCATGCTTCTGACACTGGTCACATTGCTAGGCATATCTCCTGCAGTCTTCTTTAATCGTTGACTAATAATACCCAGCTCTATGACTTTCGCAGATGCCTTCGTGCAACTCGGCCATTACACGAGTGCATTGGTCTCCACTGATACAAGCGAGCACAGGGTGAGCATAGCCATGGCAATACAACATGCCGTCGATTAGCGTTTACTTTCCTGCATTCCTCTTAACCACTTTGGCTTCTGCAGGCTCGGCTGGAAGCAACCCATCAGCTAAGTACCGCTGGTAAGGGGTGATCCAGGTCTCCACTGTACCGCCTTGTAGTAACCACCTTCTCCTCTCGCATCTGGCATGCCACTACCTTGGGAACTTTCAGTGTCTCCTGGGTCAATGATCGATGACTCCTTCTTACCTTAGAGTTTACCTCCATGACCTCTGCTTGGCCGCTCTTAGATAGGTTGTCCTCCACCATTCTCGGCGACTTCAAGGTCTCCTGAATCACTAACCTCTGCCAGTTACCCTTTCCCGAGCTGGCTAGCTTGGCTAAGAGGTCAGCCCGGGAATTCTGCTCCCTCGGCATGTTGATAAGTTCAAACTGGGTGAAAGCCCTTCTTAGCAACATGACTTACTGAAGGTACGCAGCCAACTGTGGATCTTTGGCTTGATACCTGCCTATCACCTGTTCGGTAACAAGTAACGAGTCATTCTTCACCAACAGGTTCTTGGATTCTAGATCCTGAGCTTGTAACATTCCTGCTATCAGTGCCTCATACTCGGCTTGATTGTTGCTAGCCTTAACTACAAACTTCAAAGATTGTTCGATCAACAAACCACTAGGCCCTTCTAGAATAACTCTTGCTCCACTGCCCTGTTGGTTTGAAGATCCATCCACTGACAGGATCCACCGAAAGTCTCTAGTGTCTAAGTGGGGATCCTCAGACACCAATTCGACCACAAAATTAGTATATACATTCCCTTTGATTGGTCCTCTTGGTTCATAATGGATATCGAACTCGGAAAGCTCTACTGACCACCGCACCATTCATGTCAAGTTTCTGCAAAACATTGCGAATAGGCAGGTCAGTCATTACTACCACAATGAAGCTCTGAAAGTAATGTCGTAGCCTCCTAACTGTGAATACTACTGTCAATGCAGCTTTCTCAATTGCTTGGTACCGCTCCTCTAGTCCTTGTAGTACTTTGCTGACAAAGTAAATTGACTTTTCGACCTGATCCTGGTCCTATACTATCACAGAGCTAATTGCCCGGTCCGTGATGGAAAAATACTGGCGGAGAGGAATACCCGTCATCGGCTTACCGAGGACAAGAGGTCTGGCCAAAATACTCTTTCAACTTGACGAAAGCTTCTTCACACTCGGATGTCCACACAAAGCGATTTTTCTTCTTTAGGCATTGGAAATACTGGTAACCTTTGTTCCCGCTGGCTGATAGGAAACGAGAGAGAGTTGCCATCCGATAGTCAACTGTTGGACTTCTTTGACAGTGGCAGGGCTCCTCATTTCTATGATAGTGGCACACTTGTCAGGGTTAGCTTCTATGGCCCTCTCGGTCAACAAAAACCCAAGGAATTTCCCTACCTCCACCCCGAACACACATTTCTCGGGGTTTAACTTCAGATTATACTTGGCTATGGTTGCGAACAGTTCTTCAAGGTCAGTCACATGCTGCTCTTTCTTCTTGGAGGTAACGACCATGTCGTCCACGTATGCCTGCATGTTTTGCCCGAGCAAAGGGGCGAGAATCCTGTCCATCAACAACTGGTAAGTAGCACCAGTGTTTTTAAGGCCAAAGGGCATCATGACCTTGTAATAATAGCTAGCAAACTCCGCCATAAAAGCAGTCTTGCTTTCATCATTGGGGTGCATCCGAATCTGGTTGTACCCCGAGAACGCATCAAGAAAGCTCAATAGTCGCCAACCCGAGGCACTATTCACCAAGGAATCAACGCTCGGCAGTGGGTAGGAATCTTTCGAACAAGCTTTATTCAAGTTTGTGAAGTCGACACACATCCTCCATTTTCCGTTGGCCTTCGGAACCAGCACCATGTTTGCCAACCATTCAGGGTACTGGATCTCCTTAATATGGTCAACATTAAGCAACTTCTGAGTTTCCGCTTTGATGATCAGGCATTTTTCCTCATTGAATTTCCTCCTCCTCTGCACTACTGGTCGGACCCTGGTATCTTCTGTGGCATAGGAAATCAGGGTCTATCCCAGGCATGTCAGCGGAGGATCAAGCAAACGTGTCCATGTGTCTGGCTATTACCCCGACTATCTGGTCCTGTAGCTCTTGACCTAGTGAGGCATCGAGCTTAAACCCTCAAATCTCCCTTTCGTGAACATCACCAGCAGGTCCTGCCCGTTGTCTATTACTGACTTCAGTTTCAAGGACCTTAGCCACCTTCCCTTCATGACGATAGTGGCAGAGTTTAAGCTCCTTCTGTTCTTCAAGCTACTCTCATAGCACTTCTGAGCAGCCTTCTGGTTAGACTTAATCGTAATTGCCCTTCCCTAAAGGGATGGTAGCTCATCTTCATGTGTTTTGTAGAATCCATTGCACCTAACCTGTTCAAAGAAGGCCTTCCCAAAAGCAGATTATAAGTAGAGGGGGTGTTCACCACAATGTACCTGGCGACGATAGTTCGAGCCACTTCCTCATCTGAAAATGTTGTCTTCAAGTCGACATACCCCTGAACCTCTACATGATGATGGAAAAGGCCCAAGCACAAGCCCAAATGCAAGCCCAACAAAGAGAAGATCTAGGCCAACCGCTAGAGCTATGGCCAAGAAAATTAAGGAGGACTGGGATACTGCTACTGATGGCAGAGAATCCTTCCTATATATGTTCAAAACTGCCATAACTCTAGTATAGAGTAGATTTTATTTTCTTGTAAAAATTAGAATAGGAAATTTATTTGTAATTTTTCTTAGAGTTAATTTTGGCACCTAATTACCAACCTAGATTAAATTAGGGTTTCTAAAACACCTAATTTAATCAAGACCGGTCATGAGAAGGCCCATGAAGGAAGTGAACGTGTAAACCTAGTCACACCTTCCATGTGCTCTCTTTTAGGCGTCAAATTCAAACTTGTTTTCATTTGAATTTCCCACTGTACACCAGTCCTCGGACGTGGAGACCTGCTGACGACAACTGTAACATCCCGCCAAAATACTATTCATGTTTATATAATGAAAATAAAGGTAACAAATAGATTGAAGTGAACAAAATTATATATATGAAATGTAGTTTCTCCTCACAGGGAGTTTAATACAAATTCGGTCACTTTTCCAGAAAACGTAAACAAAATACAGTAAAAAAAACAAGACAGGCGATCTCCTATCAGAAGAGGGCGATCTCCTATCAGAAGACAGCAAAAGGGTGATCGCCTTACAGAAGTAGAAACAGGCGATCTCCTTCCGGCGACCACTCACTGAGGAGCTCAGCTTCCTGCAACATCATCTGCTCCCGTGTAAGTTATACACGATCATCACAGGTTTAAGAAAGAGCCAAACACAACACCAAAGAAACACCACGGGGTAAGCTAGACATTTGAAAAAGAGTTTAGATATTATACTTTAAAATCAAGATGAAACAAATTAAAGACACCCACGTAAACCATCAACTAAAACACATATTGCACAATATTCTCAAGAGTCATTCTATTTCACATAATGCATCAAGTGTCTAACAATTTCAATGTTCCTCATTCCTCACGTCAGACTTCCACTGACTCATCACACAAGACACTTGACACTACTTCTGGAAGACTCGTGCGTTGACTCAGGCTCAGAGATCTGCACCTGTCATACCACACCACTGTGAAATCCACACAGGGTCGCTGTGAAATCCACACAGCCATGCGCATACATAGTCTCAATATCATCACTCTCCCGGTATGACAGGGTTAATTCATATAACAGGCCGAGCTCGTTCTTTTTCACACGACTCACCCATTCATATGAACCTCCTTCGACTCTCCACAACTGAATAACTTCGTCTATGTGATTCCATTATATCAGCAGAGTCAGGATATCTCCTTCTAGACAAGCCCCTAGTCAATACACATTAAACACGATCTTACACGGTATTTTCTTTCCTGAAAATACTATGCCTTGATCCCACATCCACAACATTCAAAACATCATACCACTCCAATGAATGATTCAAATCACAACAACAGTCATTTCAAAGGTTCAGATTTTCGAATAGCACATGTATTTCACATTTAAATCTCAAACAGCTTCAAATAACACCAAAAACAGGGAAGTTCGAAAAACAACGCCAAAACCGGCGATCTCGTTCCAAAAACAGAGGATTATACAATAACAGTTGAAAAACCGGCGACCACGTCGCCCCCATCATCTCAATCATGAATATAAGGATTTTCGTTGGAAATAAGGCTAGCTTCCCTTACCTGGACTTGCGCAAAACACCAAGAGCTCCAAAACCCACCGAGCTTAAAGGATGCCTTAGCTCTGTTTTCAGCGTCTGGTTTGTAGAACTTGCAGAGAACCTCCCAGGTGCTCTAAGGGCAGTCGTCGCACGTCGCACTGGTGCTGGAGGTTGCCTGAGTCGCAGCGCGAAGAAAAGAGAGGGATGAAGATGCAGACACTCTTTCACTCTTGAGCCACTGTAACCTCCTTTGCCTTCCCGCAGTGGGCTTTTGAATCCAAGCCTACCTGTCCACGTATGCTGCTGCTGCCACCCCTTCTGCAGGAAAGCCTGAGTGTACTATTTCACTGAACAGTACGGCCACGGTTGTCTCTTGCGCCTGCCAACCACTGCCCTGAACAGTACGACCACTGTTGTCTCTTGTGCATGCCAACTGTAAGGACCTGAAAAATTAAATTGGAATAAAAGAGTTATATTTTAAATGAATTCTAAGTATGTTTTTATTTAAAATAAAAAGGGAGGAAAAGTTAAGTTTAGAAGGCTACGAGGTCGCCGGTCGCCTGCTACACATGAGCGCCAGGTGGACGTCGCCAGGGCGCGAGAGGCATGCAGGCATCGCGCGGGCGCGAGAGGCATGCAGGCATCGCGCGGGCGCGAGAGGCATGCGGGCATCGCGCGGGCGCGAGAGGCATGCGGGCATCGCGCGGGCGCGAGGCATGCGGGCATTGCCAGGGCGCGAGGCATGTGGACGTGGCCAAGGCGCGAGAGTTATGAGGGCGTCGCCAGGGAAGACATCGGTCGTCTCCCAGAGGAAGACATCGGTCGTCTCCCAGAGGAAGACCTCGGTCATCTCCCAGAGGAAGACATCGGTCGTCTTCCAGGGCGAAGGAGACATCGGTCGTTCGCCAGGATGAGTCAGCAGTGGAAAGTTATCACGCGACGTCGAGTTTCACACAGAGAAGGTAAGACCCAAACTCCCAGCATGAAGCGTAGTGCACGCACGCCACGTAGACAAAAAGGGTGGTTCAGAATAGTGACATCAGAATGTTGGCATGCGCAGGAGACACTCGCGGTCGTACTGTTCAGAGCAGTGGTTGACATGCACAAGCGACAACAGTGGCAGTACTGTTCAGAGCAGTGGTTTGCATGCACCAGAGACAACAGTGGTCGTACTGTTCAGGGCAGTGGTTCTCAGACTTCTCTGCAGAGTGGGTGTAGCAGCTGCTTTTGAGGGATAAGTTGGTTTAAGATGCAGAGACCCACTGCTGAGAGAAACAAAAACGTTGCAGCTTTCTAAGAGAGAAAGAGTGAGTTACCTCCCTTCTCCTCCAGATATCTCCTTCGCGCCGCGATTCTAGCATCTGCACGCAAGAGTACGACGAGAGGCAGCACCATTAGAGCACCTGGGAGGTTCTCTGCAAGTCCTTCAACCAGACGCAAAAACAGAGCCAAGGCGTTGTTCAAGCTTCGTTGGGTTTCGGAGCTCCTGGTGTTTTGCGCAAGTCCAGGTAAGGGAAGCTAGCCTTCATTTTCAATACAAGCCATAGATTAGATGTTTCTGAAGTAAGGGCGACGTGGTCGCCGGTTTTCGTTTTCATCTTTGTGAATGCTCTGTTTCTATGTGTTTGGGCGACGTGGTCGCCGGTTTTAAATGCAGACTTCGAAATACTCTGTTTTTGAACTAGATCGCCGGTTTTGGCGCTTGTTTGCGAACTCCCTGTTTTTGGTGTTGCTTTGAAACTGTTTGAGATTTAAATGAGATATTCGAAAATAAGAACCTTGGATTGAGTTTTGCTGTGATTGAAATCATTCCTTTAAGTGTTATGTGATGTGTTGAATGCTGTGAATGTGAGATCAAGGCATAGTATTTTCAGGAAAGAAAATACCGTGTAAGATCGTGTAGGATGTGCATTGACCGGTGATTCGTTATGATATCCTGACTCTCCTGATATAATGGAATCATATAGATGAAGTTATTCGGGCGTTGAGAGTCGAAGGAGGTTCATACGTATGGGTGAGTTGTTCAAAAGGGAACGAGCTCGACCTGTTGTGTGGATTAACCCTGTCATGCTTGGATGGTGATGATATTGAGATTCATTATACGCTTGTGAATGTGTGTGATTTCACGGCGACCCTGTGAATGTGTGTGATTTCACAGTGGGCAGTATGACAGGTGCGAATCTATGAGTCTAGTCAATGCATGAGTCTTCCGGAAGTAGTGTCAAGTGTCTTGTGTGATGAGTCAGAGGAAGTCTGACGTGAGAAATGAGAAACATTGAAGTGATAGACACTTGGTGCATTATGTGAATAGAACGACTCTTGAAAATATTGTGAAACATGTGATTTCTTGATGGCTGTGTGATATGAATGAGAAAGTGATGGACTCTTGTGAATGTTTAAAAAGGGCTGATCTACGTTGGTTGTCTAGTTTAAAATTTAAAGTTTAAAAATATCTAGCTTACCCTTTGTATTGTTCTCTGGCTGTTTTCCTCTTAAAACTGTGATGATCGTGTATTTTACACGGGAGCAGATGATTTTCCAGGAAGTAGAGCTCCTTAGTGAGTGGTCGCCGGAAGGTGATCGCCTGATTTCTGTTCTGGCAGCAGATCGGCTGTTTTGGGTCCTCTGATAGGAGATCGGCCTCTTCCGATAGGAGATCGGTCCCTTCCGATAGGAGATCGCCTGCTTTGTTTCTTTTACTGTATTTTGTTTATGTTTCTGGAAAATTTGACCGAATTTGTATTAAACTCCCTGTGAGGAGAAACTACATTTCATATATATAATATTTTATTCACTTCAATCTATTTGTTACCTTTATTTTCATTATATACATTTGTATAGTATTTTGGCGGGATGTTACATTAATGGTATCAGAGCAGTTCGTCCTTAGGATGACCTGAGGGTTGTGGATCCATTGTGTTTCTTCTGCTCATGAAAGTTATTTGAGTTTAAAATAACAACTATAGTGAAAGGTTTTCAAACGTTTTTGTATTGAAATTTGTGTGTGCTTTGGTGAATATATGTTCTAACTGAAAATCTTAGTATTAAGAATGAGAAGGTCTTGATAAAGTAGTGAGGGTGCACACTCATAACTGGATCGAGATGAGTCTCAATCTTAATTCCAAAGGTTTGATGTTTAGCATATATTGAATTCTGGTGTGAACTATTTCATTCTCTTGAGTGTTTTTGTAATTGATTGAAAATGGTTGATTGGATTGATGATTGTATACCAGTAGCTGTTCTGGTGTTTTGTTTATCAGCACCATGACTCTGTTGATGAGCTCAAATTCTTAATGACTTTGAGATGCTGACCTTTGTAAGGTCTAGCTGTTACCTCCTGAATGAATTGATTTCTTATCAATCTCATTCTTGTAGTTGTAGGGAATATAGAAACCTATAGTTCCAAATCTGAAACGAAGAGAGATGGCACGTAGACCTCCTACCCCTCCCCAACCTTCTTCGGAGATGAGCCAGATTGCTAAAGCTATCGAGATGATGGCAACTGCCATCCAACAACAGAATGCAGCGATGGCTCAGAACCATCAAGCTACAATGCACCACTGGGAAACTGCTCGGTCGGCTGAAACAAATTCTCACGCCAGTCAGCCTCAAGAACGGATGGGACTGACTGAGTTCATGAGGCACAACCCACCCAAGTTTAGTGGGAATGCTACCCCTGATCAGGCAGATCAATGGGTCAGAGAGTTGGAGAAAATCTTTAGGGCGACCTCCTGCCCTGAAGAGAAGAAACTGTTGTTTGCCACCTATCTGCTATCTGGAGAAGCTGAGTTCTGGTGGATGGGAGCTCAGCAGATGATGGAGGCCCGAGAGGATGTATTGGATTGGGAGAGCTTCAGAGTGAGGTTCTTGGAGAAATACTTCCCAGACAGCGCCAAGTTTGCGAGGGAAACTGAGTTCCTAAAGTTGGAGCAGGGGGATATGTCAGTAAACGCCTATGCTGCTCGGTTTGAGTACCTCGCCCGATTCTACACCCAGGCGACCTCCGAGGCCTGGAGGTGTAGGAAGTTCGAAGAGGGGCTGAAGCATGGGCTGAAGAGGGCCATAGCCCCGATGTGCATCAGGGAATTTCACGCCTTAGTAGAGAAGGCGAAGATGGTGGAGACTCTGGACAAGGGTGATTCTCGAGTGATCAGGTCACACCCAAGGGGTTCTTCCAGTGGGGAGGCCAAGGTGCAGCACCCACAAAGCAAGCCTTATTCGAGACCCTCTCAGCATAGGGCAGAAGCAGCACCGCCCCAGTTTCAGCAGCAACAACCCTGGAAACTTAAATGTTTCCACTGTGGTGGACCACACACAGCCAATGTGTGCCCCAAGAGAGATTCAGAGAGAAGATGTTTTGCCTGTCAAAAGACGGGACACGTTGCTAGAGATTGTCCTACCCAGAATAGGATGACTCAACCCAGTGGATCCCAACAGTTGAGGAATGGAGGCTGTAAGAACCTAGAAGTTTATATTGGAATAAAAGTGTTATATTATAAATAAATTCGAAGCACGTGTTTATTTAAATATAAAGGAAGGAATGTATAGCTGAGAAGCCTACGAGATCGCCGTTATTAAGCGGGTAGGCGATCTCCAACTTCTCTGGCACTTGAACGCCTATCGCCTAGTTTATGCTTGAACGCCTATCGCCTAGTTTATGCTTGAACGCCTATCGCCTAGTTTATGCTTGAACGCCTATCGCCTAGTTTATGCTTGAACGCCTATCGCCTAGTTTATGCTTGAACGCCTATCGCCTGTGTGTACCTAGTAGCCTGTCGCCTAGAGTACACCTAATCGCCAAAACTACACTTAGTGTGTAGCCAAAATGTTGGATTAACCCTGGTACATCCCAAAAGCCACGCGTATCAAGGTGTGGGTTAAACCTTGGATACGCTGGGCAGGCGAAGCTCTATACTTGAGCATAAGAGAATCATCCTTAACGTTACACGCTTGGGCGCACGAGGACTTGTGCTAATCAACTCTTGGAAGTGTGAAGCTACCGACGTCACCAAGCCTTGTGGAGAGAATACCTTGGATGTAACATAGTGGAATGAAGAACCTCCAGGAAGGCGTGGCGATGTGTCATCGAGCATCGCCAGGGCGCAAGGCATGCAGGATCGCCTGGGCGCGAGGGGCATGCGGGCATCATCAGGGGGAGAGGTCATCGGTTGTTAGCCTTCGCGCGAGAGGTCATCGGTTGTTAGCCTTCGCGCGAGAGGTCATCGGTTGTTAGCCTTCGCGCGAGAGGTCATCGGTTGTTAGCCTTCGCGCGAGAGGTCATCGGTTGTTAGCCTTCGCGCGAGAGGTCATCGGTTGTTAGCCTTCGTGCGAGAGGTCATCGGTTGTTAGCCTTCGCGCGAGAGGTCATCGGTGGATAGTCTTCGCGCCTGTGGTCATCGGTGAAAAGGTCATCGCGCTACGTTAAGTTATACGCAGAGAACGTGGGACCCAGACATCCAGCATGAGACGTTCTGCATGCGCGCCACGTAGACAAAAGAGTGGTTCAGAATAGTGACCTCAGAGTGTTAGCCTGCGCAGAGGCACGCTTAGGTGTACTGTTCAGCGAAGCGTACACGCAAACTCCCTGCAGAGTGGGTGGTGGCAGCGGTTTTTGTGGAGAAGTCAGCTTAAGATGCAAAAACCCATTTCTGAGGGAGAAGGAAAGAAACGTTGCTGTGGTTCCAGAGCTAAAGAGTGAGTTACCTCCTTTCTCCTCCAGATATATCCTTCGCGCTGCGGTTCTAGCGCCTTCACACGAGAGTACGACGAGCGACGGCCACCATTAGAGCACCTGGGCAGTCCTCTGCAAGTCCTTCAACCAGACGCAAAAACAGAGCCAAGGCGTTCTGCAAGCTTCGTTGGATTTCGAAGCTCCTGGTGGTTGCGCAAGTCCAGGTAAGGGAAGCTAGACTCCATTTTCAATAAAAGCCATAGTTTAGCTATTTCTGAAATGAGTGCGACGTGGTCGCCGGTTTCGTTTTCATCTGTGTAAAATGCTCTGTTCTATGTGTTTTGGGCGACGTGGTCGCCGGTTTTATATAAAGCCTTCGAAATACCTTGTTTTTGAACCAGGTCGCCGGTTTTGGCGCTGTTTTACGAAATCTCTGTTTTTGATGTTGTTTTGAAACTACTTGAGATTTACATGAGATATTCGAAGATCTGAAGCTTTGAAATGTTTGTGGATGTGATTTGAATCATTTACTTGAATGGTAGGATGTGTTTGAATGCTGTGAATGTGGGATCGAGGCATAGTATTTTCAGGAAAGGAAATACCGTGTAAGATCTGTATAGGTGTATTGACTAGGGGCTTGTCTAGAAGGAGATATCCTGACTCTACTGAGATAATGAAATCACGTAGATTAAGTTATTCAGTTGGTGAGAGTCGAAGGAGGTTCGTATGAATGGGCGAGTTGTTCAAATGGGAACGAGCTCGGCCTGTTATACGAATTAACCTTGTCATACCGAGAGGATGGTAACAATGAGATGGTATATGCGATAATGCTGTGTGGATTCACAGTGGTGGGTATGACAGGTGCAAATCTCTGGGCCTGAGTCAACACACGAGTCAATCCGGAAGTAGTGTCAAGTGTCTTGTGTTGTGAGTCAGTGGAAAGTCTGACATGTGAAATGAGAAACTGGAATATTGATAGACACTTGATGCTGTGTTGTGAAATGGAATGACTATGGGAAATGTAGTGAATTTGTGATTTTGGGCGATCAGCTGAATGCTAATTGTAGTTCTACGTTTTACATAGAGATTTGAAAAATGTTTTACCTTGCTCTATTATGTTCATGATTTAAAGCCTTATTCTAAACTCTCTTTAAAATGGCTAGCTTACCCTTTTATCTGTTATTGTGGTTGTTTTCTCAAAACTGTGATGATCGTGTAATTGTTACACGGGAGCAGATGATCTTCCAGGAAGAAGAGCTCCCTAATGGGTGGTCGCCGAGGGCTGAGATCGCCCATTTCCACCTCTCGGTGGCGATCGCCGGATTTTGCCCTACTATCAGATCGCCTGTTTTGAGGTCGTCTGTTATGAGATCGCCGATTTTATGTCTGGCTAGCAAGTCGCCTATTTTTGGGGACTTTTGGAGATCGCCGTTTTCTTTTGAGACCGCCTGTCTTACTGCATTTCTTTTATTTTCGTAAAATCTTGCAAACATTTGATTTCGTTTATGTATTAAACTCCCTAAGAGGAGCAACTTCATTTCTGATATATATATATATACATTTTATTTTGCACTCTTCAATATTATTTGGTTACACTTAATTTCAATTATACATGTATGTATGTATTATTTTGGTGGGATGTTACATTAATGGTATCAGAGCAGTTCGTCCTTAGGATGACCTGAGGGCTGTGGATCCATTGTGTTTCTTCTGCTCATAAAAGTTATTTGAGTTTTTAAATAACAACTATAGTGAAAGGTTTTCAAACGTTTTGTATTGAAAAGTTTGTGTGTGCTTCTGTGCTTTAGTGAGTGTATGCTCAAATTGAAAATCTTGGTATCAAGAATGAGAAGATCCTGATAAAGGAATGAGGGTGCACACTCATAACTGGATCAAGATAATTCTTAATCTTAATTCCAAAGGTTTGATATTTAGCCTACATTGAATTCTGGTGTGATTTTTGAGTGTTCTTGATTTTGACTGAAGTGGTAGTTTGGATTGATGGTTGCACACCAGTAACTGATCTGGTGTTTTGTTTGAAGTTGTAAATGTTATAACTCTGTTGATGGACTCAAATTCTTAATGATTTTGAGATGCTGACCTTTGTAAGGTCTAGCTGTTACCCCCTTGAATGAATTGATTTCTTATCGATCTCATTCTTTTAGTTGTAGGGAAATATAGGAATCTTATAGTTTCAAAATCTGAAAACGAAGGAGATGGCACGTAGACCTTCTACCCCTCCCCAACCTTCTTCAGAGATGGGTCAGATCGCCAGGGCCATGGAGGTGATGGCAACTGCCATCCAACAACAGAATACGGTAATGGTCCAGATTCATCAGACTGTAATGAATCATTTGGAAACTACTGGATCGGCTGCAACAGCTTTCCATGTCAATCAGCCTCGGGAGCAGATGGGGATGACTGAGTTCATGAGGCACAACCCAACCCAGTTCCGTGGGAACGTTTCTCCGAACCAACCAGATCAGGGGATCAGAGAGTTCCATGCCTTAGTGGAGAAGGCAAAGAGGGTGGAGACCCTGGAGAGGGGTGGTTCCAGGGTAATCAGATCACACCCAGGGGGTCCCTCCAGTGGGAAAGCCAAGGTACAGCAACCACGAAGCAAGCCTTATGCGAGACCTCCACCACATCGGGTAGGAGCAGTTCCGCCCCAGTTTCAGCAACAACAACCATGGAAACCAAGATGTTTCCGTTGTGGTGGATCACAGAACATCAAAGTGTGCCCCAAGGGGAATTCAGGGAGAAGATGCTACATCTGCCGAAAGACGGGACACATTTCTAGAGATTGTTCTAACAGAAAAAGGATGACTCAACCCGTTAGTTCCCAGCAGTTGAGGAATGGAGGCAGTCGACCTCAGGCAGCAGGGAGAGTGCTTGCCATGGCTGGAGCGGAGACATCTCAGTCAGGTAACTTAGTACAGAATGTTACTCTATAGCTGGTAGATACGTTATAGTTTTGTTTGATTCTGGAGAGACACACTCTTTTGTGTCAAATCGGTGTGCAACCGAGCTTGGGCCATATAGTGGAGGAGCTGTCGTTTGAACGATTGGCCTCTGCACCTGCTTCAAAAACAGGTTTTGACCTCCCTAGGTTGCTCTGAATGCCCAGTGGTAGTAGATGGAATGAAAGGAACAAGTGTGAGTTAGATTTGGTAGTACCAAGGTTTAGTCCCAGTTACGTATAAGTCATGGAGAGTAAATAAGCAAGAGGCTGGGGGTTTAAAGCTTAAGCATGCGTAACCATGGGAAGTACCAGAGTTAAATTCCAAGGAAGGAATTTTCTTTTGAAGCGTAGAAGATGCTCATGTCAATGAAACAGCATGAGATGGTTCTAGCTTAGGCTTCACGCAGAATGGATGCTGTTTGGCTGACCGGGATTTGAAAGAGGATTATGGAAATGGTGGGTTGAGATAAAAGGCTTCCGAAAATGTAAGCCTCCGAAGTTTTTGGCAAATAAGATGTAGATCGACCTGTGAATGTAGAAGGGAAGGAGGATATGGCTGTGGATAAGAATGAGGGTAGGCCGTGTTATGATGATGTTGAGTCTTTCCAGAGATGTAGTAAATTTCAGAATGATGGGCGTGGAAGGGATTGTGAGTGGAAATAGCCTGTGGTATCTGGGACAGAAGGAGAATAGAGTTATCCTTGGGCAAGAGATTCTGGAGGCAGAGGTGCGTTCGTTCTCGTATGCCTTCTGGATAGGCACCTGAAACCGACGTCAATGCATCCAACGTATACATTGAAGAAGAAGGTCGTAATGGGAACAGGAAGTCGAGTTGGCAAAAGGGGTCATAATAATAATTTGGAAGGTAACAGCAACAGAAACCTTGTCCTTGTAAGGTACAGAATTATGCAGCGGAGTAATGAATAAAAAGTGTCCCTTTTGGGAGCGTGGGAATTTGATCAGCAGTTGAGAAGTCGGTGAATGATTTGATCAAGATGCAGGAGTTGATTCCTAGAAGGACACTTCGGACCCTAGTTTGAGTTCGCTAGGGGGTGGCATGAGTTGTGGACAGCTGTCCCCTTTCCTCCCAATGAAGGGATCTTGCCCGCTTTCTCTAAAGGGGCTAGTCCTGGTTACGTTAAGGACCTAGTTCTAGACTTGTTCAATAAAGTCTTCAAGGTTGGGAGTAGAGTGTGAATGCTGGAGTTGGCACTCTATGGGGCAGCATATCCCATGTACGGGGATGTAAAATGGATTTTGATGAAGTATTGAGGTAGGAAGAGTTGGTTCAATAGATCACCGAGAGGGTGAATCTGATACAGGACAGAATAAAAGTTTCTTAAGGTCAGCAAATGTCCTAGGCAGAGCAGAGGAGAAGACCTTTGGAGGTTGCTGCTGGGGTCATGTCTTTATGAAGGGGGACACCAGCCAAGGGTGTAGGGTAGGCGATCAGATCAAAGAAGCTGTCCCCTAAGTTTGTTGGGCCATATCGGATCTTAAGGAGGATAAGTCTAGTGGCTTATGAGATCGCCCCACCTCCCCAATTAGCAAGTCTACATAATGTATTCCACGTATCATAGCTAAGGAAGTCCCTTGCAGACCCTACTCACGTGTTGGGAGTGGACAACGTGAAGATCGGGTGATTCACCATGGGAATTTGAAGAAACCATGAGAGAAGCATATCCTTACCTCCTTCCTTGTAACCCAATTTTCGAGGACGAAAATTTTTCTTGTTGGGGAGATTGTAAGAACCTAGAAGTTTATATTGGAATAAAAGTGTTATATTATAAATAAATTCGAAGCACGTGTTTATTTAAATATAAAGGAAGGAATGTATAGCTGAGAAGCCTACGAGATCGCCGTTATTAAGCGGGTAGGCGATCTCCAACTTCTCTGGCACTTGAACGCCTATCGCCTAGTTTATGCTTGAACGCCTATCGCCTAGTTTATGCTTGAACGCCTATCGCCTAGTTTATGCTTGAACGCCTATCGCCTGTGTGTACCTAGTAGCCTGTCGCCTAGAGTACACCTAATCGCCGAAACTACACTTAGTGTGTAGCCAAAATGTTGGATTAACCCTGGTACATCCCAAAAGCCACGCGTATCAAGGTGTGGGTTAAACCTTGGATACGCTGGGCAGGCGAAGCTCTATACTTGAGCATAAGAGAATCATCCTTAACGTTACACGCTTGGGCGCACGAGGACTTGTGCTAATCAACTCTTGGAAGTGTGAAGCTACCGACGTCACCAAGCCTTGTGGAGAGAATACCTTGGATGTAACATAGTGGAATGAAGAACCTCCAGGAAGGCGTGGCGATGTGTCATCGAGCATCGCCAGGGCGCAAGGCATGCAGGATCGCCTGGGCGCGAGGGGCATGCGGGCATCATCAGGGGGAGAGGTCATCGTTGTTAGCCTTCGCGCGAGAGGTCATCGGTTGTTAGCCTTCGCGCGAGAGGTCATCGGTTGTTAGCCTTCGCGCGAGAGAGGTCATCGGTTGTTAGCCTTCGCGCGAGAGGTCATCGGTTGTTAGCCTTCGCGCGAGAGGTCATCGGTTGTTAGCCTTCGTGCGAGAGGTCATCGGTTGTTAGCCTTCGCGCGAGAGGTCATCGGTGGATAGTCTTCGCGCCTGTGGTCATCGGTGAAAAGGTCATCGCGCTACGTTAAGTTATACGCAGAGAACGTGGGACCCAGACATCCAGCATGAGACGTTCTGCATGCGCGCCACGTAGACAAAAGAGTGGTTCAGAATAGTGACCTCAGAGTGTTAGCCTGCGCAGAGGCACGCTTAGGTGTACTGTTCAGCGAAGCGTACACGCAAACTCCCTGCAGAGTGGGTGGTGGCAGCGGTTTTTGTGGAGAAGTCAGCTTAAGATGCAAAAACCCATTTCTGAGGGAGAAGGAAAGAAACGTTGCTGTGGTTCCAGAGCTAAAGAGTGAGTTACCTCCTTTCTCCTCCAGATATATCCTTCGCGCTGCGGTTCTAGCGCCTTCACACGAGAGTACGACGAGCGACGGCCACCATTAGAGCACCTGGGCAGTCCTCTGCAAGTCCTTCAACCAGACGCAAAAACAGAGCCAAGGCGTTCTGCAAGCTTCGTTGGATTTCGAAGCTCCTGGTGGTTGCGCAAGTCCAGGTAAGGGAAGCTAGACTCCATTTTCAATAAAAGCCATAGTTTAGCTATTTCTGAAATGAGTGCGACGTGGTCGCCGGTTTCGTTTTCATCTGTGTAAAATGCTCTGTTCTATGTGTTTTGGGCGACGTGGTCGCCGGTTTTATATAAAGCCTTCGAAATACCTTGTTTTTGAACCAGGTCGCCGGTTTTGGCGCTGTTTTACGAAATCTCTGTTTTTGATGTTGTTTTGAAACTACTTGAGATTTACATGAGATATTCGAAGATCTGAAGCTTTGAAATGTTTGTGGATGTGATTTGAATCATTTACTTGAATGGTAGGATGTGTTTGAATGCTGTGAATGTGGGATCGAGGCATAGTATTTTCAGGAAAGGAAATACCGTGTAAGATCTGTATAGGTGTATTGACTAGGGGCTTGTCTAGAAGGAGATATCCTGACTCTACTGAGATAATGAAATCACGTAGATTAAGTTATTCAGTTGGTGAGAGTCGAAGGAGGTTCGTATGAATGGGCGAGTTGTTCAAATGGGAACGAGCTCGGCCTGTTATACGAATTAACCTTGTCATACCGAGAGGATGGTAACAATGAGATGGTATATGCGCATGCTGTGTGGATTCACAGTGGTGGGTATGACAGGTGCAAATCTCTGGGCCTGAGTCAACACACGAGTCAATCCGGAAGTAGTGTCAAGTGTCTTGTGTTGTGAGTCAGTGGAAAGTCTGACATGTGAAATGAGAAACTGGAATATTGATAGACACTTGATGCTGTGTTGTGAAATGGAATGACTATGGGAAATGTAGTGAATTTGTGATTTTGGGCGATCAGCTGAATGCTAATTGTAGTTCTACGTTTTACATAGAGATTTGAAAAATGTTTTACCTTGCTCTATTATGTTCATGATTTAAAGCCTTATTCTAAACTCTCTTTAAAATGGCTAGCTTACCCTTTTATCTGTTATTGTGGTTGTTTTCTCAAAACTGTGATGATCGTGTAATTGTTACACGGGAGCAGATGATCTTCCAGGAAGAAGAGCTCCCTAATGGGTGGTCGCCGAGGGCTGAGATCGCCCATTTCCACCTCTCGGTGGCGATCGCCGGATTTTGCCCTACTATCAGATCGCCTGTTTTGAGGTCGTCTGTTATGAGATCGCCGATTTTATGTCTGGCTAGCAAGTCGCCTATTTTTGGGGACTTTTGGAGATCGCCGTTTTCTTTTGAGACCGCCTGTCTTACTGCATTTCTTTTATTTTCGTAAAATCTTGCAAACATTTGATTTCGTTTATGTATTAAACTCCCTAAGAGGAGCAACTTCATTTCTGATATATATATATATACATTTTATTTTGCACTCTTCAATATTATTTGGTTACACTTAATTTCAATTATACATGTATGTATGTATTATTTTGGTGGGATGTTACAGAGGCAGTCGGCCTCAGGCAGCAGGGAGAGTGTTTGCCATGACTGGAGCGGAGGCATCTCAGTCAGGTAACTTAGTACAGAATGTTGCTCTATAGCTGGTAGATGCGTTAGAATTTTGTTTGATTTTGGAGCGACACACTCCTTTGTGTCAAGCCTGTGTGTAGCCGAGTTGGGCCTTCTAGTGAAGGAGTTACCGTTTGAAACTGTTGGTCTATACACCTGCATCAGGACAGGTGTTGACCTCTACAGTTTGCCCCGAATGTCCAGTGATAGTAGAGGGACGCAGATTCAAGGTGAACTTGATCTGCCTACCTCTTCAGGATCTGGATGTTATCCTGGGAATGGATTGGCTAGCTGCCAATCACGTTCTCGTAGTCTGTGGTAGTCAGAAGATAGCGTTTCCAGACCTCCAAGGGGCAGACGTGATATCTACTCAGCGAGGGTGGTCGGTGTTGGAGGAAGGGGCGAGGTGCTTCGTGAATCCTAGCTCAGTTGGGAGTGAAGAATGAAGAGGACGTAAGTTGGATACCTGTGGTGAAAGATTTCATGGATGTAATTTCAGAAGAAATATCCGGATTACCTCCTAAGAGAGAAGTGGAATTCTCTATTGATTTTGGTACCTGGGGCTGGACCAGTGTCAATGGCACCTTACAAGAGGGCTCCAGCCGAGTTGGAAGAGTTTACCTATAATAACGGTGATCATGCTGGCATTGGGATGGCAACGTATGAAGCTTTGTATGGAAGGAAATGCAGAACTCCTTTGTACTGGTACCAGGAAGCAGTATTGGTTGAACCAGAGTTGATTCAGCAGACGACCGAGAAGGTGCAGATCAGGGATGACTTGTCCTTTGAGGTGAAACCAGTCAGGATTGATGATAGGCAAAGTAAACAGCTCAGAGGCAAGACCATCAGCATGGTGAAAGTGGTGTGGGATGAGAGATCGGGTGATTCAACTTGGGAGTTAGAAGCACCCATGAGAGAAGCCTATCCATACCTCTTTTCCTTGTAATTCAATTTTCGAGGACGAAAATTTTTCTTGTTGGGGAGAATGTAAGGACCTGAAAAATTAAATTGGAATAAAAGAGTTATATTTTAAATGAATTCTAAGTATGTTTTTATTTAAAATAAAAAGGGAGGAAAAGTTAAGTTTAGAAGGCTACGAGGTCGCCGGTCGCCTGCTACACATGAGCGCCAGGTGGACGTCGCCAGGGCGCGAGAGGCATGCAGGCATCGCGCGGGCGCGAGAGGCATACAGGCATCGCGGGGGCGCGAGAGGCATGCGGGCATCGCGCGGGGCGCGAGAGGCATGCGGGCATCGCGCGGGGCGCGAGGCATGCGGGCATTGCCAGGGCGCGAGGCATGTGGACGTGGCCAAGGCGCGAGAGTTATGAGGGCGTCGCCAGGGAAGACATCGGTCGTCTCCCAGAGGAAGACATCGGTCGTCTCCCAGAGGAAGACCTCGGTCGTCTCCCAGAGGAAGACATCGGTCGTCTTCCAGGGCGAAGGAGACATCGGTCGTTCGCCAGGATGAGTCAGCAGTGGAAAGTTATCGCGCGACGTCGAGTTTCACACAGAGAAGGTAAGACCCAGACTCCCAGCATGAAGCGTAGTGCACGCACGCCACGTAGACAAAAAGGGTGGTTCAGAATAGTGACATCAGAATGTTGGCATGCGCAGGAGACACTTGCGGTCGTACTGTTCAGAGCAGTGGTTGACATGCACAAGCGACAACAGTGGCAGTACTGTTCAGAGCAGTGGTTTGCATGCACCAGAGACAACAGTGGTCGTACTGTTCAGGGCAGTGGTTCTCAGACTTCTCTGCAGAGTGGGTGTAGCAGCTGCTTTTGAGGGATAAGTTGGTTTAAGATGCAGAGACCCACTGCTGAGAGAAACAAAAACGTTGCAGCTTTCTAAGAGAGAAAGAGTGAGTTACCTCCCTTCTCCTCCAGATATCTCCTTCGCGCCGCGATTCTAGCATCTGCACGCAAGAGTACGACGAGAGGCAGCACCATTAGAGCACCTGGGAGGTTCTCTGCAAGTCCTTCAACCAGACGCAAAAACAGAGCCAAGGCGTTGTTCAAGCTTCGTTGGGTTTCGGAGCTCCTGGTGTTTTGCGCAAGTCCAGGCAAGGGAAGCTAGCCTTCATTTTCAATACAAGCCATAGATTAGATGTTTCTGAAGTAAGGGCGACGTGGTCGCCGGTTTTCGTTTTCATCTTTGTGAATGCTCTGTTTCTATGTGTTTGGGCGACGTGGTCGCCGGTTTTAAATGCAGACTTCGAAATACTCTGTTTTTGAACTAGATCGCCGGTTTTGGCGCTTGTTTACGAACTCCCTGTTTTTGGTGTTGCTTTGAAACTGTTTGAGATTTAAATGAGATATTCGAAAATAAGAACCTTGGATTGAGTTTTGCTGTGATTGAAATCATTCCTTTAAGTGTTATGTGATGTGTTGAATGCTGTGAATGTGAGATCAAGGCATAGTATTTTCAGGAAAGAAAATACCGTGTAAGATCGTGTAGGATGTGCATTGACCGGTGATTCGTTATGATATCCTGACTCTCCTGATATAATGGAATCATATAGATGAAGTTATTCGGGCGTTGAGAGTCGAAGGAGGTTCATACGTATGGGTGAGTTGTTCAAAAGGGAACGAGCTCGACCTGTTGTGTGGATTAACCCTGTCATGCTTGGATGGTGATGATATTGAGATGCATTATACGCTTGTGAATGTGTGTGATTTCACGGCGACCCTGTGAATGTGTGTGATTTCACAGTGGGCAGTATGACAGGTGCGAATCTATGAGTCTAGTCAATGCATGAGTCTTCCGGAAGTAGTGTCAAGTGTCTTGTGTGATGAGTCAGAGGAAGTCTGACGTGAGAAATGAGAAACATTGAAGTGATAGACACTTGGTGCATTATGTGAATAGAACGACTCTTGAAAATATTGTGAAACATGTGATTTCTTGATGGCTGTGTGATATGAATGAGAAAGTGATGGACTCTTGTGAATGTTTAAAAAGGGCTGATCTACGTTGGTTGTCTAGTTTAAAATTTAAAGTTTAAAAATATCTAGCTTACCCTTTGTATTGTTCTCTGGCTGTTTTCCTCTTAAAACTGTGATGATCGTGTATTTTACACGGGAGCAGATGATTTTCCAGGAAGTAGAGCTCCTTAGTGAGTGGTCGCTGGAAGGTGATCGCCTGATTTCTGTTCTGGCAGCAGATCGGCTGTTTTGGGTCCTCTGATAGGAGATCGGCCTCTTCCGATAGGAGATCGGTCCCTTCCGATAGGAGATCGCCTGCTTTGTTTCTTTTACTGTATTTTGTTTATGTTTCTGGAAAATTTGACCGAATTTGTATTAAACTCCCTGTGAGGAGAAACTACATTTCATATATATAATATTTTATTCACTTCAATCTATTTGTTACCTTTATTTTCATTATATACATTTGTATAGTATTTTGGCGGGATGTTACACCAACCACTGCCCTGAATAGTACGACCGCGAGTGTCTCTTGCGCATGCCAACATTCTGATGTCACTATTCTAAACCACCCTTTTGTCCACGTGGCACGCGTGCAGGACGTGCCATGCTGGGAGTCTGGGTCCCACCTTAACGGTGTGAAACTCGACATCGCGCGATAACCTTCCGCGGATGACCGCTCGCGCGATGACTATCCACTGAGGTCTCATACTGGCAAACGACCGATGTCTCTCTCTGGGGGACGACCGATGTCTCTCTCTGGGGGACGACCAATGTCTATCCCTGGCGACGCCCGCATGCCTCTCGCGCCCTGGCGACGCCTGCATGCCTCGCGCCCCGACGACGCCCGCATGCCTCTCGCGCCCCAGTGTTGCCCGCATGCCTCGCGCCCCGTCGTTGCCCGCATGCCTCTCGCGCCCTGGCAACGTCCACATGCCTCGCGCCCCGGCGTTGCCCGCATGCCTCTCGCGCCCTGGCAACGTCCACATGCCTCGCGCCCCGGCGTTGCCGGCATGCCTCTCGCGCCTTGGCAACGTCAATATGCCTCTCGCGCCCCGGCGACGTCCACATGCCTCGCGCCCTGGCGATCATGTGTAGTAGACGACCGGCGATCTCATAGTCTTCTAAACTACACTTTCCTTCCTTTTTATTTTAAATAAAAGCATACTTAGAATTCATTTAAAATATATCCCTTTTTTATTCCAATTCAATTTTACAGGTCCTTACAACAACAAGCCACGTCAGATGGGCCCTACAGCCAGTGCAGGCCAGAGCCATGTAGGCAGGGTCCCACAAGCAGCGTGGAATAGTGGGTCGATGAGTAATCAGTGGTGTTGATCACCAGGGTAGGCTGATGTGTCCTCGTCACTCCGCAAGGTGATGAGTCCTCGGCAACAGAGTGTGACGAGGTGACATCGGTGTTAGGTGATTTGAACGACATGACCAGAATAGCTAAGATTGGTTCCCAGAGTGGGCCAATGATATGGAAAAACCCAGAGGTAAGGTGAGGCCTAAATCACGAAGAGCTTATGCGTGTGGCAGGGAAAGCACAGTTAGGTGCAGAGTCCTGAGGGGTTAAGTACTCATCAGAACTAGGGTTTCCCAGTAAAGGCTACATGCATGGCACGTGAACAATGAAGGCACTCCCAGAACAGGTGGTCCCAGAGACTAGGTGCATGAGGAGGCACCCGGGTGGTCACCCTGTTAGAGTTTGCACTCCAGATAAGGAAACCTTGTGTGCTAGATTACCCTAAGACTGGGTGATAGCGGCGCAAGGGTATTCCAGTAAACCCTGAATATGGCTAACAACGTAGTGAACCCTAATTAGGGCTAGCGGCGCAGTAAAAGACTATATAAGGGGCAGTAAAATACTTTACGAAGGTACGCAGTTTCAAACCCTAGACACAGTTACTCAAAGACTTGGTGTTTCTTGCCCAATCTTGACTTGAGCATCGGAGTGCAAACAGCCTCTAGGGTGCCCCTTTTTCTTTTACAGGTGCAGATTGCTTTGTGAAAGCCAAGCACATATCAACGTAAGGAAAGAGGCGTGTGAGTGTCGTACAGTCAACCGGCAGGAGAGTCAACTGGCGAGAACATTTGGCTCCCACCGTGGGGCCGGAGTAAAACAAGGTCCCATACACGAGAGTGAGAGAAGAAACCATAGAGATGAGGAATACTAGACAAGGATCCGTTCCACCAAATGGGGGCGAAAGCGTTACCATGCAACAACTCATGGAAACGATGTGCGCCCTCCAGGAGACGGTGGAGGAGTCAAGGGCGGATCAGATGCGAATGCAGATGGACCTGGCCGCGTCTCAGGCCGGGAACGAGGAATTACACAGGGCTAATGAAGAGTTACGCGTGAACCTGCGTAATTTGCAATAAGCAAGGGATCGCGTGGTGGACGATGGCGCTCCACCAACGTCGCCAAGGACTTTCCCCATGCCCTTCTCCCAAGCAATCATGGACATGGTGGTCCCAGCCACCTTCGTGGGGCCTAAGACCATGTTCACCGGAGTAGAGGACCCCGAAGCGCATCTCACAGTGTTTCACACGCAAATGATGCTATTGGGAGGGTCTGATGCAGTGCATTGCATGCTCTTCATGACCACGTTGACAGGGACAGCGTTAGAGTGGTTCGTAAGCTTGCCCGAGGGACACATCACGTCCTTTGCGCAATTCTCCATGCTGTTCAGAGAGCAGTACATTGTCAACCGGGCCCCTCCACCAGTGTCTTATGATCTTTTTGACGTAAGGCAGTATTAGAGGGAGTCCCTTAAAGATTACCTCAACAGATTTGGGGCAATGGTGGTGAGGCTCCACACCAAAGATGAAGAGATGGTGGTGCATGCCTTCAGGAATGGGATTCTGCCGGGACCTTTCAGTGAGTCCCTTATTCGAAGTTGCCCTAAGACATTTGGTGACATTAAGCGTCGTGTTGTTGCGCACATTACCGCCGAAGTTGAGCTCAATGAGAAGCAGGAGAGCGCTGCTTCCTCGCGGCAGCAAACGCCTAGTCGTCCTCAACCCCTGTGGATGCATGAGGCGACAACAGAAAAGAGGGCGCAAGGAAAGCAGAAGCCCTATGAGGCCAGGAAGCCCCAGACTAGGGCACGCGCGAAGCAGGATGTGCCCCCTAGACACAACTTCCTGGTGGAATTGAAGGAGCTGATCGCCATTCCTAATGTGGCAGAAAGGATGAAGATGCCCACGAAGATGGACAAGAGGCTGGGGCCCAACAAGAACGCCTGGTGTGAGTTCCATCAGGCTTTTGACCATCCCATCCGCAACTGTCTAGCCTTAGGGCACCAGTTGGACGAGTTGGTCAAGAGCGGGTTCTTGAGCGATTACTTGAGGGAGACACAAGGGGGCGAGGTGGTGGCAGCCCCGAGGGCTGATCAGGGGCACGAAGTGCCCATACATGGCGAGATCCACACTATAGCAGGTGGATTCTCAGGAGGAGGGTGCACCTCATCGCAGCGCAAGAAGTATGCGCGTTTAGTGATGGCAGTGGAGGCATGTGAGGAAGACCACTTTCCCAACATCGACCTCACCTTCACAAAGGCCGATCGCCAGGATGTTGTTCCCCATGATAACGATCCAATGGTCATATCGGTGGTTACTGTAGGACGCAGGGTGCATCGGGTCCTAGTGGATCAAGGAAGTTCGACCGATGTGATGTTTTGGTCGACCTTCAACAAGTATCAGTTGTGTCTTAACCAGTTACGGCCCTACGTCGGCTGTTTGTATGGGTTCGCGGGAGACCAGGTAGAGGTGCGGGGTACATAGAGTTAAGGACCACTTTCACTGATGGAGTGGCCTCCCGCACAGAGAGCATCAAGTATCTGGTGGTGAACGCCCCGTCTGCCTATAACATGTTGTTGGGTAGACCAGCCCTGAATAGGTTGGGGGCGGTGGCGTCCACGAGACATATGAAGATGAAGTTTCCCTCGATGGAAGGGATGGTGATCACCATCAAATCAGATCAAAAGAAGGCTAAGAAGTGTTATGAAAACAGCCTCAAGACAAGAAGGGGAGTATGCACGGTAACCACCCAACCTCCAGGTGGGAGGTGCAATGACACTGACCTGCCCCGAGGAGACGTCGGGGTCACACGAGTAGAGGTCGCCCGGGTGAGGCGACCTGAACCAGTAGAGGAGGTGGTAGAGAGGGAGATCGGGGGCAAGGTGTTCAAACTTGGCAAGTCCCTACCCCAAGAGATGCAGGACCAAGTAGCGGGAGTTATAGAGCGACACATGCACGCTTTCGCTTGGTCCGCCTCAGACATGCCAGGTATTGATCCAAACTTCCTATGTCATCGCCTTGCGTTGGATCCCCAGGCCAGACCTGTGAGACAGCAGAGGCGTAAGTTTAACGAAGAAAGGAGGCAGGTGGTCAGGGAGGAGACGCAGAAGCTGCTCAACGCAGGCCACATACGGGAAATCCAGTACCCTGAATAGCTGGCGAATGTTGTGTTGGTGAAAAAGGCCAATGGAAAATGGAGGATGGGCGTAGATTTCACCAACCTCAACAAGGCGTGCCCGAAAGACTCCTACCCTTTACCCAACATTGATGCGTTGGTAGATAACGCCTCGGGATGTAAGTTACTCAGTGTTTTGGATGCCTTCTTTGGGTATAACCAGATAAAGATGCACCCGAGAGATGAAAGCGAGACAGCGTTCATGACTGAGCTGTCTTGCTACTGTTACACAGTCATGCCATTTGGGCTGAAGAACGCAGGCGCCACGTATCAGAGGCTGATTGACAAAGTCCTTGCACCTATGCTGGGGCGCAATGTACAAGCCTATGTGGATGACATGGTGGTGACGTCCCAAGTGTGAGATCAGCATGTCACTGATTTGGAGGAGCTATTTAATACAATAGTTAAGTACAGGTTGAAGCTGAATCCAGAGAAATGCGTCTTTGGGGTAGAGGCAGGCAAGTTCCTTGGCTTCTTACTTACGGAGCGAGGGATTGAGGCCAACCCAGACAAGTGCGCGACGATCATAGCCATGAGGAGCCCAACGTCGATCAAGGAAGTGTAGCAATTGATGGGTCGGATGGCTGCCCTCTCCAGGTTTGTGTCAGCAGGAGGAGACAAGGGCCACCCCTATTTCCAATCTTTGAGGAGAAACAACAGATTCTCATGGACATCGGAGTGTGAACAGGCGTTCCTTAAACTCAAGGAGTACCTGGCCAGCCCACCAGTCCTGTGCAAACCCCAGCTCAGCACCGCGCTACGACTGTACTTCGCAGTCACAGAGAAGGCAGTGAATTCGGTCTTGGTCTAGGAACAGGAGAAGAGCCAGAAGCCCATCTACTTTGTTAGCAAAGTGTTACAGGGGCTAGAGGCAAGATACCAGGCCATAGAAAAGGCGGCCTTGGCCGTTGTGTTCTCAGCGCGTAGACTTCGTCACTACTTTCAGAGTTTCAATGTGGTGGTGATGACAGATCCGCCAATACGTAAGGTCTTGCAAAAACTAGATGTGGCAGGAAGAATGGTGCGATGGGCAGTCGAGTTGTCAGAATTCGACATACAATATGAGCCCAGAGGTCCGATCAAGGGACAGGTCTACACTGATTTTGTGGCCCAGATGTCCTCGACAAAGACCCAGCAGGAAGGACCTAGTTTCAAGTGGGTGTTGTTAGTAGATGGGTCCTCAAATCAACAAGGTAGTGGAACGGGGGTAATTCTTGAGGGGCCCAAGGGATTATTGATAGAGCAGGCCCTACGGTTCACCTTCAAAGCCAGCAACAACCAAGCAGAATAGGAAGCCTTGATTGCTGGAATGCTGTTGGCCAAGGAGATGGGAACGCAGAGTCTTATGGTGAAGAGTGATTCATTGTTGGTCACAGGTCAGGTGGCGGGAGAATACCAGGTCAAAGATCCCCAGATGGCCTCCTACTTGGAGTATGTCCAGCAGTTGAAGGGTTCTTTTGAAACCTTCGAGCTAGTGCATGTGCCCAGGGAGCAGAATGTCAGAGCTGACTTGTTGGCCAAACTCGCCAGCTCAGGCAAGGGGGTCAGGCAGAGGACGGTCATCCAGGAGACCCTGAGGGCACCTCGTACCTATACAGCTGATAATTTGGTAGGAGTCCATCAGATCAGCCAATCAGACGGTGAGAAGAGGAGTCATCGGTCGTTGACCCAAGAAACTCTGAAGAAGCCACGGGTCAACGCCTGCATGCCAATAGAGGAGGGGCCATCGCAAGTCTGCCTGTTGCAGAGTGGAGAGACATGGATGACGCCCTATAAGCGCTACATAGCCGATGGGATGCTCCCAATGGAGCCAATGGAAGCGAAGAAGATAAAGAAGAACTCGACCAAGTACACACTCATTGATGGCGAGTTGTACAGGCACGGGTTTACCCACCCCATCCTGGTGTGTGTACATGGTGAGCAGTGTGTGAGGATAATGGCAGAGCTCCATGAAGGCATATGTGGGAGTCACATCGGAGGTCGCGCTTTGGCGTCTAAAGCCGTTCGAGCAGGGTACTACTGCCGACTATGAGGGAGGATTGCACTAAGTATGCGCAGCAGTGCAAGCAGTGCCAATTGCATGCTGATTGGTATAAGGCGCCACCAGAAGAGCTCAGGTCGATATACAGCCCTTGGCCATTCCACACCTAGGGAATTGACATCCTGGGGCCCTTTCCTTTGGCGGTGCGGCAGATGAAGTACCTCGTGGTCGCCATTGAATATTTCACGAAGTGGATCGAGGCTGAGCCAGTAGCACAGATCACAGACCAGAAGATCCAACACTTTGTGTGGAAGAATATAGTGTTCCACTTCGGGGTACCCAAGCGTTTGGTGTCTAATAATGACACCCAGTTCGCAAGTCAACTGTAACATCCCGCCAAAAGCTTTTCATATTTATGTAATAAAATAAAGGTGAAACAATAATATCAAAATTTAACATAGATATATACATAATATAATTCATCCATTAGTACAAATGTGCCTCAAAATAATATCCCTTTTTGAGGAAGTTTTAATACATCTCCATACAGGAGTTTCCAAAATAAAATAAAAACCACAGCATTCAAAACCGTCGATCCCCTAACAGAAAACAGAAAACAGGCGATCTCCTATCAGAAACAGGAAACAGGCGATCGCCTAACAGAAACAGAAACAGGCGATCTCCTTCCGGCGACCACTCATAGAGGAGCTCTACTACCTGCAACCTCGTCTACTCCCGTGCAAATATACACGATCATCACAGGTTTAAGAAAAACAACCACGATACAAGATAAAAGGGTACGCTAGATATTTTCAAAAACTTTAAATATGAAACTTTATATCAATAGAAAACATAAATCTTCACACCATTCATAATCTATATCAATTTCAACCATCAACATCCCCATATTCCACAAACTCGTCAAGTGTCTATTCACTACATTCAATATTCATGGTTCACACGTCAGACTTTCCACTGAATCGTAACATATAGACACATGACTCTACTTCCGGAAGACTCGTGCGTTGACTCAGACTCAGAGATCTGCACCTGTCATACCACACCACTGTGAAATCCACACAGGGTCGCTGTGAAATCCACACAGCCATGCGCATACATAATCTCAATATCATCACTCTCCCGGTATGACAGGGTTAATTCATATAACAGGTCAAGTCAGTTATCTTTCAAACAACTTACCCATACATATGAACCTCCTTCGACTCTCCACAACTGAATAACTTCATCTATGTGATTCCATTATATTAGCAGAGTCAGGATATCTCCTTCTAGACAAGTCCCTAGTCAATGGACATTACACACGATCTTACACGGTATTTTCTTTCCTGAAAATACTATGCCTTGATCCCACATTCACAACATTCAATGCATCATACAACATGTAAAAGCATAATTCCATCATATAATATTTTGAATCTTTTCTTAAACAATCCCAATCACAGAAACAATCATTCCAAGGTTCAGATTTTCGAATATCACATGCATTTCACATTTCAATCTCAAACAGTTTCAAACGACATTAAAACAGGGGATTTCAAAAACAGCATTAAAACCGGCGATCACGTCGCCCCACACATAAAAACAGAGTATCGTGAAAAGCATATGAAAACCGGCGACCACGTCGCCCTCACTTCAGAACCTACTCGCCTAACGTTTTTATAAACGAAAATGCTAGCTTCCCTTACCTGGACTAGCGCAAAACACCAAGAGCTCCAAAACCCGCCGAACCTTAAGGATGTCTTAACTCTGTTCTAGCGTCCTGACGGAAAACTCGCAGAGAACTCCCCAGGTATCCAAGTGCAGTCATCGCTCGTCGCACTGGTGCTTGAGGATGTCTGAATCGCAGCGCGAAGGAGAGAAAAGAGAAGGATGAAGGTGAACTCACTCTGTCACTCTTGAACCACAGCAACATTCTCCCTCTCAGAAGTGAGTTTTTGAATCTAAACCAACTTGTCCACAAAAGCCGCTGCCACCACCCACTCTGCAGGGAAGCTTGCGTGCACGCTTCCCTGAACAGTACGACCACGCGTGCCTCTGCGCATGCCAACACTCTGATGTCACTATTCTGAACCACCCTTTTTGTCTACGTGTCGCGCGTGCAGGACGTTTCATGCTGGGAGCCTGGGTCCCACCTTATCTGTGTGAAACTCGACATCGTGCGATGACCGCTCGCGCGATGACTATCCACCGATGTCTCATCCTGGCGGACGACCGATGTCTCTCCCTGGGAGACGACCGATGTCTCACCCTGGCGATGCCCGCATGTCTCGCGCCCTGGCGATGCCCGCATGCCTCGCGCCCTGGCGATGCCCGCATGCCTCGCGCCCTGGCGGTGCCCGCATGCCTCGCGCCCTAGCGATGCCCGCATGCCTCGCGCCCTGGCGATGCCCGACGACACATCGCCACGCCTTGCTGAAGGTTCTTCATCCCACTATGTTACGTCCAAGGTATCATCTCCACATGACTTGGTGACGTCGGTAGCTTCACATTTCCAAGAGTAGATCAGCACCACTCCTCGTGCGCCCATGCATGCAACACTAAGGACGATTTCTTATGCTCAAGCATAGAGCTTCGCATGCACAGCGTATCTAAGGCTTAACCCACACCTTGATACGCGTGATTTTTGGAACCCACTCTGGTTGATCCAGTATCCTGACCACATACTGAGTGCACTTTCGGCGATCATGTGCACCATAGGCGATTGGCGATCATGTACACTACAGGCGATTGGCGTTCATGTGTAATCTAGGCGACAGGCGATTATGTACTAACCAGGCGATCTCATAGTCTTCTAAGCTACACTTTCTTTCCTTTTTATTTTATATAAAAACATACTTAGAATTCATTTAAAATATATTCCTTTTATCCCAATTTAATTTTACAGGTCCTTACATCAACAGTTGGGAAAGCTATGCACAGAATTGGGGATCAACCAGGTGTTTGCATCGGTCGAGCACCCACAAACCAATGGGCAGGTTGAGTCGGCCAATCGAGTCCTACTCAGGGGACTGAAGAGAAGGCTGGAGAAGGCGAAGGGAATGTGGGTTGAGGAGGTTCCCAGAATTGTATGGGCTTACCATACTACTCCCCAGTCCACCACCAAGGAGACCCCCTTTAGCTTGGTGTATGGTTCAGATGCCATGATCCCTGTGGAGATCCAGGAGAGTTCACCACGTTTCTAGAACTTCGTAGCTAAGGAGTCCAACGAAGAAAGGAAGGTGAACCTCGATCTCTTTGGATGAAGTTAGGGAAGAAGCAGGAATCAAGGCCAAAGCGTTGAAGAGGAGAGTTGAGCTCAAACATGTTCCAAGTTGAGAGCTCGGCAGTTCCAGGTGGCCGACCTAGTTATGCGGAAGGCATCTCCATACCAGATAGAGAATAAGCTATCCCTCAAGTGGACTGGTCCCTTTAGAGTGACAGAGGCCCTGGGGAATGGAGCATATAGGCTGGAGACTTTAGAAGGGGGTCCGATTCCTCGTACATGGAATGCGACTCACCTGAAGTTCTATTTTAGTTAAAGCCATGTAATATTGTACAGTTTAGGGGACACTCTTTTTTCCCTTTTAAGGGTTTTTAATGAGGTCACCCAATAAAATTTTCAGTTAAAAATGTATATCTGAATGTGTTTGTACAATGCAGTTCGAACTTGTCAGTTGGGGTTAGAAGTCTCGTAAGTGAGAAGGTAGGTTCGTAGAGAACACCTCCCCTTCGAGTGAGAACTCCTAACGTGAACAGAAGGGTTCACCCAGTTAAATCCTCCCTCGCCTATGAGCGATATGAGGTCAGTTCGAACCTGTCACTTAGGGTTAGAAGTCTTGTAAGCGGGAAGGTAGGCACATAGAGAACACCTCCCCTTCGAGTGAGAACTCCCAACGTGAATAGAAGGGTTCACCCAGTTAAATCCTCCCTTGCCTAGGAGCAATGTGAGGTCAGTTCAAACCTGTCAGTTGGGGTTAGAGGTCTCGTAAGCGGGAAGGCAGGTTCGTAGAGAACACCTCCCCCTCAAGTGAAAACTCCCAACTTGAACAGAAAGGTTCATTCAGCGAAACCATCCTTGGGCTTTGGCGATGTGAAGCTAGCAAGGACTTGTCACATGGGGTTAGAAGTCTTAGAAGCGGGAAAGGAAGGTTCATGGAGAAGGCCTCCCCCCTCCAAGTGAGAACACCAAGGATGACTCGTACCAATGAAATCCTCTTTTGCCTATGAGTGATCAGAGGTCAGATCGAGCCTTTCGGATGAGGTTAGAAGTCTCGACAGTGGAGAGTAAGTTCGCATAGAACGCCTCTTTGTCAAGGAAGAAATCCTCAATTCGAACAGAGGGTTCACCAGTGAGGTCCACCTTCACCTAAGGGCGATGGGTGGCCATATGAAGTTCGTTGGCTTGTCAAGTGCATATAGATCGACCCTGAATTCCTCAAGGGCTAAAGGATGTAGGCGATGACGAGGTGGTGAGACGTTTTTCAAGAGTAAGTTTTATGAAGTCTCACCCATAGCAACTCGAAAGAATTAAGCGTGCTACCTATGGGTGATTCTGAGTAAGGCATGCTCCTTACGAGGTGATTCCATGGGAGAATTCAGCCAAGTACGCCAAGCAATAAAGCAACTACAGAGATACCAATGCCAGTAAAGTGGAGCATAAAGGCAAACAAGTATGAAGGCGAGTAAACAAAGAATTATATTACAATAGAGGTTTTGTACAAGGTGTTCAGCTATAAGATACAGCTACTTAGAAGACCTATCTAGGCACTATTTGCCTGTCGTCTACCTGCATAGTTACAGAGTATGGTGAGATATCCATCTCAGGATGCACGCAGGCAACCTGAGCGAGGGCATCACCGAAACCCTCACCAGAGCCGTCGGCGGCATCTTCAGTGAGCTCGGCCTCGGTCTTCTTCAGCAGCTCAGTTTGTTGGGCAAGTTCCTCCTCAACTTTGCCCAGCTGAACCTCTTGGTTGGTGGCCCTCTCCTCCAGCTTGGTCATTTTCGGCTGGGCCCCCTCCAGCTGCTCTTCCAGTTCAATGATCTTGTTGCGGAGGGGGAGAATCTTGGCCTCAAGCTGGAGGGCCTCTAGCCCTTTGGAGAAAAGAAGTTTCTTGGCCTCCTTTTTAGATTGGCGTAGCCTACCCAGCTCTTAGTTCAAAGTAGTCTCGCGCTTGGCCGCTTGTTGGAGTTGGAGATCCAAGCTCTTCTTTTGTTTTAGCTCCCTCTCCAATGCAACAACCCTCTCCAACAGTTTTGCCTCGGCATTCCCTCTGGCCAGCAGGAAGTTGGAGGCAGCAAGGAACTCCCCAAGGCCATGGCTGATGAGGTCCCCTAGAGAGTTCCTGTCCAAGGCCTCCATTGCGGCTTGCCCAGGCATTTGTGCAAGGGTGCGTTGGAGGAGAGGAAGCAGTTATGGGGCAGGAGGTACTTGACCCGTAGGAGGGGCACTCTCCCCTCCACCCTCGAGCGCCAAGAGTGGTTCAGGGGGAGATGAAGCGTTGGGAGGGTGCTCCCTGAAAGAAGGAGGTTGCCCCTTTGTAGCAGAAGAGACCTCTGCAGCAACCTCCACCCTCTTTCTCTTGAAGACGAGACCAGAGCTGGTGTCTTCGTCTTCAGAGATTTCTACTGGAGCTGCCCTTTTGGATTTGTCAGTGATTGGTACTGGGGCAGCCACAGCGGGCGAGGAAGGGCCGGCAGGGCCTGAGCCACCTGCAGTGCGGCGGCTTAGCACATCGGCCAACCTCTTCTTCTTCTCATCGTCTAGCACCTTACCTGCAATGGACAACAAGAAAGGGTGAGAAGAGTCATGCACAAAACACAAAGGCAAGTAGATATGAGATAAGGGCAATGTACCAAGGTAGACGCTGAGGGTCTCAGCATCATACTCATGCCTAATCAGCTGGGTGGTGTCGAACACCACGCCCCAGCTGGAGAGGGTTTGGCCCACTTCACAGTCCAAGGGCGTCAGCTCCTCGAGTTCGCGGGGCTTCTTAAACTTCAACTTCTCCACCCAATACAGTGGGAATCCATCGAGCATGGTGGAGTCGTAGGAGCTGCAGCAGACTCGGAAGAATTTCCCCTTGAAGCCCTTGTATGATTGTAAGAAGAGGGTGAGTAGAACCCTCCCTGCCACTCCATTCAGGCTTACCCAAAGCCTTTTCTCAGGGCTCTTCGCCTCGAAGAAGTAGAGAAATATGTCTACCGAAGGAGTGAACCCTAGGTTGTTGCAGAGAATGGAGAACACTCTGATGAAGGCCCAGCTGTTGGGGTGCAGCTGGGCGGGCGCTACGTTTAACTCCGTGAGCAAAGCCCTTTCGAACCCGGTGAAGGGAAGACGGGCTTTGACTCGCTTGAACACGGTGGCGTAGAAGAAGAAGAAAGGTTCCCCTTCGTTGCAACGTTCATTGGTGCAGACAGGTTCACCCTCTGTGCAGGGACGAACGGAGATGTACGCGTCGCTCTCCCTACCCAAAACGCGTCCTTTAATCTCGTTCTCGTCATCCCTATGCTTCCTCCAGTCCTCAGTGGAGGTGAGTTTCGAGGTCTCAGCAAGGAGATCCTCAGAAGCCTAGGGGTAGAGGGCCTTGTAGTCAACTGCTACGGTTGGAGGTGGTTTTGGTTCTGGCCATCTCAAATCTAAAACAAATGAGAGGCAGGAAGAAAAAAAGGGCTTAGAAGAAGCGATGACGAAAACAATGGCGGATGAAGACTCAAAGGAAGAATGAAACGCAGAAAAGAAGAACAGAAACCCTAAATGCAGAATCGAAAGCAAGCCCAGAACAGTTACAGCATGCAAGGAAGATTGAAATCACACTACAAAGGAGGGAAAGTGACATAAAAATCATACCTTTGTTGAGCAGAGGCGAAAAGGTTGAAGGAGTGAATGTGGAGATGGAAGCGTGCACAAGAAGATAGAATTTGCAGAGGTTGGGAATGCAAAGTGATGAAACAGTGAAGTGGCGCGGAATTTTTGAAGGGGTTTAACGTAGCCCTAGGGAGCGTAAACGTTAAGAATCCCAGACCGTTGATGCGGCCACGTGTCTACATATAAAGCGGGGTTGGTGAAACGTCCCCTCAGCGCACTGTTCACGTCCTTACGCACAAAGCCACGTAGGTCGCCAGGCCGATTACTTAGTCTCTTCGCTGAAACAAGTTAACAGCTTGAGACTGGGGGGCTTGTGTACCGACCAGTCCTCGAACGTGGAGACCTACTGATGACAGCAAGCCAAGTCAGATGGGCCTTACAGCCACTGCGGGCCAGAGCCATGTAGGCAGGGTCCCACAAGCAGCATGGAATAGTGGGTCGATAAGTAATCAATGGTGTCGATCACCAAGGTAGGTTGATGTGTCCTCGTCACTCCACAGGGTGATGAGTCCTCGACAACAAAGTGTGACGAGGTGACATCGGTGTTAGGTGATTTGAACGACATGACCAGAACAACTAAGATTGGTTCCCAGAGTGGGCCAATGATAAGGAAAAACCCAGAGGTAAGGCGAGGCCTAAATCACGAAGAGCTTATGCGTGTGGCAGGGAAAGCACAGTTAGGTGCAGAGTCCTGAGGGGTCAAGTACTCATCAGAACTAGGGTTTCCCAGTAAAGGCTACATGCATGGCACGTGAACAGTGAAGGCACTCCCAGAACAGGTGGCCCCAGAGACTAGGTGCACGAGGAGGCACCCGGGTGGTCACCCTGTTAGAGTTTGCACTCTAGATAAGGAAACCTTGTGTGCTAGATTACCCTAAGACTGGGTGATAGCGACGCAAGGGTATTCCAGTAAACCCTGAATATGGCTAGCAGCGTAGTGAACCCTAATTAGGGCTAGCGGCACAGTAAATCCTAGACTATATAAGGGGCAGTAAAATACTTCACGAAGGTACGCAGTTTCAAACCCTTGACACAGTTACTCAAAGACTTGGTGTTTCTTGCCCAATCTTGACTTGAGCGTCGGAGTGCAAACGGCCTCTAGGGCGCCCCTTTCTCTTTTGCAGGTGCAGATTGCTTCGTAAGAGCCAAGTACATATCAACGTGAGGAAAGAGGCGTGTGAGTGTCGTAGAGTCAACCGGTAGGAGAGTCAACCGGCGAGAACACTCACCATTTGCTTTTGTGAAATCCGTCCCTTTAAATGCTATATAAGGAGGTGCTTGGGTCATGTAAATTCAAGATTAATGAATGAGTGAATTGCTGCCCAAGACACTTTAGTATTCAATTCTCCACCTAGATCAAGTGATTAGGCCTCACCTATCACTCTCCATACTTAGCATTCACCTTTAAGGAATCCACAAGCTCTACGTGAGCTCCTTGTCGGCAACATCCATGAAGCTTCCACAACTCTCCACCAAGAAATCCAAATTGAAATGAAGGCACCAATCCATCATTTGGTATCTAGAGCCAAGGTTCTTCAAGAGCTAAGTGTGCGTTCTTCTTTTCATTTTTAATTTTGTGTTGTTCTTAATTTCTATGTTGTTCATCATGAATTCCTTATTTGTCTTGCTGTTTCTAATTTTCAAATTGTTTTGTTGTGCTGTTTGGAAATTCCAATTGTTGCATTTTCCTTAACTGTGTTGAGCAATCCGTGTGCAATTTTGTGTAGGATTCCATGGAGTATTTTGTGTTGTTGTTTTTTGTTTGCTTTGTTTGAGTCTTTCTTGATGTTTTAATCGGTTCATATTGCTTATGTTTGATTCATTTTGATTTTTGAATCCATACAAGTTTTGTCAAGTCATGTTTCTCCTAAAATGTCATCAATTCTATGTAGTACTTTTATTGATAATTTTGGTTGTTTGATTTTAAAATTGAGTGCAGTTTTATAATTCTATTTTTGAGCCTTTGGTGCATTTCAATTTTCAGATTTGAGTTCATGCTTGTGTGCTAGATCCATACAAGTTCCTATACATCAATTCTATTGTGTCTTTGAAGTTTCTCAATGCTGTTTTTAATTCCATAATAGGTTTCCTCTGTTTCACTAAATCTGTGCTGGCTGAAATTGTTTATGAAAATTAATTTCGGTTGAAAAAAACTCTGAAACTCTGGATTTGAGTAGTTTGAAGTGTTATAAAAAAGTGAAAAAAAAAAGTGAATCAAAATTCAAAATACAAAAAAAAATGATAAATCAAATACAATCAGTGTGCAATTCTGGCCCGAAAAAAAAACGGTGAAGTGGCAGTAAAAAATTTATCACAATTAATTGCTGCATCATTTTGGTGTAATTCCAGCACCAAATTTGAGTTAAGATCTTGAAATTTCTGTGGTTTAAATTTCAAATTCAAATTTGAATTATCCAGTTCAGCATAAATTGTTTAAGTAATGCATTTTATACCTCAAATTCTCATTAGTACTGTTTTGGTTTTCTTAATCCAAATCTAGTGTCATTCTCTGGGTTCAATTTGTGTGCCACCTTTTATTGAGTACCTTATTTTGATTTTTTGTCATTTACCTCAAAATACTCTTTCAAGTTTTTTCATATATCAACTCTGTTGTAGTCCAAACTTTTGTTGTTTTAAACTTTTGTTGACCTCTTTTCTTGGTGGAAGTATTTCAAAGGTGCCTTCTTAAGTTTGGAGCTAACATCTTTGGTGAGAACCTTATCACTCAATTAAGGTGCAGATTTGAATACTACAAGTTGAATATCCTTAAGAGGTATAGCAAGAGGACAACAACAATATTGTACAAAGTCTACACAAAGAGGGAGTGCAAATAGAAGGAGTGCCAAAAAGAAAGGAGTGCAAAACAAGAAAGGAGTGCCAAAAAGAAAGGATTGCATAGAATAGGATTTACTAAAATTTGTTAATCCAATTTTCATTGTATTTTCTTTGAGTTGTATTTTGTTAAACCTTGAACAATTAGTGGATTAGTAATGCAATTAGACGGTGCGTGTGTCTTTGAGGTTCTAAGTGCCAAGAAGCCTCACCATTAGAAATTCGACTAGTTTAAAGCTTTCTAGATAGAATTAATTTCAATTGTGTTTAAGTTGTGTTAGCATTCTTGTTTTCTTGTATAAACTTGTGTTTTCATTCTTGATTGTGCTCTAAGTGAATTACTTAGAGAAAGGTTTGTGAAAGTCTTGAAGGATAGAATCTGGCTAAGGAAAGGTTTGGTACTTAAGTGATCCAAGTGATCCACCTCCCTTTCTTGGGAATCTACCTACATTGCTCCACCTATCTTTCTTGTAGTAAATTGCTTTTAACACATAACTTTAATCATGTCTTCTCATTCTTCTAGTTCTGGTGAAAATGATAGAAAGTCTATTAAATCTCTTTTCAAACAATTAGCTCAAGACTTTCAATGACTTTCACATAGACAATTGCAACATGAGGCCCAAATTCGATAAGATAAAAAGAGAAAGGGATGCTCATCTTGCTATTTTGGAAGAAGAGTTGAAAATGGTTAGATAAAGGGATGAATACATCAACAAAATAAAATAAGTTCTCATGCATCTACCTCTAGGTTGAGTGATTCTTTTGAGGAAGAGAGTCTTAGAATTAATGAATACTATCAACCTCAACCTAGGAGAGTTGGAAGAGAAAGAAGAGAGAGCCCAAAGGAGATTAGGGTAGATCTACCTCATTTCTATGGAAAAGAAAATGTAGAAACCTATGTAGAAACCTATCTAGAAGGGGAAATGAAGGTAGAACAGTTGTTTGCTTGCCACCAGGTGAGTGAGGAAAGAAAAGTACCCTTAGCCACCCTAAGCTTTCAAGGTAATGCTATGTACTGGTGGACTTCCCTTGAGAGAGAAAGGCGCCTTCATAAGGACCCTCCCGTAAAAGACTAGAATGATCTTAGGGGAGCCTTAAGATGTCGCCACATTCCTTCTTACTATAATAGGGAGTTAATGGACAAGCTCCAGAGACTCCAATAGAGAAGAATGAGTGTAGAGGAATATCGGCAGAAAATGGAACTATATATGATGAGAGCCTCCATTAGGGAGGAAGAGACCACCACAATAGCAAGGTTTTTAAGTGGGCTTAACATTGAGATTAGAGATAGAGTTGAACTTTTGCCCTACAAAGACTTGAATGATTTGATTCAACTTTGCATCAAAGTTGGACAACAAAATTTGAGAAAAACATCAAGACGTAGGGAAAGCTCATATTCTATCTCTTATCCCAAGAGAAAGCATAGAAGGGAGGAAAATATAACCAAAGAGAAACCAAAAGAAACTCCCAAGAATATAGGATTAGATAACTCCAACTCACAACTCCGTAGCAGAGACACCAAATGTTTTAAATGTTTTGGTAGAGGTCACGTAGCAGCCCGATGCCCAAATAGGAGAACTATGATCCTAAGAGGGAGGGACGAATATAGTAGCCAAAGCGATGAAGCTAGCGGGGGAGAGGAAAAAGAAAATAGAGAGGGAGTGACTACAAAAAAACGTGTAAAATGCGATGGTTATTTTCGTAAAAAGTGGCAGTTTTAACTGTCGTATTATACGTCAGTGGCGGTACCGCGTACCGCAGTATTCTTGCCGCCACAAAGTTTAATGTGGTGGTCAATTGAGAACCGCTGTAGCAGACGCTATATTATACAATGTATAAAGTGACGATTTTAAGCGTGTAATTTGCGTCGGTTATAAATGTCATAATTTTCAAACTGGGTAAACCAATTCTAACGTAAATAGTGACAGTCTTAATTGCCACTTAATACAGTATAGTATGACATTTATAATATCCTTTATAACTATCATAATTCGAATATTAAATATTAAATATTAAATATTTAATTTTATTTTTAATATTTATAATAATTTTTTAATTCTATTTTATAATTTGATTTCATAATATTATTTAATTTCATATTATAATTAAACTTTAATTTTATTTTTAACATTTATAATAATTTATGTAATCCTATTTTATAATTTGATTTTATAATATTAATTAATTTCATATTATAATTAAATTTCACTACACAGTTATGTTTCATAATATAATTAAGTTATAACATAAACTAATTTTATAATATACTTAAAATTGATAAATATAATAATCAAAAGATGAGTTCATTCATTCATTGAAAGAACAAAGTTGATAATGTCAAACTAATCCAAATAACAAGTAAATTAAATTGTCAAAATATAAATTGTTTCACTTTCTAAACATATTACAAGTAAATTTCCAATCCTATTTTGTCTTACTCCCTCAACTTTTACTCCCTCCACTTGATCTTATATTCTGGTTTGGTGTTATATTCTAGTTTGGTGATGGAGCACCACTAGCAACATCCGATGCCTGAAATAAGTTAAAATATATTTAAAGTTAATTGACAATTTTTTAAAAGTAAATGAAAATAATATTATAATAAAATTTTAAGTATAGATTTTGATAGAATTAGAAAATACATATTCTGCACAAGAACAAGAAATAAACCATACCTCTTGTTTGCAATCCCACCCTAATCATGAAAGGCAAAACTATTTACTTATATTTACTGAAAATATATAATATAATTGGTAATAATTTTACCATTATCAAGCCCTTTAGACGATAGTGTTTTCAAGTATGATCCTGCCACTTGACTCGAACGTGGAGGACTGCCTCGTCACTCCTTCGTCTAGCCCTCTGTTCTGCAGGAACTCTCCAAGAACCACTGCCGGACTCCAAACGCTGCCTGCAAAACACACAGACGGCGCCTCTAGCGGCCGTTGTAGCTCCGACGCTCAAGTCAGGCAACAGGAACACCAAATCTATATCTGAATCTCTCTGTGAGACCCGTGTGTGACTGAAACTCTCCAATGTGTAAGTTCTGAGGATCTGAAAAAACTCTCCCTAATTTCGTTAAGAGTTTGTATATATACCTGAGTCTTTCTCTCTCCTGACGGTTATTCCTCCTGACACGTGGATAACATCTGGTCGTACACGTGTCATCATCTGGAGTGTCTGCAGCTGAAACGTTACTTCCACTGTGCCCCTGCGACTAAGTTATCCACACAGGGAGTAGCTTAGTACACAGGCTACTCTGGGCGCAACCTTAACATGGCGAGCTGGTTAACCCTGGGCATTACAGCTCACACTACACATGGTGGCAGATATGCCACTTATCCTCTGTACTTAGACCATACAACAAGTGCTTGCCAAGTCTTCTCAAACACCTGGCGATGTGCTCTTTCGGCGACTTGCTGACCACCTGATCTCCTAACCTTAACACACGGCGATCATGTGCAATCTAGGCGATTACTGATCCATACCGGCGATGACCGACTACTCATCCTCAAGGCGGTAGGCGATTACTCATCCTCAACGCGATAGGCGATTACTCACCTCAAGGCGATAGGCGATTACTCATCATCACAGGCGAGAGGCGATTACCATTCTGAGTGATCGCCTCCCTGACTCGCTTGCTATCCTCTACCACGTGTTACCCTGTGAATGGTCCACGTGGTCAACTGCTGCTGATGTCATCGACTACCGATGATCGACCGGAACAAAGTATAAATTTTCACGGAATTTTGTTAATTCTTCTAAGTTCAAACACCCAATTATATAGTAGTTAGTAAATCACCTTATGTATGAGCTGATAAAAGCTATGCTGCCCATTAGTTCCTGGTTCATCAAAATCAATTACACCTGTCTCAAATGGTGAAGAAGAATGATGGGAAGTTGAGAGGAGTAGGAGATTTGGTTAGCCGATCTAGTGCTCTGTTGTCATCCTGCAACTTTGCCACCTAAAAAAAATAGCAACAAGAACTCATCCAATGAGCTCCTTTACCTACTACAATTTTCAAGATATTGGATGTCACCTCCTGCAAAATTTTCAAGCCATAAGATAATAAGTCTTGTAATAGAATATATGGAAATTATCTAAACTAAAAAGACATGTTTGTAGAGTTTTGCAGAGATAGGATGGTAGGAGATAAAAAATACGAGGAAAATTATCAGCCAGACCACAAATTGTAGAAGTAAATGGCCTATATTAGAATTTAATACAAGACAAGAAACCATGGTTATGTGTGTGATCCATAGCTAACCCCAACCAATGCTATAGCTTGATTATTAAAGAATAATGAATTCTATTTGTGCAAAATGGCCCTCAAAGCTTCAGTTATTAATACATACTGATCCTGCCGCGGACTTGAATGTGGAGTATGTGCCTCGTCACTCCTTCGTCTAGCCTTCTGCAACTGCGTGTTCTGCAAGAACGCCCCAAGAATCTTCTCTGGAACTCCCAACGATGCCTGCAAAACAACACAGACGGCGCCTCTAGCGACCGTGTGCACTTCGACGCTCAAGTCAGGCAACAGAACAACCAAAAACTCTCTCTGAATCTCTCTGTGAGACTCGTGTGTGCTTAGATCCACTTTCTCTCTCTGTAACTCTGTAAAACTGTAAAAACTATAAAACGTGTAAAAGCGTAAAACTCGCGTACCTTACATCACGTGGAGTGCTTTTATACCTGGGCTGCGCCTCTCTCTCAGATGGTGACACGTGGAGGCATGCAACTTGCATCTAACTGTACGCGTGTAACACCTGAAGGGCCTTGCGCTTTTCTCTGTGCGCCTAAGTTATCCTCTTGCGGAGTAACTTAGTGCGTTTCTTGCCTCTGAGTGAGTCGTATGCTCCCAGGAGAACACCAGGTGTGGCTGGTCTAGGCACACTCACCAAGCACTGCATCCTGCATGCATGACCTCACCGCACAGTGCCATGCACGTAATGGGTTAAAAGAGTCACTGATCACTGACCAGCTTACTAGCTCTCTTGTACCATCCTCATGCACGACCCTACTGGCGACCAGCTCTTCTTCTTATGGTTCAGAATCATGCGAGGTGCATGCGTAACGCTCTCGCTGGGAGCCTGGGTCCCAGCTTAACTACGTGTTAGCAAGAAACCCCGGTGACCATGAACCGATGACTGATCAGTGCTTCTTGCATAACGCTCTCGCTGGGAGCCTGGGTCCCAGCTTAACTGCGTGTTAACAAGAAACCCCGATGACTGATCAGTGCTTCTTGCATAACGCTCTCGCTGGGAGCCTAGGTCCCAGCTTAACTGTGTGTTAACAAGAAACCCCGATGATTGATCATTGCTTCTTGCGTAACGCTCTCGCTGGGAGCCTGGGTCCCAGCTTAACTGCGTGTTAACAAGAAAACCCGGTGACTGATCAGTGCTTCTTGCGTAACGCTCTTACTGGGAGCCTGGGTCCCAGCTTAACTGCATGTTAACAAGAAACCCCGATGACTGATCAGTGCTTCTTGCGTAACGCTCTCGCTGGGAGCCTGGGTCCTAGCTTAACTGTGTGTTAACAAGAAACCCCGATGACTGATTAGTGCTTCTTGCGTAACGCTCTCGCTGGGAGCCTGGGTCCCAGCTTAACTACGTGTTAACGAGAAACCCCGATGACTGATCAGTGCTTCTTTACTTCTCGAGCTCTGCCTCTAAGCGCTCATCTAGGCACTGATCTGCGGGTGGTGGTCACTTAGCAACTGACCACCGATCACCGTTCTGAGTGATCTCCTCCCTGATTCACCTGCTATCTCCTTCCACATGTCACCCTGTGAATGGTCCACGTGGTCATCTGCTGCTGACGTCATCAACTACTGATGATCGACCGGATCACAAGCCCCCCAGTCTCGAGCTGTGAACTTGTTCTCAGTGAAGAGACTAAGTGGTCGCGCCCTCGGTCCACGTGGCAGGTGGGGCCATACCACGTGCTGCTCATGCGCCTGCTCTTTAACGTTATGACAGAAGAGGCGCGCGCATTCGCACTGCTCCATCACCTTCTTTAGCATACTCAGTCTCTGTTTTCTTCCTCTCAACCCGCGCTAGGGTTCACTGTAGTTCTCTCTCACTTTCTGCTTCTCCTTCTTCCTCTTCTTCACCTGAACCTTCGTTCTTGCTTTCTCCCTCTGTTTTCATTCATCTGATCTTGCTCCTTCCTTTCCTCCATTGCAGCTTTTGGCAATGGCTCGTGTAAAGGAAACGGCACGCCTCGTTGCCTCTTCTTCTGGTGCTGAGGCTTTGATAGATGGGCTCAGGATGGCCTTGGAGCAGATTCACTGCGTCCTACCAGACTTGGACCTTACCCAACTCAGTCTCCGCCATTCAGTGGTCGATGGCTCTCTGTATTGACTTCAATGTGAATGAAATCTATTTGCTTCAGCTGCTTGTCTCTCCCATCTTTAATTCTCTGCATGTAACTAACTGTTAACTAGCTTAGGCTTTAGCGCGATCTCACTGTAACCCTTCAAACGTGGTTTCTGACTTGATCGCCACTAACTGTTACCTTAGCATTGTCTTTAACAATTTTTATGCATAACTTCATGCTGGATGACTGACTTAACGGGGCCTAAATGCTTCGGCTTCTCGCACCAGAACTTGCTTCTACCACCAACCACCGACTAGCATGTTAGTTCACCACTCATCAGTCATCGCGCTTCAGGCTTTACTTTAGGGAGGAAGAGTGTTTCTCGATGACCCCTCTTGCCTGCCCGGTGATCGGCTTGTTCTATCCCTTTCTCACTTCTGAACACTAAAGATGATGCCTTGTTTTGGGGAAGAAGAGTGTTTCTCGATGCCCCTCTTGCTTACCCCAAGGCCATCGACCTTAGGCTCTGAACACCGATCGTCGTCCATGACACCTTGTTTTGGGGAGGAAGAGTGTTTCTCGATAGCCCCTCTTTCCTGCCTCAAGGTCATCGACCTCACGCGAATCGGGTTATTCTATCCCTTTCTCAGTCCCGGGGTGAGAAGAGCCTTAACTAAGGGCTTTACTATGCCAATATTGGTATACGCCAAGTGGGTAAGGACGTTTCTCGAAATCCTCCCTTTCCCTCTCTTGGTCTTACTAGTACCCCTGGCTTTTCAAACCTTAGTTGCCTACACTCACGCCTAGGGTGAGGAGGACCTAGGTCGGTTGTCCGTACTCGCGCCTGGGGCGAGCAGGCTCCAACCGATCACCTTCACTTGCACATGGGGCAAGGAGAATTTAAACTGGGAAACACTTGCACACTTGATATACTGAAATCTATTTTATTGGGTGGCCTCGTTAAAAACCCTCCTTAGGGAAAAGAGTGCCCCCTGATCTGCTCAACTGTTTAGTATATATACTGAGTGTGTATATGGCGCGAGAACGCATCTACTTTACACCTTAACTAAAGTAGAACTTCAAGTGTGTGGCGTTCAACGTCCTGGGGATAACTGCTCCATCCAGAGTCTCCAGCCGATAATCTCCATTCTCCAACGCCTCAACTACTCTGTATGGACCCGTCCACTTTGGAGATAACTTGTTCTCCATCTCATTCTGATGTGCTTTCCTCATCACCAGATCGCCCTCTTGGAAGCGCCTGAGCCTCACCTTGGAGTTGTGCCTGCGTTCTACTCTTCTCTTGACAGCTTCGGCACTAACTCTGGCTCCTTCTCGCACTTCATCTAAGAGGTCGAGATTCACCTTTCGTTCTTGATTGGACTCTTCAACAACGAAGTTCAGAAATCTAGGGGAGCTCTCCTGTATCTCCACGGGAATCATAGCATCTGTCCCATAGACAAGACTAAAGGGTGTCTCATGGGTGCTAGACTGTGGAGTGGTATGGTAAGACCATACAATTCTGGGAACTTCTTCTGCCCAATTCCCCTTAGCTTTCTCTAGTCTCTGCTTCAGTCCCCTGAGTAGCACTCGGTTGACTGACTCCACCTGCTCGTTGGTCTGCGGGTGTTCTACCGAGGCGAACACTTGTTGTATCTTCAACTCTTCACACATCTTTCTCAACTGATGACTGGTGAACTGAGTGCCATTGTCGGATACCAGCCTCTTGGGTACTCCAAAACGGCAGACGATGTTCCTCTAGACAAAATGCTCGACCTTCTGAGCGGTGATGTGCGCCACTGGTTCCGCCTCCACCCACTTGGTGAAATACTCGATGGCCACTATGAGGAACTTCATCTGCCTGATCGCCAGAGGAAAAGGTCCCAGGATGTCGATTCCCCACGTGTGAAATGGCCACGGGCTATGGATGGACTTCAACTCCTCGAGGGGTGCCTTATGCTAGTCTGCATGAAGTTGGCACTGTTTGCACCGCTGAGCATACTTCATGCAGTCTTCCCTCAGCGTTGGCCAGTAGTACCCCGCGCGGAGGATCCTACTTGCCAAAGCACGACCACTGACGTGGCTTCCACACACCCCCTCGTGCAACTCTGACATGAGTCTGGTGCATTGCTCCCCATGCACGCAGATTTGTACAGGATGGGAAAAACCAAATCTAAACAAATTCCCATCAATGAGAGTAAACTTACTCGAGCTCTTCTTTATCTTCTTCGCCTCTACCGGGTCCAGTGGAAGCACACCATCTTCTAGGTACAACTGGTACGGTGTTATCCACGTATCGGGCCCCTTGACAGCGCAGACTTCCATCGCCTCATCGGTCCTTGCCGGTCGCGCCCTCACCCTCGGTGCTTTCAGCGTTTCTTGAGTCAGGGACCGATGACTGATTGCCAGACGCTCCATCGACTTGGACACTTGATTGTCTGACGCGAACGCTCGTGGCACCTTCAGAGTCTCCTGAATGACGGTCCTCTGCCTTTCCCCCTTGCCTGAGCTGGCCAGCTTGGCAAGCAGGTCTGCTCGGGCATTTTGTTCTCGGGGCACATGAACCAACTCAAACTCATCGAAGGACGTCTTCAGGAGCTGTACATACTCCAGGTAAGCTGCCATCTGAGGATCTTTTGCCTGTGTAACATCCCACCAAAAACCTTTTCATATTTATATAATAAAATAAAGGTAAAACAATAATATCGAAGTGAACATATATGTATATGTATATATAATGAAATTTCTCCTCACAAGGAGTTTAATACATATCCAGTCAGTTTTTCAAACTTAAACAAAATACAGCAAAATAGAAAAACAGGCGATCACCTAACAGAAACAGAAAACAGGCGATCTCCTATCAGAAACAGAAAACAGGCGATCGCCTAACAGAAATAGAAACAGGCGATCTCCTTCCGGCGACCACTCACTGAGGAGCTCTACTTCCTGCAACATCATCTGCTCCCGTGTAAATTATACACGATCATCACAGGTTTAAGAAAACATCCACAAAACAAAAACGCAGGGTAAGCTAGATATTTTAAAGAGAAATTAGATATGAAACTTTAAAATCAAGATAAAACAAATTTAAGACACCCACGTAAAAACCATCAACTTTCTCATTCCCTTCACATGACCATCAAGTAATCACATATTTCACAATTTCCTCAAGAGTCGTTCAATTCACATAATTCCATCAAGTGTCTATCAATTTCAATGTTTCTCATTTCTCACGTCAGACTTCCACTGACTCATCACACAAGACACTTGACACTACTTCCGGAAGACACGTGCATTGACTAGACTCAGAGATCTGCACCTGTCATACTACATTGCTGTAAAGTTCCCACAGCTATGCGCATCAATATAATCTCAATCTCAATCTCATCACTCTCCTAGTATGACAGGGTGAATCCATACAACAGGTCAAGTGGTTATTTTTCAAACCACTTACCCATACGTATGAACCTCCATCGACTCTCAACGCCTGAATAACTTCATCTATATGATTCCATTATATCAGGAGAGTCAGGATATCTCATTATAGAAATCACCGATCAATGCACATTCTACAACAATCTTACACGGTATTTTCTTTCCTGAAAATACTATGCCTTGATTCCACATTCACAACATTCAACACATCATACAACACTTAAATGAACGATTCCAATCACAGCAACAATCATTCCACGGTTCAGATTTTCGAATATCACATGCATTTCACATTTCAATCTCAAACAGTTTCAAACGACACTAAAACAGGGAAGTTCGAAATCAACATTAAAACCGACGATCACGTCGCCCCACACATAAAAACAGAGCATCGTGAAAAAGAATATGAAACTGGCGACCACGTCGCCCTCACGTCAGAACCTACTCGCCTAAAGTTTTTTATAAACGAAAATGCTAGCTTCCCTTACCTGAACTTGCGCAAAACACCAAGAGCTCCAAAACCCACCGAAGCTTAAAGATGCCTTAACTCTGTTCTAGCGTCCTGATGGAAAACTCGCAGAGAACTCCCCAGGTGTCCAAGGGCAGTCGTCGCTCGTCGTACTGGTGCTTGAGGATGCTTGAATCGCAGCTCGAAGGAGAGAAAAGAGAAGGATGAAGGTAAACTCACTCTGTCACTCTTGAACCACTGCAACGTTCTTTTCCTCTCAGGAGTGAGTTTTTGAATCTAAACCAACTTGTCCACAATTGCCGCTGCCACCACCCACTCTGCAGGGAAGCTTGCGTGCACGCTTCCCTGAACAGTACGGCCACGTGTGTCTCTGCGCATGCCCACTCTCTGATGTCACTATTCTGAACCACCCTTTTTGTCTACGTGTCGCGCGTGCAGGACGTCTCATGCTGAGAGCCTGGGTCCCACCTTATCTGTGTGAAACTCGACATCGCACGATAACTTTCCACCGATGACTCATCCTGGCAGACGACCGATGTCTCGCCCTTGCGATGCCCGCATGCCTCGTGCCCTGGCGATGCCCGCATGTCTCGCGCCCTGGCGATGCCCGCATGCCTTGCGCCCTGGCGATGCCCGCATGTCTCGCGCCCTGGCGATGCCCGCATGTCTCGCGCCCTGGCGATGCCCGCATGCCTCGCGCCCTGGCGATGCCCGCATGCCTCGCGCCCTGGCGATGGCCGCATGTCTCGCGCCCTGGGGATGCCCGCAATTCTTGCGCCCTGGCGATGCCCGCATGTCTCGCGCCCTGGCAATGCCCGCATGTCTCGCGCCCTGGCGATGCCCGCATGCCTCGCGCCCTGGCGATGCCCGCATGTCTCGCGCCCTGGCGATGCCCGCATGCCTCGCGCCCTGGCGATGCCCGCATGTCTCGCGCCCTGGCGATGCCCGCATGTCTCGCGCCCTGGCGATGCCCGCATGTCTCGCGCCCTGGCGATGCCCGCATGTCTCACGCCCTGGCGATGCCCGCATGCCTCGTGCCATGGCGATGCCCGCATGCCTTGCGCCCTGGCGATGTCCGCATGCCTCGCGCCCTGGCGATGCCTGACGACACATCGCCACGCCTTGCTGAAGGTTCTTCATCCCACTATGTTACGTCCAAGGTATCATCTCCACATGACTTGGTCGTCGGTAGCTTCACATTTCCAAGAGTAGATCAGCACTACTCCTTGTGCGCCCATGCATGCAACACTAAGAACGATTTCTTATGCTCAAGCATAGAGCTTCGCATGCACAGCGTATCTAAGGCTTAACCCACACCTTGATACGCGTGGTTTTTGGAACCCACTATGGTTGATCCAGTATCTTGACCACATACTGAGTGCACTTTCGACGATCATGTGCACCATAGGCGATTGGCGATTATGTACCAGAGAAGTCGGAGGTCGCCTCCGTCTTCAACAACGGCGATCTCGTAGACTTCTAAGCTACACTTTCCTTCCTTTATATTTTAAATAAAAACATACTTAGAATTCATTTAAAATATATCACTTTCATTCCAATAAAATTTTCTAGGTCCTTACAGCCTGGAACTCTCCTGTAACTTGTCCAGTGACTAGCAACGAGTCGCTCTTAGCCACCAGACTTCTTACTCCCATTTCTCTGGCCAGCAACATTCCTGCGATCAGGGCTTCGTACTCCGCCTGATTGTTGCTGGCCTTGAAGGCAAAGCGAAGGGACTGCTCGATGAGTACCCCGTTCGGGCCTTCCAGAATGACTCTAGCACCGCTTCCCTGCTGATTGGAGGAGCCATCCACTGACAAGACCCATCGAAAATCTACGCTCTCTGCAGGTGTCGCGACCGACGACAGCTCGACCACGAAATTGGCGAACACCTGCCCTTTGATCGGTCCTCGGGGCTCGTACAGGATGTCAAATTCTGAAAGTTCCACAGCCCACTTGACCATCCTTCCTGCTACGTTTGGCTTCTTCAACACCTTCTGGATGGGCAAGTCCATCATGACCACTACGGTGAAGGTGTGGAAATAATGTCTGAGCCTTCTAGCTGAAAAACTACCGCCAGAGCGGCCTTCTCCAGAGCCTGATACCTTGTTTCAGGACCCTGCAGCACCTTACTCACAAAATACACAGGCTTCTGGACCTGATCTTTCTCTTGTACCAGGACTGAGCTGACTGCCCTCTCTGTCACAACAAAGTACAAACGAAGAGGGGTGCCAACCTATGGTTTACACAACACTCGTGGGCTCGCCAGATACTCCTTCAGCTTTAGGAAGGCATCCTCGCATTCCTATGTCCAAAGGAACCTGCTGTTGCACTTGAGACACTGGAAATACAGATGACCCTTCTCTCCTCCAGCAGACATAAACCGTGACAATGCGGCCAACCGATCGATGAGCTGCTGCACCTCCTTCACCATCGTTGGGCTCCTCATCGCCACGATTGCTGCGCATTTCTCTGGATTCGCCTCGATCCCTCGCTCTGTCAGGAGGAAACCCAAGAACTTCCCAACCTCCACGCCGAAGATACACTTCTCAGGGTTGAGCTTCAACCTGTACTTGGCGATGGTGGTGAAAAGTTCCTCCAAATCAGCTAAATGATGCGCCTTCTCTCGCGACGTATGCATGCACGTTCCTTCCAAGCATGGGTGAGAGCACCCTATCCATAAGTCTCTGATAGGTAGCCCCCGTGTTCTTCAGCCCGAACGACATTACCTTGTAGCAGTAGCAAGATCGTTCCGTCATTAAAGCGGTCTTGCACTCGTCCATGGGGTGCATCCTGATCTAGTTGTAGCCTGAGAACGCGTCGAGAAAGCTGAGGAGCTTCCCCCCTGACGCGCTGTCCACCAATGCGTCTATACTGGGGAGAGGGTAGGAGTCCTTGGGGCAGGCTTTATTGAGGTCAGTGAAGTCCACGCACATCCTCCACTTGCCGTTTGACTTCTGCACCAGCACCACGTTCGCCAACCACTCGGGGTACTGGATTTCTCTGATATGCCCCGCGGCAAGGAGCTTCTGCGTCTCATCGTGGATCACCTTCCTCCTCTCTTCATTGAATTTCCTTCGCCTCTGACGCACCAGTCGCACCTTGGGATCCATCGACAGGTGGTGGCAAAGGAAATCGGAGTCGATCCCTGGCATGTCAGAAGCTGACCATGCAAAGGCGCCCATGTGCCTTTCGATCACTCCGGCGATCTGTGCTCATTCTTCTGCAGCGAGCGATCCTCCCCACTTAAACTTCTTTCCCCTTATTTCCACCTCCACCCATCCCTTGGCTGGATGGGGTCTCCTTTCATTGGCGATGACCGCCCTGGCGATGCCTGACTCACGAGGAGCGATCATGCCCTCTGCTTCAGCTTCCACCTGAGCTACCTGGGAGCCCCCCAGCGTAGCATCTTCCATCACCTAATCTGCCTGTGTACCACAAACCATCGATCGCTCCTCGAGCACGCCTGATGGTGGTGTCGTAGTGACATGGCAAATGCTTCTCTTCTGCTTGAGGCTGTTCTCATAACAACGCCTAGCCTCAGCTTGATTTGACTTGATGGTAATGAAAGCCCCTTCCTTCGACGACAGCTTCAACTTCATGTGCCTTGTCGATGGCACTGCACCCAACCTGTTGAGCGTGGGTCTTCCCAGCAAGATATTGTATGCAGATGGGGCATTCACCACCAAGTACTTTATCTTTTTTGTGCGGGACACCACTCCATCGGTGAACGTCGTTCTCAACTCTATGTAGCCCCGCACCTCGACCTAGTCCCCCACAAAACCATAAAGACACCCAACGTATGGCCTCAGCTGATCAGGGGACAGCTGCAGCTTGTTGAACGTCGGCCAGAACATGACGTCTGCTGAGCTTCCTTGGTCTACAAGCACCCTGTACACTCTTCTTCTTGCTGTCACGAGGGAGATGACCACAGGATCGTTGTCGTGGGGTACAACATCCTACAGATCCGCCCTTATGAATGTGATATCCACCTCGGGGAAATGGCCTTCATTCACTGAGTCTACAGCCATCACTGAGCGTGCATACCTTCTTCTTTGCGACGCGGAGCACCCTCCTCCCGAGAAGCCCCCCGCGATTGTCCTCACTTCCCCGTGCACAGGGATTTCATGTTGCTGATCACCTGCCTGGGACCCCGAAGCGCGATCACCTTGCCCCTCCCGCAGGTAATGGGCTAGGAATCCTGTCTTCACCAATTCAGCGAGTTGATGCCCCAACGCCAGGCAGGTGTGGAGTGTGTGTCCATAAGCCTGATGGAATTCACACCACTCATCCTTCTTCTTTCCAAGTACCTTGTCAGTTTTCTTTGGTACTCGGAGTCTTGCAGCCACGGCAGGGATGGCGATCAGCTCTGCCAACTCTACCATGAAATCATACCTGGGGGGTGCGTTGCTCTCCCTTGCACGCCCCCTGGCCTGGTCCTTCCTGGGTGCATAGGGACGAGACCTTCCCTGCGCCTTCTTCCCTTCCTTGGCCTCGTGCACCCGCTCCTGTTGTTGCTGCTTCCCCTGACCTCCGCACGGCATCGACGGTGCAGCACTGCCTCTCTTCTCAGAGACCTCTGTCTCTGCTACTATGTGCGCCACCGCGCGTCGCCGAATCTCAGCGAAGGTGGCAGGGTGGCTCCTGATGAGTGATTCACTGAAAGGACCAGGCAGTACGCCTTTCTTGAATGCATGCACCAGCATGTTCTTGTCCTTGCTGGGCAATCTCACCACCTGCGCACCAAAACGATTGAGGTAGTCCTTCAGCGACTCCCCCTGGTACTGACGTACGTCAAACAGATCATAGGACACCACCGGTGGCGCTCTGTTGATGATATACTGCTCCGTGAACAGCTTCGAAAACTGATGGAAAGAGGTGATGTGGCCCTCTGGCAGGCTCACGAACCACTCCATAGCTATTCCGCTCAGTGTACTCATAAACATTTTGCAGTACACAGCGTCTGAGCCTCCAGACAGCATCATCTGAGTGTGGAAGGCTGTCAGATGTGCTTCTGGATCTTCCGCCCCCGTGAATGACGCCTTCACTCCCACCAGGTTGGGAGGCACCACTGTGTTCATGATCTCGGGGGAGAAAGGCATAGGGAATGCTCTAGGAGGCGATGGCGGCATCGACGTCCTATCTTCGACTGCGCGCTCCTTCTGCACCTGCAGTTCCCTATGCAATTCTTCGTTTATACGGTTCAACTCTTCATTTCTGCCCTGCGATGCAGTCAGCTCTGCACGCATCTTCTCCTGCTCCGCTCTCGATGCCGCGACATTATCCTGCAGCGCGCATCATCTCCATGACCTGCGCCATGGTAACAGCTCCTTCTTCAACAGATGGCGCGGGTGTGGTTTGTCTGGTTCATCTACTCATCTTTTCAGCAAATCCTTCGACGAAAACTTCAAGAAACTTCAAGAAACTTCAAGAAACCTCAAGAAACTTCAAGAAACCTCAAGAAACTTCAAGAAACCTCAAGAACTGCGATGTGGATGGGAAGAAGATTCACACGGGCCCCACGGTGGGCGCCAAATGATCCTGCCGCGGACTTGAACGTGGAGTATGTGCCTCGTCACTCCTTTGTCTAGCCTTCTGCAACTGCGCGTTCTGCAAGAACACCCCAAGAACCTTCTCTGGAACTCCCAACGATGCCTGCAAAACAACACAGACGACGCCTCTAGCGGCCGTGTGCACTCCGACGCTCAAGTCAGGCAACAGAACCACCAAAAACTCTCTCTGAATCTCTCTGTGAGACTTGTGTGTGCTCAGATCCACTTTCTCTCTCTGTAACTCTGTAAAACTGTAAAAACTGTAAAACGTGTAAAAACGTAAAACTCGTGTACCTTACATGACGTGGAGTGCTTTTATACCTGGGCCGCGCCTCTCTCTCAGATGGTGACACGTGGAGGCATGCAACTTGCATCTAACCGTACGCGTGTCACACCTGAAGGGCCTTGCGCTTTTCTCTGTGCGCCTAAGTTATCCTCTTGCAGAGTAACTTAGTGCGTTTCTTGCCTCTGAGTGAGTCGCATGCTCCCAGGAGAACACCAGGTGTGGCTGGTCTAGGCACACTCACCAAGCGCTGCATCCTGCATGCATGACCTCACCGCACAGTGCCATGCACGTAATGGGTTAAAAGAGTCACTGATCACTGACCAGCTTACTAGCTCTCTTGTACCATCCACATGCACGACCCTACTGGCGAGCAACTCTTCTTCTTATGGTTCGGAATCAGGCGAGGTGCATGCGTAACGCTCTCGCTGGGAGCCTGGGTCCCAGCTTAACTGCGTGTTAGCAAGAAACCCCGATGACCATGAACCGATGACTGATCAGTGCTTCTTGCGTAACGCTCTCGCTGGGAGCCTGGGTCCCAGCTTAACTGCGTGTTAACAAGAAACCCCGATGACTGATCAGTGCTTCTTGCGTAACGCTTTCGCTGGGAGCCTGGGTCCCAGCTTAACTGCGTGTTAACAAGAAACCCCGATGACTGATCAGTGCTTCTTGCGTAACGCTCTCGCTGGGAGCCTGGGTCCCAGCTTAACTGCGTGTTAACAAGAAACCCCGATGACTGATCAGTGCTTCTTGCGTAACGCTCTCGCTGGGAGCCTGGGTCCCAGCTTAACTGCGTGTTAACAAGAAACCCCGATGACTGATCAGTGCTTCTTTACTTCTCGAGCTCTGCCTCCAAGCGCTCATCTAGGCACTGATGTGCGGGTGGTGGTCACTTAGCAACTGACCACCGATCACCGTTCTGAGTGATCTCCTCCCTGATTCACCTGCTATCTCATTCCACGTGTCACCCTGTGAATGGTTCACGTGGTCATCTGCTGCTGACGTGATCGACTACCGATGACCGACCGGATCACATACAAATGGGAATTATTTTATTGACTAAATTTTTTTTTTCTGTATCATAGGGAATGGAATTCCAGCTTGCACTATATAGCACTGAATAATCGAACACCAATTCACAAAACACTATTATAGTTATAGAAATAAGCAACTGATTATATATAATCAATAATATCTAAATTATAAGTGTATTATTAGAAGTATTTCTATTTATTCATTCCCGTATCATATCTCTGTTATTGGAATATATTAAATATATTTTATTTATTGTATTAATCCTCTTTTCTCAATATAAATAAAACATACATACTAATGGTTTCAGCTCAATGTTTCTATCTTTCCTAGAGGTTAATAAAAACAACAGGGTAAACAAAAGTTTCAACACATTTAGTACAAGAATGAAATTATATGTAAACAATTTTCTATCAGACATTTTCTCATCAAAATAAATCCAACCCACCTTGAAAATAGACTTCTTTACTTCTTCCACCTTCTCTTCCACATCCTTCCTGTGCTTCTTGTCAATTTCACTCATAGAATCAGCCCATTTGATCTTCTCTTGGATTGAAACAAGCAGACTTTCTGATGTAGACAGCCTATGTTTCCCATTCATAATTAATTTTAGTATTTGGAAGATAAACACCATAGATTACATCCCAAAAATTAGCACTCTATATAAAATACCAAATTGAGACATTCTAAACAAAAGAAACAAGAAATAGAATATTCAAACACAAATTTAAGTATCAAAAACTGTATATAAAATACAAATTAAATTTTGGACAAGTATACAATATGAACTTCAGACCAACTTTCAACTAAGATTGGATGCTAAACAGACTTAATATTTTTATAAAATGGTCAGTCCAAAAATCCAAAAGCTTTATGTATTGAAGCAAGTTCCACTATTCAAGTCATCCAACATCACAAAGCAAGATTAATATCAAACCTAGAAATTTGAAATTTCACACATAAATACAAATCTTAGTCTTAGATGACTATATATAGGTAGTTTCTGTTTATTATTCTGGTGCTTTCTTCAGGAGATATTTAGTCCTGCAACAAGAACATGAGTATCTTCTCCACACCGGTTTAGTATCATATTCATATCCTATTCTTTGAGAATTAAAAACACAATGATGAGGCATATGCCCCTAGATTTGGATTAGGCAAAGGCAAAAGTAACGAATTGGAGTGAAAAGAAATAGAAACATGAAATGGTGGAAGTGGAACATGTATGACGTTAAGTGAATGATGATGCAGAACATGATTAGATTTGTGTGCAGAAAAAGAAATAGAGGAGAGAATCCCATTACCTCTCGTCAAATTTGGAATCATAAAGGGGTTTCACAAATTATATGACTCTTATCACGTAATCTTCTTCAGTGAAGAGTCGTGCTCCACAAATTACAAATTGTTAGAGTTAATTTATCAAACCATTAAGACAGCAGACCGGAATGAAATTCACCACAACTGAAATCTCTAAGACCCAAAAATCAACAGAAGAAAACCATACCAATCCAGTCAAATCAAATGAGAGAAAACTGGATAAATCGAACTCAGAAAGAATGTCATGAAAGAAGTAGAAAGGGAGCAACCAACCAACATCCCAGTTCTACATTTTACATTGAAATCAAGGTTTTAAAAAACAATTAAGTAGAAACGAAACGAAACGTAATTTCCCACAATATCAAGCAACGAAATGAGATGGCAAAAAAAAACCTGAACAAGCTACCTTGCTGAAATGCAAATGTCGTAGAACTCCGCCCTCCTTCCACTACCTCCAGTGCCACCACATGAAATAGGGTTGGTTAGATTGAAATGAAATACCGCCACCACATTACTCAAGCAGATCAGAACAATAGTGAGAACAAACCTAAACAAATCCTTGCACGGATGTGCCGATGGTGGACAGAGGAGTGATTATTAGGGTTTCGCGAAGGTCAGAGGAACAACCTTGCGCGGAAGCTGCAATGGCAGACAGAGGAGTGAGCGTTAGGTTTCGTGAAGGTCAGAGGAAGGGTTAGTGAAGTTTGCATGAGGGTTTCGTGAAGTGATGGCAGAGCCTCCAGCCATACACAACCACATAATAAGGAGGATAAAGACCTAGAGGTTATTTTGGGATTTACTTGTAAATATGGGTCTAATTGTGTTTTTGTTTCTTTTTGTTGGCCCATTCAAGAGGAGAACTCTAGGGTGAAGGAATGTACAAACATATCCAAGAAGACCTCCAAGTCATCAAAACATAAACTAAAGCTTTGGTCAGAAGAACACAAGAAGACTGAGTTCCTGCTGACTAGTCAATATTATTTTTGGGCCAAGCTTTAGCTTAAATAAATTGTATAAAGTTGTTTAGGATTTCATGGGCCATGTATTGGGCCTAGTAGCATAAAATAATTGGACCAAATATTTGGGCCAAGTAGCATAGGTTTTTGGGCTTGTATTTGGGCCAATAGTAAAATATGACTAGTTAGGGTTAAAAGTGACTAGTTAGGGTAACAATTGGGCTTCTTTGAGCCTAATGTAACCCTAAAACGTCTAGGGTATATTGGAGGACGAAAATCACCTTGGCATGGAGCACATGGACATCCACATAGCAGCCTAGGAGTGGAGAGGATTTAGCATGGAAGGTGTGAGCTAAAACATGGAAAGCATGACTCCACATGGCACCTTCTCATTGGAGAGTTTTATTTTGAATTTTCAAATTTTGGCTCCAAAATGTTCAGCCCTCTCTCCTATATAATGAGGTGCTTGGCTCATGTAAAGGAAAGATTAATTTGAGTGAAATTGCTGTCAACTTTGTGCCAATTATCACTCTTGTCACCTACCTATAGGATAGACACCTTAGTCTTCATTATTCATCTTTTCCAAGTGAGATGGCCTCACCACTCACTCTCCACACCTAACACTTCACCTTCAAGGAAACCACAACTCCTAGGAGCTCTTTGCACATCTTCAACCATAGCTTCCGCCACCTTCAAATTCATTTTCAGCTCATGGAAGAAAGCACTCAAGCTAGGCTACATCAAGTGGTATCTAGAGCCATGGTTCTTCAAGAGCTAAGTGTCTTCTTCTAATTTTTTTTTATTTTGTGTTGTTCTTCATGTTTCCATGTTGTTCTTCATTAGATCCTTGAATGTCTTGCTGTTTTTTGCAATTTAATTTTGATTTGAATGCTGTTTGGATGAATCCAATCGGTAGAATGTGTTCAACTTGTTCTTGAGCTTCTAATTTCAATTTTGTGTAGGATTCTTGTGTGTTTTGGTGTGCTATTTGATTTTATTAGGATTTTGAGTCTTTCTTGCACATTTTAATTGGTTCAATCTGTTTTAATCTGAGTCATTTTGATTTTGAGATCTATACATGTTTTGTCAAGTCATGTTTCTCCAACAAATGTCATCAAATCCTAGTAGTACTTTTCTTGATTGATTTTGTTTCTTGATTTGATCTTGAGTCCAGTTTTTAATCTGAATTGTTTGATCCTTTGGTGCATTTTTCTTTTAGATTTGAGTTCATATTTGTGTGATAGAACCACACAAATTCTTATACAATCATTCTATTGTGTCTATGCAAGTTTTCAACTCTGTTTTTAATTCCAGATTAGGATTTCTAAACTGTGCTGGCTGTTTTTCATTGTGAAAATTAATTCCACTGGAGAAAAATTCTGGAAATCTGGATCTGAGAAGTTTGCATAGCGTACCTAAGGTTCAAATCACACCTTGGCACATGTGATTTCCTGGAACCCACTATGACCCGACCGACCGACCTCTACCATGCCAACCTCAGACCTTGGACGACATCCGAGGTCTGACCACTATGAAATTTCTATTACAAGCTCTTTTCGTTTTAAATAATAACATATTCAGAAATCATTTAAAACATACTACTTCTATCCCAAATAAATTTCTAGATCCTTACAGATTTCAGCGCCAAAATTTGGTTAACATCTTGAAGTATCTGTGTTTAAAATTTCAAATTCAAATTTGAAAAATACAGCTTAGCTTAAATCGTGTAAGTCACGTTTTTTTGACACTTAAATTCCAGTAGTTCAGTTTTGGTTTTTGTAATCCAATTCTAGTACCTTTCCCTAGGTTCATTTTGTGTGCCAGCTTTGTTGATTACCTTATTTTGCTTGATTGTCAATTTTTCTTCAATATTCCTTCTAGTTTTGTCACATTTAAATCCCTTTGCTGTTGTCCAAATTTAAATTGAGCTTTTGTTGCTTTAATTTTTGTTGACCTCTTAAGTGGTGGAAGTTTTCAAAAGGTGCTTGTAAAGTTTGGAGCTAACCTTTGTGGTGAGTGCCATTTTTACTCAGTAGGTGCTGAATTGATTACTTTAGTGACTATCCTAAAAGAGGTAAAGCAAGAGTGCAGCAACAAAAATATACAAACATACATCAAAGAGAGGAGTGCAAAGCAAAAAGGAGGAGTACCAAAAAGAAAAGGAAGCATAGAATAGGATTCTAAACTTTTGTAATTCAAAATTTCCATTGTATTTCTTTTGAGTTGTAAGTTGTTAAACATTCAATAATTAGTGGAATTAATCACGCCAATTAGACGGTGAGTGTGTCTTCAAAGGTTCTAAGTGCCAAAGAAGCCTCACCTTAGGAATTCGCCTAGTTTAAATGCTTTTGAATTAGAGTTAATTGTTCATTGTGATTAATTGTTTTTTTTAAGTAATTTCGTTTTCTTGTATTAAAGCTTGTGTTTTCATTCTTGCTTGTGCTCTAAGTGAATTACTTAGAGAAAGGTTTGTGAAAGTCTTGAAGGATAGAACCTGGCTAGGAAAGGCTTGGTACTTAAGTGATCCAAGTGATCCACCTCCCTTTCCTGGGAATCTACCTACATTACTCCACCTATCTTTCTTGTGGTAAATTGCTTTTAACACATAGCTTTAATCATGTCTACTCATTCTCCTAACTCTAGTGAAGATGATAGAAAGTCAATCAAATCTCTTTTAAAACAATTAGCACAAGACTTTCAACCGGCAAGAACATTTGGCGCCCACCGTGGGGCCGGAGTAAAACAAGGTCCCATACACGAGAGTGAGAGTAAAAACCACAGAAGATGAGGAATACAAGACACGGGTCCGTCCCACCAAATGGAGGCGACAACTTTACCATGCAACAACTCATGGAAACGATGCGCGCCCTCCAGGAGACGGTGGCGGAGTCCATAGCGCATCAGGCGCGTATGCAGGAGGACCTGGCCGCCTCACAGGCCAGGAATGAGGAGTTGCACCGAGCAAATGAGGAGCTGCGCTTGAATCTGCAACACATGCAACAAGCTGGAGATCATGGGGAAGATGATCGGGCTCCACCAATGCCCCCAAGGGCCTTTCCCATGCCTTTCTCCCAGGCGATTATGAACACGGTGGTCCCAGCCACCTTTGTAGGGCCTAAGACCGTGTTCACCGGGAAAGAAGACCCTGAAACACATCTCACTGCTTTCCATACACAGATGATATTGTCAGGAGGGTCTGACGCAGTGCACTGCAAGCTTTTTATGGCCACATTGACAGGAACGGCGCTAGAATGGTTCGTGAGTTTTCCCGAGGGACATATCACCTCCTTCGCGTAATTCTCCACGCTGTTCAGGGAGCAGTATCTTGTCAACAGGGCCCCTCCTCCAGTGTCTTACGACCTTTTCGATGTAAGGCAGCACCAGAGGGAGTCCCTTAGAGATTACCTCAACAGGTTTGGGGCGATGGTGGTAAGGTTGCACACCAAGGATGAAGATATGGTGGTGCAGGCCTTCAGGAAAGGCGTATTACCAGGGCCTTTCAGCGAGTCTTTGATCCGCAGCCGCCCCAAGACCTTCGGCGACATAAAATGACGTGTCGTGGCTCACATTGTCGCTGAGGGAGAGCTCAACGAGAAGTGAGAAAGCGTAGTCTCATCAAGGCCCCAAGTGCCTAGTCGACCTCAACCCCTATGGGTGCACAAGGCGACCACAGAGAAGAAGGCTCAAGGAAAACAGAAGCCCTATGAGCCCCGAAAGCCCCAAACTAGGGCACGAGCCAAGGATGACGTGCCCCCTAGGCATGAATTTCTGGTGGAGCTGAAGGAGCTGATCGCCATTCCTAATGTGGCGGAAAGGTTGAAGATGCCCCCAAAGAGTGATAGGAGGTTGGGGCCAAACAAGAACGTCTGGTGCGAGTTCCATCAGGCCTTTGGTCACCCCATTCGCAACTGTCTGAACTTGGGCCACCAATTGGACGAGTTAGTGAAGAGTGGGTTCTTGAGTGACTACCTGAAGGAGGCACTAGGGGGCGAGGCGGTAGTTGTACCGAGGACAGACCAGGGGCACGAAGTGCCCATACATGGTGAGATCCACACCATATCAGGTGGGTTCTCGGGAGGAGGGTGCACTTCTTCGCAACGCAAAAAGTATGCACATTCTGTGATGGCAGTGGAGACATGCGAGGAAGATCACTTCCCAGACATCGACCTCGTTTTCGCAAAGGCTGATCGCCGAGATGTTATCCCCCACGATAACGATCCGGTGGTAATTTTAGTTATCACTGCCGCACGCAATGATGTGAGTTCATTATGAACCTTTCTTGGTTTGGGTTCAGTTGATATAGGTTTTATTGTATTCATAACACTTTCAAGAATTAGGATCAAAATTCTAAAGAACAATTAGTAGAGTTTCTACTCAAGAAAATAAAGGTTCATACTAAAAACACATGAATAGGTAACTTGTAGTGTAAGATAACAATGGAATATGAATGGGTAATTCAAGAACAGTACCAAACTTCAAAGGAAACACAAGAGCAACATAAGAACACCAAGAAAAAGTGAAAATACCAATTGAAATTCAATAGGAATTAGAAAATCACAAAGAAACTCATCAAAGAACAAAAACCCATCGATGGAAAACAAGAACAACACATGTATATGGAAACCCATGGTTTGGACGAAATTAAAACAGCAAGAAAACAAGGAAATAAACCAAACAAAGTGCAGAACAATGGCAGCAAATGAAAGGAAACAACTCATGGAAAAGATTGAACCGATTAAAAATGGAAAAACTACAAGAAAACACAAATGGGTATTTTTAGAAGATGAATAGAAATGACTTATGTGGTTGTAGTCTTTTGGAGATGTGCTTCACGCCACTTGTGTTAGGAAAGATGGCTTTAAACTAGAGGGGGGGTGAATTGTTTAAAGAGGTTTTCGCAAACTTTTACAAGCTAGAATGAATATCTTTCAGAAATCAAATGATTAAGGAATTCAGTTTGCCAAAACAGCAAGCAAAACAGCACTGCCAGGAAAACAATCGGTTGTTTCTTCGAAACAATCGGTTGTTTATACCAGCAAACAACAAACAAACTGAATTTAAAGAGTTAGGGATAGAGAGATTGTACACAGATGTTTATACTGGTTCACTCCAACCCAGAGCTACATCCAGTCTTCTCAGAACCCTGAGGAAATCCACTAAGCAATCACACCTTGATCACTTACACAACAACCAAGAGAATGACCTTGAAAACCTCAAGACACACACTCTCCTTGGCCAACACTAAGATTGCTGATCTTGAACCCCTCAAGAACACACAGCCAATCTCAACAACAATACAGAAAAGAAATGTTTCAGCAGATACACAGATTACAGTTGTTACAGATGAAGATCTGAAATCAATACAAGTAGAATCCTATTCCAACACTTTGATCAGTCTCTTTAGCTCTTAAGCAATCTCAGCACTTTGAAAACTCTCTTAGTAGCACTTTGTCAAAAGCATTCTAACCTTTAAAAGAGATTTTCTGAATTATATAAAAGGAAGTTTGTTTATTAAATCTTAACAAACCCATAAAAGCTTTCAGAAAGATTGGTCAAAGCATTTAATGACTGGAGCGTATTCAGTTTCAAATCATTTAAAGCTCAGTTAAAGAAAACAGTTTTTCTGTTATGGTTCCAAAACAAACAATTGGTTGTTTCCTCGAATCAATCGGTTGTTTTGTCACTTAACAGTTTTCTCCATTTAAAAATAGTTTTCAAACTTTCTCAAAACATCTAAGTATAAACGATCGGTTGTTTCGATAGAACAATCGGTTGTTTCAACTTAGTTTGAAAAACACTTTTGTTTTATCAAAAACTGAGATGCTAATTTCTTTGAGATTTAATCTAAGGTTGGATTACACTTTAAACTACCCCAGAACAAAAGAACAAAGCAGCACAGTAGCAGCAAGCAAGCAAAAGCTTCATCATCCTTCAAAGGATTTGGATTCTTCAAAACCTTGAACACCACTAGGTTCAACAATCTCCCCCTATTTGATGAAGACAAATCCCTGATGCTTGATCCCTAATGCTTGTGTTGTTCTGATTAAATCTGAAGCAGTTCCTGCAATTGAACTTTTAGCAGACATTGAACTTCTGATATTTTGTTAGAATATATATATACACAATTAAGGCTTAAACAATTAATATCAGTAAAAACATTTAACAAGTAAAAACAGCTAAAAGCAGTCTTAAACAAGCATAAGCAAACAAGCATAAATCTCCCCCTATTTGTCTTCACAAATAGACAAATATAAGAGATAAAACCAGAAATTGTTCATATTACATCAGAATTAAAACAGCAACACCAGAAGGAAAGAAAATAAAACCACACTTCAACAGCTACCAAAAACAATCGATTGTTTCGATAATACAATCGGTTGTTTTTCTTCATTCTTCCTTATCTCCAAACTAAAGATCAAAGATTTGGTTCTGGACAGCTTCAATTTTTTCATCCAGGCTCATGAACCTTGCATCCATGTCGTCAAACCTGGTATCAAACCTCTGGAAATTGCTAACACATAGATCATGGAGGTTTCTTTGGTTTTCAGCAAAGCTATCCAGCCTATTCACCATGAATCTTTCAAAAGGTGACATAGTTTGAATCCTTTCTTCTGGATGTTCAGCAGCAGCACTGGGTCCAGCATCTTGAAACCCTCTTGTTGGATCTTCATGTTCAACATCCATGTCTGCAGGTTCTTCTTGAGCAACACCACTAGAGGAGGCACCATGATCACCATCCTTGCTTACCCATTTTCCACCTATCTTTGTAAATCCCATCTTGCTGAGTGATCCATTATTCAACTCTTGAGTTGACTTGACCAGCTCAGAAGTTTCATCTTCAAGATTAACTTCAAAATAGAGTAGAAATTTAGATATCAAAACATCATAGGGATAGTGATAGTCACCCAACCTCATTGCTTTTTGCATGTGCTCTTTGATGATGTGGATCCAATTTAGTTTGATCTTCTTGGTGATGCAGAAGATATAAACCAGATCTTCTTCAGTCAAAACAGAATGGTTGCTCCCCTTGGAGTCAGAATCCATGTCACAATGAGAGCAAGCAGCCTCTCATCCAGTTTCAACACTCCAACTGAGCATGCACTCACTTGAGCTTGAGTGTTTTCCAAACAGCTTCTGTAAAACTGAATTTTGTTGAAATCCTCCACCACACCAAGATTGCCTTTGCTGATTCGTAGTCCAGAAAACTTGAGTCCAGCAACAGCAGCCCAAACCTCATGGGTTATCTCCATGTCCACACCTTTTACATGAGAAACTAGGTTGTTTCCCTCAAATTTCAAATTGGTGTAGAAGACATTCACCAAGTCTGGATATATGTTGCCCTTCATCTCCAGAAACCTTCTGAGATACTGATCTTTGAGAAGTTTCCTCACATTGTCCAGCTTTTGACTTTTCAGCCAATCAAAACTCACAACCTTGGGGTTGTTGATCTTCTTGAGACTTGTCTCATATCTATACTTTTCAATGAGATCCTTATCTCCAGAAAACCATCCTTCCAACCTTCCTCCAGACCTTACAGCCCTGGTTTTGATTCTTTTGGAAGTGGGAGGAGTTGATTCCATGGCAGCAGAGAGAGGATAGCACTTCTTCACAGAATTTTCTCAAGAGATGGTGCAAGAGATATTGCAAGAGATGTTGCAATTGGTTGTTCATCTGCACCTGATTTTATAACCATCCGAAAATCAATTTGTGATTAATTCCATTCAATGGGTACCTGATTTTCAAAGTGAGAAAGTTGTTCTGCACAGAAAATGTCAGAAAAAGAAACTGAAAAACACATGGTCTTTGACTAGTCATAAAGGCTCTTGAATTTCCAAGATTTTGGAATATATTCCTTTATGAATGTTGTAACCACTTTCTGAGCACGTTCAGCTTTCAATACAGATAGTTTGACCAAGATTCTCCCTTTTGAATTTGATCTGCAACGGATAGAAGAAGAATTCAAAATTAAATCAATTTCTTCATAGTGCTGTCAGACTCAAAACAATCGGTTGTTTCGAAGAACCAATCGGTTGTTTTTCTGCAGCAGTATAAGAACGTGATTTTGGAGATTTTAGCCATTGACAAAAACAGATTAAAGCATAATACATTTGATTAAAAGAGAATTAATCATAGGAAAGAACTTTGAAACAAATATTAAGAATAATTAAAGGAAAGTCTTATCCTTGTGTTGTTTCTTCAATGATCCAAATGCTTGTGGATCAAGAAACTTTCTCTTCACTGTTTTGTTCTTTTGCACAACATTGATTCAGCTTCAGTGACTTCCTTTCTCTTTAACAGATTGATCAAAAAGCCTCTTTTCCCTTTATCTTCCTGCATAAAACAAATTCAAGTAGCAAGATTTGGTCCCCTTACAAAATTGGGTCCATTTGGCTTCACTTTGCTGTTAGTACCATCACATTCCTTAGGAATCCATTTCATAAGACCTTTAGGAACACGATATTTTCTAATTTTACAAAATCTAACAGAATGGTCTTTCTTCATGCAGTAAAAGCATGTAACAATCGGTTGTTTCGATGATCCAATCGATTGTTTTTCTGTTTTTCTTAAAAAAGCTTTTGAAAACTTATCTTGCTTGTTCTGTGGATTGAAGCCTAAACCAGCCTTTCCAAAAACACAGTTTTGAGATGCCAAGACATTCTCAAAGTTTGATTTCCCTTTTGAAAGCTTGTCCACAGTTTCAACAAGATAATGAACCTTTTTCTCAAGATTTTCACAATTTGTGCAAATGAGAGTGTCACACTTGCAAGAGGCATTTTTGAAATGATTTTCCAGATTTTCAAAATCAATTTTTGCTTTTCTCAGATCCTCTTCAAGTGATTTAACTTTCTTCTCAAGCACATTGTTAAGATCTTTCAATCGATTGTTTGAAAGAACCAATCTATTAGCTTCTTCATGAGTTTCTTGAAAAGCTTCAAGTAATTCACAATAATTTTGTTCATTTAAGGAAGCACAAGAACTTACCTCACTTGAACTGCAAGCATCATCATCATCCTCAACTACTAAACATATGTTGGCTTTTTCATCTTCACTTGATGAAGAACTTGATGATGACACCTCATTTTCATCCCAAGCTATGTAGGCTCTTTTTGTCTTTCCTTTCTTCTCCTTGTAGCTTGTCTTTTTCTCCTTGCTCTTGTTGGGACAATCTGCCTTTATGTGACCTTGCTCACCACAACCAAAACAAGTATAGTTATTTGAATTTAAATCATTGGATTTCTTGTTTCCATACCTATCCTTGTTATTTTCTTTGTTGCGGTTTCTCTTTAGGAATTTGCTGAATTTTCTTGACAGCAAACTCAGATTTTCCTCATCACTATCATCACTTGAATCTTGTTTTCCCTTGTGTTTGGATGCTTTCAAGGCTATGCTCCTTGTGTGCTTATCTTGATTCTCTTGAACATTGAGTCTATTCATCTCTAGCTCATGTTCCCTAGGCTTTCCAAACAAAGAAGCAACACTTAAGGATGTTAGATCTTTAGATTCAGAAATTGTAGTTACCTTTGGTTGCCATGCTCTATCAAGACATTTCAAGATCTTGATGTTTAGCTCTTCTTTGTCAAAAGTCTTGTCTAGGCTCATAAGGTGATTGATGATATGAGTAAACCTTTTCTGTACTTCAGCAATTGTTTCACCTTTAAGCATTCGGAACATTTCATACTCTTGGATTGGAGCATGCTTTCTAGCTCTTTTAACTTCATTTGTTCCTTCATGAGTGACCTCCAAAGTATCCCACATTTCCTTTGATGATTTACATTGTGATACCCTGAAAAACTCATCAGAATTTAAAGCAGAGGTTATAATATTTTTGGCAATGCAATCAAATTTGGCCTTTTTGCTTTCTGCATCAGTCCATTGAGACCATGGCTTCTCAATGACAGAACCATCTTTTTCAAACTTTGGTATAAAAGGACCATTTTCAATTGCATCCCAAATTCCTTTGTCAAGAGATTCCATGAATATTTTCATTCTAACTTTCCAAAATTGGTAATTCAAACCACAGAACAAGGGTGGTCTGTTTATTGAAGCACCTTCCCCAAAAGGTAGTCTATCAGCCATTTTAAAAAGATTTTAGGATCAATTTGAATGACTTTCAAGAACCAAGCTCTTGATGCCAATTGTTAGGAAAGATGGCTTTAAACTAGAGGGGGGGGGGGGGGAATTGTTTAAAGAGGTTTTCGCAAACTTTTACAAGCTAGAATGAATATCTTTCAAAAATCAAATGATTAAGCAATTCAGTTTGCCAAAACAGCAAGCAAAACAGCACTGCCAGGAAAACAATCGGTTGTTTCTTCGAAACAATCGGTTGTTTATACCAGCAAACAACAAAGAAACTGAATTTAAAGAGTTAGGGATAGAGAGATTGTACACAGATGTTTATACTGGTTCACTCTGTAACATCCCGTCAAATCCTTTTCATATTTATATAGTGAAATAAAGGTAAAACAATAATATCGAAGTGAACATATATATATATATATGTAATGAAATTTCTCCTCACAGGGAGTTTAATACATATCCAGTCAGTTTCCAAATTTAAACAAAATACAGCAAAATAGAAAAACAGGCGATCTCCTAACAGAAACAGAAAACAGGCGATCTCCTAACAGAAACAGAAAACAGGCGATCTCCTAACAGAAACAGAAAACAGGCGGTCTCCTTCCGGCGACCACTCACTGAGGAGCTCTACTTCCTGCAACATCATCTGCTCCCGTGCAAATATACACGATCATCACAGGTTTAAGAAAAACAACCACAGAACAAAAACGCAGGGTAAGCTAGATATTTTTAAAAACTTTAAATATGAAACTTTATATCAATAGAAAGCATAAATCTTCACACCATTCATAATCTATATCAATTTCAACCATCAACATCCCCATATTCCACAAACTCGTCAAGTGTCTATTCAATACATTCAATACTCATGGTTCACACGTCAGACTTTCCACTGACTCATAACATATACTTCCGGAAGACTCGTGCGTTGAACTTAGCATCCAGAGACCTGCACCTGTCATACCACACCACTGTGAAATCCACACAGGGTCGCTGTGAAATCCACACAGCCATGCGCATAAACATAATCTCAATATCATCACTCTCCCGGTATGACAGGGTTAATTCATATAACAGGTCAAGTTAGTTATCTTTCAAACAACTTACCCATACATATGAACCTCCTTCGACTCTCAACAACTGAATAACTTCATCTATGTGATTCCATTATATCAGCAGAGTCAGGATCGTCTCATTCACAGGATACTTACTGATCAATACACTCTAATACCAATCTCAACACGGTATTTCCTTTCCTGAAAATACTATGTCTTGATTACAATTTCACATTCATCCAGTACATCATACCACAGTTCATATTTTCAAATATCATATGCATTTCAATCTCAAACAAGTTTAAAGCGACACTAAAACAGGGGAGTTCGAAATCAACATTAAAACCGGCGATCACGTCACCCCACACATAAAAACAGAGCATCGTGAAAAAGAATATGAAACCGGCGACCACGTCGCCCTCACTTCAGAACCTACTCGCCTAAAGTTTTTATAAACGAAAATGCTAGCTTCCCTTACCTGGACTTGCGTAGAATCTCACTACGAGCTCCAACCCAACGCGATTCAAGGATGCCTTAACTCTGTTTCACGGCTTTGATCAGAACACTTGCAAAGCACAACGTCAGGAATCCAGGGGCAGTCGCCGATCTTCAACTGGTGCTTGAGGATGCCTGAATCGCAGCGCGAAGGAGAGGAAAGAGAAGGATGAAGGTAAACTCACTCTGTCACTCTTGAACCTCTGCAACATTCTTTGCCTCTCAGAAGTGAGTTTTTGAATCTAAACCAACTTGTCCACAAATGCCGCTGCCACCACCCACTCTGCAGGAAAGCTTGCGTGCACACTTCCTTGAACATTATGACCATGTGGGTCTCTGCGCATACCAACTCTCTGATGCTACTATTCTGAAACACCCTTTCTGTCTAAGTGTCGCGCATGCAGGACGTCTCATGCTGGGAGCCTGGGTCCCACCTTATCTGTGTGAAACACGACATCGCGCGATAACCTTCCACCGATGACTTCTCGCGCGATGACTATCCACTGATGTCTCATCCTGGTGGACGACCGATGTCTCTCCCTGGAGGACGACCGATGTCTCTCCCTGGAAGACGACCGATGTCTATCCCTGGCGATGACTGCATGTCTCTCGCCCTGGCGATGCCCGCATGTCTCTCGCCCTGGCGATGCCCGCATGTCTCTCGCCCTGGCGATGCCCGCATGTCTCTCGCCCTGGCGATGCCCGCATGTCTCTCGCCCTGGCGATGACTGATGACACATCGCCACGCCTTGCTGAAGGTTCTTCATCCCACTATGTTACGTCCAAGGTATCACCTCCACATGACTTGGTGACGTCGGTAGCTTCACATTTCCACGAATAGATCAGCACTACTCCTCGTGCGCCCATGCATGCAACACTAAGGACGATCTCTTATGCTCAAGCATAGAGTTTCGCATGCACAGTGTATCTAAGGCTTAACCCACACCTTGATACGCGTGGTTTTTGGAACCCACTATGGTTGATCCAGTATCTTGACCACATACTAAGTGCACTTTCGGCGATCATGTACACCATAGGTGATTGGTGATCATGTGCACCATAGGCGATTGGCGATCATGTGCACCAAAGAAGTCGGAGATCGCCTCCGTCATCAACAACGGCGATCTTGTAGACCTCTAAGCTACACTTTCCTTCCTTTTTATTTTAAATAAAAACATACTTAGAATTCACTTAAAATATATCACTTTCATTCCAATAAAATTTTCTAGGTCCTTACACACTCCAACCCAGAGCTACATCTAGTCTTCTCAGAACCCTGAGGAAATCCACTAAGCAATCACACCTTGATCACTTACACAACAACCAAGAGAATGACCTTGAAAACCTCAAGACACACACTCTCCTTGGCCAACACTAAGATTGCTGATCTTGAACCCCTCAAGAACACACAGCCAATCTCAGCAACAATACAGAAAAGAAATGTTTTAGCAGATACACAGATTACACTTGTTACAGATGAAGATCTAAAATCAATACAAGTAGAATCCTATTCCAGCACTTTGATCAGTCTCTTTAGCTCTTAAGCAATCTCAGCACTTTGAAAACTCTCTTAGTAGCACTTTGTCAAAAGCATTCTAACCTTTAAAAGAGATTTTCTGAATTATATAAAAGGAAGTTTTTTTATTAAATCTTAACAAACCCATAAAAGCTTTCAGAAAGATTGGTCAAAGCATTTAATGACTGGAGCGTATTCAGTTTCAAATCATTTAAAGCTCAGTCAAAGAAAACAATTTTTCTATTATGGTTCCAAAACAAACAATCGGTTGTTTCCTCGAATCAATCGGTTGTTTTGTCACTTAGTTTGAAAAACACTTTTGTTTTATCAAAAACTGAGATGCTAATTTCTTTGAGATTTAATCTAAGGTTGGATTACACTTTAAACTACCCCAGAACAAAACAACAAAGCAGCACAGCAGCAGCAAGCAAGCAAAAGCTTCATCATCCTTCAAAGGATTTGGATTCTTCAAAACCTTGAACACCACTAGGTTCAACAACTTGGAGGTTGGTTCTTCCAAGATGAGTGAGAGGTGCCGCCACTTGAGAGTCTCCAAAGCTCACAAGATAAGACATGGAGGAGAAGAAGAGACAAGTCTCACAAACTCACTCTTTCTCAATTTCAAGATAGTTTCTTTACTTCTAACTTTCAACTTTTTTATTATTAAGAACCAAGCACTCCTATTTATAATAAGGAGGGCTGGACATGTTACAAAGGGGAAGGAGTGGGAAGAGTCACTCTTCTAGCTCCTTCTAGTGCCTAAGAGAGAAAGGAGTAGAATAGTCACTTTTTCCACTTTTTCCTAAAGAAAGTGCCTAAAATGCCTTACATTTAGAGGTTGCTTTTTGGTTTTCTTCTTTGGCATACTCCTAAGGCTATTTCTATATTATTTACAAATTTATACAATACTATTTACAAAGATTTATTTATACTACTATCTTTTGAATTTTCAAGAGAACCTAAAATGTTCTACTTTTTAAGAAGACTAGTAAGAAGAATTTTAAATGCTTGGGTGGATGGCCTCTTCCTCCATTAGTTAAATCCTCTTCTACATGATCTCCATCATGCTCCCCGGGTTGGAGAGAATTCGTCCACGAATTCAGAATCCCTGCATATAACAAAGTCAGTTTGCTATCAAATAAAGTAGTTGATGATAATAAAGACAAACCTGACTTAGCATTATGAATCATTGGGATGTTGGAAAAAGAAGTCCTATAGACAAACCATGTTGGGAAAAAATGTGTGGGAATGATTATTTTCTTTGGAAAAATTCCCTTTAAAGGGTAAAAACCATTAGTAGGTATGGAAAAATCATCCCTAACATTTTTCAACCAATATGGAGTGCAAGTAGGAACTTTTGGTAATGAAAAAGACAAAGAAGAAGAATACCTTGGATGCTCAAATTGAGGCATAGCATGTGTCAAAAAGATTGATTTAGTTGATAAGGTATTATGACTCATTTTATCATTTTCTTCTTTTTCATTTTCTCTTTTATTTTTCATTTTTTATTGGTCCTCATGAACTTCTTGTGGAGAGAGGGGTTTTAAGGTAATCTTGCGCCCTTGGAAGGAAAAAGACATTATATTGGTGAGGCCATCATGTAAAACATGTCTATCAAATTGCCAAGGCCTCCCTAAAAGAATATGGGTTGCTTCCATAGGCACAACATCACATAAAACCTCATCTTTGTACTTTCCTATTTCAAAATTTATGAGGACTTGTTTATTAACCGTGATTTGTCCCTTTTTAGTAAGCCATTGGAGCTTATAGGGCTTGGGATGAGAGATAGTGGGTAAAACAAGCTTCTCCACCACTCTTGTACTAGCCACATTTGTACAACTACCCCCATCAATTATCAAGGAACATAACTTTTTGTTGATAAGGCACCGGGTATGGAAAATATTTTCTCTTTGGGTATCATCCAAAGGTTTTTGAATTGTGCCCATCATGCGCCTTATCACCAATAAGTCACCTTCACATGGTATTTCACATTCATTATCACTAGAGCTAGGGGAAGGGGAGTTAGATTTAGAAAAATTATCACTATGTTCACTTACAACTAAACCCCCTTTTACCATCATGGTTCTTTTTGTTGGACAATTTGCGGCTATATGACCATAACCTAAACACTTAAAACATTTCTTACTTGAGGTTTTGGTTGGTGATTTAGAAATAGAAGAATTATGAGAGTCCTTTTGTTGAGTGGATTCTTTTAAAGATTTGGAAGGAGTATCAAGTTTTGAAATGTGATTTTTACCCTTCCAAGTTGAGGTATAGAAACCATCATTATGAGTTTTCTTAAAAGAATTTTTCTTCAAAATTTGTGATTCAACCTTGATGGCTAGGTGAACCAATTTTTCCAAAGAAGTGTACTCATAAAGTTCTACAACATTTTGAATATCTTGTCTTAATCCACTTACAAAATGAGCCATCTTAGATTCTTCACTTTTATGCATGTTAATATGAGTTAAAAGCGTTTCAAGTTCTTTATAATAAGCATCCACACTAAGCGTGCCTTGATGAAGCCTTTGGAGCTTCAACAAAAGGTCTTTCCTATAATGTGGAGGCACAAATCTAGCGCGCATGCATTCTTTCAAATCATTCCAAGAGACCACGGGAGGCCTCTTGTTTAGCCCAATGTCCATAAGAGTTTTATGCCACGATTGCATGGCATAGTCCGAAAATTCTAAGGTAGCTAGCTTAACTTGTTGATCATCTTTAACCTCATGAATACTAAACACTTGTTCTACCTTAGCTTCCCAACCTAAGTAAACATTAGGATCATCTTCACCACTAAAGCTAGGTAATTTTACAAAAGGCATATAAGGCTTTGCCACATGTTGGCGCCTTTCTTCATAATGATGATGCCTCCTCCATTCAGTTTCCTCTTCATGTCCATGATAGTTGGAAGAAGTTCTTGATGAATGCCTTGAAGAATGGCGTCTTCTATGGTGTGTATGGATGGACCTTTCATTAGTCACTTCAAGCCTTTGCAATTTTTCTTCCAATTGTCTTATAGCTTCATCTTTTTGTGCAAGTGACCTTTTGGCTTCTTTTAATTCACCAAGAATGAAAGCTTTTTGTGGAGAGTGTGATTTGGAAGATTCACCACTTGAAAATTGAGCCATTTTCAAAACAGTACAGCAAACACAAATAGCAAACAATTAAAGAAAACAAGGTTAGAAAACAAGGAAATAAGTGGTGCGGTTTTGGTAAAAAAAAATAAAAAATTAAGGCACTCAAAATCACTCCAAGAAATTATACTTCCCTCAACCAAGCTTCTCTTGTGGAATGGAGTAACCTCAAATGAAACATGTCAAAGCACTCAACCACTCATCCAAAAATAACCACCACAAAACTTAAAGAACAATAAAAGACAAGCAAGAAAAAGATACAAAACAAGAAAGGGTAGTGCAAAAGGAAGACAAGATATATGACAAAACTTAAGAAATGAAAGACAAGCAATAAAAGGCACACAATAAGACTCAAAGAATACTCACTAAAATTTATAATCAAGAAAGAAAGTACAACTCATAAACTTGTCAAAATACAAGGATCAAAAGTTCCACAAAGTAGAAAACAATTTGCCAATCACTATGAATCCAACTTTGGTATGAAAATTAATGTGCAAAAGAATGAATAGATGCAAATACCAAATTTTTTTGAAGGATTTAAAAACAGAATTGGTTCTGTTTTGTTCTGTTTCAGTTCTGGTTTTTTTTTTTTTTTTTATACCAAAGGAAACTTATGTAGTGAAAGAACCATAATATGCATCATATGGAAGTTGAAACATCAATCAAATTGCACAAAAATTTTATGAAGGATTCAAGACAATTGAACACTTGAAATCAAATGTTTGGAACCTCTAATCACAAATACTAAAACAAATTCAAGAGAAACACAAACTTTCAAAATCAAAAGCAAGCAAGTAGAGACAAGATTTGGACACCTAGAACACTATGAACATAAAACTCAAAGCAAAAAGTATGATCAATGAAAAGGCACAACTAAAACATATTCAAACCAAACAAAAGTATGAATATAAGGTGCTGGAAAAACAAGAAACACGAAATTATAGGTGCTGGAAAAAAAAATTGCCCAAAAGTGTTTTTAGTATGAACCTTTGTTTTCTTGAGTAGAAATTCTACTAATTGTTCTTTAGAATTTTGATCCTAATTCTTGAAAGTGTCATGAATACAATGAAACCTATATCAACTGAACCCAAACCAAGAAACGTTCATAATGAACTCACATCATGAATAGGTAACTTGTAGTGTAAGATAACAATGGAATATGAATGGGTAATTCAAGAACAGTACCAAACTTCAAAGGAAACACAAGAGCAACATAAGAACACCAAGAACAAGTGAAAATACCGATTGAAATTCAATAGGAATTAGAAAATCACAAAGAAACTCATCAAAGAACAAAAACCCATGGATGGAAAACAAGAACAACACATGTATACGAAAACCCATGGTTTGGACGAAATTAAAATAGCAAGAAAACAAGGAAATAAACCAAACAAAGTGCAGAACAATGGCAGCAAATGAAAGGAAACAACTCATGGAAAAGATTGAACCGATTAAAAATGGAAAAACTACAAGAAAACACAAATGGGTATTTTTAGAAGATGAATAGAAATGACTTATGTGGTTGTAGTCTTTTGGAGATGTGCTTCACGCCACTTGGAGGGTGGTTCTTCCAAGATGAGTGGGAGGTGCCACCACTTGAGAGTCTCCAAAGCTCACAAGATAAGACATGGAGGAGAAGAAGAGACAAGTCTCACAAACTCACTCTTTCTCAATTTCAAGATAGTTTCTTTACTTCTAACTTTCAACTTTTTTATTATTAAGAACCAAGCACTCCTATTTATAATAAGGAGGGCTGGACATGTTATAAAGGGGAAGGAGTGGGAAGAGTCACTCTTCTAGCTCCTTCTAGTGCCTAAGAGAGAAAGGAGTAGAATAGTCACTTTTTCCACTTTTTCCTAAAGAAAGTGCCTAAAATGCCTTACATTTAGAGGTTTCTTTTTGGTTTTCTTCTTTGGCATACTCCTAAGGCTATTTCTATATTATTTACAAATTTATACAAGACTATTTACAAAGATTTATATATACTACTATCTTTTGAATTTTCAAGAGAACCCAAAATGTTCTACTTTTTAAGAAGACTAGTAAGAAGAATTTTAAATGCTTGGGTGGATGGCCTCTTCCTCCATTAGTTAAATCCTCTTCTACATGATCTCCATCACGCAAGGTGCACCGAGTGTTAGTAGATCAAGGAAGTTCGGCCGATGTGATGTTCTGGTCGACATTCAACAAGTTGCAGTTGTCTCCTGATCAGCTGCGACCCTACGTTGGCTGCTTGTATGGGTTCGTAGGAGACCAAGTGGAAGTGCGGGGATACATCGAGCTGAGGACCACTTTCACTGATGGAGTGGCCTCCCGCACAGAGAACATCAGGTACCTCGTGGTAAACGCCCCATCTGCCTACAACATGCTGTTGGGCAGACCAGCCTTAAACAGGTTAGGGGCCGTGGTGTCCACAAGGCACATGAAAATGAAGTTGCCTTCGATGGAGGGGATGGTGATAACCATCAAATCAGATCAAAAAGAGGTTAAACGGTGCTACGAGAATAGCCTCAAGACGAAAAGGGGAGTCTGCATGGTGACCACCTCACCACCAGGTGGAGGTGACGATGAAGCTGATATGCCCCGAGGTGACGTCGGGGTTGCACGAGCAGTGGTCGCCCGGGCGAAGAGACCTGAACCGACAGAGGAGGTGGTAGAGAAGGAGATCGGAGCAGGATGTTTAAGTTGGGTAAGTCCCTGCCTCAGGAAACCCAAGACCAGGTAGCAGGGGTCATAGAAAAGCACTTGGACGCTTTCGCTTCCCCCTCAGACATGCTAGGTATTTACCCTGACTTCCTATGTCATCGCCTGGCACTGAATCCCCAAGTCAGACCAGTCCGCCAGAGGAGAAGGAAGTTCAATGATGAACGAAGACAGGTCGTCAGGGAGGAGACACAAAAATTGCTCAAAGCAGGCCACATACGGGAAATTCAGTATCCTAAGTGGCTTGCGAATGTCGTTCTGGTAAAGAAGGCCAATGGGAAGTGAAGGATGTGTGTAGACTTCACAGATCTCAACAAGGCCTGTCCGAAGGACTCCTACCCTCTGCCCAACATAGATGCGTTAGTAGATAGTGCCTCGGGGTGCAAGTTACTCAACTTCTTGGACGCCTTCTCTGGGTATAATCAAATCAAGATGCACCCGATGGACGAGAACAAGACTGCATTCATGACAGAACTGTGTTGCTACTACTACACAGTCATGCCATTCGAGGCATATCAGATGTTGATGGACAAAGTCCTTACGCCCATGCTGGGATGCAATGTGCAAGCCTATGTAGATGACATGGTGGTGACGTCCCAGGCACGAGATCGGCACGTCGACGACTTGGAGGAGCTATTTAATACAATAGCAAAGTACAGGTTGAAGTTGAATCCAGAGAAGTGCGTCTTTGGGGTAGAAGCAGGCAAGTTCCTTGGTTTTCTACTTACGGAAAGAGGGATTGAGGCCAACCCAGACAAGTGTGTAGCGATCATAGCCATGAGGAGCCTAACATCGGTCAAAGAAGTGCAACAATTGATAGGTCAGATGGCTGCCCTCTCCAGGTTTGTGTCAGCTGGAGGTGACAAGGGCCACCCTTATTTCCAATGCTTAAGAAGAAATAGCAGATTTGCCTGGACTACAGAATGTGAGCAGGCTTTCCTCAAGCTCAAAGAGTATCTGGCCAGCCCGCCAGTCTTGTGCAAGCCTTAGCTTGGCGCACCCCTGCGGCTGTACTTTGCAGTCACAGAAAGGGCGGTGAGTTCTGTCTTGGTTCAGGAGCAGGAACAAAGCCAGAAGCCCATTTATTTTGTCAGCAAAGTTTTGCAGGGGCCGGAGGCGAGATACCAGGCCATAGAAAAGGCAGCCTTAGCAGTGGTGTTCTCGGCCAGGAGACTTTGTCACTATTTTCGAAGTTTCACAGTGGTGGTGATGACAGATCTACCAATATGCAAGGTCCTGCAGAAGCCAGATGTGGCGGGGAGAATGGTGCGTTGGGCAGTCGAGTTGTCAGAATTCGACATCCAGTATGAACCCAGGGGCCCGATCAAAGGACAGGTCTACGCTGACTTTGTGGCCGAGATGTCCTCAACCGAGGGCTAGCAGGAAGAACCCAGCTTCAAGTGGGTATTGTCAATAGACGGGTCCTCGAATCAGCAAGGTAGCGGAGCGGGGGGTGATCCTTGAAGGACCCAAGGGGTTGTTGATAGAGCAGGCCCTGCGGTTCGCCTTCAAAGCCAGCAATAACCAGGCAGAGTATGAGGCTTTGATTGCTGGGATGCTGTTGGCTAAGGAGATGGGAGCGCAGAGCCTTATGGCGAAAAGTGACTCACTGTTGGTCACTGGTCAAGTGGCAGGAGAGTACCAGGCCAAAGACCCTCAGATGGCCTCCTACTTGGAGTATGTCCAACGATTGAAGAGTTCGTTTGAAACATTCGAACTAGTGCATGTGCCCAGGGAGCAGAATGCCAGAGCTGACTTGTTGGCCAAACTCGCCAGCTCAGGCAAGGGGGGTAGGCAAAGGACAGTCATCCAGGAGACCCTGAGGGCGCCTCGTACTTATACAGCTGACAACTTGGTGGGAGTCCATCAGATCAGCCAGTCAGATGGTGAGAAGAGGAGTCATCGCTCGTTGACCCAAGAAACTCTGAAGAAACCACAGGTCAACGTATGCATGCTAATGGAGGTAGGGTCATCGCAAGTCTGCCTGCTGCAGAGTGGAGAGACATGGATGACGCCCTATAAGCGTTACATAGCTGATGGGATGCTCCCAGTAGAGCCGATGGAAGCAAGGAGGATAAAGAAGAACTCGGCCAAGTACACGCTCATTGAAGGCGAGTTATACATGTTAGGAATTATGGCTTTAAACTAGAGGGGGGGTGAATTGTTTAAAGAGGTTTTCGCAAACTTTTTGAAGCTAGAATGAGTTTATCTCAGAAACCAATTGATCAAGCAATTCAGTTAGTCAAAACAGTAAGCAAAACTGCACTGTCAGAAAAACAATCGGTTGTTTCTTCGAAACAATCGGTTGTTTTTATTAGCAAACAACAAACAAACTGAATTTAAAGAGTAAGGGATAGAGAGATTGTACACAGTTGTTTATACTGGTTCACTCCAACCCAGAGCTACATCCAGTCTTCTCAGAAACCCTGAGGAAATCCACTAAGCAATCAACACTAGATTACTTACACACAACCAAGAAAGTGACCTTGAACACCCTCAAGAAACACACTTTCCTTGGTCAGCACACCACACTAAGAAAGCTGATCTTGATCCCCTCAAGAACACACAGCTCTTCTTAGCAACAGCACAAACGAATGTTGACAGAATTACAAGGATTACACTTGTTACAGAAGCAATCTGAAATCAGTACAAGAGAATCCTATCTCAGCACTTTGATCAATCAAAACTCTAAGCAATCTCCAACTCTTAGAAAAAAAAAACTTTCTCAATTCACTTTGATTCTACTTAAACTCAAATCTGTTTTTCTGTATATATATAAAGAAGATGTTTGTAATCAAATCTTAATAAACTCTTAATTGCTTTAGAAAGATTGGTCAAAGCATTTAATGACTGGAGCGTATGAATTAAAAGCATTTAAAGCTCAGTCAAAGTCAAAACTGTTTTCTGTTATAAAAACATAACAAACAATCGATTGTTTCCTCGAATCAATCGGTTGTTTTGTTACTTAACCAATTTTCACACTTCAAAACAGTTTTCAAAACACCTAAGCTTAAACAATCGGTTGTTTCGATAAAACAATCGGTTGTTTTAACTCAGTTTGAAAAACACTTTACTTTGTTTGAAAGTTGAGATGCTTGAGCTTTAGATTCAATCAAAGGTTGAGTTACACAACTCAAACTACCCAGATCCTAACTAAACCAGCACAGCAACAGCAAGCACAGCAAAAGCTTCATCATCCTTCAAAGGATTTGGATTCTTCAAAACCTTGAACACCACTTGGTTCAACAATCTCCCCCTATTTGATGAAGACAAATCCCTGGTGCTTGTGTTGTACTGATTAAATCTGAAGCAGTTCCTGCAAAAAAAAATTTGTACCATCCAAAGCTTCTTACAGCAGCTAGTTAGATTATACCTCTTTTAACATAAAATTCAATCGGTTGTTTACACGAAACAATCGATTGTTTCTATCAGCAGCAGCAGAAAAACACTTTTATACTCAGAGATTTAAACATTTTTATGCAAATAAGATACAGATATACAAGTACCAATAAATCTCCCCCTATTTGTCTTCACAAATAAATTTTAACATGTACCAAACACAGATTTTAAGAGAGATTATTTAGATCAAGAATACCTAACTCATTTCTTAAGAAGAAAAACCTCTCTTTTGGCAAAGGCTTTGTGAAGATGTCAGCTAGCTGCAGTTTGGTCTCCACAAACTTTACTTCACAGTTCCCATTTTGCACATGATCTCTGATGAAATGATGTCTTATTTCAATATGTTTGGTCCTTGAGTGCTGGATTTGATTTTTGGTAAGATTGATTGCACTTGTGTTATCACACATCAAAGGAACTTTGCTGGTTTGTACACCAAAATCTGCAAGTTGTTGTTTGAGCCATAGGATCTGTGCACAGCAGCTACCAGCAGCTATATATTCTGCCTCAGCAGTAGAGAGAGCAACACATGCTTGTTTCTTGCTATGCCATGAGATTAGGCTAGAGCCAAGAAGGTGACAAGTGCCACTTGTGCTTTTTCTATCTAGCTTGCAACCTGCGAAATCAGAATCTGAATAACCAATTAAATGTATTGGAGAATGAGAGGGATACCATAATCCTACAGATGATGTTCCTTTGAGATATTTCAGAATCCTCTTTGCAGCTTTGAAGTGTGACTCTTTAGGATTTGCTTGAAATCTTGCACATAGACACACCGCAAACATGATGTCCGGTCTACTTGCTGTTAGATAAAGCAATGATCCAATCAATCCTCTGAATTTTATTTGATCTATACTCTTTCCAGCAGAATCTGCATCCATGTAGCAGCTTGATGGCATTGGAGTGCTTGCCTCTTTGCAATTTTCCATTTCAAACTTTTTGAGAATCTCCTTGCAATACTTTGATTGACTTAAGAAGATCCCATCCTTTGTTTGTTTAACCTGCAATCCAAGAAAGAAAGATAGTTCTCCCATCATAGACATTTCAAACTCACCTTTCATAGCAGCCACAAATTCTTCACACAACCTATCTTGTGTAGCACCAAAGATGATGTCATCAACATATATTTGCACAAGAATTATTTCTGCATATGACTTCTTGATGAAGAGAGTCTTGTCTACCATTCCTCTTTCATAGCCAAGAGATAGCAGAAAGTTGCTAAGCCTCTCATACCACTGCCTTGGAGCTTGTTTCAGACCATAAAAAGCTTTCTTCAACTTGAAAACATGGTTGGGATACTTGTGGTCTTCAAAACCCGGTGGTTGATCTACATAGATTTCCTCATTGATGTAGCCATTCAAGAAGGCACTTTTTACATCCATTTGGAAGAGTTTAAAACCACTCATACATGCAAAAGCCAGCAGCAGCCTCATAGCCTCCAATCTAGCCACAGGAGCAAAGGTTTCACCATAGTCTAAGCCCTCTTCTTGATTGTAGCCCTTGGCAACTAGCCTTGCTTTATTTCTTGTGATCACTCCTTCCTCATCTAGCTTGTTCCTGAAAACCCATTTTGCACCAATAATATTCATTTCATTAGTTCTAGGAACAAGAAACCATACCTCATTTTTTTCGAATTGATTTAGCTCTTCTTGCATAGCTTCAACCCACTTCTCATCCTTGAGAGCTTCTTCAATTGACTTTGGTTCAATTTGAGAGACAAAAGTTGTGTGTCTGCAGAAGTTTGAGATGGAGCTACGTGTGGAGACACCTTCCTTTATCTGCCCTATGATGTTATCCACTGACAGATCTCTGGGAATTCTCCACTCTTTGGGCAGCTCACTCTGTTGCAGAATTTCAATCGGTTGTTTCTGCGAATCAACCGGTTGTTTTTCTGCACAGATATCCAGCTTCTCCAAACTGATGCTCTGTTCGTCTTCCTCAGCACTGATCTTTGGGTTCTCACTGATTCTGCGATCTACCTCATCAAAGACTACATGAACTGATTCTTCTACAGTCATTAACCTTTTGTTGTAGACTCTATAAGCATGGCTTGTGAGGGAATAACCAATGAAGATGCCAAGGTCAGCTTTCTCATCAAATTTTCCCAAGCTTTCCTTTCCATTGTTGAGAACAAAACAGTTACAGCCAAAGACTTTGAGGTGACTGATGTTAGGCTTTCTTCCATTGAAAAGTTCATATGGAGTTTTCTTCAAAATGGGCCTTATAAGCACCCTATTCATCACATAACAGGAGGTACTCACTGCATCTGCCTAAAAATACTTAGGAAGTGAAGATTCACTAAGCATTGTCCTTGCAAGCTCTTTAAGAGACCTGTTCTTCCTCTCTACAACTCCATTTTGTTGTGGTGTTCTTGGAGCAGAGAAATTGTGTAGAATTCCTAACTTCTCACAGAACTTGACAAACTTCTCATTTTGGAATTCTCTTCCATGGTCACTCCTTATTGAGCCTATGTTACTGCCTTTTGTGTTTTGAAGACTTCTTGCTAGCTTTTTGAATGCAGCAAGGGCATCACTCTTTGACTCCAAGAACAAGGTCCAAGTGTACCTAGAGAAATCATCAACAATAACAAGAGCATAATAATTTCCACCAAGACTCATAGTTCTAGAGGGTCCAAAGAGATCCATGTGAAGGAGTTCAAGAGGTCTCAATGAAGAGACAACATTTTTGGTTTTAAAAGAACTTTTCACTTGTTTCCCTTTTTGGCAAGCTTCACAAATGTGATCCCTCTCAAACTTGAGTTTTGGCAGCCCAATCACAAGATCTTTTGATATAAGCTTGTTCAAATGATTCATGTGAATATGAGCAATTCTTCTATGCCAAAGCCAAGATTCATCTTGCTTGGATAGAAGACATCCAATTGAACATGGTGAAGAGATATCTAGAAGATACACATTATTAACTCTCTTACCTACCAACATTACCTCTTTAGTGTTGGGTAGACAGATTTCACATGTGTTTGCCTTGAACATCACTTGATACCCCTTGTCACACAGTTGGCTAATACTCAGCAGATTATGCTTTAGGCCTTCAACAAAGAGCACATCATGAATCACCAAGATGCTCTCATCTCCTATGGATCCTCTTCCAAGTATTCTTCCTTTGTTGTTATCTCCATAGGTGACATGACCCTCTTGCTTGAAGGATATTCTCAGGAACTTTGATTTGTCCCCTGTCATATGCTTGGAGCATCCACTGTCCAAGTACCAAAGCTGCTTTCTCTCCTCCAAGATTTCCTACAAAGAAAATTCTCAAGTACATAGGTTTGGTCCCCTTATGAATGAGGGTCCATCTGGTGTATACTCATCAACACAAGCCTTATTTTTCTTGGGAATCCACTTCATAAGCCCTTTAGGAACAACATGTTTTCTGATTTTACAGAATCGCACAGAATGACCTCTTTTCATGCAATAGAAGCATGTAACAATCGATTGTTTCGATGGTCCAATCGATTGTTTTTCTGGCCTTTTTGAAAAAGTTTTTGAAAATCTATCTTGCTGGTTTTGTGGATTAAAACCCAATCCTGATTTTCCAAAAACACACTTTTGAGAAGCTAGCACACTTTCAAAGTTGGATTGGCCTTTAGAAAGCTTATCCACTGTTTTAACAAGATAGTGGACCTTGTAAGGACCTGTAAAATTAAATTTGGAATAAAAGGGTATATTTTAAATGAATTCTAAGTATGTTTTCATTTGAAATAAAAAGGAAGGAAAGTGTAGCTTAGAAGACTATGAGATCACCGGTCGTCTACTACACATGATCGCCAGGGCGCGAGGCATGTGGACGTCGCCAGGGGCGAGAGGCATGCGGGCATCGCCAGGGCACGAGGCATGTGGACGTCACCAGGGCGCGAGAGGCATGCGGGCATCGCCAGGGCGCGAGGCATGTGGACGTCACCAGGGCGCGAGAGGCATGCGGGCATCGCCAGGGCGCGAGGCATGTGGACGTCACCAGGGCGCGAGAGGCATGCGGGCATCGCCAGGGCGCGAGGCATGTGGACGTCACCAGGGCGCGAGAGGCATGTGGGCATCGCCAGGGCGCGAGGCATGTGGACGTCACCAGGGCGCGAGAGGCATGCGGGCATCGCCAGGGCGCGAGGCATGTGGACGTCGCCAGGGCGCGAGAGGCATGCGGGCGTCGTCGAGGCGCGAGGCATGCAGGCATCGCCGGGTCGCGAGAGACATCGGTTGTCTTCCAGGGAGAGACATCGGTCGTTTGCCAGTATGAGACCTCAGTGGATAGTCATTGCGCGAGCGGTCATCGGTGGAATGTTATCGCGCGATGTCGAGTTTCACACAGTTAAGGTGGGACCCAGACTCCCAGCATGGCACGTCCTGCACGCGCGCCACGTGGACAAAAAGGGTGGTTCAGAATAGTGACATCAGAATGTTGGCATGCACAAGAGACAACTGTGGTCGTACTGTTCAGGGCAGTGGTTGGCATGCACAAGAGACAACAGTGGTCGTACTGTTCAGGGCAGTGGTTGGCAGGCACAAGAGACAACCGTGGCCGTACTGTTCAGTGAAACGTACACTCTGGCTTTCTTGCAGAGGGGGGGTGGTGGCAGCAGCATGCGTGGACTAGTGGGCTTAGATTTAAAAACTCACTTCTGAGAGGCAAAGAAGGTGCGGTGGTTCAAGAGTGAGTGAGTGAGTTACCTTCATCCTTCTCTTTTCTCTCCTTCACTCTGCCATTCAGGCCTTATCACGTTCCTGCTTAGCTATCGACGACTGCCCTTGGAGCACCTGGGAGTTTCTCTGCAAGTCCTACAAACCAGACGCTAAAACAGAGCTAAGGCATCCTTTAAGCTCGGTGGGTCTTGGAGCTCTTGGTGTTTTGCGCAAGTCCAGGTAAGGGAAGCTAGTCTTATTTCAATAAAAGCCGTAGAATTGCTGTTTTCTGAAGTGAGGGCGACGTGGTCGCCGGTTTCATATTCTGTTTCGTTGATGCTCTGTTCTATGTGTTTGGGCGACGTGGTCGCCGGTTTTAAATACAGATTTCGAACTCCCCTTTTTAGTGTCACTTTGAATTTGTCGAGATTGAAATGAAGAATGTATATGCTATTCGAAAACCTGATCGGTGGTATGCTTGTTGTTGTGATTGGAATCATTCATTTACGTGTTATATGATGTGTGGAATGCCGTGAATGTGGGATCAAGACATAGTATTTTCAGGAAAGGAAATACCGTGTTGAGATTTGGTTATGAAGTGTATTGATCTGTGAGTATCCTGTGAATGAGGCGATCCTGACTCTGCTGAGATAATGGAATCACATAGAGGAAGTTATTCAGTTGGTGAGAGTCGAAGGAGGTTCATACGTATGGGTGAGTTGTTTGAAAGAGAACGAGCTCGACCTGTTGTGTGAATTAACCCTGTCATGCTAGGATAGTGATGATATTGAGATTCATTTATACGCTTGTGAATGTGTGTGATTTCACGGCGCCCCTGTGAATGTGTGTGATTTCACAGTGGGTTAGTATGGCAGGTGCATGTCTCTGGATGCTAAGTTCAACGCACGAGTCTTCCGGAAGTAGTGTCAAGTGTCTTGTGTGATGAGTCAGTGGAAGTCTGACGTGAGAAATGTGAAACATTGAATTGAACGACTCTTGATGGAAATATGTGATTACTTGATGGCTGTGTGATATGAATGAGAAAGTGATGGACTCTTGTGAATGTTTTAAAAAGGCTGATCTATGTTGGTCGTCCAGTTTATCATTTAAAGTTAAAAATAAATATATCTAGCTTACCCTTTGTATTGTTCTCTGGCTGTTTTCTCTTAAAACTGTGATGATCGTGTATTTTACACGGGAGCAGATGATTTTCCAGGAAGTAGTGCTCCTTAGTGAGTGGTCGCCGGAAGGAGATCGCCTGTTTCTGTCTCTATGTGGTGATCGCCTGATTTTCTGTTCTGATAGCAGATCGGCTATTTTGGGTCTTCTGATAGTAGATCGCCGGTTTATGTAGGGAGACCGCTGTTCTTGCCGGTTGACTCGCCTGTCGGTTGACTCACGACACTCACACGCCTCCCTTCCCACGTTGATACGTGCTTGGTTCTTTAGAAGCAATCTGCACCTGCAAAAGAGAAAGGGGGCGCCCTAGAGGCCGTTTGCACTCCGACGCTCAAGTCAGTGTAGGGCAAGCAACACCAAGTGTATAAGTTTCTCACTGTGTTTAGGTCTAGAAACTGCGTACCTTTCTGAAGTATTTTACTGTCCCTTATATAGTCTTAGCGCCGCTAGCCCTAATTAGGGTTTACTGCGCTGCTAGCCATATTTAGGGTTTACTGGAATACCCTTGCGCCGCTATCACCCAAACTTAGGGTAATCTAGCACATAAGGTTTCCTTCTCTGGAGTGCAAACTCTCACAGGGTGACCACCTGGGTGCCTCCTTGTGCACCTAGTCTCTGGGGCCACCTGTTCTGGGAGTGCCTTCACTGTTTACGTGCCATACATGTAGCTTCACTGGGAAAACCCTAGCTCTGGTGAGTACTCGTCCCCTCAGGACTCTACACCCAACTGTGCTCTCCCTGCTACCCGCATAGGCACTTCGTGATCCAGGCCTCTCCTTACCTCTGGGCATGTTTACTGGTTTACTGATAACTGGTCTTCCCCCAAGGCCGATGTCACCTCGTCTCCACCCAAGGCCGATGTCACCTCGCCATACTCTGTTGCCGAGGACTCCTCGACCTGCTGAGTGACGATGACACCTCAGCCCATCCTGGTGGTCTGACGACTACTCACCCTTTCCTGCGGGAAAATGCTGATGACTAATCACCCTTCTCTCAGGGGACACACCGACGACTGATCACCCTACTCTGAGGGGAATGACTGATCACCCTTCTCCAAGGGAACACACCGATGACTGATCACCCTACTCTGAGGGAACACACCGATGACTGATCACCCTACTCTGAGGGAACACACCGGTGACTGATCACCCTCTAATGGGGTCCATTCCTTACGTGGCTTTGGCCCATGCTGTGGGACCCAGCTGACGTGGTTTGTAAGGACCTGAAAAATTAAATTGGAATAAAAGAGTTATATTTTAAATGAATTCTAAGTATGTTTTTATTTAGAATAGAAAGGGAGGAAAAAGTTAAGTTTAGAAGGCTACGAGGTCGCCGGTCGCCTGCTACACATGAGCGCCAGGTGGACATCGCGCGGGCGTGAGAGGCATGCAGGCATCGCGCGGGCGCGAGAGGCATGCAGGCATCGCGCGGGCATGAGAGGCATGCAGGCATCGCGCGGGCGTGAGAGGCATGCAGGCATCGCGCGGGCGCGAGAGGCATGCAGGCATCGCGCGGGCGCGAGAGGCATGCAGGCATCGCGCGGGCGCGAGGGGCATGCGGGCATCGCGCGGGCGCGAGGCACGCGGGCATTGCCAGGGCGCGATGCATGTGGACGTGGCCAAGGCGCGAGAGTTATGAGGGCGTCGCCAGGGAAGACATCGGTTGTCTCCCAGAGGAAGACATCGGTCGTTCGCCAGGAAGATGTCATCGGTGGTAGTCTTCGCGCGAGGTCATCGGTGGTAGTCTTCGCGCGAGGTCATCGGTGGTAGTCTTCGCGCGAGGTCATCGGTGGTAGTCTTCGCGCGAGGTCATCGGTGGTAGTCTTCGCGCGAGGTCATCGGTGGATCGTCTTCGCGCGAGAGGTCATCAGTGGTTTCTCTTCGAGCTGGTAGTCATCGGCGAAAGGTCATCGCGCGACGTTGAGTTACACCCAGAGAACGTGGGCCCCAGACTCCCAGCAAGAGATGTTCTGCACGCGCGCCACGTAGACAAAAGAGTGGTTCAGAATAGTGACCTCAGAGCGTAGCCTGCGCAGAGGCACGCTTAGTAGTACTGTTCAGGGAAGCGTGCATGCAAACTTCCCTGCAGAGTAGGTGGTGGCAGCTGCTTTTGGAGGGATAAGTTGGTTTAAGTTACAAAAAAATCCACTGCTGAGAGAAAAGAAAACATTGTTGTATGCGACGAGAAGCGACACCATTGGAGCACCTGGGAAAGTTCTCTGCAACTCCTTCAAAACCAGACTCAAGAATAGAGCCAAGGCATTCTTCAAGCTCTGTTGGATTTCGAAGCTCCTGGTGGTTGCGCAAGTCCAGGTAAGGGAAGCTAGACCTCTTTTTCCATACAAGCCATAGTGTAGCTATCGCTGAAGTGAGGGCGACGTGGTCGCCATTTTTGTTTTCATCTGCGTAAAATGCTCTGTTTGTGTGCTTGGGCGACGTGGTCGCCGGTTTTATATACAGTCTTCGAAACACCCTGTTTTTGAACTAGATCGCCGGTTTTGGCGTTGTTTGTGAACTCTCTGTTTTTGGGTGTTGTTTTGAAACTACTTGAGATTTAAATGAAATATTCGAAGATCTGAACCTTGAAATGATTCGTTGCTGTGACTTGAATCAATTACTCGAGTGGTATGATGTTTTCGAATGCTGTGAATGTGGGATCGAGGCATAGTATTTTCAGGAAAGAAAATACCGTGTAAGATCTTGTAGTAGGTGCATTGATCGGTGATTCCTAAGGGGATATCCTGACTCTGCTGAGGTAATGGAATCACGTAGAGGAAGTTACTCAGTTGTTGAGAGTCGAAGGAGGTCTATATGATGGGCGTCTCGTGTGAAAAAGAACGAGCTCCGCCTGTCCTATGGATTAACCCTGTCATACCAGGAGAACTATTGACATTGAGATGATATATGCGCATGCTGTGTGGATTCACAGCGACCCTGTGTGGATTTCACAGTGGTGTGGTATGACAGGTGCAGATCTCTGAGTCTAATCAACGCACGAGTCAATCCGGAAGTAGTGTCAAGTGTCTTGTGTGGTGAGTCAGTGGAAAGTCTGACGTGAGAAATGAGAAACATTGATAGTTTATAGACACTTGATGCAGTATTGTGAAATGGAATGACTATGGGTGAATGTTGCGAAATGTGTGATTTTGGGCGATCAGGTGAATGATATGAGCAACTCTACGTTTTACATGGATATTTTGAAACTTGTTTTACTTTGAATTTCATGTTCATGATTTAAACTTCCTTTAAATTATATAGCTTACCCTGCGTGTTTTGGTTCTGTGGCTGTTCTTTTAAAACTGTGATGATCGTGTATAACTTACACGGGAGCAGATGATCTTCCAGGAAGTAGAGCTCCTTAGGGAGTGGTCGCCGGAAGCAGATCGGTTGTTTTGGGTCCTCCGATGGGAGATCGGCCTCGTTCGATAGGAGATCGGTCTCTTCCGATAGGAGATCGCCTGCTTCGTTTTTTTTACTGCATTTTGTTTATGTTTCTGGAAAAATTTGACCGAATTTGTATTAAACTCCCTGTGAGGAGAAACTACATTTCATATATATAATATTTTGTTCATAGAATCTATTTGTTACCTTTATTTTCATTATATACATTTGTATAGTATTTTGGCGGGATGTTACATGGTTCGCCCTTTACTACCTGTTCTCGGTGTCCGAGGACTGGTCGGTACAACCGCCATTTTCAATTTGTTTGGCTGTATTTTGTTTAAGTTTTGGAAAAATATACCGGTTATGTATTAAACTCCCTGTGAGGAGCAACTTCATTTTATATAAATACGTATGTTCACTTAAATATTTTTGTTTTACCTTTATTTCATTTTATATTTATGAAAAGTAATTTGGCGGGATGTTACAGACCTTCTTTTCAAGATTTTCGCAATTTTCACAAACTAGAGTGTCACACTTGCAAGAGGAGTTTTTGTAAATGATTTCCAGATTTTCAAAATCCATTTTTGAATTTTCTAAATCCTCTTCCAGTGCTTTTACCCTGTTTTCAAGCCAGCTATTCTTTTCTTTCAAACGATTGTTTAAGAGAGCCAATCGGTTTGCTTCTTCATGTGTTTCTTGAAAGGCTTGAAGCAATTGACCATAATTTTCAGAGTTTAAAGAGTTTGATGAACTTACACTACATGAGTCATCCTCCCTTATGGCCATTAAGCAAAGATTGAGGCTTTTCTTATTTTGTCTTCTCTTCCTTCTTGCTTGACTCTTTGTCATTGCTTCCTTTGGTTCATGAGCAGCCTTGAGAGTCTCCCACATTTCCTTAGCAGTTTTGCACTTTGATATCCTGAAAAATTCATTAGTATCTAGTGCAGAAGCTATAATGTTTTGAGCAGACCTATCAAGCTGAGCCATCTTACATTCATCATCTGTCCATTTGGACAAAGGTTTTATAGTAAAGGAATTATTCTTTTTGAACTTTGGAATGTAAGGACCATTCTCAATTGAGTCCCAAATTCTTTGATCAATTGATTCAATAAAGATTTTCATTCTTGCTTCCCAAAACTTATAATTCAATCCACAGAATAAAGGTGGTTTGTAGATTGAAGCACCTTCCTCAAAAGATAGTTTTCCAGCCATAAAAAAATTTAGATCAACTTGAATAACTTTCAAGAACCAAGCTCTTGATGCCAATTGTTAGGAATTATGGCTTTAAACTAGAGGGGGGGTGAATTGTTTAAAGAGGTTTTCGCAAACTTTTTGAAGCTGGAATGAGTTTATCTCAGAAACCAATTGATCAAGCAATTCAGTTAGTCAAAACAGTAAGCAAAACTGCACTGTCAGAAAAACAATCGGTTGTTTCTTCGAAACAATCGGTTGTTTTTATCAGCAAACAACAAACAAACTGAATTTAAAGAGTAAGGGATAGAGAGATTGTACACAGTTGTTTATACTGGTTCACTCCAACCCAGAGCTACATCCAGTCTTCTCAGAACCCTGTGTACAATCTCTCTATCCCTTACTCTTTAAATTCAGTTTGTTTGTTGTTTACTGATAAAAACAACCGATTGTTTTTCTGACAGTGCAGTTTTGCTTACTGTTTTGACTAACTGAATTGCTTGATCAATTGGTTTCTGAGATAAACTCATTCCAGCTTCAAAAAGTTTGCGAAAACCTCTTTAAACAATTCACCCCCCCCTCTAGTTTAAAGCCATAATTCCTAACACAGAGGACTGAAGAGAAGGTTGGAGAAAGCAAAGGGAAGGTGGGCTGAGGAGGTTCCCAGAATAGTATGGGCTTACCATACTACTCCCCAGTCCACTACCAAGGAGACTCCCTTTAGTTTGGTGTATGGTTCAGATGCCATGATCCCTGTGGAGATCCAGGAGAACTCGCCACGTTTCCAAAACTTTGTGGCTGAAGAGTCCAATGAAGAAAGGAAGGTGAATCTCGATCTCTTGGATGAAGTTAGGGAAGAGGCAGGAATCAAGGCCGAGGTGCTGAAGAGGAGAGTCGAGCTCAAACACAGTTCTAAGTTGAGAGCTCGGCAGCTCCAGGTGGCTGACATCGTCATGCGCAAGGCGTCTCCATACCAGATAGAGAACAAGCTATCCCCTAAGTGGACTGGTCCTTTCAGAGTGACAGAGGCCCTAGGGAATGGAGCGTATAGGCTTGAGACTTTAGAAGGTGGTCCGATTCCTCGAACATGGAATGCGACTCACCTGAAGTTTTATTTCAGTTAAAGCCATGTAATGTTGTACACTACACAATGCAGGGGACACTCTTTTTTCCCTTTTTAAGGGTTTTTAATGAGGTCACCCAATAAAATTTTCAGTTAAAGATATATATTTTTATGTGTTTGTACAATGCAGTTAGAACCTGTCACTTGGAGTTAGAGGTCTCGTAAGCGGAGAGGTAGGTTCGTAGAGAACACCTCCCCTTCGAGTGAGAAATTCCAATGTGAAAGAAGGGTTCGCCCAGTGAAATCCTCCTCGCCTCTGAGCGATGTGAGGTCAGTTAGAACCTGTCACTTGGAGTTAGAGGTCTCGTAAGCGGAGAGGTAGGTTCGTAGAGAACACCTCCCCTTCGAGTGAGAACTTCCAATGTGAAAGAAGGGTTCGCCCAGTGAAATCCTCCTCGCCTGTGAGCGATGTGAGGTCAATTAGAACCTGTCAGTTGGGGTTAGAAGTCTCGTGAGTAGGAAGGAAGGTTCGCAAGGAACACCCCCCCCTCCGAGTGAGAACTCCCAACTTGAAGGAAGGGTTCCCTGGCGAAGTCAGCAGAAAATCGTGCTACCTGAAGTTCATTTTGACAGGTGCGTTATATGTGGTCTGAACTTATGCTAAGTAGTGAGTTCCACAAGCAAGAATACAAAGGCAAGCAAAGTGCTCTGTAAAGTGAACAAGATTAAAAACAAGTAAGGTAATTACATTATAGAGAAAGGCAATTACAAGATGTTCAGCCATTAGTTACAATTGCTCAGAAGATCTACCTAGGCACTATTTGCCCATCGACTACCTGCATGGTTGCAGAATATGGTGAGAGGTCCATCTCAGGATGCACGCAGGCAACCTGAGCAAGGGCATCACCAAAACCTTCCCCATAGGCGTCGGCGGCGTCTTCAGTAAGTTCGGTCTCGGTCTTCTTCAGCAATTTGATTTGTTGGGCAAGTTCCTCCTCAACCTTGCCCAGCTGAACTTCTCGGTTTGTAGCCCTTTCCTCCAGCTTAGTCATTTTGGCTTGAGCCCCCTCCGCTTGCTCTTCCAGTTCGATGATTTTGTTACGGAGGGGGAGAATCTTGGCTTCAAGCTGGAGGGCCTCCTGCCCTTTGGAGAAGAGGAGCTTCTTGGTCTCCTTCTCAGATTGGCGGAGACTGCCCAGTTCTTGATTAAGGGCAGTCTCGCGTTTAGCTGCTTGGCGGAGTTGGAGATCCTTCTGTTCCAACTCTTTCTCTAGTCTGGCAGCCTTCTCAAGCAGCTCAGCCTCAGTGCTGCCCTTGACCAGCAAGAAGTTTGAAGCAGCAAGGAACTCCCCAAGACCATGGCTGAGAAGGTGCTCGAGGGAGTTCCTGTCCATGGCCTCCAAAGCAGCTTGGCCAGGCATTTGCGCAAGAGACCTCTGGAGTAGAGGGGGCAACTCCGGGACAGAAGGAATTTGGCTGGTGGAAGGAGCACTCTCCCCACCTCCCTCAAGTGTCAAGATTGGCTCGGAGGGAGACGAAGCGCTGGGGGGGTGCTCCCTGAAGGATGGAGGGTGCCCTTCTGTTGCTGAGGAGACTTCTGCAGCAACCTCCACCCTTTTCCTCTTGAAGACGAGGCCAGAGCAAGTGTCCTCATCCTCGGAAATCTCTATTGGGGCTGCCCTTTTGGATTTTTCAGCAACCGGTTCCAAGGCAGCACCCGCGGGTGATGAAGGGCAGCAGGGGCCGAGCCGCTAGCAATGCGGCGATTCAGCACATCGGCCAACCTCTTCTTCTTATCAGCGCTGAGCACCATGCCTGCAGTGGACAATAAGAAAGGGTGAGAAAGACAAAGCATGAAGTATGTAAACAGTTAAATGCAAGACGAAGTTGATGTACCGATGTATACGCTGAGGGTCTCAGCGTCGTATTCATGCCTAATCAGCTGGGTGGTGTCAAACACCACGCCCCAGCTGGAAATGGTTTGGCACAGTTCTTGGTCAGGGGCAGTCAACTCTTCGAGTCTGTGGGGTTTCTTGAACTTCAACTTCTCCACCCAATATAATGGGAACCCGTCGAGCATGGTGGAGTCATAGGAGCTGCAGCAGACTCGGAAGAACCTCCCCTTGAAGTTTTTGTATGACTGTGAGAAGAGGGTGAGTAGGACTCTCCCTGCCACTCCATTCAGGCTCACCCAAAGCCTCTTGCCAGGGCTTTTCACCTCAAAGAAGTAGAGAAATACATATACTGAGGGAGTGAACCCTAAGTTATTGCAAAGGACGGAGAACGCCCTGATGAAAGCCCAGCTGTTGGGGTGCAGTTGGGCAGGTGCCACGTTCAACTCTGTGAGCAAAGCCCTCTCGAACCCAGTGAAAGGAAGGCAGACTTTGACTCGTTTGAAGATGGTGGCATAGAAGAAGAAGAAGGGTTCCCCGTTGTTGTAGCGATCATCAGCGCAAACGGGTTGGTTTTCTGTACAGGGTCGCACAGAGATGTACGCGTCAGTTTCCCTGCCAAAGACGCGCCCTCTGATTTCATTCTCATCATCCCTATGTTTTCGTAGATCTTCACTGGATGTGAGTTTTGAGGTCTCAGCAAGGAGATCCTCGGAAGCCCATGGGTAGAGGGCCCTGTAATCAACCGCTACGGTTGGAGGAAGGTTGGAAGTAGTTTTGGTTCTGGCCATCTCGTATCTAAGCAAGTGAGAGGCAAGAAGAGAAAAAGGCTTAGAAGAAAACAATGGCGGACGAAGACTCAAAGGTAGAACGAACCCTGAAAAGAATAACAAAAACCCTAGAATGCACAAATCAAAAACAGGCCCAGAACAGTTACAGCATGCAACATGGATAATCGAAATTATCTTATGAAGGGGGGGGAAGACATAAAAATCATACCTTTGGTTGAGTGAGGACGAAGGAGGTTGAAAAGCCTGGTGAGAGGAAGAAAGTGTGCACTGGAAGATAGAGTTTGCAGAAGGTGAGAATGCAAAGTGATGGAACAGTGAAGTGGCGCGGGGTTTTGAAGAGGTTTAACATAGCCCTAGGGAGTGCAAACGTTATGAATCCCAGACCGTTGATGCAGCCACGTGTTAACAGATAAAAGGGGGTTCGTGAAGTGTCCCTTCAACGCACTATTCATGTACTTACGTGCAGAGCCACGTAGGTCGCCTGAGCCGATGACTTAGTCTCTTCGCTGAAACAAGTTAACAGCTTGAGACTAGGGGGGCTTGTGTACCGACCAGCCCTCACCCATGACTTAGTCTCTTCGCTGAAATAAGTTAATAGCTTGAGACTGGGGGGCTTGTGTACTGACCAATCCTCGGACACTGAGGACAGATTGTAAAGGGGTGAACCACGTCAGCTGGGTCCCACAGCATGGGCCAAAGCCACGTGGAATGGACCCCGCAGGTGGTATTGATTAGAGGGTGATTAGTCATCAGCATGTTCCCACAGAGAAAGGGTGATTAGTCATCACCCACAGGGAAGGGTGATTAGTCATCAGCGTGACGATCACCAGAAAGGGTTGATGTGTCTTCGTCACTCCGCAGGTTGAGGAGTCCTCGGCAACAGAGTGTGACGAGGTGACATCGGTCTTAGGTGATTTGAACAGCGTAACCAGAACAGCTAAGATTGGTTCCCAGAGTGGGCCAATGACCAGTTAAATACCCAGAGGTAGGGAGAGGCCTGAATCACGAAGAGCCTATGCGGGTAGCAGGGAGAGCACAGCTAGGTGCAGAGTCCTGAGGGGTCGAGTACTCATCAGAACTAGGGTTTCCCAGTAAAGGCTACATGCATGGCACGTGAATAGCAAGGGTACTCCTAGAACAGGTGGCCCTAGAGACTAGGTGCATAAGGAGGCATCCAGGTGGTCACCCTGTTAGAGTTTGCACTCCAGAGAAGGAAACCTTATGTGCTAGATTACCCTAAGATTGGGTGATAGCGGCGCAAGGGTATTCCAATAAACCCTGAATATGGCTAGCAGCGCAGTGAACCCTAATTAGGGCTAGCGGCGCAGTAAACCCTAGACTATATAAGGGACAGTAAAATACTTCAAAAGGTACGCAGTTTCTAAACCTAAACAGAGAGAGACTCAATACACTTGGTGTTACTTGCCCACTATTGACTTGAGCGTCGAAGTGCAAACGGCCTATAGGGCGCCCCTTTCTCTTTTGCAGGTGCAGATTGTTTCGCAAGAATCAAGCACGTATCAACGTGAGGAAGGAGGCGTGTGAGTGTCGTGGAGTCAACTGACAGGCGAGTCAACCGGTAAGAACAAACATCAAATAGATTTAGTTCCAGGAGTCAGTCTACCCAATAGACCATCTTATAGAACTAATCCAGAAGAAACTAAAAAGATAGAGACACAAGTACAGGATTTGTTGGAGAAGGGTTGGGTTCAAAAGAGCTCAAGTCCTTGTGCAGTATCTGTTTTGTTGGTGCCAAAAAAAGATGGCAAGTGGAGAATGTGTTGTTACTGTAGAGCCATCAATAACATCACCATCGAATACAGGCATCCAATCCCAAGACTAGATGACATGCTTGATGAATTGCATGAGTCCCTTGTATTTTCCAAGATTGACCTTAAAAGCGGATATCACCAAATCCGAATTAAAGAAGGTGATGAGTGGAAAACCGCTTTTAAAACCAAATTTGGATTACATGAATGGTTAGTGATGCCTTTTGGACTCACTAATGCACCCAGTACTTTTATGAGGCTCATGAATCATGTCTTGAGAGATTGTATAGGTAAATATGTAGTAGTTTACTTTGATGATATCTTAGTGTATAGTCAAAGCCTAGATAACGACCTAAGTCACCTTAGGGAAGTTCTCTTAGTGCTTAGAAAAAATAGCATGTTTGCTAATATTGATAAATGTACCTTTTGTGTTGATAGTGTAGTATTTTTAGGTTTTTTAGTCAACAAAAATGGGGTACATGTTGATGTGAGTTTCTTATGAACCTTTCTTGGTTTGGGTTGAGTTGATATAGGTTTCATTGTATTCATGACACTTTCAAGAATTAGGATCAAAATTCTAAAGAGCAATTAATAGAGTTTCTACTCAAGAAAACAAAGGTTCATACTAAAAACACATGAATAGGTAACTTGTAGTGTAAGATAACAATGGAATATGAATGGGTAATTCAAGAACAGTACCAAACTTCAAAGGAAACACAAGAACAACATAAGAACACCAAGAAAAAGTGAAAATAATGATTGAAATTCAATAGGAATTAGAAAATCACAAAGAAATTCATCAAAGAACAAAAACCCATGGATGGAAAACAAGAACAACACATGTATATGGAAACCCATGGTTTGGACGAAATTAAAACAGCAAGAAAACAAGGAAATAAACCAACAAAGTGCAGAACAATGGCAGCAAATGAAAGGAAACAACTCATGGAAAAGATTGAACCGATTAAAAATGGAAAAACTACAAGAAAACACAAATGGGTATTTTTAGAAGATGAATAGAAATGACTTATGTGGTTGTAGCCTTTTGGAGATGTGATTCACGCCACTTGGAGGGTGGTTCTTCCAAGATGAGTGGGTGGTGCCGCCACTTGAGAGTCTCCAAAGCTCACAAGATAAGACATGAAGGAAAAGAAGAGACAAGTTTCACAAACTCACTCTCTCTCAATTTCAAGATAGTTTCTTTTCTTCTAACTTTCAACTTTTTTTATTCAAAGTACCAAGCACCCCTATTTATAATGGAGAGGGCTGGTCATGTTACAAAGGGGAAGGATTGGGAAGAGTCACTCTTCTAGCTCCTTCTAGTGCCTAAGAGAGAAAGGAGTAGAAAAGTCACTTTTTCCAGTTTTTCCTAAAGAAAGTGCCTAAAATACCTTACATTTAGAGGTTTCTTTTGGTTTTCCTCTTTGGCATACTCCTAAGGATATTTCTATATTATTTACAAATTTATACAAGAATATTTACAAAGATTTATTTATACTACTATCTTTTGAATTTTCAAGAGAACCCAAACTGTTATACTTTTTAAGAAGACTAGTAAGAAGAATTTTAAATGCTTGGGTGGATAACCTCTTCCTCCATTAGTAAAATCCTCTTCTACTTGATCTCCATCACATGTTGACCCCAAAAAAATCAAAACCATCCGAGAATGGGCAGTTCCACAAAATGTGGGAGAGGTTAGGAGTTTTCATGGTCTAGCAAGCTTTTATAGAAGATTTGTGCCTAACTTCTCAAGCCTAGCTTCACCACTCAATGAGTTAGTGAAGAAAGACACTCCATTTTGTTGGACAGAAAACAAGATCAAGCCTTCAAGAGGCTAAAAGCTCAACTCACTAATGCACCCGTTTTAGATTTACCAAAATTTGCAAAAACTTTTGAGCTAGAATGTGATGCATCAGGAGGCATAGGTGCAGTGTTGTTGCAAGGTTGGCACCCAATTGCTTATTTCAGTGAAAAACTTAATGATGCCACCCTCAACTACCCCACCTATGATAAGGAGCTCTATGCACTTATGAGGGCCCTGAAGACTTGGGAGAACTATCAGGTTTCAAAAGAATTTGTAATTCATAGTGATCATGAGTCTTTAAAATATTTGAAGGGTCAACATAAGTTGACAAAAGTCATGCAAAATGGATGGAATTTCTTGAACAATTTCCTTATGTTATCAAATATAAGAAGGGTAGCACAAATATTGTGGCAGATGCTCTCTCAAGGAGACACGCCCTCTTTTTAAAACTTGGAGCCTAGATTCTTGGATTTGAAAACATACCTGAACTTTAGAAAGAAGATCAAGATTTTGCATCCACCTTTGCTAAACGTGAACATAGAGCACAAGGAGGATTTTATGTGTCTGAGGGGTATCTTTTTAAAGAAGGAAAACTCTATATACCCCAAGGAACACATAGAAAACTTCTTGTAAAAGAATCTCATGAGGGAGGCCTTATGGGCCATTTTGGAGTTGATAAAAGTGTAGAGCTTTTAAAAGGAAAATTCTTTTGACTACACATGAGAAAAGACGTTCAGAGACATTGTTTTAGATGCATTTAATCTTTAAAAGCTAAATTTAAAACAATGCCCCATGCACTCTATACTCCTTTACCTTTTGCAAGTGTTCCAAGTGAAGACATCAGCATGGATTCTATTCTAGGGCTTCCTGGGACATCAAGAGGTTTTGATTACATTTTTTTAGTTGTTGACAGGTTTAGTAAAATGGCACATTTTATTCCCTGCCACAAGGTGGATGATGGTAATAATATCTCTAGGCTATTCTTTATAGAAGTGGTAAGACTTCATGGTCTACCTAAAAATAAAAGCATAGTTTCTTATAGAGATCCAAAATTTGTAGGCCATTTCTGGAGAACCCTCTGGGAAAGGCTTGGAACTAAACTAAAATTCTCAACTTATTTTCATCCTCAAACGGATGGTCAAACAAAAGTTGTAAATAGATCTCTTTCTACTATGCTTAGGGCAGTTATGAAAGGCAATCATAGATCTTGGGATGACTACCTTCCCCATATTGAGTTTCCATACAATAGGGTAGTTCATAAAACTACTATTATTTCTCCATTTGAAGATATACATGGGTTTAATCCTCTTACTTCTTTGGATTTTTTGTCACTTCCTAATCCACAAGAATTTATGCATAAGGAAGGAGTAAAAAAAGCTGAATTTGTTAAGAAAATGCATGAAAGGATTAAAGAACAAATACAGCAACAAACAGAGAAATATTTAAAACATAGCAATAAGAGGAAGAGAGAGATAATCTTTGAGGAAGGGGATTGGGTTTGGCTTCATCTTAGGAAGAATAGATTTCCCACTAAGAGGAAGTCCAAACTTAGTGATGCAAGTCAAGACCACTTAAGGATGACCAAAGATGCTATATATAAAGGGTCATCTCAACAATCAAAAGAAGACTTCACAAAAAGAAGAAAGGGCCATATTCCAAAGCACTTAAAGTTCTTCTTACTAGTATTCTTAATGAGTAGAACATTTTGTAAATAATTGGGTTCTCTTGAAGAATCCAAATAGTAGTATAAATAAAGAGGGTCCAAGCCCAAGCCCAAGAAGCCCAAGTTAAGTGGGGGCCCAAGCCCAATCCATGAGCTCAAAGGATTACTAAGAGCAAGGCTAAAGCTTTAGGAAAATAAGCATCAATAGATGTCTCTTTTTGTAATTACTTTTGTTTATTTTTATAGAAGAACTTTAGAGGAGGGTGTAGGTGTTAAATAAGGGGTGTCATTGTACAAATATCAGTCACACCTCCCATGTGACTAGGAGTGGCACCGAATTTCCTTTGAATTTTAGGCAGATTTTGAATTTTTTTCATTTGAATTTTAGCCCTCTAAAAATTATAAATAGAGGTGCTTGGTCTTTGTAAAAAAAATTTTGAAATAGAAGAAAAGTTACTATACTCAAATTGTGAGTGAATTGTGTGAGATTTGTTCTCCTCTTCCTTGTCTCATCTTGTGAGCTTTGGGAGCTTCAAGTGGCGGCAATTCAACACTTATCTTGGATCATCATCTCCAAGTGGCGTGTCCATTCCCAATCCATGTCTACAACCATATAAGTTTCATCTTCCTTCATCTTCATAGTCATTTAATCGGTTGTTTTTCTATGTTCTTCAATTTTAACCGATTGATTTTTTTTTTTGTAGTTATAATCGGTTGTTTTGTTTTAGTTTGTGTTTCTATTTTGTTTTCTGTTTTCCTTTCAAATTATGTTCGGTCAATTCCTCTTCTTGATCAATTGTTGTTTACAAGGATATAACACTCATAATTGAGTTTTGATCATCATTTTGGAAGGCATAGTCTCGATTGATGACTCCTTAAGCTTCCTTGAGTTTGTGTGTTGTTCAATTCTGTTTTCCAGCTTTGTTTTTGTGCGCCTAATCTGTTTTCCATTCTGCACCTTATTTTTCATTCATTCACACCTCTAATTGTGTTTTTAACCTTAGACTTTTGGTAATGAACCTTCACATCTACTTAGCACTTGCTAAGTTAATGTCCAGTGGGGATTTTCCTTAGGTGACTCATCTAAAATTGCTAAGAATCTTGATCCTAATTCTTAAAAGTGTCACAAATATAATGAATCTAAAATCAACTCACATCACTTAGTCCCAAGGGGGACGGACCTTTCCAAGTTCTCAAGAGAATCAACAATAATGCATATAAACTTGACCTGGTCGAGGAAAACGAAGTACACACTACTTTTAATGTCATGGATTTAACTCCTTTTGTTGGTAGTGACGAAGAAGAGGCAGAAGCATTGGATTTGTGGACAAATCCTCTTCAAGAGGGAGGGGATGATGGAAGACACCCAAGCACAAGCCCAAATCCAAGCCCAACAAAGAGAAGATCCGGGCCAACCACTAGAGCTATGGCCAAGAAGATTTCGGAGGACTGGGATACTACTACTGATGGCAGAGAAACCTTCCTATATATGTTCAAAAATGCCATAACTCTAGTGTTTAGTAGATTTTATTTTCTTGTCAAAACTAGAATAGGAAATTTATTTGTAATTTTTCTTAGAGTTAATTTTGGCACCTAATTACCAACCTAGATTAAATTAGGGTTTCTAAAACACCTAATTTAATCAAGGCCGGTCATGAGAAGGCCCATGAAGGAAGTGAACATGTAAACCTAGTCACACCTTCCATGTACTCTCTTTTAGGCGCCAAATTCAAACTTGTTTTCATTTGAATTTCCCACCATTTGCTCATGTGAAATCCGACCCTCTAAATGCTATATAAGGAGGTGCTTGGGTCATGTAAATTCAAGATTAATGAATGAGTGAATTGCTGCCCCAGTTGCTAACCAATCTCACTCTTGTCTCTACCTCTTTAGGATAGACTGTAAGGACCTGTAAAATTGAATTGGAATGAAAGTGGTATATTTAAATAATTCCAGAAGATGTTATTATTTAAAATACAAAGAGCTGGTAAATGAAGTTTCGTAGTAGTCGGACCTCGGACGTCGCCCAAGATCTGGGGTCAGCTGGTAGAGGTCGGTCGGCTGACATGTAGATCAAGAAGAGTAAAGGAGGAAATGTGTAGCTAAGAAGTCTCCTACGAGATCGCCGTTAGTGAAGATGGAGGCGATCTCCGACTCCTCTGGCACATAATCGCATGTCGCCTAGAGGAGACATGAGCGCCAATCGCCTAGAGTGTACGTGATCGGCGGGAATGCACGTAGTATGTGGTCAAGATACTGGATCAACCAGAGTGGGTTCCAACAACCACGCGTATCAAGGTGTGGGTTAAGCCTTAGATACGCTGTGCATGCGAAGCTCTACGCTTGAGCAAAAGAGATCACCCTTAGTATTGCATGCATGGGCGCACGAGGAGTGATGCTGATCTACGCTTGGAAATGTGAAGCTACCGACGTCACCGAGTCATGTGGAGATGATACCTTGGACGTAACATCGGGGAATGAAGAACCTTCAAGAAGGCGTGGCGATGTGTCGTCGGGCATCGCCAGGGAGCGAGGCATGCGGGCATCTTCCAGGGGGAGACATCGATCGTCCGCCCGGATGAGGCATCGGTGGATTGCCTTCGCGCGAGATGTCATCGGTGGATTGCCTTCGCGCGAGATGTCATCGGTGGATTGCCTTCGCGCGAGAGGTCATCGGTGGATTGTCTTCGCGCGAGAGGTCATCGACGAAAGGTCATCGCGCGATGTCGAGTTGCACACAGAGAAGGTAGGACCCAGACTCCCAGCATGAAGCGTACTGCACACGCGCCACGTAGACAAAAAGGGTGGTTCAGAATAGTGACATCAGAATGTTGGCATGCGCAAGAGACACTCGTGGTCGTACTGTTCAGGGCAGTGGTTGGCATGCAGAAGAGACAACAGTGGTCGTACTGTTCAGGGCAGTGGTTGGCATGCGCAAGAGACAAACATGGTCATACTGTTCAGAGAAACGTACACTCAGACTTCTCTGCAGAGTGGGTGGTGACAGCTGCTTTTGTGGACAAGCTGGTTTAAGATGCAAAAACCCACTTCTGGGAGAGGGGAACGTTGCAGTTGTTCAAGAGCAAAAGAGTGAGTTTACCTCCCTTCTCCTCCATTCTCTCCTTCGCGCTGCAATACTGGCACCTTCACACAAGAGTACGGCGAGCGACGGCCACCCTTAGAGCACCTAAGAGGTTCTCTGCAAGTCCTTCAAACTAGACGCAAAAACAGAGCCAAGGCATTCTTTAAGCTTCGTTGGGTTTCGGAGCTCCTGGTGTTTTGCGCAAGTCCAGGTAAGGGAAGCTAGCCTTCATTTTCAATACAAGCCATAGATTAGCTGTTTCTGAAGTGAGGGCGACGTGGTCGCCGGTTTCGTTTTCATCTTCGTGAATGCTCTGTTTCTACGTGTTTGGGCGACGTGGTCGCCGGTTTTATATACAGACTTCGAAATACCTTGTTTTTTGAACCAGATCGCCGGTTTTGGCGTTATTTGCGAACTCCCTGTTTTTGATGTTGCTTTGAAACTGTTTGAGATTTAAATGAGATATTCGAAAATAAGAACCTTGGATTGAGTTTTGCTGTGATTGAAATCATTCCTTTAAGTGTTATGTGATGTGTTGAATGCTGTGAATGTGGGATCAAGGCATAGTATTTTCAGGAAAGAAAATACCGTGTAAGATCGTGTAGGATGTGCATTGATCGGTGATGTCTATAATGAGATTATCCTGACTCTCCTGAGATAATGGATTCATATAGATGAAGTTATTCAGGCGTTGAGAGTCGAAGGAGGTTCATATGTATGGGTGAGTCGTGTCAAACAGAACGAGCTCGGCCTGTTATATGGATTAACCCTGTCATACTGTGAGAATGGTGAACTTGAGATCGAGAATGTGTTGATGCGCATAGCTGTGGAAACATTACAACAGCTTAGTATGACAGGTGCAGAATCTCTGAGTCTAGTCAATGCACGAGTCTTCCGGAAGTAGTGTCAAGTGTCTTGTGTGCTGAGTCAGTGGAAGTCTGATGTGGGAAATGAGAAACATTGAATTGATAGACACTTGGTACATTATGTGAAATAGAACGACTCTTGAAAATATTGTGAAATGTATGATTTCTTGGCGATCAGGTGAAGGGAATGAGAAACTCTATAGTTTTACGTGTGTATTTTGAATTTGTTTTATCTTGATTTTAATGTTCATATATAAACTCTCTTTAAAATATCTAGCTTACCCTGCGTGTTTTGGTTCTGTGGCTGTTTTCTTAAAACTGTGATGATCGTGTATAATTTACACGGGAGCAGATGATCTTCCAGGAAGTAGAGCTCCTTAGTGAGTGGTCGCCGGGGAGGAGATCGCCTGTTTCTATCTCTTGGTAGTGATCGCCGGATTTATGTCCTGATAGCAGATCGCCTGTTTAGGGGTCTTCTGTTAGGAGATCGCCGGTTTATGTATGGAGATTGCCGTTTTCGTTGTATTTGATTTATTTTGTTAAGTTTTGAAAAACATTTGACCAGTCATGTATTAAACTCCCTGTGAGGAGCAACTTCATTACTTATATATAATTATATTCACTTCAATATTATTTGTTTACCTTTATTTTTATTATATACATATGCATAGTATTTTGGCGGGATGTTACATAGACACTTTAGTCTTCAATTCTACACCTAGATCAAGTGATTAGGCCTCACCTATCACTCTCCATACTTAGCATTCACCTTCAAGGAATCCACAAGCTCTACGTGAGCTCCTTGTCCGCAACATCCATGAAGCTTTCACAACTCTCCACCAAGAAATCCAAATCAGAATGAAGGCACAATCCATTGCAAGGTCTCCTACAAAACCAACTAAGCACCCATCATGCGACCTTAGTTGGTCGGGAGATAGCCGCAAATTGACGAATGTGGAGCAAAACATTACATCCATCAAACTGCCCTGGTCAATGAGAACCCGTTGCACCTTTTTTCCCACCATGACAACAAATATCACCACTGGGTTGTTGTCGTGAGGGACTACCCCTACCAGATCAGCCTTCGTAAAGTAGAGGTTTGGCTCTGGCGTATCATCATAATCTCTTGCTTCCAGCGACATCACGACCCTCGCGTACCTCTTGCGCTTGGTAGCTATGTTGCCTCCCCCGGAGAACCCACTCGAGATAGTATTCAACTCGGCGTGCACGGGCACCTCACGCGCCTGGTCCCTTAGGGCAGCTTCCCCCTGGGCTTCTCCTTGGTCAACCTCGAGGTATTCCTTCAAGAAACCATCCTTCAACAGCTTGGCCAACTGGTAGCCTAGGGCAATACACCGCTCAGTGTCGTGTCCGAACCCCTTGTGGAATTCACACTAAATATTCTTTCTTCCCCCTAAATTTCTGTCAGCCTTTTGGGGGAACCTAAGCTTCTCGGCCACCGCAGGTATGCTTATCAATTCCTTGTATGATACTCGAAACTTGGGACGGAACTCTTCTTCCTTGCCCCTCGCCTTGAACTCGTTTTTCCTGTACGGAGCGTGTCTTGTTTCTGCCTTTTTCTCTATTGAGGTCTCATGAATTCATTCTCAAGGGCCGAGAAGCTTTACTAGTCTTCTTCAGCTTAGCTAGTCGAGAATGTGAATCATTGTTTCTAGCCACCACTGCTTCTTCGGTGTTGATGTGGGTGACTGCTCTTCGCCTGATTTCGGAAAAAGTCTCTGCCGAATTTCTGATCAGGGAATCACAGAACGGTCCTAGGGCGACCCCCTGCTCAAAGGTGGAGACCATAACGTTCTCATTATGAGTTCGGAGTTCCACAGTGAAAGCCTAAAATCTATTCAGATAATATTTCAGCATCTCCCCTTCTCTCTGTCGCACATTGAAGAGGTCATACAACACTAGGGGTTTGACCCAGTTGGCATAAAACTGCTCTCGGAACATCTTGGAGAACTGTGTGAAAGAAGTGATGTGGTCGTTTGGGAGTCCGTTGAACCACTGTATCACTTTGCCCATGAAAGTACTCATGAACATCTTGCATCGCACAACATCTAACCCTCTCGAGATGATCATTTGGGCATTGAACGACATAAGATGACTTTTGGGGTCTTCTACTCCCGTGAAGGTGATCTTGGGTGTGATGTGGTGTGTGGGCACCTTCTCGTGCATGATGGCTCGTGAGAAAGGCTCATATTGTCTCTTTCATGTAGGTTTGAGTCTTACTCTCTCAGGAGACATCGATCACGCTGTTGTTGCTCTCTATCCAAATCCTCATTAGTTTTGCATAATTCCTCCCGCAGCCTTTCTCGCTCCTGTCTGGACTGCTCATTGCCTTCTCGTAGCCTTTCTTGCTCCTTTCTGGACTGTTCATTAGCTTCCTGAAGAGTCCTTAAGGTCTCCATAAGTTGCTGCAACGTAGGAGCCTCACCTCCTTCTTGTCCCGATGGCACCTATCTTGTGTTTCTCATCGTCGTCTAGAAACTTGAACACAAATGTGGATGGGATCAAGTTTTAGCGGGCCCCATGGTGGGTGATGGAAACCTTATAGCCACACACAACCACATAATAAGGAGGATGAAGGCCTAGAGGTTGTTTATGGATTTATTTGCAAATATGGATCTAATTGGGCTTTTGTTTCTTTTTGTAGTCCCAATCAATAGGAGAACTCTAGGGTGAAGGAATGTCCAATCATATCCAAGAAGACCTCCAAGTCATCAAAACATAAACTAAAGCTTTGGTCAGAAGAACATAAGAAGACTGAGTTACTGTTGACTAGTCAACATTATTTTTGGGCCAAGCTTTAGCTTAAATAAATTGTATAAAGTTGTTTAGGATTTCATGGGCCATGTATTGGGCCTAGTAGCATAAAATATTTGGACCAAATATTTGGGCCAAGTAGCATAGGATTTTGGGCTTGTATTTGGGCCAATAGTAAAATATGACTAGTTAGGGTTAAAAGTGACTAGTTAGGGTAACAATTGGGCTTCTTTGAGCCCAATATAAACCTAAAACATCTAGTGGTGAGCACATGGACGTCCACATGACAGCCTAGGAGTGGAGAGGATTTAGCATGGAAGGTGTGAGCTAAACATGGAAAGCATGACTCCACATGGCACCTTCTCATTTGAGAGTTGAATTTTGAATTTCAAATTTTGGCTCCAAAATGTTTAGCCCTCTCTCCTATAAATTGAGGTGCTTGACTCATGTATTTGCCAGATTAATATTGAGTGAAATTACTGCCAACTTTTGTGCCAATTCTCACTCTTGTCTCCTACCTTTAGGATAGACACCTTAGTCTTCATTCTTCACCTATTCCAAGTGAGATGGCCTCACCACTCACTCTCCACACCTAACACTTCACCTTCAAGGAATTCGCAGCTCCTAGGAGCTCCTTGCATTCAATTGCATTTTCCAGCTCATGGATGAAGGTACTCAAGCTAGGCTCCATCAAGTGGTATCTAGAGCCATGGTTCTTCAAGAGCTAAGTGTCTTCTTCTATTCATTTTAATTTTTGTGTTTTGTTCTTGAATTCGTGTTGTTCATCATATTCCTTAATGTCTTTCTATTTTTGAGTTTTAATTTTTATTTGAATGTTGTTTGGATGAATCCAATCGGTAGAAATGTGTTCAACTTGTTCTTGAGCTTCTAATTTCAATTTTGTGTAGGATTCTTGTGTCTTTTGGTGTGCTATTTTAATTTTGCTAAGATTTGAGTCCTTATTGCCAATTCAATCGGTTCAATTTGCTTAGATTTGAGTCCTTTTGATTTTATGAATATATACTAGTTTTGTCATAGTCATGTGAATCCAAATTTGTCATCACTTCCTAGTAGTACCTTGATTTGATTTTTGAGTCCAGATCTAATCTGTGTTGAATTGATCCTTTGGTGCGTTTTTACTTTTAGTTTTGAGTTCATAATTGTGTGTTAGATCCACAAAATTTCATATACATAAATTTCCTTTGTGTTCTTGAAGTTTCTTATTACTATTTTTAATTCCATATTAGGATTTCTAAAACTGCGCTGGCTGTTTTTCTTGGTGAAATTTAATTCCGGTGGAGAAAAATTCTGGAAACTGGATCTGAGAAGTTTAAAGTCTTAGAAAAAAGGGGGAAAAAATTAAATCAAAATTCGAAGTGAAAAAAAAAATGATAAATCAAACAAAATTGTTGTTCAAAACTGGCACGAAAAAAAAACGGTAATCTGGCACCAGATTTGAAAATTTTATTGTAAAATTAATTGGTCCATGTGTTTTGTGTGATTTAAGCGCCAAAAGTTAGCTAACATCTTGAAGTATCTGTGTTTAAAAATTCAAATTCAAATTTGAAAAATACAGATCAGCACAAATTTTATAAGTCATGCTTTTTGACACATCAAATTTCTGTAGTGCAGTTTTGGTTTTTGTAATCCAATTCTAGTACCTTTCCCTAGGTTCATTTTGTATGCTAGCTTTGTTGATTGCCTTATTTTGCTTGATTTTCAATTTTCTTCAATATTCCTTCCAGTTTTGTCACATATTAAATCCCTTTGCTGTTGTCCAAATTCAAATTGAGCTTTTGTTGCTTTAAGTTTTGTTGACCTCTTATGTGGTGAAAGTTTTCAAAAGGTGCTTGTTAAGTTTGTAGCTAACCTTTGTGGTGAGTGCCATTATCACTTAGTAGGTGCTGAATTGATTACTTCAAGTGACTATCCTAAAAGAGGTAAAGCAAGAGTGCAGCAACAAAGATATACAAACATACACCAAAGAGAGGAGTGCAAAGCAAAAAGAAGGAATACCAAAAAGAAAAACGAGGCATAGAATAGGGTTTCTAAATTTTTGTAATTCAATTTCTTCATTGTATTTCTTTGAGTTGTAATTTGTTTAAACCGTGAATCATTAGTGGATTAATCATGTCATTAGTCGATGAGTGTGTCTTGAAGGTTCACAAGTGCCAACAAGCCTCATCCTTAGGAAATTCGACTAGATCTAAAGCTTTCTAGTTAGAGTTAATTACTTTGTGATTAATTGCTTTAGCCTATTTGTTTTCTTTTATAAATTTGTGTTTCATTTTTTAAGTGTGCTATAAGTAAATTACTTAGAGAAAGGTTTGTTTAAGTTGTGAGGGATACTCTCTGGCTAAGGAAAGACATGGTACTTAAGAGATCCTAGTGATCCACCTCTTTTTCCTAGGATTCTACCTCCATTACTCCACCTATCTTTCTTGAAGTAAAATACTTTTATCACATATCTTTAATCATGTCTACTCATTCTCCTAACTCTAGTGAAGATGATAGAAATTCAATCAAATCTCTTTTAAAACAACTTGCATAAGACTTCCAATCACTTTCATTTAGACAACTACAACATGGGGCCCAACTCAAAGAGAGGGATGCTCATTTTGCTTTGTTGGAGAACGAGTTGAGGATGGTTAAAGAAAAAGATGAATACACCCATAAAACAAAAAGAAGCTCACATGTATCTAGCTCTAGGGGTAGTGATTCTCTTGGTGAACAAAGCCTTAGGATTAATGAGTACTATCAACCACCCCCTAGGAGAGCTAGAAAAGAAAGAAGAGAAAGCATTAAGGAGGTTAGGGTAGACTTACCTTATTTCCATGGGAAAGAAAATGTAGAAGCTTACCTAGATCGGGAAATGAAGGTAGAACAATTATTTGCTTTCCATAAAGTAAGTGAGGAACGAAAAGTACCCCTATCTACCCTTAGCTTTCAAGGAAATGCTATGTATTGGTGGACTGCCTTAGAGAGAGACAATCGCCTTCATAAAGACCCTCCCATAGAATATTGGAATGATCTTAGGGGGGCCTTAAAACGCCGTCATATCCCTTCTTACTATAATAGGAAGTTAATGGACAAGTACCAGAGACTCCAACAGAAATCTATGAGTGTGAAAGAATATAGGCAGAAAATGGAGCTTTATATGATGAGAGCTTCCATTAGGGAGGAAGAGACGACCACAATAGCAAGATTCTTAAGTGGACTCAATCTTGAGATTCGAGATAGAGTTGAACTTCTACCCTACAGAGACTTGAATGATTTAATTCAACTTTGCATCAAAGTTGAACAACAAAATTTGAGAAAAATATCAAGTTGTAGGGAAGGTTCATATTCTAACTCCTATTCCAAGAGAGAGTATAAAAGGGAGGAAACCATAAAAGAAAAACCAAAAGAAACTCCCAAGAAAATAGAAATAGATACCTCTAACTCACAACCCCATAGCCGCAATACTAAATGTTTTAAGTGCTTTGGTAGAGGTCATATAGTTGCCCAATGCCCAAACAAGAGAAATATACTCTTAAGAGGGAGGGATGAATATAGTAGCCAAAGTGAGGAAGTTAGTGAGGGAGAGGAGAAAGTAAATAGTGAGGGAGTGTATCCATGTGAAGGGGAGTTAATGATGATCCGTAGAACCCTCAACAACCAACCTAGTGTGGACCAAGAGTCACAAAGAGAGAACATCTTCCACACAAGATATAAATTTTTTGAAAATGTATGTTCTCTCATTGTGGATAGTGGTTGCTGTTGCAACTTCTGTAGTGCTAGGATGGTTGAGAAGCTGAATCTATAGGTAATACCTCATCCTAAACCTTATAAAATTCAGTGGATAAATGAAGATTGGGAATTAACTATAGATCAGCAAGTGAAAGTCAAGTTTTATGTGGGAAATTACAAAGACAAAGTTTTATGTGATGTAGTTCCCATGGAAGCTTGTCATATTTTGTTGGGTCGACCTTGGCAATTTGATAAGAAAACTATGCACAATAGTCTTACCAATGAAATTACTTTCACTCACAGGGATAGGGATAAAAAGTTTGTACTCTATCCCTTATCACACTCACAGGTGATAAAGGATCAAGTACAAATGAAACTCAAAAGAGAGGAAGAGAAAAAAAAATAGAAAACCAAGAAAAATCCCTTTGGGAAAAAGAGGCGTGGGAGTAGAGTGTTCCTTCCCACAAGGTCATTCAGAAAGAAGAAAAAGTTGAAAACAAATTTAAAAAATACTTCTTTCTGAACAACCTACAGGCCTCATGCTGTGTAAAGGAACACTTATATGCACTGCCACATCTTCTGAAGCTAGTATTCTACCTCCTTAAGTAAAAGAACTTTTGAAAGAGTTTGACGATTTATTCCCTAAGGAAGAACCATTGGGACTTCCCCCTTTTAGAGGAATAGAACATCAAATAGATTTAGTTCCAGGAGCCAGTCTTCGTAATAGACCAACTTATAGAACTAATCCTAAAGAAACTAAAGAGATAGAGACACAAGTACAGGATTTGTTGGAGAAGGGTTGGGTTCAAAAGAGCCTAGGTCCTTGTGTTGTACCTGTTTTGTTGGTGCCAAAAAAAGATGGCAAGTGGAGAATGTGTTGTGACTGTAGAGCCATCAATAACATCACCATCCAATACAGGCATCCAATCCCAAGACTAGATGGCACGCTTGATGAATTGCATGGGTCCCTTATATTTTCCAAGAGTGATCTTAAAAGCGGATATCACCAAATCCGAATTAAAAAAGGTGATCAGTGGAAAACCGCTTTTAAAACCAAATTTGAACTATATGACTGGTTAGTGATGCCTTTTGGTCTCACTAATGCATCTAGCACATTCATGAGGCTAATGAATCATGTCTTGAGAGATTGTATAGGTAAATACGTTGTAGTTTACTTTGATGATATCCTAGTGTATAACCAAAGCCTAGAAACCCACCTAAGTGACCTTAGGGAAGTTCTCTTAGTGCTTAGGTAGAATAATCTTTTTGCTAATATTGATAAGTGTACTTTTGTGTTGATAGTGTAGTGTTTTTAGGTTTTATAGTTAGCAAAAATGGGGTATATGTTGACCTCGAGAAAATCAAAGCCATCCAAGAATGGCCAACTCCACAAAATAAAGGAGATGTTAGGAGTTTTCATGGGCTAGCAAGTTTTTATAGAAGATTTGTGCCTAATTTCTCGAGTCTCGCTTCACCACTCAATGAGTTAGTGAAAAAAGACACTCCATTTTGTTGAACTGAGAAGCAAGATCAAGCCTTCAAGAGGCTTAAAGCTCTGCTCACTAATGCACCCGTTTTAGCTCTTCCAAACTTTGCAAAAACTTTTGAGTTAGAATGTGATGTGATGGAAAAATGCTCTTCTTCTAATAGTGATCTTTGTGAGTTCTTCTTTGAATAGATGATGAAGGAGATTTGAGGAGCGGAAGCATTACAGAAACTCAAGAGGAGTTTCCATGGATTGAAGAGGAGTTAGGAATTTGTGAGAGTGAGAGGTGAGGCCAACTCACTAGGAAAGAGTCTAGGCTAAGTCTTGAAGGAGACTAACCTAAGGAGAACTTAAGAACAAGTAGAATGGCCAAAATTAGGCAGCATTTCATTACTAATTCCAAGTTAAAAAATACATGTATAAGAGACTCCTATTTATAGGAGAAAGTCTCTCAAAAACTCTCAAATGAGAGTGTGACAAGTGTCACTACCTTATTGGTGCAAATCCTCTCCATTAAGGAATAGACATGTGGAGTCTCATGCCTTCCTTGCCTACATTTCTATTTGCACCCCCTCTTTTACTATTTTACACTTTACTTTATTTTCTATTTACATCCTTCCTTACTTTTGCCCAAAATACAAGGCCCAAAACTTCATAACTACTCTATACACTTTTTACAAGGCTAAGAAGAAGAAAAAGACTCTACAAACTCTTCATTAAAGCTCAATCTTCGTCTATCTTCTTGGCCGAAAGTTTCGAGGCTGGACGGTTTCCATCATGATGCATAAGGAGTAGGCATAGGTGCGGAATTGTTGCAAGGTGGACACCCAATTGCTTATTTCAGTGAAAAAATCCATGGTGCCACCCTCAACTATCCCACCTATGATAAGGAGCTCTATGCACTTGTGAGGGCTCTGAAGACTTGGGAGCACTATCTAGTATCCAAAGAATTTGTAATTCATAGTGATCCTGAGTCTTAAGGGTCAGCACAAGTTGAATAAACGTCATGCAAAATGGATGGAATTTCTTGAACAATTCCCTTATGTTATCAAATACAAGAAGGGCAGTACTAATATTATGGTTAATGCTTTCTCTAAGAGACACACCCTCTTTTGAAAACTTGATGCCCAGATTCTTGGATTTGAAAACATACCTGAACTGTACAAAGAAGATCATGATTTTACATCCACTTTTGTTAAATGTGAACATAGAGCACAAGGAGGATTTTATGTGTCTGAGGGGTATCTTTTAAAGAAGGAAAACTCTGTATACCCCAAGGAACATATAGAAAACTTCTTGTAAAAGAAACACATGAAGGAGGTCTCATGGGCCATTTTAGAGTTGATAAAACTCTAGAGCTTTTAAAAGGAAAATTCTTTTGGCCACACATGAGAAAAGATGTTCAGAGACATTGTTTTAGGTGCATTTCATGTTTAAAAGCCAAATAAAAAATGATGCCTCATGTACTCTATACTCCTTTGCCTATTGCAAGTGCTCCATGGGAAGACATTAGCATGGACTTTATTTTAGAACTCCCTAGGACTGCAAGAGGTTTTGATTATATTTTTGTGGTTGTGGATAGGTTTAGTAAGATGGCACATTTTATACAATGCCACAAAATAGATGATGCAAACAATGTCTCTAGGCTCTTCTTTAGAGAAGTGGTGAGACTTCATGGTCTACCCAAAAGCATAGTGTCTGATAGAGATCCAAAATAAATAAGCCATTTCTGGAGAACTCTCAGGGAAAGGCTTGGAACTAAACTGAAATTTTCAACTTCTTGTCATCCTCAAATGGATGGACAAACTGAAGTAGTAAATAGATCTCTTTCAATTATGCTTAGGGCAGTTATGAAAGTTAACCACAAATCTTGGGATGAGTACCTTCCCCATATTGAGTTTGCATATAACAAGGTAGTTCATAAAACTACTAATATTTCTCCATTTGAAGTTGTATATGGGTTTAATCCTCTTACACCTTTAGATTTGTTACCTCTTCCTAATCCACAAGAATTTATGCATAAGGAAGGAGTAGCAAAAGCTGAATTTGTTAAGAAAATGCATGAGAGGATTCAAGAACAAATACAACGGCAAATAAAGAAATGTGTAAAGCATGGCAACAAGGGGAAGTGAGAGATAATTTTTTAGGAAGGAGACTAGGTTTGGGTACATCTTAGAAAGGATAGATTTCCCACTAGAAGAAAATCTAAGCTTATCCCCCGGGGAGATGGACCCTTCCAAGTTCTCAAGAGAATCAATGACAATGCACACATTCTAGATTTACCTGAAGAATATGGAGTTCATAATACTTTCAATGTTATGGACCTAATCCCTTTTGTAGGAAGTAATGAAGAAGATGAAGCATTGGATTTGAGGACAAATCCTTCTCAAGAGGGAGGGGATGATGGAAAAGGCCCAAGCCTAAGTCCATGTCCAAGTCAAAGGTCAAGCCCAAGCCCACCAAATAGAAGATATGGGCCAACTACAAAAGCTATGGCAAGAAGGATCCAAGAGGATTGGGACACTACTACTGATGGCAGAGAAACTTTCCTCTATATGTTTAAAAATGCCATACGTTTAGCGTAGGGTAGAATTTAATTTTTTTCAAAGTAGAATAGGAAATTTTATTTGTAATTTTTCTTAGAATTAATTTTGGCACCTAATTACCAACCAAGGTTAAATTAGGGATTCTAAAACACCTAATTTAACCTAGGCTGGTCATGAGAAGGCCATGGACGAATGCATAAACACTAATCACACCTCCCTAATCACACCTTCCATGTGTGCTCTCATTTGGCGCCAATTTAGATTACATTTCATTTGAATTTGACTTTGTAAATTCCAGCCCTCCATTGCTATAAAAGGAGGTGCTTGGCTCATGAGTTTCTCAAGATTAATTTGAGTGAAATTGCTGCCAATTTTGTGCCAATTCTCACTCTTGTCTCCTACCTCTAGGATAGACACCTTAGTCTTCATTCTTCATCTTTTCCAAGTGAGATGGCCACACCACTCACTCTCCACACCTAACACTTCACCTTCAAGGAAACTACAACTCCTAGGAGCTCCTTGCACGCTACAATCCATTAAGGACTCCATTTGAAAATGTGGATTTCACATTCATTTGATAGATTGGCCACTCAAGTTATGCAACAAGAGAAAAAAGAAGCCGAATGGTCTCCATTCTTGCAACCGGAGCAAAAACTTCACAAAATTAATTCCCACCTTTTTTTTATAACCTTTTGATGGAGATCAAATAGAAGAGGAAAGTGAGGAGAAAAGACAAGAACTTCAAGGACAAGATAGCTCAAAATCTTTCATACCTCAAAGGATCACTAGGAGCAAGGCTAGAGAGTTGGGTAAAGAACATAAATTGTTTTATCTTTTTGTAATTACCCATGTATAAACATTTGTAAATATTTGTAAATAAATATAGAATTAGCCTTAGGAATATGCCAAAGAGGAAAACCAAAGAAACCTCTAAATGTAAAGGCATTGTTTGGATGGCTTTTGCAAAAAGAGTGGAAAATGACTCTTCCAACTCCTTCTAGATTTAGGCGCTACATAGAAGGAGCTAGAAGTGCCTTTTCCAACACCTTCCCTTGTAACCCAAACTGGTCACCCTTGCTATAATAAGGGACTTTGGTTCATAATAATACAAGTTGAAATTTAGAAGTAAAGAAACTATCTTGAGTTGTTGTGAGAGAGAGTTTGTGAGACTTGTCTCTTCTTCTTCTCCATGTCTTATCTTGCGAGCTTTGGAGACTCTCAAGTGGCGGCACCTCCCACTCATCTTGTAAGAACCACCCTCCAAGTGGCGTGAACACATCTCCAAAAAGACTACAACCACATAAGTCATTTCTATTCATCTTCTAAATATACCCATTTTTGTTCTACTTGCTTGTTTGCAATTCCAATCGGTTCATTCTCGTCCTTATGATGTCCTTGTTAGGAAAGATGACTTTAAACTAGAGGGGGGGTGAATTGTTTAAAGAGGTTTTCGCAAACTTTTTGCAAGCTAGAATGGATTTATTTTAGAAACCAATTGATTAAGCAATTCAGTTAGCCAAAACAGCAAGCAAAACAGCACTGCCAGGAAAACAATCGGTTGTTTCTGCGAAACAATCGATTGTTTATATCAGCAAACAACAAACAAACTAAATTTAAAGAGTAAGGGATAGAGAGATTGTACACAGTTGTTTATACTGGTTCACTCCAACCCAGAGCTACATCCAGTCTTCTCAGAACCCCTGAGGAAATCCACTAAGCAATCACACCTTGATCACTTACACAACAACCAAGAGAATGACCTTGAAAACCTCAAGACACACACTCTCCTTGGCCAACACTAAGATTGCTGATCTTGAACACCTCAAGAACACACAGCCAATCTCAGCAACAATACACAGAAGAATTGTTTCAGCAGTTTACAAAGATTACACTTGTTACAGATGAAGATCTGAAATCAGTACAAGTAGAATCCTATTTCAGCACCTTGATCAATCACTAAACTCTTAAGCAATCTCAACTCTTTTAAAACTCTCTTAGAAAAAATTTGTCAAAAGCATTCTCTGTTATTTAAAAATAGTTTTTCTGAATTTATATAAAATAGTTTGTTATCAAATCTTAACAAACCCATAATTGCTTTCAAAAAGATTGGTCAAAGCATTTAATGACTGGAGCGTATTCAGTTTCAAATCATTTAAAGCTCAGTCAAAGAAAACAGTTTTTCTGTTAAGGTTCCAGAACAAACAATCAGTTGTTTCCTCGAATCAATCGGTTGTTTTGTTACTTAACAGTTTTCTTCATTCAAAAACAGTTTTCAAACTTTCTCAAAACATCCAAGTGTAAACAATCGGTTGTTTCAACAGAACAATCGGTTGTTTCAACTTAGTTTGAAAAACACTTTACTTTGTTTAAAGATTGAGATGCTAATTGCTTTGAGATTTAATCTAAGGGTGGATTACAACATTAAACTACCCCAGGATAAAGCTTTAAACCAGCACAACAGCATCAAGCAAAGCAGAGGCTTCATCATCCTTCAAATGATTTGGATTCTTCAAAACATTGAACATCACTTGGTTCAACAGTCTCCCCCTATTTGATGAAGACAAATCCCTAATGCTTGTGTTGTTCTGATTAAATCTGAAGTAGTTCCTGCAATTGAACTTTGAGCAAAAATTGAACTTCTGATATTTTGTTAGCATACATATAAACAAGTTAAAGCTTAAACAATTAATATTAGAAACAACATACAAAAATTACCCAAACAGTTTTTAACAACTAAAGACAATCTTAAAACCTGAAACAAGCATAAACAAGCATAAATCTCCCCATATTTGTCTTCACAAATAGACAAATATAAGAGATAAAACCAGATATTGTTCATATTACATCAGAATTAAAACAGCAACAGCAGAAGGAAAGAAAATAAAACCAAACACCAATAGCTACCAAAAACAATCAATTGTTTCGATGTCCAATCGGTTGTTTTTTTCCTTCATCCTTCTTTATCTCCAAACTGAAGATCAAAGATTTGGTTCTAGACAGCTTCAATCTGTTCATCTAGACTCATAAACCTTGCATCCATGTTGTCAAACCTGGTGTCAAACCTTTGGAAATTGCTAACACATAGATCATGAAGGTTTCTTTGATTTTCAGCAAAGCTATCCAGCCTATTCACCATGAATCTTTCAAAAGGAGACATGGTTTGAATCCTTTCTTCTTGATGTTCATCAGCAGCACTGGGTCCAGCATCTTGAAACCCTCCTGTTGGATCTTCATGTTCAACATCCATATTAGCAGTTTCTTCTTGAGCAGCACCACTAGATGAGGCACCATGATCACCATCCTTGCTTACCCATTTTCCACCTATCTTTGTAAATCCCATCTTGCTGAGTGATCCATTGTTCAACTCTTGAGTTGACCTGACCAGCTCAGAAGTTTCATCTTCAAGATTAACTTCAAAATAGAGTAGAAATTTAGATATCAAAACAGCATAGGGATAGTGATAATCACCCAACCTCATGGCTTTTTGCATGTGCTCTTTGATTATGTGAATCCAATTGAGCTTGATTTTCTTGGTTATGCAGAAGATGTAAATCAAATCTTCTTCAGTTAAAACAGAATGGTTACTCCCCCTTGGAGTCAGAATCCATGTCACAATGAGAGCAAGTAACCTCTCATCAAGTTTCAACCCTCCAACTGAGCATGCACTCAGTTGAGATTGATTCTTCTTCAAGCAGCTTCTGTTGAACTGGATTTTGTTAAAATCCTCCACCACACCAAGATTTCCTTTGCTGATTCGTAGACCAGAGTATTTGAGTCCAGCAACAGCAGCCCAAACTTCATGGGTTATCTGTTGAACCAAGTGGTGTTCAAGGTTTTGAAGAATCCAAATCCTTTGAAGGATGATGAAGCTTTTGTTGTGCTTGCTATTGCGGTGCTGGTTTAGTTAGGATCTGGGTAGTTTGAGTTGTGTAACTCAACCTTTGATTGAATCTAAAGCTCAAGCATCTCAACTTTCAAACAAAGTAAAGTGTTTTTCAAACTGAGTTAAAACAATCGATTGTTTTATCGAAACAACCGATTGTTTAAGCTTAGGTGTTTTGAAAACTGTTTTGAAATGTGAAAATTGGTTAAGTAACAAAACAACCGATTGATTCGAGGAAACAATCGATTGTTTGTTATGTTTTTATAACAGAAAATAGTTTTGACTTTGACTGAGCTTTAAATGCTTTTAATTCATACGCTCCAGTCATAAAATGCTTTGACCAATCTTTCTAAAGCAATTAAGAGTTTGTTAAGATTTGATTACAAACATTTTCTTTATATATATACAGAAAAACAGATTTGAGTTTTAAGAATCTAAGTGAATTGAGAAAGTTTTTCTAAGAGTTGGAGATTGCTTAGAGTTTTGATTGATCAAAGTGCTGAGATAGGATTCTCTTGTACTGATTTCAGATTGCTTCTGTAACAAGTGTAATCCTTGTAATTCTGTGAACATTCGTTTGTGTTGTTGCTAAGAAGAGTTGTGTGTTCTTGAGGGGATCAAGATCAGCTTTCTTAGTGTGGTGTGCTGACCAAGGAAAGTGTGTTTCTTGAGGGTGTTCAAGGTCACTTTCTTGGTTGTGTGTAAGTAATCTAGTGTTGATTGCTTAGTGGATTTCCTCAGTGTTCTGAGAAGACTGGATGTAGCTCTGGGTTGGAGTGAACCAGTATAAACAACTGTGTACAATCTCTCTATCCCTTACTCTTTAAATTCAGTTTGTTTGTTGTTTGCTGATAAAAACAACCGATTGTTTCGAAGAAACAACCGATTGTTTTTCTGACAGTGCAGTTTTGCTTACTGTTTTGACTAACTGAATTGCTTGATCAATTGGTTTCTGAGATAAACTCATTCCAGCTTCAAAAAGTTTGCGAAAACCTCTTTAAACAATTCACCCCCCCTCTAGTTTAAGGCCATAATTCCTAACAATTGGCATCAAGAGCTTGGTTCTTGAAAGTTATTCAAGTTGATCTAAATTTTTTTTATGGCTGGAAAACTATCTTTTGAGGAAGGTGCTTCAATCTACAAACCACCTTTATTCTGTGGATTGAATTATAAGTTTTGGGAAGCAAGAATGAAAATATTTATTGAATCAATTGATCAATGAATTTGGGACTCAATTGAGAATGGTCCTTACATTCCAAAGTTCAAAAAGAATAATTCCTTTACTATAAAACCTTTGTCCAAATGGACAGATGATGAATGTAAGATGGCTCAGCTTGATAGGTCTGCTCAAAACATTATAGCTTCTGCACTAGATACTAATGAATTTTTCAGGATATCAAAGTGCAAAACTGCTAAGGAAATGTGGGAGACTCTCAAGGCTGCTCATGAACCAAAGGAAGCAATGACAAAGAGTCAAGCAAGAAGGAAGAGAAGACAAAATAAGAAAAGCCTCAATCTTTGCTTAATGGCTAGAAGGGAGGATGACTCATGTAGTGTAAGTTCATCAAACTCTTCAAACTCTAAAAATTATGGTCAATTGCTTCAAGCCTTTCAAGAAACCCATGAAGAAGCAAACCGATTGGCTCTCTTAAACAATCGATTGAAAGAAAAGAATAGCTGGCTTGAAAACAGGGTAAAAGCACTGGAGGAGGATTTAGAAAATTCAAAAATGGATTTTGAAAATTTGGAAATCATTTACAAAAACTCCTCTTGCAAGTGTGACACTCTAGTTTGTGAAAATTGCGAAAATCTTGAAAAGAAGGTCCACTATCTTGTTAAAACAGTGGATAAGCTTTCTAAAGGCCAATCCAACTTTGAAAGTGTGCTAGCTTCTCAAAAGTGTGTTTTTGGAAAATCAGGATTGGGTTTTAATCCACAAAACCAGCAAGATAGATTTTCAAAAACTTTTTCAAAAAGGCCAGAAAAACAATCGATTGGACCATCGAAACAATCGATTGTTACATGCTTCTATTGCATGAAAAGAGGTCATTCTGTGCGATTCTGTAAAATCAGAAAACATGTTGTTCCTAAAGGGCTTATGAAGTGGATTCCCAAGAAAAATAAGGCTTGTGTTGATGAGTATACACCAGATGGACCCTCATTCATAAGGGGACCAAACCTATGTACTTGAGAATTTTCTTTGTAGGAAATCTTGGAGGAGAGAAAGCAGCTTTAGTACTTGGACAGTGGATGCTCCAAGCATATGACAGGGGACAAATCAAAGTTCCTGAGAATATCCTTCAAGCAAGAGGGTCATGTCACCTATGGAGATAACAACAAAGGAAGAATACTTGGAAGAGGATCCATAGGAGATGAGAGCATCTTGGTGATTCATGATGTGCTCTTTGTTGAAGGCCTAAAGCATAATCTGCTGAGTATTAGCCAACTGTGTGACAAGGGGTATCAAGTGATGTTCAAGGCAAACACATGTGAAATCTGTCTACCCAACACTAAAGAGGTAATGTTGGTAAGTAAGAGAGTTAATAATGTGTATCTTCTAGATATCTCTTCACCATGTTCAATTGGATGTCTTCTATCCAAGCAAGATGAATCTTGGCTTTGGCATAGAAGAATTGCTCATATTCACATGAATCATTTGAACAAGCTTATATCAAAAGATCTTGTGATTGGGCTGCCAAAACTCAAGTTTGAGAGGGATCACATTTGTGAAGCTTGCCAAAAAGGGAAACAAGTGAAAAGTTCTTTTAAAACCAAAAATGTTGTCTCTTCATTGAGACCTCTTGAACTCCTTCACATGGATCTCTTTGGACCCTCTAGAACTATGAGTCTTGGTGGAAATTATTATGCTCTTGTTATTGTTGATGATTTCTCTAGGTACACTTGGACCTTGTTCTTGGAGTCAAAGAGTGATGCCCTTGCTGCATTCAAAAAGCTAGCAAGAAGTCTTAAAAACACAAAAGGCAGTAACATAGGCTCAATAAGGAGTGACCATGGAGGAGAATTCCAAAATGAGAAGTTTGTCAAGTTCTGTGAGAAGTTGGGAATTCTACACAATTTCTCTGCTCCAAGAACACCACAGCAAAATGGAGTTGTAGAGAGGAAGAACAGGTCTCTTGAAGAGCTTGCAAGGACAATGCTTAGTGAATCTTCACTTCCTAAGTATTTTTGGGCAGATGCAGTGAGTACCTCCTGTTATGTGATGAATAGGGTGCTTATAAGGCCCATTTTGAAGAAAACTCCATATGAACTTTTCAATGGAAGAAAGCCTAACATCAGTCACCTCAAAGTCTTTGGCTGTAACTGTTTTGTTCTCAACAATGGAAAGGAAAGCTTGGGAAAATTTGATGAGAAAGCTGACCTTGGCATCTTCATTGGTTATTCCCTCACAAGCCATGCTTATAGAGTCTACAACAAAAGGTTAATGACTGTAGAAGAATCAGTTCATGTAGTCTTTGATGAGGTAGATCGCAGAATCAGTGAGAACCCAAAGATCAGTGCTGAGGAAGACGAACAGAGCATCAGTTTGGAGAAGCTGGATATCTGTGCAGAAAAACAACCGATTGATTCGCAGAAACAACCGATTGAAATTCTGCAACAGAGTGAGCTGCCCAAAGAGTGGAGAATTCCCAGAGATCTGTCATTGGATAACATCATAGGGTAGATAAAGGAAGGTGTCTCCACACGTAGCTCCATCTCAAACTTCTGCAGACACACAGCTTTTGTCTCTCAAATTGAACCAAAGTCAATTGAAGAAGCTCTCAAGGATGAGAAGTGGGTTGAAGCTATGCAAGAAGAGCTAAATAAATTCGAAAGAAATGAGGTATGGTTTCTTGTTCCTAGAACTAATGAAATGAATATTATTGGTGCAAAATGGGTTTTCAGGAACAAGCTAGATGAGGAAGGAGTGATCACAAGAAATAAAGCAAGGCTAGTTGCCAAGGGCTACAATCAAGAAGAGGGCTTAGACTATGGTGAAACCTTTGCTCCTGTGGCTAGATTGGAGGCTGTGAGGCTGCTCCTGGCTTTTGCATGTATGAGTGGTTTTAAACTCTTCCAAATGGATGTAAAAAGTGCCTTCTTGAATGGCTACATCAATGAGGAAATCTATGTAGATCAACCACCGGGTTTTGAAGACCACAAGTATCCCAACCATGTCTTCAAGTTGAAGAAAGCTTTGTATGGTCTGAAACAAGCTCCAAGGCAGTGGTATGAGAGGCTTAGCAACTTTCTGCTATCTCTTGGCTATGAAAGAGGAATGATAGACAAGACTCTCTTCATCAAGAAGTCACATGCAGAAATAATTCTTGTGCAAATATATGTTGATGACATCATCTTTGGTGCTACACAAGATAGGTTGTGTGAAGAATTTGTGGCTGCTATGAAAGGTGAGTTTGAAATGTCTATGATGGGAGAACTATCTTTCTTTCTTGGATTGCAGGTTAAACAAACAAAGGATGGGATCTTCTTAAGTCAATCAAAGTATTGCAAGGAGATTCTCAAAAAGTTTGAAATGGAAAATTGCAAAGAGGCAAGCACTCCAATGCCATCAAGCTGCTACATGGATGCAGATTCTGCTGGAAAGAGTATAGATCAAACAAAATTCAGAGGATTGATTGGATCATTGCTTTATCTAACAGCAAGTAGACCAGACATCATGTTTGCGGTGTGTCTATGTGCAAGATTTCAAGCAAATCCTAAAGAGTCACACTTCAAAGCTGCAAAGAGAATTCTGAAATATCTCAAAGCAACATCATCTGTAGGATTATGGTATCCCTCTCATTCTCCAATACATTTAATTGGTTATTCAGATTCTGATTTCGCAGGTTGCAAGCTAGATAGAAAAAGCACAAGTGGCACTTGTCACCTTCTTGGCTCTAGCCTAATCTCATGGCATAGCAAGAAACAAGCATGTGTTGCTCTCTCTACTGCTGAGGCAGAATATATAGCTGCTGGTAGCTGTTGTGCACAGATCCTATGGCTCAAACAACAACTTGCAGATTTTGGTGTACAAATCAGCAAAGTTCCTTTGATGTGTGATAACACAAGTGCAATCAATCTTACCAAAAATCAAATCCAGCACTCAAGGACCAAACATATTGAAATAAGACATCATTTCATCAGAGATCATGTGCAAAATGGGAACTGTGAAGTAAAGTTTGTGGAGACCAAACTGCAGCTAGCTGACATCTTCACAAAGCCTTTGCCGAAAGAGAGGTTTTTCTTCTTAAGAAATGAGTTAGGTATTCTTGATCTAAATAATCTCTCTTAAAATCTGTGTTTGGTACATGTTAAAATTTATTTGTGAAGACAAATAGGGGGAGATTTATTGGTACTTGTATATCTGTATCTTATTTGCATAAAAATGTTTAAATCTCTGAGTATAAAAGTGTTTTTCTGCTGCTGCTGATAGAAACAATCGATTGTTTCGTGTAAACAACCGATTGAATTTTATGTTAAAAGAGGTATAATCTAACTAGCTGCTATAAGAAGCTTTGGATGGTACAATTTTTTTTTTGCAGGAACTGCTTCAGATTTAATCAGTACAACACAAGCACTAGGGATTTGTCTTCATCAAATAGGGGGAGATTGTTGAACCAAGTGGTGTTCAAGGTTTTGAAGAATCCAAATCCTTTGAAGGATGATGAAGCTTTTGTTGTGCTTGCTGTTGCGGTGCTGGTTTAGTTAGGATCTGGGTAGTTTGAGTTGTGTAACTCAACCTTTGATTGAATCTAAAGCTCAAATATCTCAACTTTCAAACAAAGTAAAGTGTTTTTCAAACTGAGTTAAAACAACCGATTGTTTTATCGAAACAACCGATTGTTTAAGCTTAGGTGTTTTGAAAACTGTTTTGAAATGTGAAAATTGGTTAAGTACCAAAACAACCGATTAATTCGAGGAAACAATCGATTGTTTGTTATGTTTTTATAACAGAAAACAGTTTTGACTTTGACTGAGCTTTAAATGCTTTTAATTCATACGCTACAGTCATAAAATGCTTTGACCAATCTTTCTAAAGCAATTAAGAGTTTGTTAAGATTTGATTACAAACATTTTCTTTATATATATACAGAAAAACAGATTTGAGTTTTAAGAATCTAAGTGAATTGAGAAAGTTTTTCTAAGAGTTGGAGATTGCTTAGAGTTTTGATTGATCAAAGTGCTGAGATAGGATTCTCTTGTACTGATTTCAGATTGCTTCTGTAACAAGTGTAATCCTTGTAATTCTGTGAACATTCGTTTGTGCTGTTGCTAAGAAGAGCTGTGTGTTCTTGAGGGGATCAAGATCAGCTTTCTTAGTGTGGTGTGCTGACCAAGGAAAGTGTGTTTCTTGAGGGTGTTCAAGGTCACTTTCTTGGTTGTGTGTAAGTAATCCAGTGTTGATTGCTTAGTGGATTTCCTCAGTGTTCTGAGAAGACTGGATGTAGCTCTGGGTTGGAGTGAACCAGTATAAACAACTGTGTACAATCTCTGTATCCCTTACTCTTTAAATTCAGTTTGTTTGTTGTTTGCTGATAAAAACAACCGATTGTTTCGAAGAAACAACCGATTGTTTTTCTGACAGTGCAGTTTTGCTTACTGTTTTGACTAACTGAATTGCTTGATCAATTGGTTTCTGAGATAAACTCATTCCAGCTTCAAAAAGTTTGCGAAAACCTCTTTAAACAATTCACCCCCCCTCTAGTTTAAAGCCATAATTCCTAACATTATCTCCATGTCCACACCTTTCACATGAGAAACTAGATTGTTTCCCTCAAACTTCAAATTGGTGTAGAAGACCCTCACCAAATCTGGATATATGTTTCCCTTCATCTCCAGGAACCTTCTGAGAAATTGATTCTTGAGTAGCTTTCTCACATTGTCTAGCTTTTGACTTTTCAGTCAATCAAAGCTCACAACCTTGGGGTTGTTTATCTTCTTGATGTTAGTAATTATGGCTTTAAACTAGAGGGGGGTGAATTGTTTAAAGAGGTTTTCGCAAACTTTTTGAAGCTAGAATGAGTTTATCTCAGAAACCAATTGATCAAGCAATTCAGTTAGCCAAAATAGTAAGCAAAACTGCACTACCAGGAAAACAATCGGTTGTTTCTTCGAAACAATCGATTGTTTATATCAGCAAATAACAAACAAACTGAATTTAAAGAGTAAGGGATAGAGAGATTGTACACAGTTGTTTATACTGGTTCACTCCAACCCAGAGCTACATCCAGTCTTCTCAGAACCCCTGAGGAAATCCACAAAGCAATCACACCTTGATCACTTACACAACAACCAAGAGAATGTCCTTGAAAACCTCAAGACACACACTCTCCTTGGTCAACACTAAGATTGTTGATCTTGAACACCTCAAGAACACACAGCCAATCTCAGCAACAACACACAAAAGAAATGTTTCAGCAGTTTACACAGATTACACTTGTTATATATGAAGATCTGAAATCAATACAAGTATAATCCTATTCCAACACCTTGATCAATCTCTTTAGCTCTTAAGCAATCTCAGCACTTTGAAAACTCTCTTAGAAAAACTTTGTCAAAAGCATTCTCTTCTTTAAAAGTGATTTTCTGAATTATATAAAAAGAACTTTTTTATCAAATCTTAACAAACCCATCAAAAGCTTTCAAAAAGATTAGTCAAAGCATTTAATGACTGGAGCGTATTCAGTTTCAAATCATTTAAAGCTCAGTCAAAGAAAACAGTTTTTCTGTTAAGGTTCCAAAACAAACAATCGGTCGTTTCCTCGAATCAATCCGTTGTTTTGTCACTTAACAGTTTTCTCCATTAAAAAACAGTTTTCAAACTTTCTCAAAACATCTAAGTATAAACAATCGGTTGTTTCGACAGAAGAAACGGTTGTTTCAACTTAGTTTGAAAAACACTTTTGTTTTATCAAAGATTGAGATGCTATTTGCTTTGAGATTTAATGTAAGGTTGGATTACACTTTAAACTACCCCAGAACAAAACAATAAAGCAGCACAGCAGCATCAAGCAAGCAGAAGCTTCATCATCCTTTAAAGGATTTGGATTCTTCAAAACCTTGAACACCACTTGGTTCAACAATCTCCCCCTATTTGATGAAGACAAATCCTTGGTGCTTGTGTTGTACTGATTAAATCTGAAGCAGTTCCTGCAGAGAAAACATTTGTACTATCCAAAGCTTCTTACAGCAGCAAGTTAGATTATACCTCTTTTAACATAAAATTCAATCAGTTGTTTACACGAAACAATCGATTGTTTCTATCAGCAACAGCAGAAAACACTTTTATACTCAAAGATTTAAATATTTTATGCATATAAGATACAGATATACGAGTACCAATAATTCTCCCCCTATTTGTCTTCACAAATAGATTTTAACATGTACCAAACACAGATTTTAAGAGAGATTATTTAGATCAAGAATACCTAACTCATTTCTTAAGAAGAAAAACCTCTCTTTTGGCAAAGGCTTTGTGAAGATGTCAGCTAGCTGCAATTTGGTCTCCACAAACTTCACTTCACAGTTTCCTTTTTGCACATGATCTCTGATGAAATGATGTCTTATTTCAATATGTTTGGTCCTTGAGTGCTGGATTTGATTTTTGGTAAGATTGATTGCACTTGTGTTATCACACATCAAAGGAACTTTGCTGATTTGTACACCAAAATCTGCAAGTTGTTGTTTGAGCCATAGGATCTGTGCACAGCAGCTACTAGCAGCTATATATTCTGCCTCAGCAGTAGAGAGAGCAACACATGCTTGTTTCTTGCTATGCCATGAGATTAGGCTAGAGCCAAGAAGGTGACAAGTGCCACTTGTGCTTTTTCTATCTAGCTTGCAACCTGCGAAATCAGAATCTGAATAACCAATTAAATGTATTGGAGAATGAGAGGGATACCATAATCCTACAGATGATGTTCCTTTGAGATATTTCAGAATCCTCTTTGCAGCTTTGAAGTGTGACTCTTTAGGATTTGCTTGAAATCTTGCACATAAACACACCGCAAACATAATGTCCGGTCTACTTGCTGTTAGATAAAGCAATGATCCAATCAAACCTCTGAATTTTGTTTGATCTATACTCTTTCCAGCAGTATCTGCATCCATGTAGCAGTTTGATGGCATTGGAGTGCTTGCCTCTTTGCAATTCTCCATTTCAAACTTTTTGAGAATCTCCTTGCAATACTTTGATTGACTTAAGAAGATCCCATCCTTTGTTTGTTTAACCTGCAATCCAAGAAAGAAAGATAGTTCTCCCATCATAGACATTTCAAACTCACCTTTCATTGTAGCCACAAATTCTTCACACAACCTATCTTGTGTAGCACCAAAGATGATGTCATCAACATATATTTGCACTAGAATTATTTCTGCATGTGACTTCTTGATGAAGAGAGTCTTGTCTATCATTCCTCTTTCATAGCCAAGAGATAGCAGAAAGTTGCTAAGCCTCTCATACCACTGCCTTGGAGCTTGTTTCAGTCCATACAAAGCTTTCTTCAACTTGAAGACATGGTTGGGATACTTGTGGTCTTCAAAACTCAGTGGTTGATCTACATAGATTTCCTCATTGATGTAGCCATTCAAGAAGGCACTTTTTACATCCATTTGGAAGAGTTTAAAACCACTCATACATGCAAAAGCCAGCAGCAGCCTCACAGCCTCCAATCTAGCCACAGGAGCAAAGGTTTCACCATAGTCTAAGCCCTCTTCTTGATTGTAGCCTTTGGCAACTAGCCTTGCTTTGTTTCTTGTGATCACTCCTTCCTCATCTAGCTTGTTCTTGAAAACCCATTTTGCACCAATAATATTCATTTCATTAGTTCTAGGAACAAGAAACCATACCTCATTTCTTTCAAATTGATTTAGCTCTTCTTGCTTAGCTTCAACCCACTTCTCATCCTTGAGAGCTTCTTCAATTGACTTTGGTTCAATTTGAGAGACAAAAGTTGTGTGTCTGCAGTAGTTTGAGATGGAGCTACGTGTGGAGACACCTTCCTTTATCTGCCCTATGATGTTATCCAGTGACAGATCTCTGGGAATTCTCCACTCTTTGGGCAGCTCACTCTGTTTCAGAATTTCAATCGGTTGTTTCTGCGAATCAACCGGTTGTTTTTCTGCACAGATATCCAACTTCTCCAAACTGATGCTCTGTTCGTCTTCCTCAACACTGATCTTTGGGTTCTCACTGATTCTGCGATCTACCTCATCAAAGACTACATGAACTGATTCTTCTACAGTCATTAACCTTTTGTTGTAGACTCTATAAGCATGGCTTGTGAGTGAATAACCAATAAAAATACCAAGGTCAGCTTTCTCATCAAATTTTCCCAAGCTTTCCTTTCCATTGTTGAGAACAAAACAGTTACAACCAAAGACTTTGAGGTGACTGATGTTAGGCTTTCTTCCATTGAAAAGTTCATATGCAGTTTTCTTCAAAATGGGCCTTATAAGCACCCTATTCATCACATAACAGGAGGTACTCACTGCATCTGCCCAAAAATACTTAGGAAGTGAAGATTCATTAAGCATTGTCCTTGCAAGCTCTTCAAGAGACCTGTTCTTCCTCTCTACAACTCCATTTTGCTGTGGTGTTCTTGGAGTAGAGAAATTGTGTAGGATTCCCAACTTCTCACAGAACTTGACAAACTTCTCATTTTGGAATTCTCCTCCATGGTCACTCCTTATTGAGCCTATGTTGTTGTTCTTTGTGTTTTGAAGTCTTCTTGCTAGCTTTTTGAATGCAGCAAGGGCATCACTCTTTGATTCCAAGAACAAGGTCCAAGTGTACCTAGAGAAATCATCAACAATAACAAGAGCATAATAATTTCCACCAAGACTCATAGTTCTAGAGGGTCCAAAGAGATCCATGTGAAGGAGTTCAAGAGGTCTCAATGAAGAGACAACATTTTTGGTTTTAAAAGAACTTTTCACTTGTTTCCCTTTTTGGCAAGCTTCACAAATGTGATCCCTCTCAAACTTGAGTTTTGGCAGCCCAATCACAAGATCTTTTGATATTAGCTTGTTCAAATGATTCATGTGAATATGAGCAATTCTTCTATGCCAAAGCCAAGATTCATCTTGCTTGGATAGAAGACATCCAATTGAACATGGTGAAGAGATATCTAGAAGATACACATTATTAACTCTCTTACCTACCAACATTACCTCTTTAGTGTTGGGTAGACAGATTTCACATGTGTTTGCCTTGAACATCACTTGATACCCCTTGTCACACAGTTGGCTAATACTCAGCAGATTATGCTTTAGGCCTTCAACAAAGAGCACACTTTTGAGATGCTAGCACACTTTCAAAGTTGGATTGGCCTTTAGAAAGCTTATCCACTTTTTTAACAAGATAGTGGACCTTCTTTTCAAGATTTTCGCAATTTTCACAAACTAGAGTGTCACACTTGCAAGAGGAGTTTTTGTAAATGATTTCCAGATTTTCAAAATCCATTTTTGAATTTTCTAAATCCTCCTCCAGTGCTTTTACCCTGTTTTCAAGCCAGCTATTCTTTTCTTTCAATCGATTGTTTAAGAGAGCCAATCGGTCGCTTCTTCATGTGTTTCTTGAAAGGCTTGAAGCAATTGACCATAATTTTCAGAGTTTGAAGAGTTTGATGAACTTACACTACATGAGTCATCCTCCCTTCTGGCCATTAAGCAAAGATTGAGGTTTTTCTTATTTTGTCTTTTCTTTCTTCTTGCTTGACTCTTTGTCATTGCTTCCTTTGGTTCATGAGCAGCCTTGAGAGTCTCCCACATTTCCTTAGCAGTTTTGCACTTTGATATCCTGAAAAATTCATTAGTATCTAGTGCAGAAGCTATAATGTTTTGAGCAGACCTATCAAGCTGAGCCATCTTACATTCATCATCTGTCCATTTGGACAAAGGTTTTATAGTAAAGGAATTATTCTTTTTGAACATTGGAATGTAAGGACCATTCTCAATTGAGTCCCAAATTCTTTGATCAATTGATTCAATAAAGATTTTCATTCTTGCTTCCTAAAACTTATAATTCAATCCACAGAATAAAGGTGGTTTGTAGATTGAAGCACCCTCCTCAAAAGATAGTTTTCCAGCCATAAAAAAAGATTTTAGATCAACTTGAATAACTTTCAAGAACCAAGCTCTTGATGCCAATTGTTAGTAATTATGGCTTTAAACTAGAGGGGGGGTGAATTGTTTAAAGAGGTTTTCGCAAACTTTTTGAAGCTAGAATGAGTTTATCTCAGAAACCAATTGATCAAGCAATTCAGTTAGCCAAAACAGTAAGCAAAACTGCACTGCCAGGAAAACAATCGGTTGTTTCTTCGAAAAAATCGGTTGTTTATATCAGCAAATAACAAACAAACTGAATTTAAAGAGTAAGGGATAGAGAGATTGTACACAGTTGTTTATACTGGTTCACTCCAACCCAGAGCTACATCCAGTCTTCTCAGAACCCCTGAGGAAATCCACAAAGCAATCACACCTTGATCACTTACACAACAACCAAGAGAATGACCTTGAAAACCTCAAGACACACACTCTCCTTGGTCAACACTAAGATTGCTGATCTTGAACACCTCAAGAACACACAACCAATCTCAGCAACAACACACAAAAGAAATGTTTCAGCAGTTTACATAGATTACACTTGTTACAGATGAAGATCTGAAATCAATACAAGTAGAATCCTATTCCAACCCCTTGATCAATCTCTTTAGCTCTTAAGCAATCTCAGCACTTTGAAAACTCTCTTAGAAAAACTTTGTCAAAAGCATTCTCTTCTTTAAAAGAGATTTTCTGAATTATATAAAAAGAAGTTTTTTATCAAATCTTCACAAACCCATAAAAGCTTTCAAAAAGATTGGTCAAAGCATTTAATGACTGGAGCGTATTCAGTTTCAAATCATTTAAAGCTCAATCAAAGAAAACAGTTTTTCTGTTAAGGTTCCAAAACGAACAATAGGTTGTTTCCTCGAATCAATCGGTTGTTTTGTCACTTAATAGTTTTCTCCATTCAAAAACAGTTTTCAAACTTTCTCAAAACATCTAAGTATAAACAATCGGTTGTTTCGACAGAACAATCGGTTGTTTCAACTTAGTTTGAAAAACACTTTTGTTTTATCAAAGATTGAGATGCTATTTGCTTTGAGATTTAATCTAAGGTTGGATTACACTTTAAACTACCCCAGAACAAAACAATAAAGCAGCACAGTAGCATCAAGCAAGCAGAAGCTTCATCATCCTTCAAAGGATTTGGATTCTTCAAAACCGTGAACACCACTTGGTTCAACACTTGAGACTTGTCTCATATCTATATTTTTCAATGAGATCCTTATCTCTAGAAAACCATCCTTCCAACCTTCCTCCAGAACTTACAGCCCTGGTTTTGATTCTTTTGGAAGTGGGAGGAGTTGATTCCATGGCAGCAGAGATGAGAAAACAGAGGATAGCACTTCTTCACAGATTTTCTCAAGAGATGGTGCAAGAGATATTGCAAGAGATGTTGCAATTGGTTGTTCATCTGCACCTGATTTTATAGCCATACGAAAAACAATTTGAGTTTAATTTCATTTAATGGGTACCTGATTTTCAGAGAGAGAAAGTTGTTCTGCACAGTAAATGTCAGAATAAAAACTGAAAAACACATGGTCTTCACATGTGATCTTTGAGTAGTCATAAAGGCTCTTGAATTTCCAAGATTTTGGAATATTTTCCTTTATGAATGTTGTAACCACTTTCTGAGTACGTTCAGCTTTCAATGCAGATACTTTGACCAAGATTCTCCCTTTTGAAATTGATCTGCAACGGATAGAAGAGGAATTCAAAATTAAATCAATTTCTTCACAGTGCTATCAGACCCGAAACAATCGGTTGTTTCGAAGAACCAATCGGTTGTTTCGAAGAACCAATCGGTTGTTTTTCTGCAGCAGTTACAAAAACTTGATTTTTGAAGATTTTAGCCATTAACAGAAACAGATTAAAGCAGAATACATTTGATTAAAAGAGAATTAATCACAAGAAAGAACTTTGAAACAATTATTAAGAACAATTAAAAGGAAAGTCTTATCCTTGTGTTGTTTCTTCAATGATCCAAATGCTTGTTGATCAAGAAAACTTTTCTTCACTGTTTTGATCTTTTGCACAGCATTGATTCAGCTTCAATGATTTCCTTTTTCTTTAACAGCTTGAACAGAATGCCTCTTTTCTTCTCTTTCTCTTTATTTTTCCTGCATAAACAAATTCAAGTAGCAAGATTTGGTCCCCTTACAAATTTGGGTCCATTTGGCTTCACTTTGCTGTTAGTAACATCACATCTCTTTGGAATCCATTTCATAAGACCTTTAGAAACACAATACTTTCTGATTTTACAGAATCTAACAGAGTGGCCTTTCTTCATGCAGTAAAAGCATGTAACAATCGGTTGTTTCGATGATCCAATCGATTGTTTTTTTTATTTTCTTGAAAAAACTTTTGAAAATCTATCTTGCTTGTTTTGTGGATTGAAGCCTGTTCTTGCCTGTTGACTCACGTGTCAGTTGATTCCACGACACTCACACGCCTCCTTCCTCATGTTGAGATGTGCCTGATCCTTATGAACAATCTACACCTGCAAAGAGAAAGGGGGTGCCCTAGAGGCCGTTTGCACTCCGACGCTCAAGTCAAGATTGGGCAAGAAACACCAAAATGTTTGAGTAAGTCTGTCTAGGTTTTGAAATTGCGTACCTTTGCGAAGTATTTTACTGTCCCTTATATAGTCTAGGGTTTACTGCGCCCCTAACCCTAATTAGGGTTCACTGCGCTGCTAGCCATATTCAGGGTTTACTGGAATACCCTTGCGCCGCTATTACCCAGTTTTAGAGTAATCTAGCACATAAGGTTTCCTTATCTAGAGTGCAAACTCTAACAGGATGACCACCTGGGTGCCTCCTCGTGCACCTAATCTCTGGGGCCACCTATTCTGGGAGTGCCTTCACTATTCACGTGCCATGCATGTAACTGCACTGGGAAACCCTAGTTCTGATGAGTATTCGACCCCTCAGAACCCTGCACCTAACCGTGCTTTCCCTACCACACACATAAGCTCTTTGTGATTCAGGCCTCTCCTTTCCTCTGGGTATTTCCTTCTCATTGGCTCACTCTGGAAACCAATCTTAGCTGTTCTGGTTATATTATTCAAATCACCCAGGACCAATAAAAATTAAGCAAAGATGAATTCAACTCACATCATGTGGTATCATGAGCTATGGTGTGTTTTTGTGTTTTGAGTTGAAGTAGCACTTTAATTTTGGGCAATTTTTTTTTCCAGCACCTATAATTTCGTGTTTACTATTTTTTTTCCAGCACCTTATATTCATACTTTTTTTTGGTTTGAATATGTTTTTAGTTGTGCCTTCTCATTGATCGTACCTTTTGTTTTGAGTCTTATGTTCATAGTGTTCTAGGTGTCCAAATCTTGTCTATACTTGCTTGCTTTTGATTTTGAAAGTTTATGTTTCTCTTGAATTTGTTTTAGTTCTTGTTGATTAGAGATTCCAAACATTTGATTTCAAGTGTTCAATTGTCTTGAATCCATCATAAATTTTTTGTGCAAATTGATTGACGTCTTAACTTCCATATGATGCATTTTATGGTTCTTTCACTACCTAAGTTCCATTTTGTATAAAAAAAAAATAAAAGAAATAGCAAAACAGTACCAAAACAGAGGAAAATAGAACCATCTCTGTTTTTAAAAAATCAAAAACAGTTTGGTACTTGCATCTTTTCATTCTTTGGCACATTGATTTCTTTACAAAAGTTGGATTCATAGTGATTGGCAAATTGTTGTCTACTTTGTGGAACTTTTGATCCTTTTACTTTGACAAGTTTATGAGTTGTACTTTCTTTCTTGATTGTAAAGTTTACTGAGTATTCTTTGAGTCTTATTGTGTGCCTTTTATTGCTTGTCTTTCATTCCTTAAGTTTTGTCATATATCTTGTATTCCTTTTGCACTACCCTTTCTTGTTTTGTACCTTTTCTTGCTTGTCTTTTATTGTGCTTCAAGTTTTGTGGTGGTAATTTTTGGATGAGTGGTTGAGTGCTTTGGCATCTTTCACTTGAGGTTACTCCATTCCACAAGAGAAGCTTGGTTGAGGAAAGTATAATTTTCTTGGACTGATTTTGAGTGCCTTTATGATGCAATCCACGACCACATGAAGATGACCAAGGATGCTAAACTTGAAGGGTCATCTCAACAAACAAAAAAAGACTTCATTCATAGGAGGACTGGACAAGGGCCAAAACAATTGAAGTTCTTCTTATTAGTCTTCTTAAAAAGATGAGGCCCAAGCCCAATAAGAGGCCCAAGCCCAATATGAAGGCCAAGCCCAACATAAGGCCCAAGCTCAAGTCATAACTCAAAGAATTATTAGGAGCAAGGCAAAAGCTTTAAAGAGACGGGCATCAATTGCTGCCACTTGTTGTAATCTCTTTAGAGTAGTTTTAGTAGAAAATAAAAAGGTGTAGACATTAAAATAAGGGGTGCCAATGTATAAAGACAGGTCACACCTCCCATGTGACATAAAGAGTAGGTGTAGGTGTAGTTTTTAAGAGGTGCCAAAGTAGAAAAAAGGTCACACCTCCCATGTGACTCAAGATTGGCTCCAAATTTGAATTAGAATTAGGAGAGAATTTTGAATTTGTTTCACTTTCATTTCAGCCCTCTAAAACTATAAATAGAGGTGCTTGGTCATAGTAAAATAAGATTGAAATTAGAAGAAAAGTTACTATACTCTAATTGTGAGTGAATTTTGTGAGACTTGTTCTCCTCTTCCTTGTCTCATCTTGTGAAGCTTTGGGAGCTCTCAAGTGGCGGCAAATTTGCACTTATCTTGGATCATCACCTCCAACTGGCATGTCCATTCCCAATCCATGGCTACAACCACATAAGTTTCATCTTCTTTCATCTTCCATAGTCATTTCAATCGGTAGTTTTGATTTAATGTCTTGTTCTTGAATTTCAATCGGTTCTTTTCTTTCAATTTGTGTTTCCATTCTGTTTTTGTGTTTAAATTTTGCACCTATTCTGTTTTGAGTTCAGCACCTTGTTCTTCATTCATTCATCACCATTAATTGTGTTTTAACCTTGGACCTTTGGAAATGAACCTTCACATCTACTTAACACTTGTTAAGTTAATGTCCAGTGGGGATTTTCCTTAGGTGTCTCACTCTAAATTGCTAAGAATCTTGATCCTAATTCTAAGAAAGTGTCACAAATATAATGAACCTAAAATCAACTCACATCACTTTATTTTTGTCCAAAACCGCACCATATTTTCTTTGTTTTCTAACCTTGTTTTCTTTAATTGTTTGCTATTTGTGTTTGCTGTCCTGTTTTGAAAAGGGCTCAATATTCAAGTGGTGAATCTTCCAAACCACACTCTCCACAAAAAGCTTTCATTCTTGGTGAACTCAAAGAAGCAAAAAGGTCACTTGCACAAAAAGATGAAGCTATAAGACAATTAAAAGAAAGATTACAAAAGCTTGAAGTAAATCATGACAAATCCCACCATTCCACCCATGGAAGGCACCATTCACATAGAAGTTCTTCAAGGAGCTCTTCCAACACATTCGGCCATGATGAAGAAACCGATTGGAGAAGAAACCAACACCATCACTATCATAGAGAAATGAGGCACCATGAAGCAAAACCTTATTTGCCTTTTGTAAAATTACCTAGCTTTAGTGGTGAAGGTGATCCTAATGTATATTTGGGGTGGGAAGCAAAGATTGAACATATCTTTCATGTACATGAGGTCCAAGAAGACCAAAGGGTAAAACTAGCTTCTTTAGAATTTCTAGACTATGCCATGCAGTGGTGGCATAAAACTCTTATGGACATTGAACAAGAGACCTCCCGTGGTTTCTTGGAACAATTTGAAAGAGTGTATGCGTGCTAGATTTGTTCCACCACACTTTAGGAAAGACCTATTGTTGAAGCTCCAAAGGCTTCACCAAGGCACGCTAAGTGTGGATGCTTATTTCAAGGAGTTAGAAACGCTTATGCTTAAAGTAGATATACATAAAAGTGAGGAAGCTAAAATGGCTAGATTTGTAAGTGGTCTTAGAAGGGATATTCAAGATGTTGTTGACCTTTATGAGTACTCTTCTTTAGAAAACTTGGTTCACCTTGCCATCAAGGTTGAAACTCAAATTGCAAAGAAACTTGCTTTCAAAAATACTCGTAATGATGGCTATCACAACAACTCTTGGAAATTTCTCTAGGTGACTCACCATAATTGTCCTAAGAATCTTGATCCAATTCTTTATAAAGTGTTACAAATTAAACAAAGATGAATTTAACTCACATCACCTTTTGCAACTAGGTGTGCCTTGTACCTTTCAATCTGCCCTTGAACATTCATCTTTTTCTTGTGCACCCATTTTACACATGTGTTTATATACTTTTGACAAATTTACTAAGTCTCAGATTCCATTTCTTTCAATTGATTTTATTTATTCATCCATTGTAGCTTTATGTAAGTTTAAGTATAATTTTAACTAATTATTACAAATATTTAAAGATCTCCAACAAATTTCTCCCAACTAAATTGAAGAGATACATCACTAATAAGAACATAAAGATTTAGAACTTATACATTTACAGTTATTTAGAAACATTATTTCATAAATTATATAATATATTTTTTATATGAATATATTGTGTGCATGTCTTGTTATGATGTTGAAATTTATTGAGTTTTTTTTTTTTTTATTTAAAGTGGATTGCCTCCAAAATAGACAACTCCTTTAAAAAAAAAAAAAAACTTTTCGATGGTAACATAGTGAATCATGTTAAAACTTCTTGCCCATTTAGAACTTATACATTTACAGTTATTTAGAAACATTATTTCATAAATTATATAATATATTTTTTATATGAATATATTGTGTGCATGTCTTGTTATGATGTTGAAATTTATTGAGTTTTTTTTTTATTTATTTAAAGTGGATTGCCTCCAAAATAGACAACTCCTTTAAAAAAAAAATAAAAATCGATGGTAACATAGTGAATCATGTTAAAACTTCTTGCCCATTATGACCTAAAAATAAGGATTTTAGGAACCCCACAAGCCTTTTTTATTAGTAGTTGCAAAATTATTTCCATATATGCCACTTTACGCTTCTTCATGGTCTCATATAGTCTTATAGTTTAAGCACTTTTTTGTCTTGAGTTTTACATTTTTTGTTATTATTTTTTGTTTTATATACACAATCTTTGTACACAGAAAACAAACAAGTAAATAAGAATATTTTTTTTGTACCTATTCTTCTTTTCCATTCTATATTGTCCTTCTTCTTTCTCCTCCATGAATGAGATATCTTTCTTCTCGAGAATGAAAGCTTCAAGATAATGCGTTTTATGCTTTTACATTTTTGACCTTGTTCACGATTTTACTTTTTTCCTTAATATATATTTTACCATATTCTTTATGGTATTAGAGTAGATTAAGGTCTGCTTTTGTTGTTATCTTTCCTTTGTTATATGTTCTATCTTGAATTTCTTTCAAGAAATAAGAATGGAATCACTATGTTAGAAAATACATAAGAAAATTCTTCTAATGATCAATGTTTGAATCCCATCAGCCCTTAATCCACAACTAATTCTTGTTTTTCCCTCTCTCAATGAAACAAATTATCACACTTAGAGCAAAAATATGAAAATAGCTCTTCTTTCCAAGAACAAATTAAAGTTTGAAAGTGTAGTGGAAAAGAAGAAGAAAATCACACACACATTTTTATACTAGTTCACTCTTTCTCAAGAGCTACATCCAGTTTCTCAGTCATACCAGCTGAGATTCCACTAAATAGAAATTAAATACATAACAAGACAATCAAGAAAACCACTATTGAACCCTACAAGAGCTTTTTCTAACACTTACAATAAACCCACTATGAAACTTAGATACCTCCTTTAATTCTGTATAACAACACATGTAGAAATTCAGAAAATAGAACAAAAACACCTGAGATTTTACAAAAGACGAAATCGGGTTTTGATAAAACTTAAAAATTCATCTTCACCAATACAAGTCGATCCAAAAAGATTTCACTTGTTTTCTTCAAGATAAAAGATTCAGTAAATTCTTTTCTTACGCTTAGAAGTATATAAAAAAATTGTCTATTAATTTTAATAGGTTAAAAACTTGAAATAACTTGTTGATTTTGTTGAACAAGGTGCTTTGATGTATCCAAATCTAAGTGGAATGCATGAAGATCCTTGTTGTTAGTTGTGTGCGTGTCTAGAGTACTTGAATTTGTTAATCCACTCTAATTGATGATCCAAGGTTGTTTGATTTTAATCCTTTTGAAAAAGATGTGTTTTCAAAGGAAAGTGAAAAATTAACCTGCTGAAATTTTGATTCAACCGGTTGTTTTACACTTAGTGTATTTTGAAAAGGATTTAAAAAAGCTTGACTTTGGTTGACTTTGCTATCAAACAAATTCAATCGATTCTTTTGTGTTTTCAATCAATTGTTTTTCTGAAAACCTTAACAGAATTCTTTGATGTGGCATTAATCTGTTTTAAATGATTTAAACTGATTTTGGCTCTTGCATTAAATGATTTGACCAACTGATTGGAGTTTAAATAAGTTTTTTACGCTCCTAGTCTTAATGAATTGAAGAAAAATTATTCAAATAAGATTTCCAAGATTGCAAAGAGCTTTGGATCATTCTTAAGAGAGGAATAGGATTGTGTTGTATTATCTTTTCTTTAATCTGTGATTATACCTAGGTGTATTCCATTCCTTCTTTCTTGACTATTGTTGTACTAAACAAGACTCGGTCTTCGGGTGTGGATGAATAGTAGCTCGGTTCTCGGGTAAGGTTGAGGTCATCTCGGCTGTTGGGCCAAGGAAAGATTTGTGGGACTGACCCAAGTTAGATGATAGGCCTAAAGCGCATGGTAAGGCTGCTGTACAAGATAACCCATTTATTTACATGCGTAGAGATATATATGAGAGCAGTTGCTATAATATTTGTTATTATTGTACATATTCGTTAGTATATTTTCTATTGCACGTTTGTTACACGTTAAAATACCTGTTGATAGTTGGTGTTATTCCTAAAAGATAGGGACGTGCATTTATAACAGAATGTTGGCCTGCGATTTAGCACCTGAAGATCATTGGTGCCCGTGGCAGGTGCTTTTTTTGTTAGAGATAAAAGATAATGTGCTTATGGTCAGTTAAGATTTGCTTCTCCTAAGTGAGAGTTGTTGCATGTTGCATGTGCGGTTATAAAAGGGGCCTAAGACCCCAAGTGAAGAGACGTTGTTTTTGCACACTAAACTGAGAATTATTATTACTTTGTGAGCCCTTACTGACTTGAGCGTCGGAGTATAATCAACAAGTAAGGCGTCCTCTTTCACACCGGAGCCATTATTCAGTGCAACCGAGAAGACACGAGTGAATACATAGCTGAAGACTCGATAAGAGAGGCGTTCAACACAGTCAATCGGCGGGAGAGTTAACCGATGAGAGCATTTGGCGCCCACCGTGGGGCCTGGTAAAACTTGATCCCATCCACAATCATGTTTGAATTTTTAGGCGAAGATGCGGAATACGAGACAGGTACCATCGGGAAAAAAAGAAGGTGAGGCTCCCACATTACAACAGCTCATGGAGACAATCAGAAATCTCCAAGAGGCTAATGAACGATCCAGATAGAAGGAAGAATAGTTACAAGAAAGGTTACGAGAGGAGATGCAAGACCAATGAGGACCTGTGCAAAGACTTACAGCAGCGTGACCGACGTCCCTAGTAGGAGCGAGGCTCAGGCTTACTTGTCAGAGACTTCCCTGAGCCTTTCTCGCAAGCTATTATGGATGAACTGGTACCTGCGCACTACGTCATACCAAAAATCACCTTCACAGGAAGAGAGCACCCAGAGAGGCATCTTACGGCGTTCAATGCCCAGATGATCATCTCGGGAGGGTTAGATGTTGTGCGATGCAAGATTTTTATGAGTACTTTCACAGGTACAGTGTTACAGTGGTTTAGTGGACTCCCAGATGGCCATATTACTTCTTTTACGCAGTTCGCCAAGCTGTTTCGTGAATAATTCTATGCCAACATGGTTAAACTCCTGGATCTTTATGACCTCTTCAACGTCAGGGAAAAGGAAGGGGAGACGTTGAGGGACTACTTAAACAAGTTTTGGGATCTCACTGTGTGACTTCAGACTCATGACGAGAAGGTAATGGCTACCGCTTTTGAGCAGGGGGTTGCATCAGGGTCATTCTGTGATTCCCTGATCAGGAATCCGCCAGAGACTTTTTTCGAGATCAGGCGAAGAGCAGTTTCCCACATCAATGTCGAAGAGGCAGTGTTGGCGAGAAACAATGGCTCGCATTCTCAGTTAGCAAAGCCAAAGGAGACTAATAAGGCTGCTCGGTCGATGAGGGTCCATGAGACTTCAACCAGGAAGAAGGAGGATACAAGACACACACCTTACAAGAAAGGTGAGTTTAAGATGAGGGGCAAAGAAGAGGAATTTTGTCCCAAGTTATGGATATCCTATAAAGAACTAATGGGCATACCTGCTGTAGCCGAGAAGCTAAGGTTCCCTGAAAAAGCTGAGAGGAACCTGGGTGTGAGGAAAGACATTTGGTGTGAATTCCACAAGGGTTATGGACACGACGTCAAATGGTGTACGATGTTGGGCTACCAGTTGTCCTAGTTGCTGAAAGACGGTTTCTTGAAAAAGTACCTCGAGGAAGACCAAAGGGAACCCCAAGGGGTACCAGTGCACACAAAGTTGAACACCATCTCAGGTGGATTTTTCGGGGGAGGTAGTGTAACATCCCGCCAAAATACTATTCATGTTTATATAATGAAAATAAAGGTAACAAATAGATTGAAGTGAACAAAATATTATATATATGAAATGTAGTTTCTCCTCACAGGGAGTTTAATACAAATTCGGTCAAATTTTCCAGAAACATAAACAAAATACAGTAAAAAAAAACAAAGCAGGCGATCTCCTATCGGAAGAGGCCGATCTCCTATCAGAAGATAGCAAAAGGGGGATCGCCTAACAGAAGTAGAAACAGGCGATCTCCTTCCGGCGACCACTCACTGGGGAGCTCTGCTTCCTGCAACATCATCTGCTCCCGTGTAAATTATACACGATCATCACAGGTTTAAGAAAGAGCCAAACACAACACCAAAGAAACACCACAGGGTAAGCTAGACATTTGAAAAAGAGTTTAGATATGAACTTTAAAATCAAGATAAAACAAATTCAAGATACCCACGTAAACCATCAACTAAACACATATTGCACGATTCCTCAAAGGTCATTAAAATCACAACATTTATCAAGTGTCTAACAATTTCAATGTTCCTCATTTCTCACGTTAGACTTCCACTGACTCATCACACAAGACACTTGACACTACTTCCGGAAGACTCGTGCGTTGAACTTAGCATCCAGAGACATGCACCTGTCATACTTCATTGGCTGTAATGTTCCCACAGCCATGCGCATCAACACAATCTCGATCTCATATTCATCACTCTCACAGTATGACAGGGTTAATCCATATAACAGGTCAAGTCAGTTATCTTTCAAACGACTTACCCATACATATGGACCTCCCTCGACTCTCACCAACTGAATGACTTCATCTATGTGACTCCATCATATCAGCAGAGTCAGGATCGTCCCATTCACAGGATACTCACAGATCAATACACTTCATAACCAAATCTCAACACGGTATTTCCTTTCCTGAAAATACTATGTCTTGATCCCACATTCACGACATTCCACACATCATACCACTCAAATGAATGATTCAAATCACAGCAACAATCATTTCAAAGGTTCAGATTTCGAGTATCACATGCATTCCACCTTTAAATCTCAAACAGCTTCTAACAACACAAAAATAGGGGAGTTCGAAAACTGTATTTAAAACCGGCGACCACGTCGCCCAACCACATAGAACAGAGCATTGTGAAAAGAAACATGAAACCGGCGACCACGTCGCCCTCACTTCAGCAACAGCTAATCTATGACTTGTATTGAAAATGAAGGCTAGCTTCCCTTACCTGGACTTGTGCAAAACACCAAGAGCTCCAAAATCCACCGAGCTTAAAGGATGCCTTAGCTCTGTTTTTAGCGCCTGGTTCGTAGAACTTGCAGAGGACCTCCCAGGTGCTCTAAGGGCAGTCGCCGCACGTCGCACTAGTGCTGGAGGTTGCCTGAGTTGCAGCACGAAGGAGAGAAAAGAGAGGGATGAAGATGCAGACACTCTTTCACTCTTGAGCCACTGTAACCTTCTTTGCCTTCCCGCAGTGGGCTTTTGAATCCAAGCCTACCTGTCCACGTGTGCTGCTGCTGCCACCCCTTCTGCAGGAAAGCCTGAGTGTACTATTTCACTGAACAGTACGGCTACGGTTGTCTCTTGCGCCTGCCAACCACTGCCCTGAACAGTACGACCACTGTTGTCTCTTGTGCATGCCAACCACTGCCCTGAACAGTACGACCACTGTTGTCTCTTGTGTATGCCAACCACTGCCCTGAACAGTACGACCGCGAGTGTCTCCTGCGCATGCTAACATTCTGATGTCAGCACTCTGAACCACCCTTTTTGTCTACGTGGCGCGCGTGCAGGACGTTTCATGCTGGGAGTCTGGGTCCCACTTTATCTGTGTGAAGCTCGCCATCGTGCGATAACCTTCCACCGATGACCGCTCGCGCGATGACTATCCACTGAGGTCTCATACTGGCAAACGACCGATGTCTCTCCCTGGAAGACGACCGATGTCTCTCCCTGGCAACGCCCGCATGCCTCTCGCGACCCGGCGATGCCTCATGCCTCGCGCCCCGACGACGCCCGCATGCCTCTCGCGCCCAGGCGTTGCCCGCATGCCTCGCGCGCCCTGGTGACGTCCACATGCCTCGCGCGCCCTGGCGACGTCCACATGCCTCGCGCGCCCTGGCGACGTCCACACGCCTCGCGCGCCCTGGCGACGTCCACACGCCTCGCGCGCCCTGGCGACGTCCACACGCCTCGCGCGCCCTAGCGACGTCCACATGCCTCGCGCGCCCTGGCGACGTCCTTGCGCCCTGGCGATCATGTGTAGTAGACGACCGGCGATTAAGTACTAACTAGGAGATCTCATAGTCTTCTAAGCTACACTTTCCTTCCTTTTTATTTTAAATAAAAACATACTTAGAATTCATTTAAAATATATCCCTTTTTATTCCAATTGAATTTTACAGGTCCTTACAGGTAGCTCTACCACTAAGCGCAAGCGATATGCGAGAGTTGTGATGATGTTAGAGGCAAGAGATCATAATGATGCGCCCGAACCAGATCTTTTCTTCACGAAAGCTGATTTAGTAGGGGTGGTTCCTCATGACAACAACCCGGTCGTGATATCAATTGTTCTGGATTGGTGACCAGTAAGATTTTGGATTGGTGCTTCTGGTAAGATTTTGGATTGGTGCTTTTGGTAACATTCTGGATTGGTGCTTCCGGTAACATTCTGAATTGGTGCTTCCAGTAACATTCTGAATTGGTGCTTCCGGTAACATTCCGGATTAGTGCGTCTGGTAACTATGTGTTTTCAGTGTATTCTAGAACTACCTCTCAAGGTTTTCTTTTTTTCTTAATCACGCAGATTTGCTATCATTTTACTAAGGATTAATTCTAGTGAAGATACTAAATATAATTAAGGGCAAAACTTTGTTAAACTATTTTTTATTAGTAACACTTTGAACATGAGAGTTAGACTATTAAATATTTTGTCATAAAGGAATCCTAGTTCACGCCACTTCAACCAATTTCATTGGTTCTATATGCTTTAGGACGACTTCAAGCATTTCCATCAAGATAATACATTAGAGTTAGACTATTAAATATTTGTTTGATTAATATTTGTCATCCTAGTTTCATTATGTTCTCATAGACATAGAAAATGGTACGACAAAAATAGCACTATCGTGATTTGAATGACATTTTCTTAAATAAGTGATTTAGTTTCTTTAATTTTGATTGTTTAAACGAAGTTCTTATTTGTTTTTAAATAAATGATATACTTTATAAAATAGTAAAATTTAGTTTCACAATTTCTTTGTTGTTAAATTTATAACTATAATGTTAGATGATTAACATTTCAGATTGGCAGATCCTTAGTAGGTTTAAGGATTTATGAATCCATAATGAGCATTGTTTGTAATTTGGTTTAACTTTAATGATGTAAGTGAACAAAAATGGTGAAGACTAGGGAAGGGTTCACAAGGTAATCGTCTACATCCCATAACCTCTATGAAAAGAACAAGAAGACATGTTAATGAAGATGAAGAATATGTTAAACATGAAGATGTAGAACATGTTGTACCTGAAGAAGCCGAACCCCAAATGGAGGTGGAGGATGAAGGCACACCTCAAGTAGAAGGTGAAGGTTATCCTGGAGGTCCAGTGGAAGGATCATTGTTGACAAGTTATGAAAACAATGTGACCATGCAATTATGGAATGGTGTGGTAAGTAAATATGTTCTAGTATGATACTTATTCATTGTTAATTTTATATAATTTTGGTTGGTTAAATTGTATATTTTATGTGATTTTGGTTGGTTAAATTAGGATTGAGAGGAGTTAAAATTGGTATCACATGGCCAAAAAATGAATAAGATGGGTGCTCCTCATCCTGGGATACTACCTGCCATGGCATTGTCAGGTTTAGTTAGGCTTGTTGGGGTAAGCTATGACATAATAGACAAAGGATTGTTGTGTGCCTTTGTAGAGAGGTGGCACACAGAGATAAATTCCTTTCATTTGCCTGTAGGTGAGTTGACTATCACATTGGATGATGTGTCGACCTCCCTGTTATCGAACAATTTTACATGTACCCGAGCTTAGATACAGTTGCAGTGACCAATTTGCTTGTTCATTCACTTCACATAGATCAGGGAGTAGCAGCTACTAAGACTCACCATTGTCGAGGTGGACATGTGCGTCTAAGCTTGTTGAGGGAGGTGTATGAGGATGCATGTACTAGGAGACAGTGGACCGTGGTTGCATGAGCATATTTGCTACACCTAGTAGGTTGCACCATCTTTACAAATAAGTTGTGTCGTATAATGTATCCTACTTGAGATTATTTGTAGATTTGAGGCACACCAGGAGAAACTCATGGGCAGTAGTTGCTTTGACTCACATGTATGAGTTGTTGAAAGATGGTTGTTATGCGAATACTAGACAGTTAGCTAGGTATGCCACATTATTGGCATCGTGTATATACAATCACATTATATCAATTCGCAATAATATATCCCATATCCAGAATTGTCATCCAATTATCTGTACTAATATGCAAACAGAAGAAAATTTAACAAGTTAATCCAACTCATACACCATTTTACAATAAATGACATCATTCAAAATGAATAGAATTACCATGTGGTCAACTAGAAGTGAATTTTTCAAATATTCATATCATTCATCCCTGCCAAACAAATCAATATATTCTTAACGCCATTGACAAAGTTCTTTATGCAAGTTCATGTGTACAATAGCTAGGACTCCTCTCCCATACCCAATAATGCAGCAACTGCACGATAGCCACAATGGCCGTCAGCCTTAACATCAACAATGTAAGGATGAATTCCCACAGGAAATTGATCTAGCATTGGGTTTGATTTGATCAGAGGAGTCTTCGAAATGAATCTGATGTGAGTTGATTTTATGTTCATTATATTTGTGACACTTTCTCAGAATTAGGATCAAGATTCTTAGCAATTTAGTGTGAGTCACCTAAGGAAAATCCCCACTGGACATTACTTTAACAAGTGTTAAGTAGATGTGAAGGTTCATTTCCGAAGGTCCAAGGTTAAAACACAATTAATGGTGATGAATGAATGAAGAACAAGGTGCTGAACTCAAAAAAAGAATAGGTGCAGAATTTAAACACAAAAAAACAGAATGGAAACACAAATTGAAACAAAAGAACCGATTGAAATTCAAGAACAAGACATAGAATCAAAACTATCAATTGAAATGACTATGGAAGATGAAAGAAGATGAAACTTATGTGATTCTAGCCATGGATTGGGAATGGACACGCCACTTGGAGGTGATGATCCAAGATAAGTGAAGGTTTGCCGCCACTTGAGAGCTCCCAAAGCTTCACAAGATGAGACAAGGAAGAGGAGAAAAAGTCTCACAAAATTCACTCACAATTTTAGTATAGTAACTTTTCTTCTAATTTCAATGTTGAATTTACAATGACCAAGCACCTCTATTTATAGGTTTAGAGGGCTGAAATGAAAGTGAAACAAATTCAAAATTCTCTCCTAATTCTAATTCAAATTTGGAGCCAATCTTGAGTCACATGGGAGGTGTGACCTTTTTTCTACTTTGGCACCTCCTAAAAACTACACCTACACCTACTCTTTATGTCACATGGAAGGTGTGACCTATCTTTATACATTGGCACCCCTTATTTTAATATCTACACCTTCCTTTAAAGTTCTACTAAAAACTATACACAAGTAATTACAAAAAGAGACATCCATTGATGCTCTTCTCCCAAAGCTTTAGCCTTGCTCCTAGTCATCCTTTGAGGCATGAAGGATGTTGAGCTATTTGGTTGGGCTTGGGCCCCAACTTGGGCTTGGGCTTCATGGGCTTGGGCCTCAGGTGCCTCCTTTACTTGGTCTTCATCATGCTCCCCAGGTTGGAGAGAATTCGTCAACGAATTTGGGAGACCTGCAGAAAAGGGAGTTAGATCACTGATATTAAAAGAATTACTTCCAAGAAATGTATCAGGCATATCTAACTCATAGGCATTATCGTTAATCCTCTTGATGACCTGAAAAGGACCATCACCACGAGGCATAAGTTTTGACTTCCTTTGAGTAGGAAATCTATCCTTCCTCAAGTGTAGCCAAACCCAATCGCCAGGTTCAAAGATTAATGCCTTACGCCTTTTGTTGGCATTCTTAGTATATTTGCCAACTTTCTTCTCAATTTGTAACTTGATTTGATTATGCAAGTCTTTAATAAAAGAAGATTTTTCAAAACCATCTTTGCATAAAATCTCATCAAGTACAGGAATTGGAAGAAGATCTAGAGGTGTTAAAGGATTGAACCTGATCCGGTCGGTCATTGGTAGCCGATGACGTCAGCAGCAGATGACCACGTGGGCCAGTCACAGAGCAACGCGTGGCATGAGATAGCAGATGAACCAGGGTGGAGATCGTTCAAGAACGGCGATCAGTGGTCAGTTACCGAGTGACCACTGTAAGGACCTGTAAAATTGAATTGGAATAAAAAGGGATATATTTTAAATGAATTCTAAGTATGTTTTTATTTAAAATAAAAAGGAAGGAAAGTGTAGCTTAGAAGACTATGAGATCTCCTAGTTAGTACTTAATCGCAGGTCGTCTACTACACATGATCGCCAGGGTGCGAGGACGTCGCCAGGGCGCGAGGACGTCGCCAGGGCGCGCGAGGCATGTAGACGTCGCCAGGGCGCGCGAGGCATGTGGACGTCGCCAGGGCGCGCGAGGCATGTAGACGTCGCCAGGGCGCGCGAGGCATGTGGACATCGCCAGGGCGCGCGAGGCATGTGGATGTCGCCAGGGCGCGCGAGGCATGCCGGCAACGCCGGGGCGCGAGAGGCATGCGGGCGTCGTCGGGGCGCGAGGCATGAGGCATCGCCGGGTCGCGAGAGGCATGCGGGCGTTGCCAGGGAGAGACATCGGTCGTCTTCCAGGGAGAGACATCGGTCGTTGCCAGTAGGAGACCTCAGTGGATAGTCATCGCGCGAGCGGTCATCGGTGGAAGGTTATCGCGCGATGTCCAGCTTCACGCAGATAAAGTGGGGCCCAGACTCCCAGCATGAAACATCCTGCACGCGCGCCACGTAGACAAAAAGGGTGGTTCAGAGTGGTGACATCAGAATGTTGGCATGCGCAAGAGACACTCGCGGTCGTACTGTTCAGAGCAGTGGTTGGCATGCACAAGCGACAACAGTGGTCGTACTGTTCAGAGCAGTGGTTGGCATGCACAAGCGACAACAGTGGTCGTACTGTTCAGGGCAGTGGTTCTCAGGCTTTCCTGCAGAAGGGGTGGCAGCAGCAGCATACGTGGACAGGTAAGCTGGGATTCAAAAGCCACTGCGGGAAGGCAAAGAGCGTTACAGACTCAAGAGTGTAAGAGTGAGTGCAAACTTCCTCCCTCCCTTCTTCTCTCCTTTGCGTTGTGACTCAGGCAACCTCAAGCATCAGTGCGATAAGCGACATTTGCCTTTAGAGCACCTAAGAGGTTCCCTGCAAGTGCTACAAGCCAGGCACTGAAAACAGAGCTAAGTCATCCTTTAAGCTCGGTGGATTTTTGGAACCCTTGGTGTTTGCGCAAGTCCAGGTAAGGGAAGCTAGCCTTCATTTTCAATACAAGCCATAGATTAGCTGTTTCTGAAGTGAGAGCGACGTGGTCGCCGGTTTTCTGTTTCTTTTCGCAATGCTCTGTTCTATGTGGTCGGGCGACGTGGTCGCCGGTTTTAAATACGGATTTCGAACTCCCCTGTTTTGATGTTGTTTGAAGCTGTTTGGGATTTAAATACAATATACATGTGATATTCGAAAATCTAAACCCTTGAAATGATTGTTGCTTTGATTTGAATCATTCATTTGAGTAGTATGATGTTTTGAATGTTGTGAATGTGGGATCAAGGCATAGTATTTTCAGGAAAGGAAATACCGTGTAAGATCGTGTGTAGGTGTATTGACTAGGGGCTTGTCTAGAAGGAGATATCCTGACTCTACTGATATAATGGAATCACGTAGATGAAGTTATTCAGTTGTGGAGAGTCGGAGGAGGTTCATATGAATGGGCGAGTAGTGTGAAAAAGAACGAGCTCGGCCTGTTCTATGAATTAACCCTGTCATACCGGGAGAGTTAATGACATTGAGATTATATGCGCATGGCTATGTGGATTTCACAGCGACCCTGTGTGGATTTCACAGTGGTATGGTATGAAAGGTGCAGATCTCTGAGCTTGAGTCAACGCACGAGTCAATCCGGAAGTAGTGTCAGGTGTCTTGTGTGATGAGTCAGTGGAAATCTGACATGAGAATGAGAAACTTTGAATTGATAGACACTTGATGAATGTTGAGATTTTAATGACCTTCGAGGAATCGTGCAATATGTGTTTAGTTGATGGTTTACGTGGGTATCTTGAATTTGTTTTACCTTGATTTTAAAGTTCATATCTAACTCTTTTTAAATGTCTAGCTTACCCTGTGTTTCTTTTGTGTTGTGTTTGGCCTTTTCTTAAACCTGTAATGATCGTGTATAATTTACACGGGAGCAGATGATCTTCCAGGAAGTAGAGCTCCTTAGTGAGTGGTCGCCGGGGAAGAGATCGCCTGTTTCTATCTCTTGGTGGTGATCGCCGGGTTTATGTCCTGATAGCAGATCGCCTGTTTAGGGGTCTTTTGTTAGGAGATCGCCGGTTTATGTATGGAGACCGCCGTTTTCGTTGTATTTGATTGATTTCGTTAAGTTTTGAAAAACATTTGACTGGTTATGTATTAAACTCCCTGTGAGGAGCAACTTCATTACTTATATATATAATTATGTTCTCTTCAACATTATTTGTTTACCTTTATTTTCATTATATACATATGTATAGTTTTTGGCGATGGCTCAGAACCATCAAGCTACAATGCACCACTGGGAAACTGCTCGGTCGGCTGAAACAAATTCTCACGCCAGTCAGCCTCAAGAACGGATGGGACTGACTGAGTTCATGAGGCACAACCCACCCAAGTTTAGTGGGAATGCTACCCCTGATCAGGCAGATCAATGGGTCAGAGAGTTGGAGAAAATCTTTAGGGCGACCTCCTGCCCTGAAGAGAAGAAGTTGGTGTTCGCCACCTTTTTGCTATCTAGGGAAGCTGAGTTCTGGTGGATGGGAGCTCAGCAGATGATGGAGGCCCGAGAGGATGTGTTGGACTAGGAGAGCTTCAGGGTGAAGTTCCTGGAGAAATACTTCCCAGACAGCGCAAGGTTTGCGAGGGAAGCTGAGTTCCTAAAGTTGGAGCAGGGGGATATGTCTGTGAACGCCTATGCTGCTCGGTTTGAGTATCTCGCCCGATTCTACACCCAGGCGACCTCTGAGGCTTGGAGGTGTAGGAAGTTTGAAAAGGGACTGAAGCATGGGCTGAAGAGGACCATAGCCCCGATGTGCATCAGGGAATTTCACGCCTTGGTAGAGAAGGCGAAGATGGTGGAGACCCTGGAAAAGGGTGATTCTCGGGTGATCAGGTCACACCCAGGGAGTTCTTCCAGTGGGAAGGCTAAGGTGCAGCACCCACAAAGCAAGCCTTATACGAGACCTCCACCACGTCGGGCGGAAGCAGCGCCATCCCAGTTTCAGCAGCAACAACCTTGGAAACCCAAGTGTTTCCATTGTGGTGGACCTCACGCGTCCAATGCGTGCCCCAAGAAGGCTTCTGAAAGAAGGTGTTTTGTCTGCCAAAGGACGGGGCACGTTGCTAGAGATTGCCCAAGCAGAAATGGGGCGACCCAACCCAGTGGCTCTCAGCAGATGAGGAACGAAGGGGGCAGACCTCAGGCAACAGGGAGAGTGTTTGCCATGTCAGGAGCAGAGGCGTCTCAGTCAGGTAACCTCGTGCAGGGTATATGTTTTATAGCTGGTAGGGGTGTAAAAGCTTTGTTTGATTCTGGAGCGACACACTCCTTTGTGTCAAGCCTGTGTGTAGCCGAGTTGGGCCTTCTAGTGAAGGAGTTACCTTTCGAACTGTTGGTCTCTACACCTGCGTCAGGACAGGTGTCGACCTCTACAGTTTGCCCCGAATGTTCAGTGATAGTAGAGGGACGCAGATTCAAAGTGAACTTGATCTGCCTACCTCTTCAGGACCTGGATGTTATCCTGGGAATGGATTGGCTAGCTGCCAATCACGTTCTCATAGACTGCGGTAGTCAGAAGGTAGCGTTTCCAGACCCCCAAGAATCAGAGGTGATATCAGTTCAGCACGGGTGGTCAGAGTTGGAAGAAGGGGCGAGGTGCTTCGTGATGCTAGCTCGGTTGGAAGTGAAGAATGAAGGGGACGTAAGCAGAATACACGTGGTGAAAGATTTCACGGATGTATTTCCAGAAGAGGTACCTGGGTTACCCCCTAAGAGAGAAGTGGAATTCTCTATTGACTTGGTACCTGGAGCTGGACCAGTGTCAATGGCACCTTACAGGATGGCACCAGCCGAGTTAGTAGAGTTAAAGAAGCAAGTGGAAGAGTTGCTGGAGAAACAATTCATCAGACCCAGTGTATCTCCATGGGGGGCTCCAGTGCTCCTAGTCAAGAAGAAGGATGGAGGGTCTCGGCTGTGTATGGATTACAGGCAGTTGAACAAGTTGACCATCAAGAACAAGTACCCCCTACCCAGAATTGACGATTTGATGGACCAAATACATGGGGCCTCGGTGTTCTCCAAGATTGATCTGAGATCGGGGTACCACCAAATTTTGGTAAAAGCTGAAGATGTTCAAAAGACAGCTTTTAGGTCTTGGTATGGGCACTATGAGTATGTGGTGATGCCGTTTGGAGTAACCAATGCTCCAGCTCTGTTCATGGACTACATGAATAGGATTTTTCGCCCTTTCTTGGATAAGTTTGTGGTGGTCTTCATTGACGACATACTCATTTATTCAAGGACCGAGGAAGAACATGAAGAACACCTGAGGACAGTATTGGAAATACTGAGGGAGAAGCAACTCTATGCCAAGTTCTCTAAGTGTGAGTTTTGGCTGAAGGAAGTCAACTTCTTGGGACACGTGATATCTGCCCAGGGGATCTCGGTGGATCCAGCCAAAGTGGAGGCAGTGCTTAAATGGGAACGTCCTAAGACAGTTACTGAAATAAGGAGTTTTGTGGGCCTAGCTGGCTACTATCGGCGGTTTATTGAGGACTTTTCCAAGGTAGTGGCTCCTTTAACACAACTGACCCGCAAGGATCAACCTTTTGCTTGGACCGACCGATGTGAGCAGAGCTTCAAGGAACTAAAGGAAAGGTTGACTAGTGCTCCAGTGCTGGTGATCCCAGAGGTAGGAAGACCTTTTGAGGTCTACTGTGATGCTTCACATCAGGGTTTGGGGTGTGTTTTGATGCAAGAGAAAAGAGTGGTTGCATATGCTTCAAGGCAACTCAAGGTCCATGAGAGGAACTACCCTACGCATGATTTGGAGTTGGCGGCTGTGGTGTTTGCCTTGAAGATCTGGAGGCACTATTTATATGGAGCTCGGTTCCAGGTGTTCAGTGACCATAAGAGCCTGAAATACCTGTTCGATCAGAAGGAACTAAACATGAGACAAAGAAGGTGGATGGAGTTTCTAAAGGACTACGATTTTCAACTCATGTATCATCCAGGGAAGGCCAATGTAGTGGCAGATGCCTTGAGTAGAAAATCAGTACAAGTAGCCACCATGATGATGGAAGAGCAGAAACTGATCGAGCAATTCAGAGATTTAAACCTTGGGGTAGAGTTCCACGTAAATCACATTAGTTGTAGTAAGCTGGCTATAACTAATGACTTCCTTGGAATGATAAAGGACAAGCAGTTGGAGGACCCTAGTCTGAAGCGTACTGTGGAGTCACTAGGGACCGACCAGGCTAAAGGCTTTGTGATGGGCAATGATGGGATCTTGAGATTTGAGGGCAGGATTTGCATACCTGCAAATGAAGAGTTGAAGAAGATGGTCCTAGAGGAAGGTCACAAGAGTCGCCTTAGCCTACATCCAGGCATGAACAAGATGTACCATGACTTGAAGGAGTCATTTTGGTGGTCAGGCATGAAGAGAGACATCGCCCAGTATGTTACTACCTGTTTGACGTGTCAGAAGGCAAAGGTAGAGCATCAAAGGCCTGGCGGGTTGTTACAGCCATTGGATATCCCTGAGTGGAAATGGGACAACATTGCCATGGATTTTGTCACCCATTTACCCAGATCGGTAAAGGGCCATGATGCAATCTGGGTCATCACTGATCGGCTGACGAAGAGTGCTCACTTTCTCCCAATGAACATGAAGATGCCTATGACCAAGCTGGCACAGTTGTACATCAAAGAAATAGTGAGGTTGCATGGAGTGCCCTCCAGCATTGTTTCGGATAGGGATCCCAGGTTCACTTCACGGTTTTGGCAAACCTTACAAGATTGCTTGGGAACTAAGTTGAGGATGAGCTCTGCATATCATCCCCAAACAGATGGTCAGTCAGAGAGAACGATCCAGTCCTTGGAAGATCTGCTGAGGACGTGTGTCTTGGATCAATTGGGGAATTGGGACGAGGTGTTGCCACTGGTGGAGTTTACATATAATAACAGTTATCACGCCAGCATAGGGATAGCACCATATGAAGCCCTGTATGGGAGGAAATGTAGGACTCCCTTATGTTGGTACCAGGAGGGCGAAGCAGTCTTGGTTGGGCCAGAGTTGATTCAGCAGACGACCGAGAAGGTGCAGCAGATACAAAGCAGAATGAAGGCTTCTCAAAGTAGGCAGAAGTCATATGCAGACCAGAGGAGAAAGCCTTTGGAGTTTGCTGCTGGAGACCATGTGTTCATGAGAGTGACACCAACTAAGGGTGTAGGACGGGCGATCAGACCAAAGAAGTTGTCCCCTAAGTTCGTGGGACCATATCAGATCTTAAGGAGGATTGGCCCAGTAGCTTATGAGATCGCCCTGCCTCCCCATTTAGCAAATCTGCACAACGTCTTTCACGTATCACAGCTGAGGAAGTACATGGCAGACCCTAGTCATGTGCTGGAAGTGGACGACGTGCAGATCAGGGATGACTTGTCCTTTGAGGCGAAACCAGTCAGGATTGACGATCGTCAAAGTAAACAGCTCAGAGGCAAGACCATCAACCTGGTGAAAGTGGTGTGGGATGAGAGATCGGGTGATTCAACTTGGGAGTTAGAAGAACCCATGAGAGAAGCCTATCCATACCTCTTTTCCTTGTAATTCAATTTTCGAGGACGAAAATTTTTCTTGTTGGGGAGAATGTAAGGACCTGTAAAATTGAATTGGAATAAAAAGGGATATATTTGAAATGAATTCTAAGTATGTTTTTATTTAAAATAAAAAGGAAGGAAAGTGTAGCTTAGAAGACTATGAGATCTCCTAGTTAGTACTTAATCGCAGGTCGTCTACTACACATGATCGCCAGGGCGCGAGGACGTCGCCAGGGCGCGAGGACGTCGCCAGGGCGCGAGGACGTCGCCAGGGCGCGAGGACGTCGCCAGGGCACGCGAGGCATGTAGACGTCGCCAGGGCGCGTGAGGCATGTAGACGTCGCCAGGGCGCGAGAGGCATGTGGACGTCGCCAGGGCGCGCGAGGAATGCCGGCAACGCCGGGGCGCGAGAGGCATGCGGGCGTCGTCGGGGCGCGAGGCATGAGGCATCGCCGGGTCGCGAGAGGCATGCGGGCGTTGCCAGGGAGAGACATCGGTCGTCTTCCAGGGAGAGACATCGGTCGTTGCCAGTAGGAGACCTCAGTGGATAGTCATCGCGCGAGCGGTCATCGGTGGAAGGTTATCGCGCGATGTCCAGCTTCACGCAGATAAAGTGGGGCCCAGACTCCCAGCATGAAACGTCCTGCACGCGCGCCACGTAGACAAAAAGGGTGGTTCAGAGTGGTGACATCAGAATGTTGGCATGCGCAAGAGACACTCGCGGTCGTACTGTTCAGAGCAGTGGTTGGCATGCACAAGCTACAACAGTGGTCGTACTGTTCAGAGCAGTGGTTGGCATGCACAAGCGACAACAGTGGTCGTACTGTTCAGGGCAGTGGTTCTCAGGCTTTCCTGCAGAAGGGGTGGCAGTAGCAGCATACGTGGACAGGTAAGCTGGGATTCAAAAGCCACTGCGGGAAGGCAAAGAGCGTTACAGACTCAAGAGTGTAAGAGTGAGTGCAAACTTCCTCCCTCCCTTCTTCTCTCCTTTGCGTTGTGACTCAGGCAACCTCAAGCATCAGTGCGATAAGCGACATTTGCCTTTAGAGCACCTAAGAGGTTCCCTGCAAGTGCTACAAGCCAGGCACTGAAAACAGAGCTAAGTCATCCTTTAAGCTCGGTGGATTTTTGGAACCCTTGGTGTTTGCGCAAGTCCAGGTAAGGGAAGCTAGCCTTCATTTTCAATACAAGCCATAGATTAGCTGTTTCTGAAGTGAGAGCGACGTGGTCGCCGGTTTTCTGTTTCTTTTCGCAATGCTCTGTTCTATGAGGTTGGGCGACGTGGTCGCTGGTTTTAAATACGGATTTCGAACTCCCCTGTTTTGATGTTGTTTGAAGCTGTTTGGGATTTAAATACAATATACATGTGATATTCGAAAATCTGAACCCTTGAAATGATTGTTGCTTTGATTTGAATCATTCATTTGAGTGGTATGATGTTTTGAATGTTGTGAATGTGGGATCAAGGCATAGTATACTCAGGAAAGGAAATACCGTGTAAGATCGTGTGTAGGTGTATTGACTAGGGGCTTGTCTAGAAGGAGATATCCTGACTCTACTGATATAATGGAACACGTAGATGAAGTTATTCAGTTGTGGAGAGTCGGAGGAGGTTCATATGAATGGGCGAGTAGTGTGAAAAAGAACGAGCTCGGCCTATTCTATGAATTAACCCTGTCATACTGGGAGAGTTAATGACATTGAGATTATATGCGCATGGCTGTGTGGATTTCACAGCGACCCTGTGTGGATTTCACAGTGGTATGGTATGACAGGTGCAGATCTCTGAGCCTGAGTCAACGCACGAGTCAATCCGGAAGTAGTGTCAAGTGTCTTGTGTGATGAGTCAGTGGAAGTCTGACATGAGAATGAGAAACTTTGAATTGATAGACACTTGATGAATGTTGAGATTTTAATGACCTTCGAGGAATCGTGCAATATGTGTTTAGTTGATGGTTTACGTGGGTATCTTGAATTTGTTTTACCTTGATTTTAAAGTTCATATCTAACTCTTTTTAAATGTCTAGCTTACCCTGTGTTTCTTTTGTGTTGTGTTTGGCCTTTTCTTAAACCTGTAATGATCGTGTATAATTTACACGGGAGCAGATGATCTTCCAGGAAGTAGAGCTCCTTAGTGAGTGGTCGCCGGGGAAGAGATCGCCTGTTTCTATCTCTTGGTGGTGATCGCCGGGTTTATGTCCTGATAGCAGATCGCCTGTTTAGGGGTCTTTTGTTAGGAGATCGCCGGTTTATGTATGGAGACCGCCGTTTTCGTTGTATTTGATTGATTTCGTTAAGTTTTGAAAAACATTTGACTGGTTATGTATTAAACTCCCTGTGAGGAGCAACTTCATTACTTATATATATAATTATGTTCTCTTCAACATTATTTGTTTACCTTTATTTTCATTATATACATATGTATAGTTTTTGGCGGGATGTTACAACCACCACCAGCAGATCGGTTCCTACATGAGCGCCTGGAAGCAGAGTGCGAGAAGTGATGAAGCACCGATCAGTCATCGGTGCATGCAGAGCGATCAGTCGTCGGGGGTCCTTGCCAACGCGTGTTAAACTGGGACCCAGGGTCCCAGCGAGAACGTTACCCAAGGACCACGCCTGATTCCATAAGCAGAGCGCGACAACGTAAAGAAGCGCCATCGGTCATCGGTTAGGGTGACACATCGATCACCGGCCAGGATGAGACATTGGCCGTCGATCAGGATGAGAGACACCTCGGTCATCGGTATGTGTCGAGGTGACATCAGCCGCGGCGAGCTGAACAACACGACCAGTGATCAGTAAAGCGCCCAGAGGCAGGGAGTGGCCTTAGTCGCGAGACGACCATGCATGAAGATGGGAAGACGCTGTTAGGTGCAGAATCCTGCTGGGACAAGAACCCATCAAGGTTAGAGTCTCCCAGTGAGGTTGCATGCATGCCACGTGGACCGTGAAGATGTTCCCAGAGAATAGGTAGGGCAGATTGGCACAGAAATCGAGGGGTACAGAGGTACCCACGCAGCCTCCCCTGTCAGACTTTGCACTCAAGTGAAGAAGGCCTGCACGCAAGGTAGCCCTGGAGGGTAGATAACGGCGGTGCAGAGTAATCAAGTGGCCCTAGAGGTAGCCAGTAGGGGGCGATGCGGGTTTATATGAGGAAGAAGAACACTAAACCAGGTACGCAATCTTTGCCAGAGAACACACAATACACAACACGAGTCTCACACAGATAGATCCGAGAGAGAGTTTTGGTGTTCCCGTTGCCTGACTTGAGCGTCGGAGCTACAACGGCCGCTAGAGGCGCCGTTTGTGTGTTTTGCAGGCATCATTTTGGAGTTCCGACGAAGGTTCCTGGAGCCTCCTTGCAGAACGCGCAGCGGTTAGAAGGCTAGACGAAGGAGTGACGAGGCACTTTCCCCACGCTCGAGTCCACGGCGAGATCATTTGGCGCCCACCGTGGGGCCCGAAGTAAAACGAAGCCCCCATACACAAGAACGAGAGTAGAAATCGCACAGATGAGTAGAAGAACCAGACAAACGACACCTGCACCACCTGCTGAAGAAGGAACTGTGACCATGGCGCAGGTCATGGAGATGATGCGCGCGTTGCAGGATAACGTCGCGGCGTCGAGAGTTGAGCAAGAGAAGATGCATGCAGAGCTGACTGCATCGCATAGCAGAAATGAAGAGCTGAACCGCGTGAACGAGGAGTTGCATAGGGAATTGCAGGCGCAGAATGAGCGCGTATTCGAAGATAGGATGTCGATGCCGTCGTCGCCCCCTAGAGCATTTCCTATGCCTTTCTCCCCCGAGATCATGAACACGGTGGTGCCTCCCAACCTGGAGGGAGTGAGGGCGTCGTTCACGGGGGTGGAAGATCTAGAAACACATTTGACAGCCTTCCACACTCAGATGATGCTGTCTGGAGGTTCAGATGCTGTGTACTGCAAAATGTTTATGAGCACGCTGAGCGGAGTAGCTATGGAGTGGTTCGTGAGCCTGCCGGAGGGCCACAACACCTCTTTCCATCAGTTTTCAAAGCTGTTCACGGAGCAGTACATCGTCAACAGAGCGCCACCGTGGTGTCTTACGATCTGTTTGACGTGCGCCAGTACCAGGGGGAGTCGCTGAAGGACTTCCTCAACTGTTTTGCTGCGCAGGTGGTGAGATTGCCCAGCAAGGACGAGAACATGTTAGTGCATGCGTTCAAGAAAGGCTTGCTGCCTGGTCCTTTCAGTGAATCCCTCATCAGGAGCCACCCCGCCACCTTCACTGAGATACGGCGACGCGCGGTGGCGCACATTGTAGTAGAGGCAGAGGTCTCTGAGAAGAGAGGCAGCACTACGCCGACGAAGCCGCGTGGAGGTCAGGGGAAGCAGCAGCAGCAGGTGCGGGTGTATGAGGCCAAGGAAGGGAGCAAGGCCCAGGGAAGGCCTCGTCCCTATGCACCCAGGAAGGACCAGCCCAGGGGGCGCGCAAGGGAGAACAACACACCCCCTAGGTATGATTTCGTGATAGAGTTGGCAGAGCTGATCGCCATCCCTGCCGTGGCTGCAAGACTCCGAGTACCAGAGAGAACCGGCAAGGTACTTGGAAGTAAGAAGGATGAGTGGTGTGAATTCCACCAAGCTTATGGACACGCGCTCCACACCTGCCTGGCGTTGGGGCATCAACTTGCTGAGTTGGTCAAGACAGGATTCCTGACCGATTACCTGTGAGAGGCACAAGGTGATCGCGCTTCGGGGTCCCAGGCAGGTGACCAGCAACATGAAATCCCTGTGCACGGGGAAGTGAGCTGATGGAAGATGCTACGCTGGGGGGCTCCCAGGTAGTTCAGGTGGGAGCTGAAGCAGAGGGCATGATCGCCCCTCGTGAGTAAGGCATCCCCAGGTCGGTCATCGCCCATCCAGAGTAGATGAATCGTTGGAGAATGGAGCTTATCGGCTGGAGACCCTGGATGGAGCAGCTATCACCGAGACGTGGAACGGTACACAATTGAAAGTTCCACTTTAGTTAAGTTGTAAAGTAGATGCGTTCTCGCGCTATACACACACTTAGTAAATATACAGTGTTAATTGGGAAGATCAGGGGGGTACTCTTTTCCCTAAGGAGGGTTTTTAACGAGGCCACCCAATAAAAAAGATTTCAGTACATAAAGTGTGCGAGCGTTTCCTGGTTTAAAGTTCTCCTTGCCCCAAGCGAAAGTGCAGGTAGTCGGTGGTCAGTTACCGAGTGACCACCACCCACAGATCAGCGCCTGGACGTATAGCGCGATCACTCATCAGGGTCTTGCCAACACGTGTTAAGCTGGGACCCAGGCTCCCAGCGAGAGCGTTACGCATGCACCTCGCATGATTCCAGAGCGCGATCAGTCATCGGTGCATGGAGAGCAGAGCACTCATCGGTGCATGGAGAGCAGAGTACTCATCGGTGCATGGTCATCGGGGTCTTGCTAACACATGTTAAGCTGTGACTTAGGTCCCCAGCGAGAGCGTTACGCAAGCACCTCACACGATTCCAAACCAGAAGAAGAGCTGCTTACCAGAGAGCGTACGGTGAGACCATGCAGGCAGGGATGCGCCTGGTGAGTGCGCTTAGACAGCCACACCTGGCGCTCCCCTGGGAGCAGGCACCCACTCAGAGAACGTGCGATGAGACCATGCAGGCAGGGATGCGCCTGGTGAGTGCGCTTAGACAGCCACACCTGGCGCTCCCCTGGGAGTAGGCACCCACTCAGAGAACGTGCGGTGAGACCATGCAGGCAGGGATGCGCCTGGTGAGTGCGCTTAGACAGCCACACCTGGCGCTCCCCTAGGAGCAGGCACCCACTCAGAGAGCGTGCGGTGAGACCATGCAGGCAGGGATGCGCCTGGTGAGTGCGCTCAGACAGCCACCCCTGGTGCTCCCTTGGGAGCATGCACCCACTCAGAGAAGAAAGTCCTCACCCTCGACTTTATACAGCGAGGTGCAGGCAGAGAAAGTCCTCTTCCTCTGCTTTTTACAGCAAGGTTGAGGCGAGAGAAAGTCCTCACCCTCGACTTTGTACAGCGGGGTGTAGGCGAGAGAAAGTCCTCACCCTCGACTTTGTACAGTGAGGTGCAGGCAGAGAAAGTCCTCTTCCTCTGCTTTTTACAGCAAGGTTGAGGCGAGAGAAAAGTCCTCTTCCTCTGCTTTTTACAGCAAGGTTGAGGCGAGAGAAATATCCTCTTCCTCTGCTTCTTACAGCAAGGTTGGGGCAAGAGAACCAAGTCTTTTTCCTCTGCTTCATACAGCAAGGTTAAGGCAACAGAGAAAGTCCTCTTCCTCTGCTTTTTACAGCAAGGTTGGGGCGAGTGAAAAAAGTCCTCACCTCGACTTTATACAGCGAGGCTGAGGCGAGATAAAAAGTCCTCACCTCGACTTTGTACAGCGAGGCTGAGGCGAGAGGAGAAAGACCTCACCTCGACTTCTTACAGCGAGGCTGAGGCAAGAGGGGTCATATGAAGCATTCCCCAAAACACAGGCGTCATCTTTGGCGTTCGGGCCCTCTATGCACCTAACGCTGGAGTGACACAGAAGTAATGCAAAACCTGAAGCGCGATGACTGATCGGTGGTGCACTAACATGCTAGTCGGTGGTCGGTAGTAAAGCTCTGAGTATGAAAGCTTGCTCTTGGGCGATCAGTCGAAGCATTTAGACACCATCAGGTCAGTCATCCAACATGAATTTATGCATAAAAGGTTTATACACACGTTTGTAGCAAAAAGAGAAATTACGCAAAAGGAGAAGTCGCAAGGGAAGAAGCTCAAGGAGGAAGAATGAGCCTGCCGTCGGTGCAAGGACCTGTAAAATTAAATTGGAATAAAAGGAATATATTTTAAATGAATTCTAAGTATGTTTTTATTTAAAATAAAAAGGAAGGAAAGTGTAGCTTAGAAGACTATGAGATCGCCTGGTTAGTACATAATCGCCTGTCGCCTAGACTACACATGAACGCCAATCGCCTGTAGTGTACATGATCGCCAATCGCCTATGGTGTACCTGATCGCCGAAAGTGCACTTAGTATGTGGTCAAGATACTGGATCAACCATAGTGGGTTCCAAAAAACCACGCGTATCAAGGTGTGGGTTAAGCCTTAGATACGCTGTGCATGCGAAGCTCTATGCTTGAGCGTAAGAAATCGTCCTTAGTGTTGCATGCATGGGCGCACGAGGAGTAGTGCTGATCTATTCTTGGAAATGTGAAGCTACCGACGTCACAAAGTCATGTGGAGGTGATACCTTGGACGTAACATAGTGGGATGAAGAACCTTCAGCAAGGCGTGGCGATGTGTCATCAGTCATCGCCAGGGCGAGAGACATGCGGGCATCGCTAGGGCGAGAGACATGCGGGCATCGGCACGGCGAGAGACATGCGGGCATCGCCAGGGCGAGAGACATGCGGGCATTGCCAGGGCGAGAGACATGCGGTCATCGCCAGGGATAGACATCGGTCGTCCTCCAGGGAGAGAAATCGGTCGTCCGCCAGGATGAGACATCGGTGGATAGTCATCGCGCGAGAAGTCATCGGTGGAAGGTTATCGCGTGATGTCGTGTTTCACACAGATAAGGTGGGACCCAGGCTCCCAGCATGAGACGTCCTGCACGCGCAACACGTAGACAGAAAGGGTGTTTCAGAATAGTTAGCGTCAGAGAGTTGGTGTGCGCAGAACCCACGTGGTCATACTGTTCAAGGAAGTGCGCACGCAAGCTTTCCTGCAGAGTGGGTAGTGGCAGCGGCAATTGTGGACAAGTTGGTTTAGATTCAAAAACTCACTTCTGAGAGGCAAAGAACGTTGCTGTGGTTCAAGAGTGACAGAGTGAGTTTACCTTCATCCTTCTCTTTTCTCTCCTTCGCGCTGCGATTCAGGCATCCTCAAGCACCAGTACGACGAGCGACGACTGCCCTTGGACTCCCAGGAAGTTCTTTGCGAGTTTTCCGATCAGGACGCAAAAACAGAGTTCGGGTATCCTTAAGTTCGGTGGGTTAGAGCTCGTAGTGAGATTTTATGCAAGTCCAGGTAAGGAAAGCTAGCCTTATTTCCAACGAAAACCTTAAGTTAGATGATTTTGATGATGGGGCAACGTGGTCGCCGGTTTTCAACTGTTATTGCATAATCCCCTGTTTTTGGATGTGATCGCCGGTTTTAAGGTTGTTTTCGAACTCCCCTGTTTTAGTGTCGCTTTGAACTTGTTGAGATTGAAATGAAAAATGTATATGCTATTCGAAAACCTGAACGGTGGTATGCTTGTTTTTTGTGAGTGGGGTTGTTTAAGAAAAGATTCAAAGTATTCTATGATGGAATTGTTCTTTATGTGTGGTATGATGTATGGAATGTGGTGAATGTGGGATCAAGGCATAGTATTTTCAGGAAAGAAAATACCGTGTAAGATAGTGTAGAGTGTGCATTGACCGGTGATTCGTTTATTATGAGTTATCCTGATTCTCCTGATATAATGGAATCATATAGATAAAGTTATTCAGGCGTTGAGAGTCGAAGGAGGTTCATATGTATGGGTGAGTTGTTTGAAAGAGAACGAGCTTGACCCGTTGTATGGATTAACCCTGTCATGCTAGGATAGTGATGATATTGAGATTCATTTATACGCTTGTGAATGTGTGTGATTTCACAACGACCCTGTGAATGTGTGTGATTTCACAGTGGTGCAGTATGACAGGTGCAGATCTCTGAGTCTAGTCAATGCACGTGTCTTCCGGAAGTAGTGTCAAGTGTCTATCTGTGATGAGTCAGTGGAAGTCTGACGTGAGAAATGAGAAACATTGAAATTGATAGACACTTGATGGATTATGTGAATTGAACGACTCTTGAGGAAATTGTGAAATATGTGATTACTTGATGGTCATGTGAAAGGAATGAGAAAGTTGATGGTTTTTACGTGGGTGTCTTAAATTTGTTTTATCTTGATTTTAAAGTTTCATATCTAAATTCTCTTTAAAATATCTAGCTTACCCTGCGTTTTTGTTTTGTGGATGTTTTCTTAAACCTGTGATGATCGTGTATAATTTACACGGGAGCAGATGATGTTGCAGGAAGTAGAGCTCCTCAGTGAGTGGTCGCCGGAAGGAGATCGCCTGTTTTCTGTTTCTGTTAGGAGATCACCTGTTTTCTATTTTGCTGTATTTTGTTTAAGTTTTGGAAACTGACTGGATATGTATTAAACTCCCTGTGAGGAGAAATTTCATTACATATATATATATATATATATGTTCACTTCGATATTATTGTTTTACCTTTATTTCATTATATAAATATGAAAAGGATTTGGCGGGATGTTACATTAATGGTATCAGAGCAGTTTGTCCTTAGGATGACCTGAGGGCTGTGGATCCATTGTGTTTCTTCTGCTCATAAAATTTATTTGAGTTTTAAATAAAAACTATAGTGAAAGGTTTTCAAACGTTTTTGTATTGAAATTTTGTGTGTGCTTTAGTGAATATATGCCCTAACTGAAAATCTTAGTATTAAGAATGAAAGGATATTGATAAAGTAGTGAGGGTGCACACTCATAACTGGATCAAGATGATTCTCAATCTTAAATTCTGAAAGTTTGATGTTTAGCATATATTGAATTCTAGTGTGTTTTATTTCATTTTATTGAGTGTTTTTGTATTGATTGAAAGTGGTCGTTTGAATTGATGGTTTTATACCAGTAGCTGTTTTGGTGATGTGCTTGTATAAGTATATTGATCTTGCTGATAAACTCAAATTCTAGATGGATTTGAGATGCTGGCCTTTGTAAGACCTAGTGTGGTCTTCTAAATGAATTGATTCTTTATCAAGTTCATTTTATAGGAATATGAGTAGAGAATAATAGTTTTTTTTTTCCTAATCTTCTACAGAGAAGAATGGCTCCTAGACAGCCTACCCCTCCCCAACCTTCTGCTGAAATGGGCCAGATCGCCAGGGCCATTGAGATGATGGCGAGTGCCATCCAGCAACAGAATGCGGCGATGTCTCAGAATCACCAAGCTACAATGCAGCATTGGGAGACCGCCAGATCGGCTGCAACAGCTCCCAACGTCGGTCAGCCTCAGGAGCAGATGGGACTGACCGAGTTCCTCAGGCACAACCCACCTAAGTTCAGTGGGAATGCTACTCCTGACCAAGCAGATCAATGGGTCAGGGGTTTAGAGAAAATCTTCAGGGCGACCTCCTGCCCTGAAGATAAGAAGCTGGTATTCGCCACATATCTTCTGTCTGGAGAAGCTGAGTTCTGGTGGATGGGAACTCAGCAGATGATGGAGGCCCGAGAGGAAGTGTTGGATTGGGAGAGCTTCAGGGTGAGGTTCCTGGAGAAATACTTCCCAGACAGCGCAAGGTTTGCGAAGGAAGCTGAGTTCCTAAGGTTGGAGCAGGGGGATATGTCTGTGAACGCCTATGCTGCTCGATTTGAGTACCTCGCCCGATTCTATACCCAATCTACCTCTGAGGCTTGGAGGTGCAGGAAATTTGAAGAAGGACTGAAGCATGAACTAAAGAGGACCATAGCACCTATGTGCATAAGAGAATTTCACGCCTTGGTAGAGAAGGCGAAGATGGTGGAGACTCTAGAAAAGGGTGAGTCTCGGGTGATCAGGTCACGCCCAGGGGATTCTTCCAGTAGGAAGGCCAGGGTGCAGCAACAACAGAATAAGTCTTATGCGAGGCCTCCACAGCATAGGGCAAGAGCAGCACCGCCCCAGTCTCAGCAGCAACAACCCTGGAAACTTAAATGTTTCCATTGTGGTGGACCACACACAGCCAATGTGTGCCCCAAGAGAGATTCAGAGAGAAGATGTTTTGCCTGCCAGAAGATGGGACACGTTGCTAGAGATTGTCCTACCCAGAATAGGATGACTCAATCCGGTGGTTCCCAACAGATGAGGAATGAAGGCAGCAGACCTCAGGCAGCAAGGAGAGTGTTTGCCATGACAGGAGCAGAGGCGTCTCAGTCAGGTAACTTGGTGCAAGGTGCTTGTTTTATAGCTGATAGATGCGTTAGAGTTTTGTTTGATTCTGGAGCGACACACTCTTTTGTGTCAAGCCTGTTCGTAGATGTGTTGGGCCTTCTAGTGAAGGAGCTGCCGTTTGAACTGTTGGTCTCCACACCTGCATCAGGACAGGTTTTGACCTCCACAGTTTGCCCAGAATGTCCAGTGATAGTAGAGGGACGCAGGTTCAAAGTAAATTTGGTCTGTCTACCTCTGCAGGATCTGGATGTTATCCTAGGAATGGATTGGCTATCTGCCAATCATGTTCTCATAGATTGCGATAGCCAGAAGGTGGTGTTCCCCGATCTCCAAGAGTCAGATGTGATATCTGCTCAGCATGTGAGGTCGGAGTTGAAAGAAGGGGCGACGTGTTTTGTGATCCTAGCTAAAGGGGGAGTGAAGAATGAAGAAGAGATGGGCTGTATACATGTGGTTAAGGACTTCATGGATGTATTTCCAGAAGAAATACCTGGACTACCTCCTAAGAGAGAAGTGGAATTCTCTATTGATTTGGTACCTGGAGCTGGACCAGTGTCAATGGCGCCCTACAGAATGGCTCCAGCTGAGTTGGTAGAGTTAAAGAAACAAGTGGAAGAGTTGTTGGAGAAATGATTCATCAGGCCTAGTGTATCTCCATGGGGGGCTCCAGTGCTTCTAGTTAAGAAAAAGGATGGAGGGTCTCGGTTATGTGTGGACTACAGGCAGTTGAATAAGCTGACTATCAAGAACAAGTACCCTCTGCCAAGAATTGATGATTTGATGGATCAACTGCATGGAGCCTCAGTGTTCTCAAAGATTGATCTGAGAACGGGATACCACCAAATTTTGGTGAAAGCTGAAGATGTGCAAAAGACGGCATTTAGGTCTCGTTATGGACACTATGAATATGTGGTGATGCCATTTGGAGTGACAAATGCTCCAGCTCTGTTCATGGACTACATGAATAGGATTTTTCGTCCTTTCTGGGATAAGTTTGTTGTAGTCTTTATAGACGACATACTTATTTATTCAAGGACTGAGGAAGAACATGAGCAACATCTGAGGACGGTGTTGGGGATCCTGAGGGAGAAGCAACTCTATGCCAAGTTCTCTAAGTGTGAGTTCTGGCTGAAGGAAGTTAACTTCTTAGGACATGTGATATCTGCTCGGGGGATCTCAGTGGATCCAGCCAAGGTGGAGGCAGTGCTTCAGTGGGAACGTCCTAAGACAGTCACAGAAATAAGGAGTTTTGTGGGTCTAGCTGGCTACTATCGGCGGTTTATTGAGGACTTTTCCAAGGTAGTGGCTCCTTTAACACAGTTGACCCGCAAGGATCAACCTTTTGCTTGGACCAAGCGATGTGAGCAGAGCTTCATGGAACTAAAGGAAAGGTTGACTAGTGCTCCAGTGCTGGTGATCCCAGATGTAGGAAGACCTTTTGATGTCTACTGTGATGCTTCACATCAGGGTTTGGGATGTGTTTTGATGCAAGAGAAAAGAGTGGTTGCATATGCTTCAAGGCAACTCAAGGTTCATGAGAGAAACTATCCTACTCATGATTTGGAGTTGGCGGCTGTGGTGTTTGCCTTGAAGATTTGGAGGCACTATTTATATGGAGCTCGGTTCCAGGTGTTCAGTGACCATAAGAGCCTGAAATACCTGTTTGATCAGAAGGAACTAAACATGAGACAAAGAAGGTGGATGGAGTTTCTAAAGGACTATGATTTTCAACTCATGTATCATCCAGGGAAGGCCAATGTAGTGGCAGATGCTTTGAGTAGAAAATCAATACAAGTAGCCACCATGATGATGGAAGAGCAGAAACTGATCGAGCAATTCAGAGACTTAAACCTTGGGGTAGAATTTCATGTTAATCACATTAGTTGTAGTAAGCTGGCTATAACTAATGACTTCTTTGGAATGATAAAGGATAAGCAATTAAAGGACCCTAACCTGAGGCGTACTGTGGAGTTGCTAGGAATCGATCAGGCTAAAGACTTTGTGATGGGAGATGATGGGATCTTGAGATTTAATGGCAGAATTTGCATACCTGTAAATGAAGAGTTGAAGAAGATGATCCTAGAGGAAGGTCACAAGAGTCGCCTTAGCCTACATCCAGGCATGAACAAGATGTGCCATGACTTGAAGGAGTCATTTTGGTGGTCGGGCATGAAGAAAGACATCGCCCAGTATGTTACAACCTGCTTAACATGTCAGAAGGCGAAGATAGAGCATCAAAGACCCGGTGGGTTGTTACAGCAACTGGATATCCCTGAGTGGAAATGGGACAGCATTGCAATGGATTTTGTTACCCATTTACCTAGATCGGTAAGGGGCCATGACGCAATCTGGGTCATAGTAGATCGGCTGACGAAGAGTGCCCACTTTCTTCCAGTGAATTTGAAAATGCCCATGGCCAAGTTGGCACAGTTGTACATCAAAGAAATAGTGAGGTTGCATGGAGTGCCTTCCAGCATTGTTTCGGATAGAGATCCCAGGTTCACTTCACGGTTTTGGCAGACCTTACAAGATTGCTTGGGTATTAAGTTGAGAATGAGCTCGGCATATCATCCTCAAACAGATGGACAGTCAGAGAGAACGATCCAGTCCTTGGAAGATCTGCTGAGGACGTGTGTCTTGGATCAATTGGGAAGTTGGGATGAGGTGTTGCCGCTGGTGGAGTTTACTTATAATAACAGTTATCACGCCAGCATAGGGATGGCGCCATACGAAGCCTTGTATGGAAGGAAATGCAGAACTCCATTGTGCTGGTACCAAGAGGGCGAAACAGTATTGGTTGGACCAGAGTTGATTCAGCAGACGACCGAGAAGGTGCAACAGATAAAAGACAGAATGAGAGCATCTCAAAGTAGGCAGAAATCCTATGCAGATCAGAGGAGAAAACCTTTGGAGTTTGCTGCTGGAGACCATGTGTTCATGAGAGTGACACCAACCAAGGGTGTAGGACGGGCGATCAGATCAAAGAAGTTGTCCCCTAAGTTCGTGGGACCATATCAGATCTTAAGGAGGATTGGTCCAGTGGCTTATGAGATCGCCCTACCTCCCCATTTAGCGAATCTGCATAATGTCTTTCACGTATCACAGCTGAGGAAGTACATGGCAGACCCTAGTCATGTGCTGGAACTGGACGATGTGCAGATCAAGGATGACTTGTCCTTTGAAGCAAAACCAGTTAGGATTGACGATCGGCAAAGTAAACAGCTCAGAGGCAAGACCATCAACATGGTGAAAGTGCTGTGGGATGAGAGATCGGGTGATTCAACTTGGGAGTTAGAAGAAACCATGAGAGAAGCCTACCCCTACCTCTTTTCTTTGTAATTTAATTTTCGAGGACGAAAATTTTTCTTGTTGGGGAGAATGTAAGGACCTGTAAAATTAAATTGGAATAAAAGGAATATATTTTAAATGAATTCTAAGTATGTTTTTATTTAAAATAAAAAGGAAGGATAGTGTAGCTTAGAAGACTATGAGATCGCCTGGTTAGTACATAATCCCCTGTCGCCTAGACTACACATGAACGCCAATCGCCTGTAGTGTACATGATCGCCAATCGCCTATGGTGTACCTGATCGCCGAAAGTGCACTTAGTATGTGGTCAAGATACTGGATCAACCATAGTGGGTTCCAAAAACCACGCGTATCAAGGTGTGGGTTAAGCCTTAGATACGCTGTTCATGCGAAGCTCTATGCTTGAGCGTAAGAAATCATCCTTAGTGTTGCATGCATGGGCGCACGAGAAGTAGTGCTGATCTATTCTTGGAAATGTGAAGTTACCGACGTCACCAAGTAATGTGGAGGTGATACCTTGGACGTAACATAGTGGGATGAAGAACCTTCAGCAAGGCGTGGCGATGTGTCATCAGTCATCGCCAGGGCAAGAGACATGCGGGCATCGCCAGGGCGAGAGACATGCGGGCATCGCCAGGGCGAGAGACATGCGGGCATCGCCAGGGCGAGAGAAATGCGGGCATCGCCAGGGCGAGAGACATGCGGTCATCGTCAGGGATAGACATCGGTCGTCCTCCAGGGAGAGACATCGGTCGTCCTCCAGGGAGAGAAATCGGTCGTCCGCCAGGATGAGACATCGGTGGATAGTCATCGCGCGAGAAGTCATCGGTGGAAGATTATCGCGCGATGTCGTGTTTCACACAGATAAGGTCGGACCCAGGCTCCCAGCATGAGACGTCCTGCATGCGCGACACGTAGACAGAAAGGGTGTTTCAGAATAGTTAGCGTCAGAGAGTTAGTGTGCGCAGAACCCACGTGGTCATACTGTTCAATGAAGTGTGCACGCAAGCTTTCCTGCAGAGTGGGTAGTGGCAGCGGCAATTGTGGACAAGTTGGTTTATATTCAAAAACTCACTTCTGAGAGGCAAAGAACGTTGCTGTGGTTCAAGAGTGACAGAGTGAGTTTACCTTCATCCTTCTCTTTTCTCTCCTTCGCGCTGCGATTCAGGCATCCTCAAGCACCAGTACGACGAGCGACGACTGCCCTTGGACTCCCGGGAAGTTCTCTGCGAGTTTTCCGATCAGGACGCAAAAACAGAGTTCGGGTATCCTTAAGTTCGGTGGGTTAGAGCTCGTAGTGAGATTTTACGCAAGTCCAGGTAAGGGAAGCTAGCCTTTTTTCCAACGAAAACCTTAAGTTAGATGATTTTGATGATGGGGCAACGTGGTCGCCGGTTTTCAACTGTTATTGCATAATCCCCTGTTTTTGGATGTGATCGCCGGTTTTAATGTTGTTTTCGAACTCCCCTGTTTTAGTGTCGCTTTGAACTTGTTGAGATTGAAATGAAAAATGTATATGCTATTCGAAAACCTGAACGGTGGTATGCTTGTTTTTGTGAGTGGGGTTGTTTAAGAAAAGATTCAAAGTATTCTATGATGGAATTGTTCTTTATGTGTGGTATGATGTATGGAATGTGGTGAATGTGGGATCAAGGCATAGTATTTTCAGGAAAGAAAATACCGTGTAAGATCGTGTAGAGTGTGCATTGACCGGTGATTCGTTTATTGTGAGATATCCTGACTCTCCTGATATAATGGAATCATATAGATGAAGTTATTCAGGCGTTGAGAGTCGAAGGAGGTTCATATGTATGGGTGAGTTGTTTGAAAGAGAACGAGCTTGACCCGTTGTATGGATTAACCCTGTCATGCTAGGATAGTGATGATATTGAGATTCATTTATACGCTTGTGAATGTGTGTGATTTCACAGCGACCCTGGGAATGTGTGTGATTTCACAGTGGTGCAGTATGACAGGTGCAGATCTCTGAGTCTAGTCAATGCACGTGTCTTCCGGAAGTAGTGTCAAGTGTCTATGTGTGATGAGTCAGTGGAAGTCTGACGTGAGAAATGAGAAACATTGAAATTGATAGACACTTGATGGATTATGTGAATTGAACGACTCTTGAGGAAATTGTGAAATATGTGATTACTTGATGGTCATGTGAAGGGAATGAGAAAGTTGATGGTTTTTACGTGGGTGTCTTAAATTTGTTTTATCTTGATTTTAAAGTTTCATATCTAAATTCTCTTTAAAATATCTAGCTTACCCTGCGTTTTTGTTTTGTGGATGTTTTCTTAAACCTGTGATGATCGTGTATAATTTACGCGGGAGCAGATGATGTTGCAGGAAGTAGAGCTCCTCAGTGAGTGGTCGCCAGAAGGAGATCGCCTGTTTTCTGTTTCTGTTAGGAGATCGCCTGTTTTCTATTTTGCTGTATTTTGTTTAAGTTTTGGAAACTGACTGGATATGTATTAAACTCCCTGTGAGGAGAAATTTCATTACATATATATATATATATGTTCACTTCGATATTATTGTTTTACCTTTATTTCATTATATAAATATGAAAAGGATTTGGCGGGATGTTATAGTCGGCCACTGAATGGTGGAGGCTAGGTTGGGTAGAGTCCAAGTCTGGCGGGACGTAGTAAACCTGCTGCAAGCCCATAAATCCCATCTATCAGAGCCTCGGCACCAGCAGCCATGGTCTCAGGTACATCGGCTTCGAGCTCCTTCTTCTCTTTGGAAGACCACTTAGTCTATTCGCTGAGAACAAGTTCACAGCTCGAGACTGGGGGGCTTGTGATTCGGTCGGTCATCGGTAGCCGATGACGTCAGCAGCAGATGACCACGTAGGCCAGTCACAGAGCAACGCGTGGCATGAGATAGTAGATGAACCAGGGTGGAGATCGTTCAAGAACGGCGATCAGTGGTCAGTTACCGAGTGACCACCACCAGCAGATCGGTTCCTACATGAGCTCCTGGAAGCAGAGTGCGAGAAGTGATGAAGCACCGATCAGTCATCGGTGCATGCAGAGCGATCAGTCGTCGGGGGTCCTTGCCAACACGTGTTAAACTGGGACTCAGGGTCCCAACGAGAACGTTACCCAAGGACCACGCCTGATTCCATAAGCAGAGCGCGACAACGTAAAGAAGCGCCATCGGTCATCGGTTAGGGTGACACATCGATCACCGGCCAGGATGAGAGACACCTCGGTCATCGGTATGTGAACAACGCGACCAGTGATCAGTGTAACATCCCGCCAAATTTCTTTGAAAATAAATATAAAACGAAAATAAATGTGACAAATAGATTGAAGTGAGCAAAATCTTTATATAAAATAAATAAGTTTCTCCTTACAGGGAGTTTAATACAAACGATCACTTCTCCATTAAAAACGTAAACGAAATACAATACAAAAGACAGATAGGCGATCTCCTGGCAAAAAGGGCGATCTCCTATAAGAAGGGCGATCTCCTTTCATATAGGCGATCTCCTATAAGAAGGGCGATCTCCTATTATAAAGCAGCAAGAGGGGCGATCACCCAACAGAAAAGAAAACAGGCGATCTCCTTCCAGCGACAATTTTCTAAAGAGCTCTACTTCCTGCAACATCATCTGCTCCCGTGTAAATTATACACGATCATTACAGGTTTAAGAAAAGGCCACAACACAAACGAAAACACAGGGTAAGCTAGACATTTAAAAAGAGTTTAAATAAGGATACTTAAAATAAAATCAAGGTAAACAATTTCAAGATATTCACGTAAAGCTATAGATTTTCTCAATGCCCTTCACCTGATCACCCAGAAATCACACATTTCACAATATTCACAAGAGTCATTCTATTTCACAAAACTGCATCAAGTGTCTATGAATTTCAAGTTCCTCATTTCACATGTCAGCCCACCACTGACCCAGCACACAAGACACTTGACCTACTTCCGGAAGACTCGTGCATTGACTAGACTCAGGGATTCTGCACCTGTCATACAAGCTGTAATGTTTACCAGCTATGCGCATCAACACAATCTCAATCTCAAGTTCACCATTCTCACAGTATGACAGGGTTAATCCATATGACAGGCCGAGCTCGTTCTGTTTCACACGACTCACCCATACATATGAACCTCCTTCGACTCTCAACGCCTGAATAACCTCATCTATATGAATCCATTATCTCAGGAGAGTCAGGATAATCCCATTATAGACATCACCGATCAATGCACATCCTACACGATCTTACACGGTATTTTCTTTCCTGAAAATACTATGCCTCGATCCACATTCACCACATCCAACACATCACATAACACTTAAAGGAATGATTTCAATCACAGCAAAACTCAATCCAAGGTTCTTATTTTCGAATATCTCATTTAAATCTCAACAGTTTCAAAGCAACATCAAAAACAGGGAGTTTCGCAAATAACGCCAAAACCGGCGATCTGGTTCAAAAACAGGGTATTTCGAAGTCTGCATTTAAAACCGGCGACCACGTCGCCCAACACATAGCACAGAGCATTTTACAAGGATGAAAACGAAAACCGGCGACCACGTCGCCCTCACTTCAGAGATAGCTACACTGTGGCTTGTATGGAAAAAGAGGTCTAGCTTCCCTTACCTGGACTTGCGCAAACACCTAGAGTTCCGAAACCCAACAAAGCTTGAAGAACGCCTTGGCTCTGTTTTTTTTTGCGTCTGGTCGTAGGACTTGCAGAGAACTGCCCAGGTGCTCTAATGGTGGCTGTCGCTCGTCGTACTCTCGTGTGAAGGTGCTAGAATCGCAGCGTGAAGGAGGCAACTGGAGGAGAAGGGAGGTAACTCACTCTTTCTCTCTTTGAAGGCTGCAACGTTTCTTTTTCTCAGCAGTGGGTTTTCTGCATCTTAAACCAACTTATCCACCAAAAGCAGCTGCCACCACCCACTCTGCAGAGAAGTCTGAGAACCACTGCCCTGAACAGTACGACCACTGTTGTCTCTGGTGCATGCCAACCACTGCTCTGAACAGTACTGCCACTGTTGTCGCTTGTGCATGCCAGCCACTGCTCTGAACAGTACTACCGCGAGTGTCTCCTGCGCATGCCAACATTCTGATGTCACCACTCTGAATCATCCTTTTTGTCTACGTGGCGTGCGTGCACTACGCTTCATGCTGGGAGTCTGGGTCTTACCTTCTCTGTGTGAAACTCGACGTCGCGCGATAACTTTCCGCTGCTGACTCATCCTGGTGAACGACCGATGTCAACTTCGCCCTGGAAGACGACCGAGGTCTTCCTCTGGGAGACGACCGATGTCTTCCTCTAGGGGACGACCGATGTCTTTCCTGGCGACGCCCTCATAACTCTCGCGCCTTGGCCACGTCCACATGCCTCGCGCCCTGGCAATGCCCGCTTGCCTCGCGCCCGCGCGATGCCCGCATGCCTCTCGCGCCCGCGCGATGTCCACCTGGCGCTCATGTGTAGCAGGCGTCCGGCGACCTCATATCCTTCTAAACTTAACTTTTTTTCCTGTACTCTTCTTGATCCACACATCATCCGACCGACTTCTACCAGCTGACCCCAGATCTTGGGCGACTTCCGAGGTCCAGCTACTACGAAACTTCATTTACCAGCTCTTTGTATTTTAAATAATAACTTCTTCTGAAATTATTTAAATATACCATTTTTATTCCAATAAAATTTTCTGGGTCCTTACAATCAGTAAAGCGCCCAGAGGCAGGGAGTGACCTTAGTCGCGAGACGACCATGCATGAAGATGGGAAGATGCAGTTAGGTGCAGAATCCTGCTGGGACAAGAACCCATCAAGGTTAGAGTCTCCCAGTGAGGTTGCATGCATGCCACGTGGACCGTGAAGATGTTCCCAGAGAATAGGTAGGGCAGATTGGCACAGAAATCGAGGGGTACAGAGGTACCCACGCAGCCTCCCCTGTCAGACTTTGCACTCAAGTGATGAAGGCTTGCACGCAAGGTAGCCCTGGAGGGTAGATAACGGCGGTGCAGAGTAATCAAGTGGCCCTAGAGGTAGCCAGTAGGGGGCGACGCGAGTTTATATGAGGAAGAAGAAAACTAAACCAGGTACGCAATCTTTGCCAGAGAACACACAATACACAACACGAGTCTCACACAGATAGATCTGAGAGAGAGTTTTGGTGTTCCCGTTGCCTGACTTGAGCGTCGGAGCTACAACGACCGCTAGAGGCGCCATCTGTGTGTTTTGCAGGCATCATTTTGGAGTTCCGGCGAAGGTTCCTGGAGCGTCCTTGCAGAACGCGCAGCGGTTAGAAGGCTAGACGAAGGAGTGACGAGGCACTTTCCCCATGCTCGAGTCCGCGGCGGGATCAGAACCCATAAACAACCTCAAAAGGAGAATGGGCAGTTGTAGAATTTACTACTCTATTATAAGCAAACTCAATATGAGGTAGTAAATTCTCCCAAACCCTTGGGTTCCCGGAAATAAAGCATCTTAACATTTGACCCAAAGTTCTATTGACCACCTCAGTTTGACCATCAGTTTGGGGGTGGCAAGTAGTAGAAAACAAAAGTTTTGTGCCAAGTTTGCCCCACAAGGTCCTCTAGAAGTGGCTTAAAAACTTTGAATCCCTGTCGGATACAATACTTCTAGGAAGCCCATGCAAACGAACAACTTCCTTAAAGAAGAGATTTGCAATATAACAAGCGTCATATACTTTGTGGCAAGGAATAAAATGAGCCATCTTAAAGAAGCGATCCACTACCACAAAGATAGAATCCTTTCCTGTCGATGTCTTGGGAAGACCTAAGATAAAATCCATTGAAATATCTACCCAAGGCATTGATGGGATAGGAAGAGGGGTATATAAACCATGGGGATGGACTTTAGATTTAGCCTACATGCTATACATTTATCACAGAAACTATGTACGTATTTTTGCATGTGAGGCCAAAAGATATGTTCATGCAATGTTTCTAAAGTCTTAGCAACCCCAAAATGTCCCATAAGCCCACCCTCATGAGCCTCTCTAACAAGAGATTGTCTTATAGAACCATAAGGAACACAAAGTCTTTTTCCTTTGAAAAGAAAACCATTATGTAAGAAAAAGTCTTTGTGTCCTCCTTTTAAACACTCTTGATAGATAAGTGAGAAATCTAAGTCATCCTAATATAGTTCCTTTATGTGATCAAAACCTAAATATTGAACATCCAAAACATTTAACAAGGTATGTCTTCTTGAAAGAGCATCAGCAACCACATTAATTTTACCTTGTTTATGTTTGATCACATAAGGAAACTATTCAATAAACTCCACCCACTTTGCATGTCTCTTATTAAGCTTGCTTTGGCCTTTCAAATATTTTAGGGACTCATGATCACTATGGATCACAAATTCCTTAGGAAAAAGATAATGTTGCCAATTTTGCAAAGCTCGAACAAGAGCATAAAGTTCTTTATCATAAGTGGAGTAATTGATATGACTCCCTTTGAGTTTCTCACTAAAATAAGCTATGGGGTGGCCCTCTTGGAGGAGAACAACCCCAATGCCTATATTAGAGGCATCACATTCTATCTCAAATGGTTTAGCAAAGTTAGGAAGGGCTAAAGATGGGGGCCTTAGTCAATTTTTCTTTCAAAGTTTGAAAAGCATTTTCCTGCTCTTGTCCCCATTTAAAAACCACATCCTTCTTTACTATAGCATTGACGGGTGCGGCAATAGTACTAAAGTCTTTCACAAACCGCCTATAAAAGCTAGCAAGTCCATGAAAACTTCGTACTTCACTAACATTGGAGGGTGTTGGCCAATGTCGAATTGCTGCAACCTTTGTTTGATCAACATGCACCCCTTTATAACTTACAACAAACCCTAGGAATTCTATATGATCAAGTGCAAACATACACTTAGCAAGATTAGCATACAAATGTTCCTTCCTAAGGGTTTCTAAAACTTCCCTAACATGCTTCTCATGATCTTTCAAAGACAAACTATATATAAGAATATCATCAAAATAAACCACAACAAACTTGCCAATGAATGGTCTTAAGACATGATGCATGCGTAGCATGAAGGTACTAGGAGCATTAGTCAAGCCAAAAGGCATGACCAACCACTCATATAAACCAAATTTGGTCTTAAAAGCGGTTTTCCATTCATCCCCCGGTTTAATCCGGATTTGGTTATAACCACTCTTAAGATCAATCTTGGAAAATATTTTAGACCCATGTAATTCATCCAACAAGTCATCTAACCTAGGAATGGGATGCCTATATTTGATTGTAATGTTATTTATAGCGCGACAATCCGTACACATTATCCATGACCCATCCTTTTTAGGAACAAGGATGACAGGCATAGCACATGGGCTCATGCTATCTTGTACCCATCCCTTAGAAATTAATCCCTCAACTTGTTGTTGAATTTCTTTGGTCTCTATGGGATTTGTCCTATATGCTGGGCGATTTGGTAAAGAAGCCCGGGGAATGAAGTCTATTTGGTGTTCAATCCCTCTTAAAGGTGGTAAGCCATTAGGAGGATCTTGAAACACATCTTCAAATTCCTTCACCAAATTGTCCAAACATGTAGGACTATCCTTAGCCGACTCACAATCAATAATACTAGGAATAGCTAAAAAAATAGGCTTTTAAGCAACTATTACCTTTTTAACTTCTTGAGTAGTCATGAGACGGCTTCTCTTGGAACTTTTTTTATCATTTTCATGCTCTCTCTTTTGCTTCATTTTAATTTGGTCCTCGTGGACTTCCTTTGGAGAGAGAGACTTAAGTATGACCTTGTGCCCATGGAAGTTAAAAGAAATTTTGTTGGTAAAGCCATCATGAAAAATTTTTCTATCATATTGCCATGGCCTACCTAAAAGAACATGTGTTGCTTCCATTGGGACAACATCACACAAGACCTCATCTTTGTATTTACCAATGGAAAAAGCAATGAGGACTTGTTTGTTAACTATGATTTCTCCAACCTCACTTAACCATTGTAGTTTGTAGGGCTTTGTATGAGAGATAGTAGACAATCCAAGCTTATCTACTACTCTTATACTAGCCACATTAGCACAACTTCCCCCATCCACTATCAAAGAACACAACTTATCATTAATGAGACATCTTGTATGGAAAATATTTTCTCTTTGGCTTTCATCAAAGGGTTTTAAAACTTGGCCAAGCATTCATCTCACTACTAATAAGTCGCCTTCAAGTGGACTTTCACTCTCATGCTCACTTGGGGACCTAGGAGGTGTTGAAGGTCTAGAGGAATCCAAACTATGCCCACTCACAACCACCCCATCACGCATCATCATATTTCTTTTGGAAGGACAATTAGCCACTATATGACCATAGCCTAAAGATTTAAAGCACTTTTTACTTGAAGATTTAGTTGGTGATTTAGGAGTAGAAGTTGAAGGCTTAGTATCTCTAGTTTTGAAATTAGAATCTTTTGAAGGAAATTTTGAAAAAGATTTTCCTTTGTTTTTCCAAGATGAATTGTAAAAGCCATCATTATGAGTATGTTTAAAAGAATTTTTCCTTGCAAGTTGAGATTCTACCTTGATGGCAAGGTGAACCAAATTTTCTAAAGAAGAATACTCATTAAGTTCTACAACATCTTGGATATCCCTTCTAAGACCACTAACAAATCTAGCCATTTTAGCTTCATCATTCTTGTAAGGACCAGTAAAATTAAATTGGAATAAAAGGAATATATTTTAAATGAATTCTAAGTATGTTTTTATTTAAAATAAAAAGGAAGGAAAGTGTAGCTTAGAAGACTATGAGATCGCCTGGTTAGTACATAATCGCCTGTCGCCTAGACTACACATGCAGACATCGCCAGGGCGCGAGACACATGCGGACATCGCCAGGGCGCGAGGTATGCGGACATCGCCAGGGCGCGAGAGACATGCGGGCATCGCCAGGGCCCGAGAGACATGCGGACATCGCCAGGGCGCGAAGCATGCGGGCATCGCCAGGGCGCGAGAGACATGCGGGCATCGCCGGGGCGCGAGAGGCATGCAGGCATCGCCGGGGCGTGAGAGACATGCAGGCATCGTCAAGGCGCGAGGCATGCGGGCATCGCTAGGGCGCGAGAGACATGCGGGCGTCGCCAGGGATAGACATCGGTCGTCTCCCAGAGAGAGACATCGGTCGTCTTCCAGGGCGAGAGAGATCGATCGTCCGCCAGGATGAGTCATCGGTGGAAGGTTATCGCGCGATGTCGTGTTTCACACAGATAAGGTGGGACCCAGGCTCCCAGCATGAAACGTCCTACACGCGCGCCACGTAGACAAAAAGGGTGGTTCAGAATAGTGACATCAGGGAGTTGGCACGCGCAAGATGTAAGGACCTGTAAAAATTGAATTGGAACAAAAAGGGTTATATTTCAAAGGAATTCTGTGTATGTTTTATTCAAAATAAAAAGGAAGGAAAGTTAAGTTTAGAAAGGTATGAGATCGCCAGGGCGCGAGGACGTCGCCAGGGCGCGAGGACGTCGCCAGGGCGCGAGGACGTCGCCAGGGCGCGCGAGGCATGTGGACGTCGCCAGGGCGCGAGGCATGCGGGCATCGCGCGGGCGCGAGAGGCTTGCGGGCGTCGCCAGGGCGTGCGAGGTATGTGGGCGTGGCCAAGGCGCGAGAGTTATGAGGGCGTCACCAGGGAAGACATCGGTCGTCTCCCAGAGGAAGACATCGGTCGTCTTCCAGGGCGAAGGGGACATCGGTCGTTCGCCAGGATGAGTCAGCGTTGGAAAGTTGTCGCGATGGCGAGCCTCACACAGATAAAGTGGGACCCAGACTCTCAGCATGAAACGTCCTGCACGCGCGCCACGTAGACAAAAAGGATGATTCAGAGTGGTGACATCAGAATGTTGGCATGCGCAGGAGACACTCGCGGTCGTACTGTTCAGAGCAGTGGCTGGCATGCACAAGCGACAACAGTGGCAGTACTGTTCAGGGCAGTGGTTCTCAGACTTCTCTGCAGAGTGGGTGGTGGCAGCTGCTTTTGGTGGATAAGTTGGTTTAAGATGTAGAAAACCCACTGCTGAGAGAAAGAAACGTTGCAGCCTTCAAAGAGAGAAAGAGTGAGTTACCTCCCTTCTCCTCCAGTTGTCTCCTTCGCACTGCGATTCTAGCATCTTCACGCAAGAGTACGACGAGAGGCAGCCACCATTAGAGCACCTGGGAGGTTCTCTGCAAGTCCTTCAACCAGACGCAAAAACAGAGCCAAGGCGTTGTTCAAGCTTCGTTGGGATTCGGAGCTCCTGGTGTTTTGCGCAAGTCCAGGTAAGGGAAGCTAGACTTCATCTTAAATACAAGCCATAGATTAGCTGTTTCTGAAGTAAGGGCGACGTGGTCGCCTGTTTTTCGTTTTCATCTTCGTGAATGCTCTGTTTCTATGTGGTTGGGCGACGTGGTCGCCGGTTTTATATACAGACTTTGAAATACCCCGTTTTGAAACAGATCGCCGGTTTTGGCGTTGTTTGCGAAACTCTCTGTTTTTGGTGTTGCTTTGAAACTGTCTGAGACTTAAATGTGATATTCGAAAATCTGAACCTTTGGAATGATTGTTGCTGTGATTAAATCATTTATTTGAGTGGGATGATGTCTTGAATGCTGTGAATGTGAGACCGAGGCATAGTATTTTCAGGAAAGGAAATACCGTGTAAGATCGTATGTAATGTGTATTGACCTGGGGCTTGTCTAGAAGGAGATATCCTGACTCTGCTGATATAATGGAATCACGTAGATGAAGTTATTCAGTTGTGGAGAGTCGAAGGAGGTTCATATGTATGGGTGAGTTGTTCAAAAGGGAACGAGCTCGGCCTGTTATATGAATTAACCTTGTCATACCGGGAGAGTTAATGACATTGAGACTTTATGCGCATAGCTGTGTGGATTCACAGCGACCCTGTGTGGATTTCACAGTGGTATGGTATGACAGGTGCAAATCTCTGGGCCTGAGTCAACGCACCAGTAAATCCGGAAGTAGTGTCAAGTGTCTTGTGTGCTGAGTCAGTGGTGGTCTGACATGTGAAATGAGGAACTTGAAATTGATAGACACTTGGTACAGTTGTGAAATAGAATGACTCTGGAAAATATTGTGAAGAGTGTGATTTCTGGATGATCAGGTGAAGAGTATGAGAAACTTGATAACTTTACGTGAATATCTTGAAATTGTTTACCTTGATTTTATTTTAAGTATCCTTATTTAAACTCTTTTTAAATGTCTAGCTTACCCTGTGTTTTCTTTTGTGTTGTGGCCTTTTCTTAAACCTGTAATGATCGTGTATAATTTACACGGGAGCAGATGATGTTGCAGGAAGTAGAGCTCTTTAGAAAATTGTCGCTGGAAGGAGATCGCCTGTTTTCTTTTCTGTTGGGTGATCGCCCCCCTTGCTGCCTTATTATAGGAGATCGCCTTTATGAAAGGAGATCGCCCTTCTTATAGGAGATCGCCCTTTCTGCCAGGAGATCGCCTATCTGTTTTTTTTTGTATTGTATTTTGTTTTCGTTTTTAATGGAGAAGTGATCATTTGTATTAAACTCCCTGTGAGGAGAAACTTATTTATTTTATATAAAGATTTTGCTCACTTCAATCTATTTGTCACCTTTATTTTCGTTTTATATTTATTTTCAAAGTAATTTGGCGGGATGTTACACAAGAGACACTCGTGGTCGTACTGTTCAGGGAAACGGTTGGCATGCGCAAGAGACACTCGTGGTCGTACTGTTCAGGGAAGCGTACACCCAGGCTTTCCTGCAGAGTGGGTAGTGGCAGCAGCATGCGTGGACAAGTAGGCTTAGATTCAAAAACCCACTTCGGGGAGGAAAGAACGTTGCAGTAGTTCAAGAGCGAAAGAGTGAGTTCACCTTCATCCTTCTCTTTTCTCTCCTTCGCGCTGCGATTTAGGCACCCTCAAGCACCAGTACGATGAGCGACGACTGCCCTTGGACACCTAGGAGGTTCTCTGCAAGTTCTCCAGACCGGGACGCTAAAACAGAGTGAAAGCATCTTTAAGCTTCGGTGGGTTTTCAGAGCTCTTGGTGTTTTGCGTTAGTCCAGGTAAGGGAAGCTAGCCTTATTTCCAACGAAAACCTTATATTAGATGATTTTGATGATGGGGCGACGTGGTTGCCGGTTTTCAACTGTTATTGCATAATCCCCTATTTTCGGACGAGATCGCCGGTTTTGGCGTTGTTTTTCGAAATCCCCTGTTTTAGTGTCGTTTGAAATTGTTTGAGATTGAAATGTGATATTTGAAAATCTGAACCTTGGAATGATTGTTGCTGTCATTGGAAATCGTTCATTTCAGTGTTATATGATGTGTTGAATGTTTGAATGTGGGATCAAGACATAGTATTTTCAGGAAAGGAAATACCGTGTTGAGATTAGTTATGAGGTGTATTGATCAGTGAGTATCCTGTGAATGAGACGATCCTGACTCTGCTGATATGATGGAGTCACATAGATGAAGTCATTCAGTTGGTGAGAGTCGAAGGAGGTCCATATGTATGGGTAAGTCGTTTGAAAGATAACTGACTTGACCTGTTATATGGATTAACCCTGTCATACTGTGAGAGTGATGAGATTGAGATCGAGATTTTGTTGATGCGCATGGCTGTGGGAACATTACAGCAATGAAGTATGACAGGTGCAGGTCTCTGGATGCTAAGTTCAACGCACGAGTCTTCCGGAAGTAGTGTCAAGTGTCTGTGTGTGATGAGTCAGTGGAAGTCTGACGTGAGAAATGAGAAACTTTGAAATTGGTAGACACTTGATGAATTATGTGAATTGAAAGACTCTTGAGGAAATTGTGAAATATGTGATTACTTGATGGTCATGTGATGGGAATGAGAAAGTTGATGGTTTTTACGTGGGTGTCTTAAATTTGTTTTATCTTGATTTTAAAGTTTCATATCTAAATTCTCTTTCAAATAGCTAGCTTACCCTGTGTTCTTGTTTGTGGATGTTCTCTTAAACCTGTGATGATCGTGTATGATTTTACACGGGAGCAGATGATGTTGCAGGAAGTAGAGCTCCTCAGTGAGTGGTCGCCGGAAGGAGATCGCCTGTTTCTGTTTCTGTTAGGCGATCACCCCTTTTTCTGTTTTCTGATAGGAGATCGCCTTATCTGTTACGAGATCGCCTGTTTTTTTTCTATTTTGCTGTATTTTGTTTAAGTTTTGGAAATTGACCGATTATGTATTAAACTCCCTGTGAGGAGAAACTTCATTACATATATATAATTATGTTCACTTCAATATATTTGTTTACCGTTATTTTCATTATATAAATATGAATAGTATTTTGGCGGGATGTTACATTAATGGTATCAGAGCAGTTCGTCCTTAGGATGACCTGAGGGCTGTGGATCCATTGTGTTTCTTCTGCTCATAAAATTTATTTGAGTTTTCAAATAACAACTATAGTGAAAGGTTTTCAAACATTTTTGTATTGAAATTTTGTGTGTGCTTTAGTGAATATATGCCCTAACTGAAAATCTTAGTATTAAGAATGAGAGGATCTTGATAAAGTAGTGAGGGTGCACACTCATAACTGGATCGAGATGATTCTCAATCTTAATTCCAAAGGTTTGATGTTTAGCATACATTGAATTTTGGTGTGTTTTGTTTCAGTTTATTGAGTGTTTTGTATTGATTGAAAGTGGTTGTTTGGATTGATGGTTGTATACCAGTAGCTGTTCTGGTGTTTTGCTTGAGGTTATAAGCATCATGATTCTTTTGATAAACTCAAATTCTTAATGACTTTGAGATGCCGACCTTTGTAAGGTCTAGATGTTACCTCCTAAATGAATTGATTTCTGATCGATCTCATTCTTGTAGTTGTAGGGAATATAGAAACCTATAGTTTCAAAATCTGAAACGAAGAAGATGGCACGTAGACCTCCTACCCCTCCCCAACCTTCTTCGGAAATGAGCTAGATTGCCAAGGCTATTGAGATGATGGCAACTGCCATCCAACAACAGAATGCAGCAATGGCTCAGAATCACCAAGCTGCAATGCACCATTGGGAAACTGCTCGGTCTGCAGAAACAAATTCCCACGTCGGTCAGCCTCAGGAACAGATGGGACTGACCGAGTTCATGAGGCACAACCCACCCAAGTTCAGTGGGAATGCTACCCCTGATCAGGCAGATCAGTGGGTCAGAGAGTTGGAGAAAATCTTTAGGGCGACCTCCTTCCCTGAAGAGAAGAAGTTGGTGTTCGCCACCTATTTGCTATCTGGAGAAGCCGAGTTCTGGTGGATGGGAGCTCAGCAGATGATGGAAGCCAGAGCTGAAGTGTTAGACTGGGAGAGCTTCAGGGTGAGGTTTCTGGAAAAATATTTCCCAGATAGTGCAAAGTTTGCGAAGGAAGCAGAATTCCTCAGATTGGAGCAGGGGGAGATGTCAGTGAATGCTTATGCTGCTCGGTTTGAGTACCTCGCCCGATTCTATACCCAGGCGACCTCCGAGGCTTGGAGGTGCAGGAAGTTTGAAGAAGGGCTGAAGCATGGGCTGAAGAGGACCACAGCCCCTATGTGCATCAGAGAATTTCACGCCTTAGTAGAGAAGGCGAAGATGGTGGAGACCCTGGAAAAGGGTGATTCTCGGGTGATCAGGTCACACCCAGGGGGTTCTTCCAGTGGGAAGGCCAAGGTGCAGCACCCACAAAGCAAGCCCTATGCGAGACCTCCACCACATCGGGCGGGAGCAGCGTCATCCCAGTTTCAGCAGCAACAACCTTGGAAACCCAGATGTTTCACGTGCCAAAAGATGGGGCACATTTCTAGAGATTGCCCAAGCAGGAATAGGATGACTCAAACTGTTGGTCCTCAGCAGTTGAGGAATGAAGGCAGCAGACCTCAGGCAGTAGGGAGAGTGTTTGCCATGACAGGAGCGGAGGCGTCTCAGTCAGGTAACCTCGTGCAAGGTGTTTGTTTTATAGCTGGTAGAGGTGTAAAAGCCTTGTTTGATTCTGGAGCGACACACTCCTTTGTGTCAAGCCTGTGTGTAGCTGAGTTGGGCCTTCTTGTGAAGGAGTTACCTTTCGAACTGTTGGTCTCTACACCTGCGTCAGGACAGGTGTTGACCTCTACAGTTTGCCCCGAATGTCCAGTGATAGTAGAGGGACGCAGATTCAAAGTGAACTTGATCTGCCTACCTCTTCAGGACCTGGATGTTATCCTGGGAATGGATTGGCTATCTGCCAATCACGTTCTCACAGAATGCGGTAGTCAGAAGATAGCGTTTCCAGACCTCCAAGAATCAGACGTGATATCTGCCCAGGGGATCTCGGTGGATCCAGCCAAAGTGGAGGCAGTGCTTCAGTGGGAACGTCCTAAGACAGTTACGGAGATAAGGAGTTTTGTGGGCTTAGCAGGCTACTATCGGAGGTTCATTGAGGACTTTTCCAAGGTAGTGGCTCATTTAACACAGTTGACCCGCAAGGATCAACGTTTTGCTTGGACCGACCGATGTGAGCAGAGCTTCATGGAACTAAAGGAAAGGTTGACTAGTGCTCCAGTGCTGGTGATCCCAGAGGTAGGAAGACCTTTTGATGTCTTCTGTGATGCTTCACATCAGGGTTTGGGATGTGTTTTGATGCAAGAGAAAAGAGTGGTTGAATATGCTTCAAGGCAACTCAAGGTTCATGAGAGAAACTATCCTACTCATGATTTGGAGTTGGCGGCTGTGGTGTTTGCCTTGAAGATTTGGAGGCACTATTTATATGGAGCTCGGTTCTAGGTGTTCAGTGACCATAAGAGCCTGAAATACCTGTTCGATCAGAAGGAACTAAACATGAGGCAAAGAAGGTGGATGGAGTTTCTAAAGGACTATGATTTTCAACTCATGTATCATCCAGGGAAGGCCAATGTAGTGGCAGATGCTTTGAGTAGAAAATCAATACAAGTAGCCACCATGATGATGGAAGAGCAGAAACTGATCGAGCAATTCAGAGACTTAAACCTTGGGGTAGAATTTCATGTAAATCACATTAGTTGTAGTAAGCTGGCTATAACTAATGACTTCCTTGGAGTGATAAAGGATAAGCAGTTGGAGGACCCTAGTCTGAAGCGTACTGTGGAGTCACTAGGGACCGACCAGGCTAAAGACTTTGTGATGGGCGATGATGGGGTCTTAAGATTTAATGGCAGAATTTGCATACCTGCAAATGAAGAGTTGAAGAAGATGATCCTAGAGGAAGGTCACCAGAGTCGCCTTAGCCTACATCCAGGCATGAATAAGATGTACCATGACTTGAAGGAGTCATTTTGGTGGTCAGGCATGAAGAAAGACATCGCCCAGTATGTTACAACCTGCTTAACATGTCAGAAGGCGAAGATAGAGCATCAAAGACCTGGCGGGTTGTTACAGCAACTGGATATCCCTGAGTGGAAATGGGATAGCATTGCCATGGATTTTGTTACCCATTTACCCAGATCAGTAAAGGGTCATGATGCAATCTGGGTCATCATTGATCGGCTGACGAAGAGTGCTCACTTTCTTCCAGTGAATATGAGGATGCCTATGGCCAAGTTGGCACAGTTGTACATCAAAGAAATAGTGAGGTTGCATGGAGTGCCTTCCAGCATTGTTTCAGATAGAGATCCCAGGTTCACTTCATGGTTTAGGCAGACTTTACAAGATTGCTTGGGAACTAAGTTGAGAATGAGCTCGGCATATCATCCTCAAACAGATGGACAGTCAGAGAGAACGATCCAGTCCTTGGAAGATCTGCTGAGGACGTGTGTTCTGGATCAATTGGGAAGTTGGGATGAGGTGTTGCCGCTGGTGGAGTTTACTTATAATAACAGTTACCACGCCAGTATTGGGATGGCACCATATGAAGCCCTGTATGGGAGGAAATGCAGGACTCCCTTATGTTGGTACCAGGAGGGCGAAGCAGTATTGGTTGGACCAGAGTTGATTCAGCAGACGACCGAGAAGGTGCAACAGATACAAGACAGAATGAAAGCTTCTCAAAGCCGGCAGAAATCCTATGCAGATCAGAGGAGAAAACCTTTGGAGTTTGCTGCTGGAGACCATGTGTTCATGAGAGTGACACCAACCAAGGGTGTAGGACGGGCGATCAGATCAAAGAAGTTGTCCCTTAAGTTCATGGGACCATATCAGATCTTAAGGAGGATTGGTCCAGTGGCCTATGAGATCGCCCTACCTCCCCATTTAGCGAATCTGCATAATGTCTTTCACGTATCACAGCTGAGGAAGTACATGGCAGACCCTAGTCATGTGCTGGAAGTGGACGATGTGCAGATCAGGGATGACTTGTCCTTTGAAGCGAAACCAGTAAGGATTGACGATCGGCAAAGTAAACAGCTCAGAGGCAAGACCATCAACATGGTGAAAGTGGTGTGGGATGAGAGATCGGGTGATTCAACTTGGGAGTTAGAAGAACCCATGAGAGAAGCTTATCCATACCTCTTTTCCTTGTAATTCAATTTTCGAGGACGAAAATTTTTCTTGTTGGGGAGAATGTAAGGACCTGTAAAATTAAATTGGAATAAAAGGAATATATTTTAAATGAATTCTAAGTATGCTTTTATTTAAAATAAAAAGGAAGGAAAGTGTAGCTTAGAAGACTATGAGATCGCCTGGTTAGTACATAATCGCCTGTCGCCTAGACTACACATGCAGACATCGCCAGGGCGCGAGACACATGCGGACATCGCCAGGGCGCGAGGTATGCGAACATCGCCAGGGCGCGAGAGACATGCGGGCATCGCCAGGGCGCGAGAGACATGCAGACATCGCCAGGGCGCGAAGCATGCAGGCATCGCCAGGGTGCGAGAGACATGCGGGCATCGTCGGGGCGCGAGAGGCATGCGGGCATCGCCGGGGCATGAGAGACATGCAGGCATCGTCAGGGCGCGAGGCATGCGGGCATCGCCAGGGCGCGAGGCATGCGGGCATCGCCAGGGCGCGAGAGACATGCGGGCGTCGCCAGGGATAGACATCGGTCGTCTCCCAGAGAGAGACATCGGTCGTCTTCCAGGGCGAGAGAGATCGGTCGTCCGCCAGGATGAGTCATCGGTGGAAGGTTATCGCGCGATGTCATGTTTCACACAGATAAGGTGGGACCCAGGCTCCCAGCATGAAACGTCCTGCACGTGCGCCACGTAGACAAAAAGGGTGGTTCAGAATAGTGACATCAGGGAGTTGGCACGCGCAAGAGACACTCGTGGTCGTACTGTTCAGGGAAACGGTTGGCATGCACAAGAGACACTCGTGGTCGTACTGTTCAGGGAAGCGTACACCCAGGCTTTCCTGCAGAGTGGGTAGTGGCAGCAGCATGCGTGGACAAGTAGGCTTAGATTCAAAAACCCACTTCGGGGAGGAAAGAACGTTGCAGTAGTTCAAGAGCGAAAGAGTGAGTTCACCTTCATCCTTCTCTTTTCTCTCCTTCGCGCTGCGATTTAGGCACCCTCAAGCACCAGTACGACGAGCGACGACTGCCCTTGGACACCTGGGAGGTTCTCTGCAAGTTCTCCAGACCGGGACGCTAAAACAGAGTGAAAGCATCTTTAAGCTTCGGTGGGTTTTCGGAGCTCTTGGTGTTTTGCGCTAGTCCAGGTAAGGGAAGCTAGCCTTATTTCCAACGAAAACCTTATATTAGATGATTTTGATGATGGGGCGACGTGGTCACCGGTTTTCAACTGTTATTGCGTAATCCCCTGTTTTCGGACGAGATCGCCGGTTTTGGCGTTGTTTTTCGAAATCCCCTGTTTTAGTGTCGTTTGAAATTGTTTGAGATTGAAATGTGATATTTGAAAATCTGAACCTTGGAATAATTGTTGCTGTGATTGGAAATCGTTCATTTAAGTGTTATATGATGTGTTGAATGTTTGAATGTGGGATCAAGACATAGTATTTTCAGGAAAGGAAATACCGTGTTGAGATTAGTTATGAGGTGTATTGATCAGTGAGTATCCTGTGAATGAGACGATCCTAACTCTGCTGATATGATGGAGTCACATAGATGAAGTCATTCAGTTGGTGAGAGTCGAAGGAGGTCCATATGTATGGGTAAGTCGTTTGAAAGATAACTGACTTGACCTGTTATATGGATTAACCCTGTCATACTGTGAGAGTGGTGAGATTGAGATCGAGATTTTGTTGATGCGCATGGCTGTGGGAACATTACAGCAATGAAGTATGACAGGTGCAGGTCTCTGGATGCTAAGTTCAACGCACAAGTCTTCCGGAAGTAGTGTCAAGTGTCTGTGTGTGATGAGTCAGTGGAAGTATGACATGAGAAATGAGAAACATTGAAATTGGTAGACACTTGATGAATTATGTGAATTGAAAGACTCTTGAGGAAATTGTGAAATATGTGATTACTTGATGGTCATGTGATGGGAATGAGAAAGTTGATGGTTTTTACGTGGGTGTCTTAAATTTGTTTTATCTTGATTTTAAAGTTCCATATCTAAATTCTCTTTAAAATAGCTAGCTTACCCTGTGTTCTTGTTTGTGGATGTTTTCTTAAACCTGTGATGATCGTGTTTGATTTTACACGGGAGCAGATGATGTTGCAGGAAGTAGAGCTCCTCAGTGAGTGGTCGTCGGAAGGAGATTGCCTGTTTCTGTTTCTGTTAGGCGATCACCCCTTTTTTCTGTGTTCTGATAGGAGATCGCCTTATCTGTTAGGAGATCGCCTGTTTTTTTTCTATTTTGCTGTATTTTGTTTAAGTTTTGGAAATTGACCGATTATGTATTAAACTCCCTGTGAGGAGAAACTTCATTACATATATATAATTATGTTCACTTCAATATATTTGTTTACCTTTATTTTCATTATATAAATATGAATAGTATTTTGGCGGGATGTTACAATTCTCATGCATATTGGCTCTAGTTAAAAGTGTTTCAAGGTCTTTATAATAAGCATCCACACTTAGCGTGCCTTGGTGAAGCCGTTGGAGCTTCAACAATAGGTCTTTCCTAAAGTGTGGAGGCACAAATATAGCGCGCATGCAAACTTTTAAATCATCCCAAGAGACCATGGGTGGTCTCTTGTTTAGCCCAATGTCCATGAGAGTTTTGTGCCTCCATTGCATGGCATAGTCCATAAATTCTAGGGAGGCTAGCTTAACCTTTTGCTCTTCTTGGACCTCATGTACAAAAAATATTTGTTCTACCTTAGCCTCCCATCCTAAATACACATTAGGATCTCCTTCACCACTAAAACTAGGTAATTTTACATAAGATATAAAAGGCTTAGCCACATTTTGGCGCCTATCTTCATGATTGTGATGCATCCTCCAATTTGTTTCTTCATGATATCCATAAGAACTTTGAGAAGACCTTGAGGTATGCCTATGATGATGATGGTGTCTTCTCTCACGGTTGTGATGATGATCTTCACGGTCCAACTCCAATCTTTGGAGCCTTGCCTCCATTGTCTTATCACCTCATCCTTTTGCGCAAGTGTTAGTTTAGTATCCTTTAATTCATCAATTAGGTATGCTTTTTGAGGTGAGTGAGGCTTAGATGATTCTCCACTAGAAATATTAGCCATGATAAAATGAAACACAAAAACACAAAGAAGAAACAATTACAGAAAAACAAGGTCAAAAGGCAAGTATAGCTTGCGGCAAAGATGTAAAATCAATCAAACCACTCCAAGAAAAATATTTCTTTCCTTTACCAAGCCTCTCTTGTGGATTGAATGAGCCTCAAGTGAAAGATGCCAAAGCAAACCACACTTACTCAAAGAACAATTCACCACAAAACTAGAGGAAACAAGAAAGACAAGCAAGAAAAGGTATAAACAAGAAAAGCTAAACCAAAGTGGAAGTAAAGATATGACAAAACTTTGGAAAAGAATATTGAATGAAAATGACAAGCAAAGAAAATAAGGCACTCAATAAAAGGTAGTACACAAAGAAAACCTAGAGAATGGTACTAGAATTGGATTAACAAAACCAAAACAGTACTACAGAATATTAAGGTGTCAAAATGCGTGACTTAAACAAATTATGCTGAGCTGGATAATTCAAATTTGAATTTTGAAATTTAAACCACAGAAATTTCAAGATCTTAGCTCAAATTTGGCGCTGGAATCACACCAAAATGATGCACCAATTAATTGTGATAAATTTTTCAAATCTGATGCCACTTCACCATTTTTTTCGCGCCAGAATTGCACACTGATTGTATTTGATTTATCATTTTTTTTCTATTTTGAATTTTTCTTCACTTTTTTTTTTCACTTTTTTCTAACACATCAATCTGTTCAGATCCAGAATTTCACAATTTTTCATAAACGGAATTAAATTCTGTAAACAAAAACAGCCAGCACAGTTTCAACAAAAACAGAGAAAGCCTAATTTGGAATTAAAACAATATTAAGAAACTTCAAAGACACAATAGAATTGATGTATGTGAACTTGTATGGATCTATCACGCAAGCATGAACTCAAATCTAAAATTAAAATGCACCGAAGGCTCAACAAAATAGATTAGAAACTGCACTCAAAAATTAAAAGCAATCAACCAAAAATTATCAAGAAAAGTACTACATAGAAGTGATGACAATTTAGGAGAAACATGAGTTGACAAAACTTGTATGGATTCAAAAAGCAAAATGACTCAAACACAATTAATTTGTATCAATTAAAACAGCAAGGAAAGACTCAAATTAAAGCAAAAACAGAATAGCAAACAGAACAAGGAACCTAAAAAAAATTCTGCACAAAAATAAAGTGCTGAAAAATGGAAATTGCTTGAATAGAAAGTGTCAATTCAACTCAACAAGAACAAAACATCACCATAGCTCATGATACCACATGATGTGAGTTGATTTTAGGTTCATTATATTTGTGACACTTTCTTAGAATTAGGATCAAGATTCTTAGCAATTTAGAGTGAGTCACCTAAGGAAAATCCCCATTGGACATTAACTTAACAAGTGTTAAGTAGATATGAAGGTTCATTTCCAAAGGTCCAAGGTTAAAACACAATTAATAGTGATGAATGAATGAAGAATAAGGTGCTGAACTCAAAAAAAGAATAGGTGCAGAATTTAAACATAAAAAAACAGAATGGAAACACAAATTGAAACAAAAGAACCGATTGAAATTCAAGAACAAGACATAGAATCAAAACTACCGATTGAAATGACTATGGAAGATGAAAGAAGATGAAACTTATGTGATTGTAGCCATGGATTGGGAATGGACACGCCACTTGGAGGTGATGATCCAAGATAAGTGAAGATTTGCCGCCACTTGAGAGCTCCCAAAGCTTCACAAGATGAGACAAGGAAGAGGAGAACATGTCTCACAAAATTCACTCACAATTTGAGTATAGTAACTTTTCTTCTAATTTCAATGTTGAATTTACAAAGACCAAGCACCTCTATTTATAGGTTTAGAGGGCTGAAATGAAAGTGAAACAAATTCAAAATTTCCTCCTAATTCTAATTCAAATTTGGAGCCAATCTTGAGTCACATGGGAGGTGTGACCTTTTTTCTACTTTGGCACCTCCTAAAAACTACACCTACACCTACTCTTTATGTCACATGGAAGGTGTGACCTATCTTTATACATTGGCACCCCTTATTTTAATATCTACACCTTCCTTTAAAGTTCTACTAAAAAGTAATTACAAAAAGAGACATCCATTGATGCTCTTCTCCCAAAGCTTTAGCTTTGCTCCTAGTCATCCTTTGAGGCATGAAGGATGTTGAGCTATTTGGTTGGGCTTGGGCCCCAACTTGGGCTTGGGCTTCATGGGATTAGGCCTCAGGCGCCTCCTTTACTTGGTCTTCATCAAAATCCCTTGCTACATTTCAAAGTAGAAGAACTATCATGTTGTGAAAGAATGACATCAACATGTTCAAAGTAAGAAGAAATTTGCTTCGTTGATCTAGTCAATTTACTCCGATGCCCTTTTTGTTCACATTTTGTTTTGACTTTCTCACTTGGTGGACACAAAGATGTCTTATCTAGATAGGCAAGCTCACGTAATTTGGCTTTGATGTTAACCTTACCATCCATGTCAACCTCATTGAACCGATTCATGATGACAATCCACTCTTGTTGGATGGACAACTGTGCTGAAGTATCACCACTTGAAATATCTAAAAAACTTAATAGTATCAAAATGAAATGCACTGACCGCAATGGTATGCTACCCACACCAAAGGAAGCCAATTCACAAGCACAAAGAAGGCCATGAGTAGATCTAATGGTGCACCCACAATGATATTTATCTAAACCAACATATTCAACTTGATCACTTTCTTTTGCAATATACTAAAAAGAAAATTTTGATACAAAACCAACCAATTTCTTATATCTTGTCACATTAAAGACATGACTCACCACATGCAAACCTCTTCTCAGATGAAGACTTAATTGCATTATGTAGTAAGATGATCATCGTATTCATGGAATCCCAACAAAAGCACAAGTCCCTCATTGATGTCTCAAGGATCCTCTTTAAACTCCAATGTGTAGCCTCAACACTGTTACTTGTCGAGTTGCCTAAGTTCATGACCTCATCCGTCCAAGCCTTAACAAACTTTTCTTTATGTGGATTTAACCAGGTACTAATCACATATTCAATAAATATAGGCCATGGTGAACAAACAACATTAAATGCCTCCACACGATGTTCATAGGACTCTACATTTGGACAATCAACAATAGTTCCACAAGATTCCATCACTTGATCCCATCACCTGAGAGGTTTTACATTTTGCTTTAACATTTTTATTAATGTGAAAATGACATAACAAATGAGCAGCTTCAGAAAACACAACATTTATTACATTCATTAGAGCAATATCTTTATCACTAACCAAAACCTTTGGGTATGAATCAACTCTAAAAAACAAACCTCTCAACTTCTTAAGGGCTCATACAAAGTTATGATGATGTTCTGATGTTAGTAACATAAATGTTGCACTGAAGGTCAATCTCGTTGAGGTAATACCAATAACTTCAAACAAGGGCATCCTAGTCCATCATCAATACAATGTTAAAGGCATTCAATAGCTTCACTGAATCAGGGTGTGTCCAAAATAAATCTTGCACAACATTCATCCCTTCCTCAAACCTAGACCAATAAACATACATATCTCGGTCAAGTAACATCATCAATTTTTGCATTTCAGTTCTATCACCTCGTTCTGATTTTCTGTACAAATATCGTGCATTGTAAACTTGCTTTATTGTGGTCATATTTTTCTCATTATGCTCTTTCATTGCTAGCAAAATATTTATGGGCTTCACTGTACTGTTTGTCATGTCCATAAGCATTGACTTCTCACTACATGTCAACCTACCATCATATGGATGACCAACCAATGCATTTGCCAACTCATGATTATGAGACCCATAAATTAATTTCAATATCTCCATCCTTCACCACTATTTACTGGATACCCTTGTAATCTAAAATGACAATCACATTTCCTACTTCCACTCTCAGTAACCTGTAAATCCTTCTTATATCGTTTGCATTTATCTCCTCTCTCACAACTTAATAATACAAATGTCTTCGTTCCTCGTTGGCCAGTTAAAGTATCCGATCTCAATATCACAATAATAAAACCAAAGTGAAACACAACTTTTCTAACCCACATTAAGAGCTCATCTCAAGTACGAAATATCTACAAAAGTTATCACAAAAAATTATTTCATTTACCAAATAACAAACAACCTAAACATACTTTACAAACTTAACTTTACGTCATCTGTTGTAAATGCATTTGTACATTCATATCCCTTCGATATATTTTCTATTGCTTTGTTGGATAACGACTTCTCAATATCATCATCATTAGACCATCCCACACATCAACCCCATTATATAATTCTTGTTCAAATTCTTTGCCATTGTCCACACTTTTACAAATTAACATTTTACCATCAAATTCAAACAAATTAAAAAAAAAACGAAACTAAACTAAACCATTGCATTTCGGATCCATCAATCCATGAGTGAAACAATTCATTTCAGATCTAGCAATTCATAATTCAAAAAAATCATTCTAGATCCACCAATCCGTAATTCAAAATAAGCATTATGGATTCAAAATTCCATAAGTCAAAATAACTTCCAGATCCATCAATCCATAACAGAAATTAAGATTTCGGATTCAGCAATCCGGAAATCAACAATTTATTTAAAATTTGCTTCTGGAACACCCTTTTATCTGGAAAACAAAATGATTAACTTACGGACTAGTACATCCGGAAATCACATTTTCACTTCTAGATTGATCAATCTATAGCACACTTCCGGATCCCGATTTTCGGTAACCACAAAAACTTCATAACCACCAATGCTCTTAAAAAAACTTAATTCTTACCTCGAGAAGCCAAGCAACACTTCAGCAACGCAACCTGATCCAGCATCTTGACCAAAGCGCTAGAGCTTCTCCTTCTCGAACCTCGTCCTTACCAGCTTCACGCCAAACACACCAATGACCTCCACCTTCAGCTACTCCAAGACACCTGAAAGAACAATATGGCGCCTCTGCGGCCGGTTGCGCTCCGACGCTCAAGTCAGTGATTGAATCAACAAAGAACTTCAACGAAAACTTAGAACCATGTAAAAGTGAATCACCCCTGAAAATGACCGCCCCCCCTTTGATTCCGTTAAGAATTTCGTATATATACCTGAGTCTTTCTCTCTTTTGACAGTTATCCCTCTTGACACGTGGATAACATCTGGTCATACACGTGTCACCATCTGGAGTACCTGCAGCTGAAACGTTACTTCCAGTATGCTCCTGCGACTAAGTCATCCACACAGGGAGTAGCTTAGTACACAGGCTACTCTGGGCGCAACCTTAACATGGCGAGCTGGTTAACACTGGGTATCACAGCTCACACTACACATGGTGGCAGATATGCCACTTATCCTCTGTATTTAGACCATACAACAAGTGCTTGCCAAGTCTTCTCAAATACCCGGCGATGTGCTCTTTCAGTGACTTGCTGACCACCTGATCTCCTAACCTTCACACACGGCGATCATGTGCAATCTAGGCGATTACTGATCCTCGCGCACGGCGATAGGCGATTATTCATCCTTACACACGGTGATAGGCGATCACTGATCTGTGCTTCTTGCATAACGCTCTCGCTGGGAGCCTGGGTCCCAGCTTAACTGTGTGTTAACAGGAAACCCCCGATGACTGATCAGTGCTTCTTTACTTCTCGCGCTCTGCTTCCAGGCGCTCATCGCGCTTTGCCTCCAGGCGCTCATCGCGCTTTGCCTCCAAGCGCTCGCCTCCCTGATTCACCTGCTATCCTCTACCACGTGTCACCCTTGAATGGTCCACGTAGTCAACTGCTGCTGACGTCATCTACTACCGATGATCGACCGGATCACAACCCACTCCAACTCCTTGCTCCGCAAAGCTAAAATGACCCTCTACCAGCGCCTGAGATGAATGAAGAAGAAAAACAATGCCAAACCAACTCCACCACGGCGCCCTTTTTCAAAAAAATGCTAGTTTCTGAATTTTTAAAATTATGGGGGTGCAGGAAGAAAAACATTGGGGTGCAGGAAGAAACTGCCATCATGAATTAGGGATTAAGGGTAGTTTCTTCTTGCACTTCCACATCTTTCTTCTTGCACCCCATACTTCAAAAAATACTCAAATTATACCCTTTGATATTTTTCATTGTATTTTTTCATCATTTCCGAAATGAGGAATTCAAAGACTTCCTGGATTATAGAATTTGGAAGTTAAAATTTGTGTTTCAAATTGATAATATTTTAGAATGCACAATCCATAATATAAATTTGCATTCAAGATTGTAAAATTTGAAATCGATAATTTTATAATTTTTTATAATATGAAACTGCAAGAAAAAATTATGGAAGTGAAAAAGAAAATTTTAAAATATGCAACTGATTCGCAGGATCAGTCCCACTTTGTCATCTCTACTAATGCTTGATTGTTTTGTTTCTTTTTATTCAAAATGATTCAACCTTGAAATATACACACAAGATAAGATCAACTAGAAAACAGACGTAAAAAAATCCTCACCAAATTGGAAACTGGATCAACAAAAAAAAAAATACACACTGGATGCTAGTGTTTTGCATTAGGCTCTTCCAGTTTGAGCATTTGGCTTTTTCAAATTTATAGTTTTTTTTTCTTTTTGAATTTTGATGCACTTTTTTAGTACAAATTTCCAAAGATATTAATGTTGTTAGATCCAAATTCGCGTGCCAAAATTCACAATATTCAACTCACAATAAATTTTCTAGCCAGTACCAAAATTCCAACAACAAGCAAAAAGAAGAAAACCTATGAAATTAAATGAAAATTATGATAAACTCAAAACATAATGGATACCTAACTTTAAAGAAGTTGCCAATAATCTAATAACAAGTACATAAGCTTAAATAAAAAAATTAAAAGCACAAAAAGCACACAAGAGCATAAACACATTGGAGTAATTCCATTCTTTTTCTGATTTTTTTTTTCTGAACAAAACAAAGGAAGAAAATATAATTAAACAAAGTACTACAAGAGATTCATGGCATTTATAATTTAAAGTAGTTAGCAGTTAAAATTTTATTAGTTAATGTTTGATACCAATCTATAAATTACTTTATAAACTTTCATTTCTAATAAAAATCACTTTAGATATTAATAATTTTTTTAATTTATAAAATAGTGTCTAATTAATCAATATAATGACTATTTATTTTTAAATTAATTATTATTTAGTGATTTTTTTTAATGTAAGAAAAAAATTTGAATTAATTTGAAAGTGAACTTAGAACAAGACACTTGCAAAGGAGCTCATATACTATTTTAGAAAAGAAAATAAAAATAAGAAAGGCAGAGAACAAAAAGAATGATAAAAAATTTGTTACATTCTATTATAAAAGCAAGGTTCAAAATATATATAACTCATTTTCATTAAAAGAAAATAACAAAAGAAGAATAGCAGAAAAGTACAATGTATAGAGAGTTACCTCGTTCCTTTTCTAGAAACTTTTATATATATATTGATCCGGTCGGTCATCAGTAGTTGATGACGTCAGCAGCCGTTGACCACGTGGACCATGCACAGGGCGGCACGTGGTAGAAAGAGCAAGTGAATTAGGGAGGAGATCACCTAGAACGGTGATCGGTAGTCAGATACCAAGTGGCCACCACTCCCAGTTCAGAGCATAGATAAGCGCCTGGAAGCACCGCACGGACGTCGGTGGATAGTCATGAGGCACCGCACGGACGTCGGTGGATAGTCATGAGGCACCGCCCGGTCATCGGGGGAAAGTTATGAGACACCGCTCGATCATCAGGGGAAGTTATGAGGCACCGCCCGGTCATCGGTGGAAGTTATGAGGCACCGATCGGGTGTGACTGCATGAAGAGCGCGATCGGGCGTTAAGAGGGAGATCGGTCGTAAATGCATGCAGAGGGAGGTCGGTCGTAAGTGCATGCAGAGGGCGATCGGTCATCGGGGTTCCCAGCGAGAACATTGCGCATGCACCTCACATGATGCCCACTCAGAGGACGTGCGGCAAGGCCATGCAGGCAGGATGCGCCTGGCGCTCTCCTGGGAGCATGCGGCCCGCACAGAGAGAAGCGCAGAGGCCCTCTAGGTGTGACACATGTACGGTAGATGCCAGCTGTGTGCCTCCACGTGTCACCATCTGGGAGAGAGGCGCGGCTCAGGTATAAAGCACTCCACGTCATGTAAGGTAAGGGGATTTTTTCCAGATTACAAGTTTACACATGCTCACTACACTTAGTTTCTGAGTCACTGTGAGAGCGTTCTTACACGTTGCACAGTGATAACAGAAAATGGTTATGGAGAGAGAAAGTGGATCTGAGAGCACACACGAGTCTCACAGAGAGATTCAGTGATAGTTTTGGTGTTCCTGTTGCCTGACTTGAGCGTCAAAGCTACAACGGCCGCCAGAGGCGCCGTCTGTGTGTTTTGCAGGCAGCGTTTGGAGTTCCGGTGGTGGTTCTTGGAGCGTTCCTGCAGAACAGAAGGCTAGACGAAGGAGTGACGAGGCAATCCTCCACATTCGAGTCAAGCGGCAGGATCATATATATATATATTGATCCTGCCGCTTGACTCGAACGTCAACACTCCTCCTCTCCAGCTCCAAACCTTCCAAGAAACCTGAAAGAACAGAAAGGCGCCTCTGTGGCCAGTGTAGCTCCGACGCTCAAGTCAGTGGTTTAATCAACAAATTCTCTCAGAGAATTCTAGGAACCGTGCAACTGAGTTGTTACCAATGAAAAAACCTCCCTCTGAATACCGTTAGGAATTCTATATATACCTGTGTTTTTCTCTCTCCTGACGGTTATTCCTCTCGACACGTGGACCGCATCTGGTCGTACACGTGTCACCATCTGAAGTACCTGCAACTGAAACGTTACTTTCCCTTTACTCCTGCGACTAAGTTATCCACACAGGGAGTAACTTAGTACGCAGGCTACTCTGGGCACAGCCTTAAAGCTGGTTAACACTGGTTATCACGGTTCTCAGAGCACAGGGGAAAATATACCACTTATCTCCTGTATTTAGACCATGTAATAAACGTTTACCAAGTCTTCTCTAATACCCGGCGATGTCCTCTTTCGGCGATGTCCTCTTTCGGCAATCACGTGCAATCTAGGCGTTTACTGATTACATACGAGAGAAGTAGGAGATCGCCGCCTTCTTCAACAAACGGCGATTCCCTCAACTTCTAAGCTACATTCTCTTTTCTCTTGCTCTTCTTGATCCATGTATTCTCCTGCCATGTCGTTCCACGTGGCACCCTGTGATTGGTCCACGTGGCAATCTACTGCTGAAGTCATCGACTACCGATGACCGATCGGATCAGTTCTCGCTGGGAACCTTGGTCTCAGCTTAACACACGTTGGCAAGAACCCCGATGACCGATCACCCTCTGCATGCACTTACGACCGACCGGTGCCTCATAACTTCCCCTCGATGACCGGGCGGTGCCTCATGCCTATCCACCGATGACCGTGCGGTGCTTCCAGGCGCTTATCTAGGCACCGCTCTGGGGGTGGCGGCCACTTGGTATCTGACTACCGATCACCGTTGTAGGTAATCTCCTCCCTGATTCACTTGCTCTTTCTACCACGTGCCACCCTGTGCATGGTCCACGTGGTCACCTGCTGCTGACGTCATCAACTACTGATGACCGACCGGATCACAAGCCCCCCAGTCTCGAGCTGTGAACCTGTTCACAGCGAAGAGACTAAGAAGTCGTCTTCTGGCAGTCTACAGGAGCGCACACTCTGGCAGTAACACTGTTTCATTCCTTCTTCTTCGCCTTCAGACATTCAAAGCATCTCTCTGTGAGACCTTTCGACTTCCTCAACCTCCAACCTTCGTGACGCTTTTCTGATCACCCAAAGGTAACCTTTTATCTCTTCTACTGATGACTGATCACCCCTCCTTTAGGAGGCACACTGATGACCGATCACTCGCTAATCCAAGCTGCCTGCGAGGTCCACTCCACGTGGCTTTGGTCCATGCTGCGGGACCCAGCTGACATGGATCACCCTTTACTATCTGTTCTTGTAAGGACCTGAAATTTATTGGAATGAAAGAGTATGTTTTAAGTAAATTCTAAGTATGTTTTATCTAAGTTAAAAAGGAAGGAAAGTGTAGTCTAGAAAAAACTATAAGAGTTCCTTGTTTATACATCATCGCCGGTCGCCTAGACTACACGTCATCGCCTGGGCGCGAGGCATGCAGGCGTCGCCAGGGCGCGATGCATGCGGGCATCATCAGGGGGGGGGGGGTGAGACATCGGTCGTTCGCCAGGAAGAGGTCATCAGTGGTTTGTCCTCGCGCGAGAGGTCATCAGCGGTTTGTCTTCGCGCGAGAGGTCATCAGTGGTTTGTCCTCGCGCGAGAGGTCATCAGCGGTTTGTCATCGCGCGAGAGGTCATCGGTGGTTTGTCTTCGTGCGAGGTCATCGGTGGTTCGTCTTCGCGCTGGTAGCCATCGGCGAAAGGTCATCGCGCGGCGCTTAGTTACACACCGAGAACGTAGGACCTAGACTCCCAGCAAGAGACGTTCTGCACGCGCGCCACGTAGACGAAAAGGTGGTTCAGAATAGTGACCTCATAGCGTAGCCTGCGCAGAGGCATGCTTAGTAGTACTGTGCAGGGAAGCGTACACGCAAACTTCCCTGCAGAGTGGGTGGTGGCAGCTGCTTTTGGAGGGATAAGTTGGTTTAAGTTACTGAAATCCACTACTGAAGAGGAAGAAAACGTTGTTGTAGTCGAAGAGAGAAAGAGTGAGTTCCCTCCTCCGCGTTGCGATTTCAGCCTCTCCACACAAGAGTACGACGAGAAGCAACACCATTGGAGCACTTGGGAGGTTCTCTGCAAGTCCTTCAACCAGACGCAAAAACAGAGCCAAGGCGTTGTTCAAGCTTCGTTGGGTTTCGGAGCTCTTGGTGTTTTGCGCAAGTCCAGGTAAGGGAAGCTAGACTTCATTTTCAATACAAGCCATAGTTTAGCTGTTTTCTGAAGTGAGGGCGACGTGGTCGCCGGTTTTGTTTTCATCTTCGTGAATGCTCTGTTTCTATGTGTTTTTGGGCGACGTGGTCGCCGGTTTTATGTACAGACTTCGAAATACCTTGTTTTTGAACCAGATCGCCGATTTTGGCGCTGTTTTGCGAACTCCTTGTGTTTGATGTTGTTTTGAGAACTGCTTGAGAATTACATGAGATATTCGAAAATATGAATCCTTTGAAATGGCTATTGCTGTGATTGAAATCATTCTTTTAAGTGTGGCATGATGTCTTTGAATGCTGTGAATGTGGGATCGAGGCATAGTATTTTCAGGAAAGAAAATACCGTGTAAGATCTTGTGGTAGGTGCATTGATCGGTGATTCCTAAGGGGATATCCTGACTCTGCTGAGGTAATGGAATCACGTAGAGGAAGTTACTCAGTTGTTGAGAGTCGAAGGAGGTCTATATGATGGGCGTCTCGTGTGAAAAAGAACGAGCTCCGTCTGTCCTATGGATTAACCCTGTCATACCAGGAGAACTATGGTAACATTGAGATGATATATGCGCATGCTGTGTGGATTCACAGCGACCCTGTGTGGATTTCACAGTGGTGTGGTATGACAGGTGCAGATCTCTGAGTCTAATCAACGCACGAGTCAATCCGGAAGTAGTGTCAAGTGTCTTGTGTGGTGAGTCAGTGGAAAGTCTGACATGTGAAATGAGAAACTTGAATATTGATAGACACTTGATGCTGTATTGTGAAATGGAATGACTATGGGTGAATGTTGTGAAGTTTGTGATTTTGGGCGATCAGCTGAATGCTATGAGCAGCTCTACGTTTTACATGGATATTTTGGAACTTGGTTTACTTGGATTTTCATGTTCTTGATTTAAACTTCTTTTAAATTATCTAGCTTACCCTTTTATCTGTTATTGTGGTTGTTTTCTCAAAACTGTGATGATCGTGTAATTGTTACACGGGAGCAGATGATCTTCCAGGAAGAAGAGCTCTCTAGTGAGTGGTCGCCGGGGAAAGAGATCGCCTATTTCCACCTCTCGGTGGTGATCGCCGGTTTTCGTGTCCTGATAGAAGATCGCCCGTTTTGAGGTCTTCTGTTTGGGATCGCCGTTTTATGTTGGAGATCGCCGTTTTTTTGAGACCGCCGGTCTTACTGTATTTCATTTATTTTCGTTAAACCTTGAAAACATTTGATTTGGTTATGTATTAAACTCCCTAAGAGGAGTAACTTCATTTCTGATACATATACATATTATCTTGTACTCTTCAATATTATTTGGTTACACTTAATTTCATTATACATGTATGTATGTATTATTTTGGCGGGATGTTACAGTTCTCGACGACCGAGGTCTGGCCACTACACAAGCCCCCCAGGCCCGAGTTGTAACTTGTCTCAACGAAGAGCCTTACAACTCGCCTGATCGCTATCGGACCTACCGAGCTTACGGGCTCTCAGCTTTTTGCCGATGACCGAGGTCATGTAACGAATGAATTATAAATCTTGTCTTTACAACTCGAATTACTCTTTCTCCTTTACAACTCAACTTTCACCTTGTGTGGGTTGTTTGTAAAGGTCATCTTCCGCTCTCCTCACTTAGCCTTGTTTCTTTGTGCGTTTAACTAACATGCCAAGTGTTCTGCATCATCGCCAGAAATTCCTCTGATCTGGTACTCGCCGAATTAAATTTGGGCGATGTTGCCTTCTTTACCCAAATAAGGCGTCCTCTGTGGGATCACCTTTTGCAACCTTCTATTCACTTTTTCACCTGTCATTCCTTTATACGAACTCTTCTTGCCTGCACCTGCTCGAAGGCAAGGAGGACTTCTCCTTTCTCGCCTGCACTTGCTCAAAGGCAAGGAGGTCTTCTTCTTTCTCGCCTGCCCTTGCTCAAAGGCAAGGAGGACTTCTTCCTTCTCCCCTGGCGCTTTCTCAAAGGCGAGGAGGTCTTCCTCTGTTGCCTACACTTGCTCAAAGGCAAGGAGGTCTTCCTCTGCTCTCGCCTGCACTTGCTCAAAGGCAAGGAGGTCTTCCTCTTTCTCGCCTGCACTTGCTCAAAGGCAAGGAGGTCTTCCTCTGTTGCCTACACTTGCACAAAGGCAAGGAGGACTTCCTCGGTTGCCTGCACTTGCACAAAGGCAAGGAGGACTTCCTCTGTTGCCTGCACTTGCTCAAAGGCAAGGAGGACTTCCTCTGTTGCCTGCACTTGCTCAAAGGCAAGGAGGACTTCCTCTGTTCTCGCCTGCACTTACTCAAAGGCAAGGAGGACTTCCTCTGTTGCCCCAAGATGCACGAGAGCATTGAGGACTTTGAGCTTCGCTGGATGCCTCCGATCGCCGAAGGACGATGAGGACTTTAAAACTTTTACTTGTGCCTTTAACCGCCTAAGGGCGATGAGGTCTTAAAACTTTTCACTTGTGCCTCTAACCGCCTAAGGGCGATGAGGTCTTAAAACTTTCCACTTGAAACGTGTGCACTCATTTTACTTCTACCTTGAATCACTTTAGGTGATAAGGTTTTTTCAAAAACTTCTTTAAATCGATAAGCACTCACACTTTAGTATACTTCAAAATTTCAATTTTGACTTTCTTATTTCTTGGGTGGCCTCGTTAAAAACCCTCCTTAGGGAAAAAAGAGTGCCCCCTTTGCATTTGTTTTTACAAAACTGTTAATGATTCCTCTGAGTTTGTACTACTTACAAAGCTTTAACTGAAATAAAACTTGAGGTGAGTGGCGTTCCAAGTACGAGGAATCACCCCTCCTTCTAGTGTCTCCAAGCGGTAGGCGCCGTTCCCGAGTGCTTCGGTTATTCTAAACGGTCCTGTCCACTTGGGCGACAACTTATTCTCCATTTCGTACTGGTGGGCTTTCCTCATCACCAGATCGCCGGTTTTAAACTGCCTCTGTATTACTCTAGAATTGTATCTTCGTTCAATTCTTCTTTTCACCGCTTCAGCTTTCACTCTTGCTTCCTCTCTGACCTCATCTAGTAAATCCAGGTTCATTCTTCTCTCTTCATTTGATTCTTCTGCTACAAAGTGTTGAAATCTCGGTGAGCTCTCCTGGATCTCAACTGGAATCATTGCGTCACAGCCATACACTAAACTAAAAGGAATTTCGTGGGTACCTGACTGCTCAGTTGTGTGGTACGCCCAAATTATGCGAGGTACCTCATCAGCCCACGATCCTTTAGCTTTCTCTAACCTCTTCTTCAAACCTCTCAACAGAACCCGATTAGCGGATTCTACCTGGCCATTCATCTGTGGGTGCTCCACGGATGCAAACACTTGTTGAATTCCCACATCCTCACACAGCTTCTTCAACAGGTGGCTTGTAAACTGAGTCCCATTATCCGATACTAGACGCTTAGGCACCCCAAATCGGCACACAATGTTCTTCCACACAAAGTTTTCGATCTTGGGTGCCGTGATTTGGGCAACTGGCTCTGCTTCAATCCACTTAGTGAAGTACTCGATCGCCACCACCAAGTACTTCCTCTGCCTGATCGCCATCGGGAAGGGCCCCAGAATATCAATTCCCCATGTATGAAATGGCCAAGGGCTATAAATCGACTTAAGCTCTTCTTGGGGCGACTTGTGCCAATCGGCGTGCTGCTGGCACTGTTTGCAGCACTGGGCGTACTTCTTGCAATCCTCTCTCATTGACGGCCAATAATATCCTGCACGAAGAGTTCTAGCGGCTAGAGCTCGACCCCCGATGTGACTTCCGCATATACCTTCATGGAGCTCAGCCATAATCCTTGTGCATTTCTCCCCGTGTATACATACCAGGAGTGGGTGTGTGAACTCGAACCTGTACAACTCACCATCTATCAGGTTGAACCTGGTAGAGTTCTTCTTGATCTTCCTGGACTCTGCTGGATCTATTGGAAGCATGCCATCGGCTAAGTAACGCTGGTACTGTGTAATCCACGTATCTGGCTTATGTGTGGTGCAGACCTGTGCGACGTTCACTCCCACCACAAGGAATGCCCTTATCCTTGGCGTTCTCAGGGTCTCCTGAGTCAAAGACCTGTGACTCCTCGCCGTTCCCCCCGTCGACCTGGTCACCTGAAACACCTGGTGATCTGCCACGAACGCCCTTGGTGTCTTCAATGTTTCTTGAATAACAGTCCTCTGCCTACCCCCCTTGCCTGAACTGGCGAGCTTGGCAAGCAAGTCAGCTCGGGCATTTTGCTCCCTTGGTACGTGCACTACCTCAAAGGAGGTAAAAGAACTTTTCAACTCCTGCACATATGCCAAGTAAGCCGCCATCTGCGGGTCCTTGGCCTGGAACTCGCCAACTACTTGCCCTGTGACCAGCATCGAGTCACTTTTGGCCACCAACACTTTAGCTCCCATCTCCTTTGCCAACAGGATACCTGCAATCAATGCCTCATACTCTGCTTGATTGTTACTGGCTTTGAAAGCAAACCTCAGGGACTGTTCTATCAGCACGCCGTTGGGCCCCTCCAGAATGACTCCAGCACCGCTACCCTGCTGGTTCAACGATCCATCTACCGAAAGGACCCAACGAAAGCCATTTTCTTCAACATGAGTTGCCTCTGACGAGAGCTCGACAAGAAAATCAGCGAAAACCTGCCCCTTAATTGGCCCTCGGGGTTCAAAGTTAATGTCGAACTCTGACAGCTCTACCGCCCACTTCACCATTCTTCCAGCAACATCAGGTTTCTTCAGGACCTTCTGAATTGGCAAATCGGTCATTATCAGGACGGTGAAGCTCTGAAAGTAATGACCTCCTCGCCGAAAATACCACCGCTAGAGCAACTTTCTCCAAGGCCTAATACCTCACTTCGGGACCTTGTAGCACTTTACTCACAAAATAAATAGGCTTCTGGACCTAGTTTTGGTCTTGAACAAGCACCGCACTCACCGCTCTCTCAGTTACAGCATAATACAACCTGAGAGGCACTCCTACTAACGGTTTGCACAGAACCGGCGGGCTTGCTAAATATGCCTTAAGCTTCACGAAAGCTTCTTCACACTCCTGGGTCCAGACAAACCTATTGTTTCTCTTTAAACATTGAAAATATGGGTGGCCCTTCTCGCCGCTAGCTGACACAAAGCGTGAGAGAGCAGCCATCCGACCTGTCAACTGCTGCACCTCCTTCACCGTAGCTGGGCTTCTCATCGCCATAATAGCAGCACACTTGTCAGGATTTGCCTCTATTCCTCTCTCAGTCAAAAGAAAACCTAAAAATTTTCCTGCTTCCACGCCAAAAATGCACTTCTCTGGGTTCAGTTTCAGCTAATACTTGGCTATCGTTACAAACAACTCTTCCAAGTCCAAGACGTGCCTGCTCCTCTCTAGGGAGGTCACCACCATATCATCAACATAGGCCTGCACATTCCTTCCCAGCATCGGTGCAAGTACCTTATCCATTAACCTTTGGTACGTGACCCCAGCATTCTTCAGCCCAAACGGCATTACTTTATAGCAAAAACACGATCTCTCTGTCATGAAGGCAGTCTTTTCTTCATCCATAGGATGCATCTTGATCTGATTATACCCCGAGAAGGCATCCAGAAAGCTTAACAACTTGCACCCTGCTGCACTGTCAACCAGGGTGTCTATACTTGGCAAAGGATATGAGTCCTTTGGACAAGCCTTGTTCAAATCCGTGAAATCGACGCACATGCGCCATTTCCCGCTGCTCTTCTTAACCAGTACAACGTTAGCGAGCCACTCGGGGTATTGGATTTCCCGAATGTGACCTGCGGCGAGGAGCTTCTGCGTTTCATCTCTAATCGCCTGCCTCTTCTCCTCGTTGAACTTTCTTCTCCTTTGTCGCACTGGTCTAATCTGGGGGTCCATCACCAGGTGGTGGCACAAGAAGTCAGGGTCGATACCAGGCATATCCAAAGCAGACCATGCAAACGCGTCCAAATGCCTTTCTATCACCCCGGCGATCTGGTCTTGTGCTTCACGATCCAAAGATTTTCCCAGCTTGAAGACCTTGCCTTGTATTTTCCTCTCAACCCACTCCTCCACTGGTTGAGGCCTCCTTTCACTGGCGATCACCACTTTGGCGATCCCTGTAGCCTTAGCCTCTTCTAGGCGATCGGCATTACTAACTCCTTTCCCAACATCTGCCACGTATGCATTACCCTCGGCGATCACCTCCATCGCAACATCAACTGCTTCCCCCCCTTGTCGCTTAGACTCCACGCCAGGAGGCGGTGTGGTTGAGATGTAGCTTATTGATCGCTTATTCTTGAGGCTGTTTTCGTAACACTTCTTTGCCTCCTTTTGATCAGACCGCAGGGTTATTACAACACCTTCCATTGAAGGGAGCTTAACCTTCATGTGCCTTGTTGAAGGCACCGCCCCTATCCGGTTGAGAGTTGGCCTCCCTAACAGGATGTTGTATGCTGAGGGGGCATTCACGACAAGGTATTTGATTTTCTCTGTTCTTGAAGCCGCCTCATCCGTGAAGGTGGTTCTCAACTCAATATACCCCCTGACCTCCACCTAATCGCCGGTGAAACCATACAAGCATCCTCCATAAGGTCTCAACTGATCAAGGGGTAGCTGCAACTTGTTGAAAGTTGGCCAGAACATTACATCGGCCGAACTTCCCTGATCAACCAGCACCCGATGGATCTTCCTTCCTGCCGTGACAAGAGAAACCACTATAGGATCGTTGTCATGCGGTACAACATCCCTTCGGTCTTCTTTGGTAAACGTGATGTCCACATCGGGCGAGTGATCCTCAAACGCTTCCACTGCCATCACGGACCGAGCATATTTCTTGCGCTGTGATGCGATGCACCCACCTCCTGAGAAACCCCCAGCTATAGTGTGGATTTCCCCGTGAATGGGCACTTCATGTTGTTGGCTCTCACTGCTTGCCGGCTGGGAGATCGACGTACTTGCTGCCTTCTTCTCCAGCAAATAGTCTTTCAGAAATCCACTTTTCACCAGCTCGTCCAGTTGGTATCCCAACAACAGGCAGGAGTCAAGGGCGTGACCAAAACTTTTGTGGAATTCACACCACGCGTCTGGCTTTGGCCCCAACACCTTATCCGACACCTTCTCAGGCACCTTCAGCTTGGCAGCTATATTGGGAATGGCGATCAGGTCCGCCAATCCCATCACGAACTCATGCCTTGGAGGGCGCTTGAAATCCCTCTGGCGACCTGGCGCTCTTCCTCTACTATTGCCATCGCCTTTGTTTTTCCTTAGGTCATAAGGACGGTATGTCCTTTCATCTTTCTTCACCGCCGCCGTCTCCAATACCCTCTGAGGCTGGGGTTTGGTTTGGGCGCGTGGTTTCGCAGGAGCCGTATTCCCTCTCTTCTCTATCACTTCATTCTCGGCGGCGATGTGAGCCACAGCACGTCGCCGAATCTCTGCAAACATTGCAGGGTGGCTCCTGATCAATGACTCGCTGAAGGGTCCAGGCAGCACGCCCTTCTTAAAGGCGTGCACAAACATCTCCTCATCTTTACCTAGCAGTCGGACTATCTGAGCTCCAAATCTATTCAAGTAGTCCTTCAAAGATTCCCCCTGAAACTGCCTCACATCGAACAGGTCATACGACACCATAGGCGGCGCCTTATTCACAATGTACTGATCGACGAACAGCTTGGAGAATTGTTGGAAACTGGAAATGTATCCAGTAGGTAGGCTCACAAACCAATCCAACGCGGTGCTGTGGAGGGTGCTCATGAACATCTTACAATAGGCCGCATCCGATCCTCCCGACAGCATCATCTGCGTATGGAATTCAGTAAGGTGAGCCTCTGGATCATCCACTCCAGTGAAAGAGGCCTTCACCGCCGCGACATTTGCAGGAATCGCAGCGTCCATGATCGCCTGCGAAAATGGCATTGGAAAAACTCGTGGTGGAGACGGTGGCGTACCTTGTAACATCCCGCCAAAATACTATTCATATTTATATAATGAAAATAAAAGTAACAAATAGATTGAAGTGAATAAAATTATATATATGTAAATAAAGTTTCTCCTCACAGGGAGTTTAATACAAATACGATCACTTTTCCATTAAAACAGAAACAAAATACAATACAATAGAAAGATAGGCGATCTCCTGACAGAAGGGCGATCTCCTATTAGAAGGGCGATCTCCATTCATAAAGGCGATCTCCTATCAGAAAGCAGCAAAAGGGGTGATCGCCCAACAGAACTAGAAAACAGGCGATCTCCTTCCAGCGACAAATCACTAAGGAGCTCTACTTCCTGCAACATCATCTGCTCCCGTGTAAATTATACACGATCATTACAGGTTTAAGAAAAGGCCAAACACAACACAAAAGAAACACAGGGTGAGCTAGACATTTAAAAGGAGTTAGATATGAACTTTAAAATCCAGGTAAAACAAATTCAAGATACCCACGTAAACCATCAACTAAACACATATTGCACGATTCCTCGAAGGTCATTAAAATCTCAACATTCATCAAGTGTCTATCAATTCAAAGTTTCTCATTCTCACGTCAGACTTCCACTGACTCATCACACAAGACACTTGACACTACTTCCGGATTGACTCGTGCGTTGACTCAGGCTCAGAGATCTGCACCTGTCATACCATACCACTGTGAAATCCACACAGGGTCGCTGTGAAATCCACACAGCCATGCGCATATAATCTCAATGTCATTAACTCTCCCGGTATGACAGGGTTAATTCATAGAACAGGCCGAGCTCGTTCTTTTTCACACTACTCGCCCATTCATATGAACCTCCTCCGACTCTCCACAACTGAATAACTTCATCTACGTGATTCCATTATATCAGTAGAGTCAGGATATCTCCTTCTAGACAAGCCCCTAGTCAATACACCTACACACGATCTTACACGGTATTTCCTTTCCTGAAAATACTATGCCTTGATCCCACATTCACAACATTCAAAACATCATACCACTCAAATGAATGATTCAAATCACAGCAATAATCATTTCAAGGGTTCAGATTTTCGAATATCACATGTATATTGTATTTAAATCCCAAACAGCTTCAAACAACATCAAAACAGGGGAGTTCGAAATCCGTATTTAAAACCGGCGACCACGTCGCCCAACCACATAGAACAGAGCATTGCGAAAAGAAACAGAAAACCGGCGACCACGTCGCCCTCACTTCAGAAACAGCTAATCTATGGCTTGTATTGAAAATGAAGGCTAGCTTCCCTTACCTGGACTTGCGCAAAACACCAAGAGCTCCAAAATCCACCGAGCTTAAAGGATGCCTTAGCTCTATTTTCAGTGCCTGGTTTGTAGAACTTGCAGAGAAACTCCCAGGTGTTCTAAGGGCAACGTCGCTTGTCGTACTGATGCTTGAGGTTGCCTGAGTCACAACACAAAGGAGAGAAGAAGGGAGGGAGGAAGTTTGCACTCACTCTAACACTCTTGAGTCTGTAACGCTCTTTGCCTTCCCGCAGTGGCTTTTGAATCCCAGCTTACCTGTCCACGTATGCTGCTGCTGCCACCCCTTCTGCAGGAAAGCCTGAGAACCACTGCCCTGAACAGTACGACCACTGTTGTCGCTTGTGCATGCCAACCACTGCACTGCTCTGAACAGTACGACCGCGAGTGTCTCCTGCGCATGCCAACATTCTGATGTCACCACTCTGAACCACCCTTTTTGTCTACGTGGCACGCGTGCAGGACGTTTCATGCTGGGAGTCTGGGTCCCACTTTATCTGTGTGAAGCTCGTCATCGCGCGACAACTTTCCACCGCTGACTCATCCTGGAGAACGACCGATGTCTCCCTCGCCCTGGAAGACGACAGATGTCTCCCTCTGGGAGACGACCGATGTCTATCCCTGGCGACGCTCTCATGCCTCGCGCCCTGGCAATGCCCGCATGCCTCTCGCACCCTGGCAATGCTCGCATGCCTCGCGCCCTGGCGATGCCCGCATGCCTCTCGCGCCCTGGCAATGCCCGCATGCCTCGCGCCCTGGCGATGCCCGCATGCCTCTCGCGCCCTGGCAATGCCCGCATGCCTCGCGCCCTGGCGATGCCCGCATACCTCTCGCCCGCGCGATGCCTGCATGCCTCGCGCCCTGGCGCTCATGTGTAGCAGGCGACCGGCGATCATGTACTACTAGGCGATCTCATAGAGTTCCAAACTACACTTTCCTTCCTTTTTATTTTAAATAAACACATACTTAGAATTCATTTAAAATATAACTCTTTTTATTCCAATTCACTTTTACAGGTCCTTACATTCTCCCCAACAAGAAAAATTTTCGTCCTCGAAAATTGAATTACAAGGAAAAGAGGTATGGATAGGCTTCTCTCATGGGTTCTTCTAACTCCCAAGTTGAATCACCCGATCGCTCATCCCACACCACTTTCACCATGTCGATGGTCTTGCCTCTGAGCTGTTTACTTTGACGATCGTCAATCCTGACTGGTTTCGCCTCAAAGGACAAGTCATCCCTAATCTGCACATCGTCCACTTCCAGCACATGACCAGGGTCTGCCATGTACTTCCTCAGCTGTGATACGTGAAAGACATTGTGCAGATTCGCTAAATGGGGAGGCAGGGCGATCTCATAAGCTACTGGGCCAATCCTCCTTAAGATCTGATATGGTCCCACGAACTTAGGGGACAACTTCTTCGGTGTGATCGCCCGTCCTACACCCTTGGTTGGTGTCACTTTCATGAACACATGGTCCCCAGCAGCAAACTCCAAAGGCTTTCTCCTCTGGTCTGCATATGACTTCTGCCTACTTTGAGAAGCCTTCATTCTGCTTTGTATCTGTTGCACCTTCTCGGTCGTTTGCTGAATCAACTCTGGCCCAACCAAGACTGCTTCGCCCTCCTGGTACCAACATAAGGGAGTTCTGCATTTCCTCCCATACAGGGCTTTGTAACATCCCGCCAAAATACTATACAAATGTATATAATGAAAATAAAGGTAACAAATAGATTCTATGAACAAAATATTATATATATGAAATGAAGTTGCTCCTCTTAGGGAGTTTAATACAAATTCGGTCAAATTTTCCAGAAACATAAACAAAATACAAAAAAAAAAAAAACAAAGCAGGCGATCTCCTATCGGAAGAAACCGATCTCCTATCGGACGAGACCGATCTCCTATCAAGACATAAAAAAAACAGGCGATCACCCGATGGGGGCAGACACAGGCGATCACCCGATAGAGACAGAAAACCGGCGATCTCCTCCTCGGCGATCACTCACTAGAGGGCTCTTCTTCCTGGAAGATCATCTGCTCCCGTGTAACAATTACACGATCATCACAGTTTTGAGAAAACAACCACAATAACAGATAAAAGGGTAAGCTAGATAATTTAAAAGAAGTTTAAATCAAGAACATGAAAATCCAAGTAAACCAAGTTCCAAAATATCCATGTAAAACGTAGAGCTGCTCATAGCATTCAGCTGATTGCCCAAAATCACATTTCACAACATTCACCCATAGTCATTCCATTTCACAATACAGCATCAAGTGTCTATCAATATTCAAGTTTCTCATTTCACATGTCAGACTTTCCACTGACTCACCACACAAGACACTTGACACTACTTCCGGATTGACTCGTGCGTTGAACTTAGTATCCAGAGACATGCACCTGTCATACTGCCCACTGTGGAATCTCACACATCCACAGGGTCGCCGTGAAATCTCACACATTCACAAGCATACGATGAATCTCAACACATCACCATACAGCATGACAAGGTTAATTCGTATAACAGTCGAGCCCATTCTTTTTCAAACTACTCGCCCATTCATACGAACCTCCTTCGACTCTCACCAACTGAATAACTTCATCTACGTGATTCAATTATCTCAGCAGAGTCAGGATCGTCTCATTAACAGGTTACTCACTGATCAATGCACTTTCCTAACCAATCTCAACACGGTATTTCCTTTCCTGAAAATACTATGCCTCGATCCCACATTCACAGCATTCAACACATCATACCACTCAAGTAAATGATTCAAATCACATCAACAAACATTTCAAAGCTTCAGATCTTCGAATATCTCATGTAAATCTCAAGTAGTTTCAAAACAACATCAAAAACAGAGATTTCGCAAAACAGCGCCAAAACCGGCGACCTGGTTCAAAAACAAGGTATTTCGAAGGCTTTATATAAAACCGGCGACCACGTCGCCCAAAACACATAGAACAGAGCATTTTACACAGATGAAAACGAAACCGGCGACCACATCGCACTCATTTCAGAAATAACTAAACTATAGCTTGTAATGAGAATGAAGTCTAGCTTCCCTTACCTGGACTTGCGCAACACCTAGAGTTCCGAAACCCAACAAAGCTTGAAGAACGCCTTGGCTCTGTTTTTTTTGCGTCTGGTTGAAGGACTTGCAGAGAACTGCCCAGGTGCTCTAATGGTGGCTGTCGCTCGTCGTACTCTCGTGTGAAGGTGCTAGAATCGCAGCGCGAAGGAGGCAACTGGAGGAGAAGGGAGGTAACTCACTCTTTCTCTCTTTGAAGGCTGCAACGTTTTCTTTCTCTCAGCAGTGGGTTTTCTGCATCTTAAACCAACTTATCCACCAAAAGCAGCTGCCACCACCCATTCTGCAGAGAAGTCTGAGAACCACTGCCCTGAACAGTACGACCACTGTTGTCTCTGGTGCATGCCAATCACTGCTCTGAACAGTACTGCCACTGTTGTCGCTTGTGCATGCCAGCCACTGCTCTGAACAGTACGACCGTGAGTGTCTCCCGCGCATGCCAACATTCTGATGTCACCACTCTGAATCATCCTTTTTGTCTACGTGGCGCGCGTGCAGGACGTTTCATGCTGAGAGTCTGGGTCCCACTTTATCTGTGTGAGGCTCGCCCTCGCGACAACTTTCCAACGCTGACTCATCCTGGCGAACGACCGATGTCTCCTTCGCCCTAGAAGACGACCGATGTCTTCCTCTGGGAGACGACCGATGTCTTCCCTGGCGACGCCCTCATAACTCTCGCGCCTTGGCCACGTCCACATGCCTCGCGCCCTGGCAATGCCCACATGCCTCGCGCCCGCGCGATGCCTGCATGCCTCTCGGGTCCGCGCGTTGCCTGCATGCCTCTCGCGCCCGCGCGGTGCCTGCATGCCTCTCCGCGCGTTGCCTGCATGCCTCTCGCGCCCGCGCGATGCCTGCATGCCTCTCGCGCCCGCGCGATGCCTGCATGCCTCTCGCGCCCGCGCGACGTCCACCTGGTGCTCATGTGTAGCAGGCGACCGGCGACCTCATAGCCTTCTATACTTAACTTTTTCCTCCCTTTCTATTCTAAATAAAACATACATAGAATTCTTTTAAAATATATCTCTTTTTATTCCAATTCAATTTTACAGGTCCTTACATTCTCCCCAACAAGAAAAATTTTCGTCCTCGAAAATTGAATTATAAGGGAAAGAGGTGGGCATATGCATCTCCCATGGTTTCCTTCAAATTCCATGGTGAATCACCCGATCTGCACGTCGTCCACTTCCAACACGTGACTAGGGTCTGCAAGATACTTCCTTAGCTGTGATACGTGAAACACATTATGCAGGTTTGCTAATTGGGGAGGTGGGGTGATCTCATAAGCCACTGGACTGATCCCCCTTGGGTCTGACATGGCCCAACCAACTTAGGGGACAGCTTCTTTGATCTGATAGTTCGTCCTACACCCTTGGCTGTTGCTTCCCTCATAAAGACATGATCCCCAGCAGCAAACTCCAAAGGTCTTCTCCTCTGATCTGCCGAGGACATCTGCCGACTTTCAGAAGCTTTCATTCTGCCTTGCATCAGTTTCACCTTCTCGGTTGTCTGTTGAACCAACTCTTACTACTCCAATACTTCATCAATTTCCATTCTCCATCTGCTGGTATGCAGATTCTGCCATTAATCTCAATATTCCATCTTTACCCGTTACAAAGCCTTTAGCCTGATCGGTGCCTAGCAAATTCCACAATACGTTTTAGACTAGGATCCTCTCACTGTTCAATCAAAACTGATTCGCCCTCCGGTTCCAACAATAAGGGAATTCTGCATTTCTTCCCATACAAAGCTTCACACAATTACTGTCTTCAAATCTCCATAACAACACTACCACTGCCGATTCTAAATCATAAGTAGAATAATTCCTCTCATGAAATTTGAGTTGCATTGAACATATGCAACTCCTGTCTTCTCTTGTATCCAGACACAATTCAAACTTTGATGTGAGGCATCATACTAAACCTCAAAAGGCTTGTCTTCTGCACATCTTCTGTCTTAGCAAAATCTGGTTTTATCCAGATTTCCGATAAAACTTTAAGGACACTGAAGTTCCATCTAACTGATCCCTCAACTCATCAATTACGGGTAGAGGGTAGTTGTCCTGGATGGTCAACTTATTCAACTTCCTGTAGTCCCTACACAGTTGAGGTCCTTCCTCTTCCTTTTTAACCAACAATGCTGGAAACTCCAAGGAGATATATTGGGCTTGACTAACTGCGTCTCTAACAACTCTTCCACTTATTTTCTTCAATTTAATCAACTCGGCTGAACTTTGGAAACACTATCTTTCGTTGAGCTTAACCCTTGGAAACGTGATTGACAGATCACTAATCCCTTTTCTGGAATAACATCCAATTCATCTCCTACATACTCAACGTAAACTAGTGTCCAATTTCGAATCACATACAGCTTTCAAATCCAAATTAATTAAACAACATCCATCCCACGTGAGACTTTCTCTCTCATCCAAGCAATTTCTCCGCCTGTTGCTTTTCAACAATTTTCTTTGCCTAACTGTAACTTTAAACACAATTAAGATATTTCATCTTTCCCCTTTCCCAAAATCATTGATACATCTCAAGATGATATAATCATCTTGTAAACTTATTCTCTACCAAATCTCAAATTTCCATTTCAAGCCTTGTGTCCAGCTAGAGGTCATCACCAAGCTCCGGATCAAAGAAAGATTCCTACTTTCATCTTGGAACTTAACTCCAGTACTTCCCATGGATACACATGCTTAAGTCTTTAAACTCTCAACATTCTGCTTACATACTCTCCATAACTTATATGTAGCTGAACCTACACCTTGGTACACTAAATCTAACTTACACTTCCTTCTCTAATTCCATCAACTCAGCTGGGGCCGTTGACACTGGTCCAGCTCCAGGTACCAAAACAATAGAGAGTTCCACCTCTCTCTTAGGAGGTAACCCAGGTACCTCTTCTGGAAATACATCCGTGAAATCTTTCACCACGGGTATTCTGCTTACGTCCCCTTTATTCTCCACCTCCGACCGAGCGAGTATCACGAAGCACCTCGCCCCTTCTTCCAACGCTGACTGCCCTTGCTGAGCAGATATTACATCTGATCCTTGGAGGTCTGGAAATGCAATCCTCTGACCACCGCAGTCAATGAGAACGTGATTGGCAGCTAACCAATCCATTCCCAGGATAACATCTAGGTCCCGAAGAGGTAGGCAGATCAAGTTCACCTTGAATCTGCGTCCCTCTACTATCACTGGACATTCGGGGCAAACTGTAGAGGTCATCACCTGCCCTGACGCAGGTGTAGAGACCAACAGTTCGAAAGGTAACTCCTTCACTAGAAGGCCCAACTCGGCTACACACAGGCTTGACACAAAGGAGTGTGTCGGTCCAGAATCAAACAAAACTTTTACACTCCTACCAGCTATAAAACATATACTCTGCACGAGGTTACCTGACTGAGACGCCTCTGCTCCTGACATGGCCAACACTCTCCCTGTTGCCTGAGGTCTGCTGCCTTCATTCCTCAACTGCCGAGAACCACTGGGTTGAGTCATCCTTTTTCTGTTAGGACAATCTCTAGAAATGTGCCCCATTTCTTGGCATGTGAAACACCCTTTCTCTGAATTCCTCTTGGAGCACACCTTGACGTTATGCAACCCACCACAACGGAAACACTTTGGTTTCCATGGTTGTTGCCGCTGAAACTGGAGCGGAACTGCTCCTGCCCGACGTGGTGGAGGTCTCGCATAAGGCTTGCTTTGTGGGTGCTGCACCTTGGCCTTCCCACTGGAGGGACCCCCTGGGTGTGATCTGATTATCCTGGAATCACTCCTCTCCAGGGTCTCCACTACCTTTGCCTTCCTTACTAAGGCATGTAACTCCCTGGTCCACGGATCTGCCTGATCAGGGGTAGCACTCCCACTGAGCTTGGGTGGGTTGTGCCTTATGAACTCGGTCATCCCTACCTGCTCCCGAGGCTGATTGACCTGGGAAGCTGTTGCAGCCGATCCAGCAGTTCCCAAATGATTCATTACAGCCTGATGAATCTGGGCCATTACCGTATTCTGCTGTTGGATGGCAGTTGCCATCATCTCGATAGCCTTGGCAATCTGGCTCATCTCCGAAGGAGGTTGGGGAGGGGTAGAAGGTCTACGTGCCATCTCCTTCGTTTTCAGATTTTGAAACTATAAGATTCCTATATTCCCTACAACTACAAGAATGAGATCGATAAGAAATCAATTCATTCAAGGGGGGTAACAGCTAGACCTTACAAAGGTCAGCATCTCAAAATCATTAAGAATTTGAGCTCATCAACAGAATCATAATGCTTATAACATCAAGCATAACACCAGTACAACTACTGGTATGCAGTCACCAATCCAACCAACCATCTTCAATCAATTACAAAGACACTCAAGAGAATGAGATAGCTCGCACCAGAATTTAATATATGCTAAACATCAAACCTTTGGAATTAAGATTGAGACTCATCTCGATCCAGTTATGAGTGTGCACCCTCACTACTTTATCAAGACCTTCTCATTCTTAATACTAAGATTTTCAATTAGAACATATATTCACCAAGTACACACAAAATTTCAATACAAAAACGTTTGAAAACCTTTCACTATAGTTATTATTTTAAACTCAAATAACTTTCATGAGCAGAAGAAACACAATGGATCCACAACCCTCAGGTCATCCTAAGGACGAACTGCTCTGATACCATTAATGTAACATCCCGCCAAAATACTATACAAATGTATATAATGAAAATAAAGGTAACAAATAGATTCTATGAACAAAATATTATATATATGAAATGAAGTTGCTCCTCTTAGGGAGTTTAATACAAATTCGGTCAAATTTTCCAGAAACATAAACAAAATACAAAAAAAAAAAAACAAAGTAGGCGATCTCCTATCGGAAGAAACCGATCTCCTATCGGACGAGACCGATCTCCTATCAAGACATAAAAAAAACAGGCGATCACCCGATGGGGGCAGACACAGGCGATCACCCGATAGAGACAGAAAACCGGCGATCTCCTCCTCGGCGATCACTCACTAGAGGGCTCTTCTTCCTGGAAGATCATCTGCTCCCGTGTAACAATTACACGATCATCACAGTTTTGAGAAAACAACCACAATAACAGATAAAAGGGTAAGCTAGATAATTTAAAAGAAGTTTAAATCAAGAACATGAAAATCCAAGTAAACCAAGTTCCAAAATATCCATGTAAAACGTAGAGCTGCTCATAGCATTCAGCTGATCGCCCAAAATCACATTTCACAACATTCACCCATAGTCATTCCATTTCACAATACAGCATCAAGTGTCTATCAATATTCAAGTTTCTCATTTCACATGTCAGACTTTCCACTGACTCACCACACAAGACACTTGACACTACTTCCGGATTGACTCGTGCGTTGAACTTAGTATCCAGAGACATGCACCTGTCATACTGCCCACTGTGGAATCTCACACATCCACAGGGTCGCCGTGAAATCTCACACATTCACAAGCATACGATGAATCTCAACACATCACCATACAGCATGACAAGGTTAATTCGTATAACAGTCGAGCCCATTCTTTTTCAAACTACTCGCCCATTCATACGAACCTCCTTCGACTCTCACCAACTGAATAACTTCATCTACGTGATTCCATTATCTCAGCAGAGTCAGGATCGTCTCATTAACAGGTTACTCACTGATCAATGCACTTTCCTAACCAATCTCAACACGGTATTTCCTTTCCTGAAAATACTATGCCTCGATCCCACATTCACAGCATTCAACACATCATACCACTCAAGTAAATGATTCAAATCACATCAACAAACATTTCAAAGCTTCAGATCTTCGAATATCTCATGTAAATCTCAAGTAGTTTCAAAACAACATCAAAAACAGAGATTTCGCAAAACAGCGCCAAAACCGGCGACCTGGTTCAAAAACAAGGTATTTCGAAGGCTTTATATAAAACCGGCGACCACGTCGCCCAAAACACATAGAACAGAGCATTTTACACAGATGAAAACGAAACCGGCGACCACGTCGCACTCATTTCAGAAATAACTAAACTATAGCTTGTAATGAGAATGAAGTCTAGCTTCCCTTACCTGGACTTGCGCAACACCTAGAGTTCCGAAACCCAACAAAGCTTGAAGAACGCCTTGGCTCTGTTTTTTTTTGCGTCTGGTTGAAGGACTTGCAGAGAACTGCCCAGGTGCTCTAATGGTGGCTGTCGCTCGTCGTACTCTCGTGTGAAGGTGCTAGAATCGCAGCGCGAAGGAGGCAACTGGAGGAGAAGGGAGGTAACTCACTCTTTCTCTCTTTGAAGGCTGCAACGTTTTCTTTCTCTCAGCAGTGGGTTTTCTGCATCTTAAACCAACTTATCCACCAAAAGCAGCTGCCACCACCCATTCTGCAGAGAAGTCTGAGAACCACTGCCCTGAACAGTACGACCACTGTTGTCTCTGGTGCATGCCAATCACTGCTCTGAACAGTACTGCCACTGTTGTCGCTTGTGCATGCCAGCCACTGCTCTGAACAGTACGACCGTGAGTGTCTCCCGCGCATGCCAACATTCTGATGTCACCACTCTGAATCATCCTTTTTGTCTACGTGGCGCGCGTGCAGGACGTTTCATGCTGAGAGTCTGGGTCCCACTTTATCTGTGTGAGGCTCGCCCTCGCGACAACTTTCCAACGCTGACTCATCCTGGCGAACGACCGATGTCTCCTTCGCCCTAGAAGACGACCGATGTCTTCCTCTGGGAGACGACCGATGTCTTCCCTGGCGACGCCCTCATAACTCTCGCGCCTTGGCCACGTCCACATGCCTCGCGCCCTGGCAATGCCCACATGCCTCGCGCCCGCGCGATGCCTGCATGCCTCTCGGGTCCGCGCGTTGCCTGCATGCCTCTCGCGCCCGCGCGGTGCCTGCATGCCTCTCCGCGCGTTGCCTGCATGCCTCTCGCGCCCGCGCGATGCCTGCATGCCTCTCGCGCCCGCGCGATGCCTGCATGCCTCTCGCGCCCGCGCGACGTCCACCTGGCGCTCATGTGTAGCAGGCGACCGGCGACCTCATAGCCTTCTATACTTAACTTTTTCCTCCCTTTCTATTCTAAATAAAACATACATAGAATTCTTTTAAAATATATCTCTTTTTATTCCAATTCAATTTTACAGGTCCTTACAGGCTTCATATGGTGCCATCCCAATACTAGCGTGATAACTGTTATTATAGGTAAACTCCACCAGTGGCAACACCTCGTCCCAATTCCCCAATTGATCCAAGACACACGTCCTCAGCAGATCTTCCAAGGACTGGATCGTTCTCTCTGACTGACCATCTGTTTGGGGATGATATGCAGAGCTCATCCTCAACTTAGTTCCCAAGCAATCTTGTAAGGTTTGCCAAAACCGTGAAGTGAACCTGGGATCCCTATCCGAAACAATGCTGGAGGGCACTCCATGCAACCTCACTATTTCTTTGATGTACAACTGTGCCAGCTTGGTCATAGGCATCTTCATGTTCACCGGGAGAAAGTGAGCACTCTTCGTCAGCCGATCAGTGATGACCCAGATTGCATCATGGCCCTTTACCGATCTGGGTAAATGGGTGACAAAATCCATGGCAATGCTGTCCCATTTCCACTCAGGGATATCCAATGGCTGTAACAACCCGCCAGGCCTTTGATGTTCTACCTTTGCCTTCTGACACGTCAAACAGGTAGTAACATACTGGGCGATGTCTCTCTTCATGCCTGACCACCAAAATGACTCCTTCAAGTCATGGTACATCTTGGTCATGCCTGGATGTAGGCTAAGGCGACTCTTGTGACCTTCCTCTAGGACCATTTTCTTCAACTCTTCATTTGCAGGTATGCAAATCCTGCCCTCAAATCTCAAGATCCCATCATTGCCCATCACAAAGCCTTTAGCCTGGTCGGTCCCTAGTGACTCCACAGTACGCTTCAGACTAGGGTCCTCCAACTGCTTGTCCCTTACCATTCCAAGGAAGTCATTAGTTATAGCCAGCTTACTACAACTAATGTGATTTACGTGGAATTCTACCCCAAGGTTTAAGTCTCTGAATTGCTCGATCAGTTTCTGCTCTTCCATCATCATGGTGGCTACTTGTACTGATTTTCTACTCAAGGCATCTGCCACTACATTGGCCTTCCCTGGATGATACATGAGTTGAGAATCGTAGTCCTTTAGAAACTCCATCCACCTTCTTTGTCTCATGTTTAGTTCCTTCTGATCGAACAGGTATTTCAGGCTCTTATGGTCACTGAACACCTGGAACCGAGCTCCATATAAATAGTGCCTCCAGATCATGCGTAGGGTAGTTCCTCTCATGGACCTTGAGTTGCCTTGAAGCATATGCAACCACTCTTTTCTCTTGCATCAAAACACATCCCAAACCCTGATGTGAAGCATCACAGTAGACCTCAAAAGGTCTTCCTACCTCTGGGATCACCAGCACTGGAGCACTAGTCAACCTTTCCTTTAGTTCCTTGAAGCTCTGCTCACATCGGTCGGTCCAAGCAAAAGGTTGATCCTTGCGGGTCAGTTGTGTTAAAGGAGCCACTACCTTGGAAAAGTCCTCAATAAACCGCCGATAGTAGCCAGCTAGGCCCACAAAACTCCTTATTTCAGTAACTGTCTTAGGACGTTCCCATTGAAGCACTGCCTCCACTTTGGCTGGATCCACCGAGATCCCCTGGGCAGATATCACATGTCCTAAGAAGTTGACTTCCCTCAGCCAGAACTCACACTTAGAGAACTTGGCATAGAGCTGCTTCTCCCTCAGAATCTCCAATACTGTCCTCAGATGTTCTTCATGTTCTTCCTCGGTCCTTGAGTAAATGAGTATGTCGTCTATGAAGACTACCACAAACTTATCCAAGAAAGGGCGAAAAATCCTATTCATGTAGTCCATGAACAGGGCTGGAGCATTTGTGACTCCAAACGGCATCACCACATACTCATAGTGCCCATACCGAGACCTAAAAGCTGTCTTTTGCACATCTTCAGCTTTAACCAAAATTTGGTGGTACCCCGATCTCAGATCAATCTTGGAGAACACCGAGGCTCCATGTATTTGATCCATCAAATCATCAATCCTAGGTAAGGGGTACTTGTTCTTGATGGTCAACTTGTTCAACTGCCTGTAATCTATACACAGCCGAGACCCTCCATCCTTCTTCTTAACTAGGAGCACTGGAGCCCCCCATGGAGATACACTGGGTCTGATGAATTGTTTCTCCAACAATTCTTCCACTTGCTTCTTTAATTCCACCAACTCGGCTGGTGCCATCTGTAAGGACCTGTAAAATTGAATTGGAATAAAAAGGGTTATATTTTAAAAGAATTCTATGTATGTTTTATTTAAAATAAAAAGGGAGGAAAAGTTAAGTTTAGAAGGCTAGGAGATCACCGGTCACCTGCTACCCATGAGCGCCAGGTGGACGTCGCCAGGGCGCGAGGCATGCAGGCATCGTGCGGGTGCGAGAGGCATGCAGGCATCGTGCGGGCACGAGAGGCATGCAAGCATCGTGCGGGCGCGAGAGGCATGCAGGCATCACGCGGGCGCGAGGCATGCGGGCATTGCCAGGGCGCGAGGCATGCGGGCATTGCCAGGGCGCGAGGCATGTGGACGTGGCCAAGGCGTGAGAGGCATGCGGGCATCGCCAGGGCGCGAGGCATGTGGATGTAGCCAGGGCGCGAGAGTTATGAGGGCGTCGCCAGGGAAGACATCGGTCGTCTTCCAGGGCGAAGGAGACATCGGTCGTCTTCCAGGGCGAAGGGGACATCGGTCGTCTTCCAGGGCGAAGGAGACATCGGTCGTCTTCCAGGGCGAAGGAGACATCGGTCGTTCGCCAGGATGAGTCAGCAGTGGAAAGTTATCGCACGACGTCCAGTTTCACACAGAGTAAAATGGGACCCAGACTCCCAACATGAAACGTCCTGCACGCGCGCCACGTAGACAAAAAGGGTGGCTCAGAATAGTGACATCAGAATGTTGGCATGCGCAAGAGTCACTCGCGGTTGTACTGTTCAGAGCAGTGGTTGGCATGCACAAGCGACAACAGTGGTCGTACTGTTCAGAGCAGTGGTTGGCATGCACAAGCGACAACAGTGGTCGTACTGTTCAGGGCAGTGGTTCTCAGGCTTTCCTGCAGAAGGGGTGACAGCAGCAGCATACGTGGACAGGTAAGCTAGGATTCAAAAGCCACTGCGGGAATGGCAAAGAGCGTTACAGACTCAAGAGTGTTAGAGTGAGTGCAAACTTCCTCCCTCTCTTCTTCCCTTCCTTGCGTTGAGACTCAGGCAACCTCCAGCATCAGAGCGACAAGCGACGTTGCCCTTAGAGCACTTAAGAGGTTCTCTGCAAGTTCTACAGACCAGGCGCTGAAAACAGAGCTAAGGCATCCTTCAGGCTCGGTGGGTTTTGAGCTCGCGGTATTTTACGCAAGTCCAGGTAAGGGAAGCTAGACTTCATTTTCAATACAAGCCATAGTTTAGCTGTTTCTGAAGTAAGGGCGACGTGGTCGCCGGTTTTCGTTTTCATCTTCGTGAATGCTCTGTTTCTATGTGTTTGGGCGACGTGGTCGCCGGTTTTATATACAGACTTCGAAATACCCTGTTTTTTGAACTAGATCGCCGGTTTTGGCGTTGTTTGCGAAACTCTCTGTTTTTGGTGTTGCTTTGAAACTGTTTGAGATTTAAATGAGATATTCGAAAATCTGAACCTTTGAAATGATTGTTGCTGTGATTGAATCATTTATTTGAGTGGTATGATGTCTTGAATGCTGTGAATGTGGGATCGAGGCATAGTATTTTCAGGAAAGAAAATACCGTGTAAGATCGTGTAGGATATGCATTGATCGGTGATTCCTAATGAGATATCCTGACTCTCCTGAGATAATGGATTCATATAGATGAAGTTATTCAGGCGTTGAGAGTCGATGGAGATTCATACGTATGGGTAAGTGTTTGAAACATAACTACTTGACCTGTTGTGTGGATTCACCCTGTCATACTGTGAGAACGATGATATTGAGATTAATTATGCGCATAGCTGTGTGGATTCACAGCGACCCTATGTGGATTCACAGTGGTGTAGTATGACAGGTGCAGATCTTTGAGTCTAATCAATGCATGAGTTTTCCGGAAGTAGTGTCAAGTGTCTTGTGTGCTGAGTCAGTGGAAGTCTGATGTGGGAAATGAGAAACATTGAATTGATAGACACTTGGTACATTATGTGAAATAGAACGACTCTTGAAAATATTGTGAAATGTATGACTTCTTGGCGATCAGGTGAAGGAAATGAGAAAATGTATAGTTTTACGTGGTTACCTTGAAATTGTTTTACCTTGATTTTAATGTTTATATATAAACTCTCTTTAAAATATCTAGCTTACCCTGCGTATTTTGTTTCTGTGGTTGTTTTTCTTAAAACTGTGATGATCGTGTATAATTTACACGGGAGCAGATGATCTTCCAGGAAGTAGAGCTCCTTAGTGAGTGGTCGCCGGAAGGAGATCGCCTGATTTCTGTTTTGGTAGCCGATCGGCTGTTTTGGGTCCTCTGATAGGAGATCGGCCTCGTCCGATAGGAGATCGGTCTCTTCCGATAGGAGATCGCCTGCTTTGTTTTTTTACTGTAATTTGTTTATGTTTCTGGAAAATTTGACCGAATTTGTATTAAACTCCCTGTGAGGAGAAACTACCTTTTATATATATAATATTTTGTTCACTTCAATCTATTTGTTACCTTTATTTTCATTATATACATTTGTATAGTATTTTGGCGGGATGTTACATTAATGGTATCAGAGCAGTTCGTCCTTAGGATGACCTGAGGGCTGTGGATCCATTGTGTTTCTTCTGCTCATGAAAGTTATTTGAGTTTAAAATAACAACTATAGTGAAAGGTTTTCAAACGTTTTTGTATTGAAATTTTGTGTGTGCTTTGGTGAATATATGTTCTAACTGAAAATCTTAGTATTAAGAATGAGAAGGTCTTGATAAAGTAGTGAGGGTGCACACTCATAACTGGATCAAGATGAGTCTCAATCTTAATTCCAGAGGTTTGATGTTCAGCATGTATTGAATTCTGGCGTGAACTATTTCATTCTCTTGAGTGTCTTTGTAATTGATTGAAAATGGTTGATGGGATTGGTGACTGCATACCAGTAGTTGTTCTGGTGGTATGCTTGATGTTATAAGCATTATGATCCTGTTGATGAACTCAAATTCTAAATGACTTTGAGGGGCTGACCTTTGTAAGGCCTAGCTGTTACCCCTTGAATGAATTGATTTCTTATCGATTTCATTCTTGTAGTTGTAGGGAATATAGAAACCCATAGTTTCACAATCTGAAACGAAGAGTGATGGCAAGTAAACCTCCTACCCCTCCCCAACCTTCTTCAGAAATGGGCCAGATTGCCAAGGCTATAGAGATGATGGCGGGTGCTATCCAACAACAGAATACGGTAATGGCTCAGATTCATCAGGCTGTAATGCATCATTGGGAAACGGCTCGGTCGACTGAAACAGCTTCCCACGTCGGTCAGCCTCAGGAACAGATGGGACTGACCGAATTCATGAGGCACATCCCACCCAAGTTCGGTGGGAATGCTACCCCTGATCAAGCAGATCCGTGGATCAAGGAGTTTCGTGCCTTAGTAGAGAAGGCAAAGGTGGTGGAGACCCTGGAGAGGAGTGATTCCAGAGTAATCAGATCACACCCAGGGGGTCCCTCCAGTGGGAAGGCCAAGGTGCAGCACCCACAAAGCAAGCCTTATGCGAGACCTCTACCACATCGGGCAGGAGCAGTTCCGCCCCAGTTTCAGCAGCAACAACCATGGGAACCAAGATGTTTCCGTTGTGATGGGCCACCTAACGTCAACGTGTGCCCCAAGGGGAATTCAGGGAGAAAATGCTACATCTGCCGAAAGACGGGACACCTTGCTAGAGAGTGTCCTAACGGGTATAGGGCAACTCAACCCAGTGTTTCCCAGCAGTTGAGGAACGAAGGCAGCAGACCTCTGGCAGCAGGGAGAGTGTCTGCCCTGTCTGGAGCGGAAGTATCTCAGTCAGGTAACCTAGTACAAGGTGCTTGTTTATAGCTGGTAGATATGTTAGAATTTTGTTTGATTCTGGAGCGACACACTCCTTTGTGTCAAGCCTGTGTGTAGCCGAGTTGGGCCTTCTAGTGAAGGAGTTACCGTTTGAACTGTTGGTCCCTACACCTGCGTCAGGACAGGTGTTGACCTCTACAGTTTGCCCGAATGTCCAGTGATAGTAGAGGGACGCAGATTCAAAGTAAATTTGATCTGTCTACCTCTTCAGGATCTGGATGTCATCCTGAGGATGGATTGGCTATCTGCCAATCACGTTCTCATAGATTTCAGTAGGCAGAACGTGGTGTTTTCGAACCCCCGAGAGTCAGATATGATATCTGCTCAGTATGTATGGTCGGGGTTGTTAGAAGGGGCGCCGTACCTTATGATCCTAGCTCAAGGGGGGGAAGCGAAGAGTGATGAAGTTATGGGCTGTATACATGTGGTGAAGGATTTCATGGATGTAGTCCCAGAAGGAATACCTGGACTACCTCCTAAGAGAGAGATGGAATTCCCTATTGTTTTGGTACCTAGAGCTGGACCAGTGTCCATGGCTCCCTACATCATGGTTCCAGCTGGGTAGATGGAATTAAAGAAGCAAGTGTAAGTTAGATTTAGTTGTACCAAGGTTTAGTTTCAGCTACATATAAGTTATGGAGAGTATATAAGCTGAATGTTGAGGGTTTAAGGACTTAAGCATGTGTATCCATGGGAAGTACCGGGGTTAAGTTCCAAGAATGAAAGAATGAATTTTCTTTTATTTGAAGCTTGGGAGATGTTTATGTCGATGAAACAGCATGAGATGACTCTAGCTTAACCACAAGCTTAAAGGGAAAGAGGAGATATTGTATTTATGTCTAAAGTTCAATTAGACAGAGAAATTTGCTGAAAAATACCAAGTAGAGAAGTTACTGGGAGAAGAGAGAAAGCTTCACGCAGAATGGATGCTATTTTGTGGATCGTGATTTGGAGGATGAGTATGGAAATGGTGGATGAGAAGTGATGAGAAAGGGAAATGGAAAGACACTCTTGTATCCAAATATGACTCGGAACTTGGGGGAAGCCGAGCTCATTCGAAATATCAATCGTGGTGAAGGAGAGATGTACGTAAGGTGTGCGAGGAGGGTGAAGATGATGGTTAGTTCCAAAAAGTCATTGTTTGGAAAGTTAGAGGCGGAGGGGATGTGAGATTTCAGGAGGATGCGTGGGCCACTAACTTTAACTTTAAAGCAACGTGGCTGGTCTATGTGCTTCAAGTGGATAAGTGTTCTACTTGTTCGACATAAGGATTTGAGGTCCCACCTTGAGAACTTTTATCTTATACGTATGTCATCCAAGTAGAATCAGGTGTGGAAGGGAATGTGGGTGGCAATAGTATGTGGTATCTTGGAGAAGGGGAATAGAGTTGTCCTTAAGCAAGAAATTCTGGATGCAGAGGAAATTTTCCAATCGGCTCCACTACTTACATGGTTGTAGTTGAGATATATAGTGCGTTCGTTCTTGTATGCCTTTTCAGATAGGCACCTGAACCCAAATCAATGCATCCAATGTATACATTGAACAAGGAGGAAATGATGGGAACAGGGAGCCGGGTTGGCAAAAGAAGTCATAATGATGATTTAGAAAGTAACAGCAACAAGAACTTTGTTTTATAAGGTGCAGAATTATGTAGCATAGTGGTGAACCAAAGGTGTTCCTTTAGGGAGCGTGAGAATTAGATCAGCAGTTGGGAAGTCGATGGATGGTTTTGATCAAGATGCGGAAGTTGATTCCTAGAAGGAGATTTCGGATCCTAGTTTGAATTGGCTGGGGGACATGTGCAGTAGTCAGCTGTCCTCTTTCCTTCCGATGAAGGGATCTTGCTCACTTTTCTCTACAAAGGGCTTAGTTCTGGACTTGCTCGACCAAGTCTTCAGGGTTGGAAGTAGAGTGTGAGTACTGGAGTTGGCGCTCAATGGAGCAGCATACTCCATGTGCAGGGATGGAGAATGGAATTTAATGAAGTATTGGAGTAGTAAGAGTTGGTTCAACAGACAACCAAGAAGGTGAAACTGACGCAAGGCAGAATGAAAGCTTCGCAAAGTCGACAGATGTCCTATGCAGATCAGAGGCAAGACCATCAATATGGTGAAAGTGGTGTGGGATGAGAGATCGGGTGACACAACTTGGGAATTAGAAGGAACCATGAGAGAAGCCTATCCCTACCTCTTTTCCTTGTGATTCAATTTTCGAGGACGAAAATTTTTCTTGTTGGGGAGAATGTAAGGACCTGTAAAATTGAATTGGAATAAAAAGGGTTATATTTTAAAAGAATTCTATGTATGTTTTATTTAAAATAAAAAGGGAGGAAAAGTTAAGTTTAGAAGGCTAGGAGATCGCCGGTCACCTGCTACCCATGAGCGCCAGGTGGACGTCGCCAGGGCGCGAGGCATGCAGGCATCGTGCGGGTGCGAGAGGCATGCAGGCATCGTGCGGGCACGAGAGGCATGCAGGCATCGTGCGGGCGCGAGAGGCATGCAGGCATCACGCGGGCGCGAGGCATGCGGGCATTGCCAGGGCGCGAGGCATGCGGGCATTGCCAGGGCGCGAGGCATGCGGGCATTGCCAGGGCGCGAGGCATGTGGACGTGGCCAAGGCGCGAGAGGCATGCGGGCATCGCCAGGGCGCGAGGCATGTGGACGTAGCCAGGGCGCGAGAGTTATGAGGGCGTCGCCAGGGAAGACATCGGTCGTCTTCCAGGGTGAAGGAGACATCGGTCGTCTTCCAGGGCGAAGGGGACATCGGTCGTCTTCCAGGGCGAAGGAGACATCGGTCGTCTTCCAGGGCGAAGGAGACATCGGTCGTTCGCCAGGATGAGTCAGCAGTGGAAAGTTATCGCACGACGTCCAGTTTCACACAAAGTAAAATGGGACCCAGACTCCCAACATGAAACGTCCTGCACGCGCGCCACGTAGACAAAAAGGGTGGCTCAGAATAGTGACATCAGAATGTTGGCATGCGCAAGAGTCACTCGCGGTTGTACTGTTCAGAGCAGTGGTTGGCATGCACAAGTGACAACAGTGGTCGTACTGTTCAGAGCAGTGGTTGGCATGCACAAGCGACAACAGTGGTCGTACTGTTCAGGGCAGTGGTTCTCAGGCTTTCCTGCAGAAGGGGTGACAGCAGCAGCATACGTGGACAGGTAAGCTAGGATTCAAAAGCCACTGCGGGAATGGCAAAGAGCGTTACACACTCAAGAGTGTTAGAGTGAGTGCAAACTTCCTCCCTCTCTTCTTCCCTTCCTTGCGTTGAGACTCAGGCAACCTCCAGCATCAGAGCGACAAGCGACGTTGCCCTTAGAGCACTTAAGAGGTTCTCTGCAAGTTCTACAGACCAGGCGCTGAAAACAGAGCTAAGGCATCCTTCAGGCTCGGTGGGTTTTGAGCTCGCGGTATTTTACGCAAGTCCAGGTAAGGGAAGCTAGACTTCATTTTCAATACAAGCCATAGTTTAGCTGTTTCTGAAGTAAGGGCGACGTGGTCGCCGGTTTTCATTTTCATCTTCGTGAATGCTCTGTTTCTATGTGTTTGGGCGACGTGGTCGCCGGTTTTATATACAGACTTCGAAATACCCTGTTTTTTGAACTAGATCGCCGGTTTTGGCGTTGTTTGCGAAACTCTCTGTTTTTGGTGTTGCTTTGAAACTGTTTGAGATTTAAATGAGATATTCGAAAATCTGAACCTTTGAAATGATTGTTGCTGTGATTGAATCATTTATTTGAG